>JAAGVU020000040.1:20947397-21009033 GCA_011763525.2 Mormyrus iriodes
CTGCTTGGCCATGGAAACCCATTCCATGAAGCTATCTACACACTGTTCTTGAGCAAATCTGAATGCCACACAAAGTTTGGAGGTGTTTGGCTATTGACCCTGCAGAATATTCCTGAGTGCAACCCATCCTTTCACAAATGTTTGTAGAAGCAGTCTGCATGCCTAAGTGCTTCATTTTATACACGTGGCCATGGAAGTGATTGGAACACCTGAAACCAATGATTTAGAGGGGTGTCCCAATACTTTTGGCAAAATAGCAAATATATATTACTTTATAAAGTAATGAATAAACCATTCATTATCAGAACAAAGCACGTAATGTAATTGAAAGGACATTTGGATTGCTGAAAATACGTTTCAAATGTTTAGATAAGTCAGGTGGAACACTACAATACAGACCTTATCATTCTTTGTGGCATGTTGTATGTTGTGCAACATTGGCATGCGTGATGGATGTCTGTTGTACATAAACAAGGACACATCAGAGGACTTTGGAAGGCGTGATGCTGAAATGCATGTGCTAACGCCAACAAAGGAGTGTAAGCCGGCAGCAACACGGGCAAGGAGGGATCAGCTGGCAGAAGAGCTGGACAGGCGGTAGCCTGGTAAGGAATCTGAATCGTGAGATGTAGAAAAACAACAGCTCTAATGCCTTTTATGTGAACATTTTAAGACACACTGAAAACTGTAGGTTGTGTTGTTTGAACAAAGATGGCACTTTTATATTTTGTGAACTATAGACTCAAAAGTTCAATTAAAAAAAAGCACACAATCATAATTAAATCCCTGTTCCCAGCCGTTGTGCTTGTTCAGCAGCCAACTTCTGTTTTCCCAGTCCTCTGACATTATAGTGCTTTCCGCACTGCCCGGATGATCTGGTGATGCCAAAAAACAAGGACACACTCGCTGTTACCTCATCCCACACCTGCTTCACCCCGAAAGGCTTAGGTGGAAAAGTGGTGCTCCTGCAGATGATGTACTCGCGCAAGAGCAAGTTTGTTTCCTCCACTGAAAACCGATATGGCTTGCTGTGCAAATGCTGCATTGTAATAGCAATCTGCTGTAGCTCACGCACCGCTGCCTTTTAAAGTTGGTGATGCGCCATTGCGACTGGTTTATTGCTTGTTATACCCAAAACATGCCCACAAATCACTAAGAGTTAGGACAACCTTTTTGCACCTTGCGCTGACACAAAGTCTGTTTTATCCTCTATCAAAATACCAAAATGGATATTGGACACACCCATAAATGTTAATTGATTAACGCAAAGCAAAAGGCACATCAAAATAGAGCCCCAGGAGTTCCTTCAGCTGGGACAGGAGCTGGCCCCCTGCAGGCTGGGGTCTTTAACATTAATCTCCAAAGCTGCAGCCCATCCAGCCATCGGCTGATTAATCCTGTGGATGATAAAAGCTGACACTACGAGTTACTGGCTGTGTGACATGCACGCTGACATCACTTTCGATGTGCTGACACAGAGCGAGCAGAGGACACGCAGCAGAGCACTACAACTGCCACAATTCAGACAGACATGAAACCGATAAATGGAAGTCACTGGGTGAAGGGCCTCTACTGTACACACCTCCTGGTGCACAGTGAGACCAAAACAATCACATTCCTATCGAGGTCAGTCCTTAATACAACCCTAAAACTGAACAATAAACACTCCAAGCCTCACGTTACACTGGACGCTTGACTCAAGTCATGATGGCTTTGGAAGTGCTACAGTCAACAGCCCACCATTCTAAAACATTCAATGGTTTATTGAAATATCAAGGTTAAATTTTATTAACAAAGTTAACATTTGCAGATTAAAAAAGAAAAACCATTTGCTACATGGATCGTGTAGAAGATCAAGGTTGAAATTTCCAGTGTCAGGGGGTCTGACTGTGTTCCCACACAGATGTGTATGAGGATTGAGAAATGGGGGATGCAAGGCCTTGTGTGGGGGGGGGCATGATGCATATTCTGCTGAGCCCTGCCACCCTCAATCTTGCAGTTTGAAGTGGAAGGTGTTCATGTCCCACTGGGTGATGTCACAGTGCAGCATGTTTCTCTCTGTGAAGGATACGTTTCCAGATGCATCTATAAGGATGACCGTGTTAGTCCTAAACGGAAGCAGAACATAGGCTGAATGTTAAAAAGCAGCAGCCTGCGGTGGCTGATAGCCAGCATGCAGTCATGTGACTAAGAGCTCCTAATTGGAAAGTCTAAGCAAGGCTTCATATAAACATAACCTGGGAGCATTTCTTCGATTACAGCCCGAACAGGCCTGCACAGAGAACTGTGCGTGGGACATGCTCTGACCTGGTGCCGTATCCTGGCGATCGGACGCACACTGCAGACAAGGCCCGCAGCATAGCGCTGCTGTAGCCATCCCCCTGGAACTCCTGGATCGGGTCCGGCGAGTGGCTAGGAAACAGGAAAGAGGAGCTCCACTTCAGGAAATTCAGCCACAAAGGGCGCCGGCAGTGGTGGACAGGGCTGGGAGACACCTGACATTCATTAAACCAGTGTTTCCCAACCTGGTTCTCAGGGACCCCGAGACAGTTCACATTTTTGCTCCTTCCCAGCCTCTGGTAGCAAAAATATGGACAATCTGGGGGCCCACGAAGACTGGGTTAGGAAACGCTGCATTGCAGGAGGGCTCCTAAAGACAGTATTTCCTGCTCTAAGCCTCAGTCCTCATCAAGCTGTTTGAGGAGCTGTATAAGGGTCAACCAAGTGTAAACACACACACAGGGGAATGAGAGGAGAGCTGACAGACAGACACTCACATTTCATGATTGTTCAGGACGTGCAGCAGTTCCTGCACCAAGCCATCCATGGGGAGGTCCCGGCTGATTACGCTGGTGAACAGATTCTTGCCATACTGCAATTTCTTCCATGGCGTCTCCAGGAGGGAATTACTCAGGCCATAGATTCCTACCGGAACACTGCACACATCAGAAACTATACAGGAAACTGGGGGTGGGGGGTTTGGCAAACTCATGGCCTCCCCCACTTTCCCAGCCCTGCATCACTGGTTGAGGTTTACGCAGATGCATTAGGGCCCTCGTCTGCCTTTGTCTAATGCTTTGGCAGAATAATCTGAAAGGCAAATCTGTGTTTTTCAACACAAAACCAAGAGAGCTAAGCAGAGGACTTATTTTAAAGCAGGTCTGGATCCTCTTGTGCCACAGAAGGTACTTTTGCTGCAATCATCTTTCACAGAAATCGCTCCATCAGTCATTGTCTGGTTTAGAATCAGTTGGTAACCAGGTTAAAACACCGGTTAAACAGAGGCATGACCGTCAGGGTACAAAATCCTGCTCATGGGGGGGGTGTGATGGCATCACACCTGCAGACACCTCTGTCAGAGGGGAAGCTGAAATCTGAAATTGGAGTGAAAATTGAATACAAGTCTCCAGGGCCAGCCAGTCTTACATGTGGCACAGATAGCCATCTATGAAGCTAATTTCTGAGAGGGTGGCGACTTGCCAATTTCAGTATGCCTCGCGGGGGGGTGCCAGCGGTGATACTTGCCTAGGGTGCTACATCGGCTAGGACCGGCCCTGAATGTCTCAGAACTACAATGCTTTCATTGAGCAATAATCACAAACATGTCAGTCCTCTATTCTGAGACCAGCAGCAGCACAAAATAGCCAAAATAGAACAAACCCTCGATATGAGGAGCCAACACTGCGAGTAGCTCAACACTGAAGGAAAGGCCTGATCCTTAACACACTCCAGTGATGCCCATCTCACTGATCAGATGGCCTGAGACA
Source organism: Mormyrus iriodes (assembly GCA_011763525.2). Lineage (NCBI taxonomy): Eukaryota > Metazoa > Chordata > Actinopteri > Osteoglossiformes > Mormyridae > Mormyrus > Mormyrus iriodes. The sequence goes on from JAAGVU020000040.1 coordinate 20,951,165, forward strand.
TGGGGGGGGGGTGGTGGTTAGGGGGGGTTATTATACAAGCGGCTCATTATACAAGCACATGCAGAATGAAAAGCGTGATCCCCAGAGGGGCTAAGAATAATCTGGGGAAGATTATGGCTTCTCTAAATACCACAGACCTGACAGTGAGGGGTGGGGGAGAGCTCATTAAAAAAAAAATGCAAAAAGTTACGACAAGTTTGAGTATGACCTTACTCAATGAGCGACTGTAAAACCTAAATTGGCCTCTACAGGGTATTCGTTTAAGTTCTATTTAAAAAATCTGAATATAAAAAGCCTGCTTAAAGTAACATGTCCTGAAGAATGTTCACACACACTAAGAACTTCAGTGCCTGTCAGCATTCCTCCTGCCTCTGTGCACACACATTGCTCTTAACACAGGACAATGAGGACGTGAAACGCAGTGTGGCCTGCCACTGTCTGCTGTCAATCTCAGCCACTGACTGACAGCACGTTAGGTCCCGCCCACTTCTGGTTTCCACAGACTCCCTCTCCAAGCAGACAGACACTGTATGAGATTGACATGCAAGCCCAATGCCTAGAGGGAACAGAACAGCCTGAGAAAGAGCACAGCCATGTTAATGGTTTAAAACAATGACAATGGAATGGTAGCAGCCAGGAGCAGGCATTACACTCCCCTGAAAAAGTAATTTAGTTGGACATTCCAACGTGAAGTGTCTGCGGGACATTAATCGGCATGGTATTTAATGTGGCATAAATAAAAACTTATTTCAGACTTCACTAACGGGAGAATGCTTATGGCTATAAGATGGTCAAAACTTCATCACTTTGGTTTTTTTTTTTTTTTAACACAAAAACATGGGCAATAATAATGCAATAAAGCCTGGGTCTAAGCTCTTCGATCGGCACCTTATATTAACCACATCCGTTACCGTGCATAGGGAGGCCAGTGTAAGCTGATCCATCTTCACCACTGCTTACAAACATTACTGTCAAGCAGAGTGCTCTCCAGGGAAGCAGACTGTTTAATAAATTACAACTCGAAAGCTTTGTTAATGGGAGTATTTTCTTTTTTTTTTTTGTAAAAATCTATACTAAAGCTACTTGATTCATAATTTATCCTTCAATGAAGAGGCTGACGTTATTTTGTTTAATGAATTTGATCGACGTTACCACCCAGAACCTCAAACTGCTACTGAAGGACACCCAGATATGATGAGTTACATAACCACGTACACGGGACAGCACAGACGGATGGATGGACGAAAGGACGGACACAGGGAGACAGACACTAGCTGGGACATTGAACAAACCTGGCTTCAGCACCACAGGTTCCGCACTGCCTTTGTTTCCATAGTAACACACAGTGGTGTCCCCTTTGGCCCTGAACAGAGAGGGGGTGAAGATAAGCTGCTGTCAGTTGTCAAATCGTGGTAGCCTGGCCGGTCCCAGACCGGAACAGCCAGGCCCTGTGAGCCCACCTCTGCCCACCGCTGAATGTGAAGTTTTTCCTCAGTCGTGTGATGCCTGTAGGGTTCAGTTTAGGGATGGGCATTTCAGACAAATACTAGTCAAATTTCTACAGTCATTATTCGAACAACATTCGATTAACCCTGCCCCCACCCCATCCCCACCATTCACATGGAGAAATGTGCATGGACTGCTAATCACAATATTTCTTTCCAAACAAAATGAGATTTTACTCAATTTTACTAAATTGAAACTGAAAAGGTAGCTTAAGCGCAGCAGCATACAATAACACTTTAAAAGCCTGCGCTTTGGGCAGTTATAAATAGCGATTTCTTTATTTTTAACAGCTCAATCCTAACAATACTTCTATGGCTTGTAGGTTACTCCATTAATTTTTTTCCATACAAAATGACTCATTGCTGTAAATTTTAGTGTAAAAGGATATTTCAACTATGATATTAAAACTGCATTGATACAAAGGCTGAACTATATTGGGAAAATTCAGAACGTGATTTGAAATCTTTATGATGAATATGATATTCATAAAACAAATTCTTTGGTTTTAGTTTTTTTCAACAAAACAATGTTTTTTTTATCTACCAATAGTGTGTCTTTACTGGGACAGGCAAGCTGGCAGTTTGTGTTCTGGTTAAGTTGTGAAAAAGTCTACAGGTACACTAACAATTCATGGTTATTTATAAAGAAGAAATTCATGTTTTGTGAAATTCAATGAACATTTTGAACAGCCACGACAACCTAAACGTACATATAAAATGAAGAGCAGCAGCGTAACCAGATTCTTACACTTGTTGCCACAAGTTGTGCCGACAGACAAAGCAGTGCAGACAAATCACTTGCTTTTGAAAAATGGCTCTAGGGAATCCACAATATTTCCATACACTGAAAGACACAGGGAAATCAATTCCTGTTCGGCTCACTCATTTTTGTGAAATCCACTAGTCAAATTTCACCAGTTATTATTCGAACAACATTCGATTAACCCTGCGCCCACCCCATCCCCACCGTTCACATGGAGAAATGTGCATGGAGTGCGGACCACACTAAGAGTGAGCAAGGACAAAAATGATTATGATCGACTCAGAGCGCATGTAGAGCTCACACCAAAACAGTGCAGGTAAATTTCAGAATGAATGAACCGCAAACTTATTACAGAATGGATAAATCACAACTATACTGTTGCCAAATATTTAAAACTGCTCATTATTCGATTTTAATATTTTTTTTCGTATCACACACATTCTTGAATATTCAATAATGCTGACACAGCCCTAGTTCAATCCAGACACCTGTTAATGGCATAACTCGCCCAGTTAGTTAGCTGCCTTGCTAGGAAGTATACAACCAGGTCTGAAGTGGATCACAAAACAAAACTAAGAAAATCCAGGGATCACAATGAAGGGTTCTGAAGCTTATGTCTGACACAATGAGCGCCTTTGAAGTTCATGCCTCTGTACAACAGCTGCAGTCATTAACTGGTTACTGTTAACTGTAATGATGAATGTTTAACAGCAGGAGAGCGGCGGCCTGGTTGTCTCTGTACTCCTGGGCTGACTGTTAGCAGGTTAATGGCATATGGCCACTATAAGTTCACTCTGTAGTTCTTGCAAATTCCCTCCCATTCAAGAGGGACGTTTTTCAAAAGGCCTAGATCAGGAGATGGGTGTAAGAGGTCGATATGTGGCACCTGCACACATCAGGCCAGTCCTCATCAATGAACAATCAAGCAAGTGTGATCAGGGAGGCTGTGAAGAGGCTGAGGGCAGCTGCGCAGGGGCTCCAGGTTTTCATGGCTAAGACCAGTTGCACTGTACATGTGACAGGAATGCTAAACTTCTCATACTCTCATTAAAGCTAAACTAAAACACCCCCTGCAGGTAGGCAGCCAAAGAGAATGCCATACAACCAGAGGGGCTCCACCAAGCCTTTACTCTGAGCGCATCCCTTGCATATGACTTATGTGCTTTTAATGTCATATTCACATGTAAATACGTGAACTGATGCATGTCCACAAATGGATGAACTTGTCTCTGCGTAGATGGTTTATACACACTTGTAACAGACACCAGCACCCCTACGAGTAGGTGGTCTAATGGGACATTGCTACTATGCCAATTCTTTGCTCGCTCAAGGACAGCAAGACATCAACAGGCTTCAAGCTTCCTGGAGTGACCAGAGCAGGACAGGGCCACATGTCCATTCACAGGGCACGAATACGCGGAACACTAATAGTAATGTAAAAGAGCCCTCCATTTGCCAGGTGACATTACTGAGTGAGGACAGAAAGGCTGCCACGATCCCTCTGGGAAGCATTCACTTGTTTTCCTGCTGCAGTGTACCCTGGGTAAAATGTGAAAAAACAGTAACTTATTTAGCTGTGGATGTTTTTAATCTTCCACTGCTTGGTCAGGATACACATTCCCTGCATTGGGGGTGGTGGTGAGAAATCACTGCTCCAGATAACAGCCTGGTTGTGGTGGATGTCGGCCGACACAGGGAGGCGAGTTCCCTACACCGCCATCTCACTCAAATGCACTATAGCCCAAACAGCTCAGAGCATGGCGCCAGTAATTTCTAGCCTTAATGAGCTCATTTGCATTTCCGAAATTGCTTTGACTAGCGGGCTACAGAAGAACCGCAGTGCTGGGAAAAAGCAAGATCTACTTCTCGAAAGCTGCATTAGCTGCGCCAGTGGGTCAGTGACCGCTTATCCACCAGGGTACGTTTGAGCTCAGGGATGGCGAGAGAACTGGGCGGATTCCGTAAACCCAGACATCCAGCCACAGTAGCAATAAGCTCTCTGAGGGACTCCCAGTCGAGCAAAGTTAAAGACCAAAATCCTCCCCCAAAGCACTGCCAGTATAACATGGAGCTTTATGGCTAAAGCCGACATCATACATTTGGAGTACTTCACTATATAAATACTTATCAGCACGTGCACCATATCACGAAAGTGCATTACACTATCACAGCAAACATTTGACTCAGGATTCAGCACCACTGTTTCCTGGTAAAGAATAAATACTGTTTCAGCTCCCGTACAATGAAAAACATTACGTTTAGGAATAAGCAATGAACAAGAAAAAAGAAAAACAATAAAAAGGCAATTAACAAGCACATTTCAGACTATACACTGATTAAAAATCATTAAATTGTTAAGTCAGTTCTGGGTCATCTGAGAAAATCAGTTAAAGCAGGCAGGCTGGAGTAAGGCCACCATCATGGTCTACGGGACCAGAAGCTGCATTGAGGATGACAGGGAGATCACAGATATGAAGGTAAACCAGCTCTGAATATATTTTAGACGGGGGCCTATAGTGTGAGTGGAAACCTACACGGCTCTGGCAGCAGTGACCAATGGAAACATGGCTTCTGATTTGTTTGCGGGACACCATAATGAAGAAGGGAGACATCACAGGAAGGCCCTAATATCAGGGGCCCGACACATGCAGGCCACAGCCACGTCTGCAAAGAGACACTGACCAATTGTTCGGTAAGAAGCATAGGTTTCTGCCCAGATGGGAACCAAAACCAGGTCTAAACCCCAGGGTCGCTCACCTGAACTCAGCGGTTAACAGGTTGAAGCCATTGTACAGGTGGCTCTCGGAGGACACCTTTTTCAGGTAGGAGTAGCTGTCCATGCTGTCTGTCAAGAAGTTTGACACCAGAAAACCTACAAAAGGGAAAAAAGCCACACGCAGAAAGGAGAATCTTTATCCAGAAGAAAGAGCTTCTCACATCAGAGGAGGGCGATGGATAGACAGCTGTGCAGTGCCCCATGTCGCCCCACAGACCCATCATGTGTGTCCTGCAATCAGCTGGCTCCAGAATCAGCACACTAAATCATGACACCCATTAGGCTGAGTGCTCATCATCGATTCCCTTCAGCTGAAACTAATCACATTCAATTTCCCTCATTCGTGAGCCTCCAGGCCCCTAAAATGAAGGGATCTGAATATTTTAGAAGGGCGACGGCGGGGGTGTCAGCTGTGTCATGGACAGCCAGAGATATTAGGATAGTGGGAGAAACACTTATCACGACATGCATACAAACAACCATCCGACAGACGTCCGACTGGCCATTGTGACATTTAAAAAGCTGCTTGGGTCAAGTTCAGCTAACTGGGTTTACCTGATTATGACCTGCTGACTTTCAGGTAATCTTAACAGCCTACTTTTTAATGTGCTGGCAGGAGGGAGGACTCTTTACATATGAAATAAACCACCGCATGCAGCCGTTCATCAGAGCTAACCCTAACCCTCAGACAATGCTTCCATCTGACAGACAAACCTCCCCTTCAGTCATTCATTGGTGGACATAAAATTCCAAAAGCCATCTATCGTTTATGCAGGTTTCAAAAATGGACAAGCTGCAGACTGACTGACGCAGGTCAAGAACTCTCTGCTGGAGAATTCTGTCACTGACGTCTCTCCCGCCCTGACTGTCTGACAATGTTTCACGTGAAACCTCAATTTAGGATTCACAGCACTAGGAGACAAAGAGCCAGAGAGAGCGGATGTTTGGGCGATGGGTGATCGGCCAGTGTTCAGATAACGTGGAAAGGCCAAATGTTTAATGGATTAAATTCGGTTTTCAGCCTATGAGATACTATTTACATTAATATTTCCTCCAGTGACAGTTTTGATGGCTGGCTGAATGTCAAAATCATGATTTATGCGCCAGAATGTGGTGCTGTTTCGATGAAGACAGCCTATTAATCTTGAATCGATGTGGGTAAACTGTCAAAAAGTCAGGGAAGAGTGAAAGTGCGTGACTGTGGTTTTTTTAAAGCCTCCTATATTTGGAACAGAGTCAAACCTTCAACAACCAGAATATGAGTCTCTGGATTATATTTGACAGTGAGAAAAATATTCATAACTCCCGTTTCTGATGATCCTGCATTTGAGGGGAACTGAAAAGTGAAACTCATTGCAAATAGTTCAAAAATTCATCAGACCAAACAGCCCCCAACCCCCTCCCAAAACTGAACACTTTATTTCTGTTCGTCCTTCTGAGGTGTATTTCTGGACCCTCTGCTCCCCCCAGGCCAGGGAATCCACGCTCGGCTCGTTAGCAGGAAATGGTTCCTCAACTCCATAACAGTCTCCATAAACACACTAAAGGGTATCAAAGCCAAAATGTGCTGCTAAAAATGCGATTGCTCTGGGTGTTAGCATTCAATGGACTATGGCGATAACCCAGGAAATGTAAGCATGGAGCCGTCGATCAACCAGCAGCGAACATTAACGTACATGAGAGGAGCAGGGGAACAAAGCCACGCTTTCAGGAGTGACGGACAGCTGTCTCAGCCGTCAGGCGTCTTACAGCCACGGCCAATCACGGACTCCCGCTGTCTCCTGAACCCTGCACACCTGACAGACTGGCTTCTGCCATGTGCGTGTTCATTTCTCTCTCTTTCTGGACATTCCTGAGGTGCCAATCTGCTCTCTTGGCAGGGCAGTTATAGAAGGCGAATATCTCCCCCTCGTCCAGCTATATCCTCGCGAAGTGGACCCCCAAGGCGATCACCCGCTCACCTCTTCCCTGGCGGTCCGGATTGGGCCTGGCATCCATGTAGTTCGTGAGGGCCGCCAACCTGCCCCGCCTGCTGATTCCCAGCCATGATCCGCCCTCCTTGCCCTCCTCCAGGTCTAACCCTGTCACACAACACAGAGCACAGGCGGTGAGAAGGGAACCGGTATTGTGGACAGGGTCCCTTTCACTTGTGCTGCTGGACTCAGGGAACTGAGGCGAGCTCATGACTCATTATGGTGTGGGTATCTAGCCCGTTTAATGTTTACACACCACAAATTGGGGGGTGGGAGGGTGGTAGTTGGTTTGCCTCACCAAGTCTCTCCTCATCACTTCAAGCTATTATCTGAAGACATTAACTCAGAAGCTACCGGGGGTGTAAATCAACTCGACACGGGTGCCATTTTCCCCCTCAGGCATTGAGAAACACTTCAAAAACACAGACAATCAAAACAAAGGTCTCCTCACTGCAGGGAGACTTACATCAGTAATCCTCTGTGAGGCTCAAACTCCCAGCTCTGTGTTTACCTTGCTATTTCCTCCACCAGCACACAGCCCTGAGAACACAATTAATAATTAAACTAAAGTAGAACTCGCTCTGAACAGAAAGCAGTCTAATGCCTGAAATCTCGCCATAGTTCAGTTCAACCCATCTCCTCCCAAATTAAATCAACCGTTAATCAAGCTGCCTGTGCCTTTAATGTATAACCAAGCAGCATAATATATCCACCACTTAGAGTCAATAAAGATCTGCATATCCAGACATTTAATGACATTCAGTCACCACAAGCTTTACGGCTTTTTCTGACCAGATCAATAAAAGTAAAAACTACACAACACTGTTAAATTATACCCAATTAAAAGCAATAATTAAAGCCCTTAAAACCCAAATCCATAAATGCCAGTGAGAACCAAGCCATTCAGAACAAGTTTTTACTATTTCTTTCACAGATAAATGTGCAGCCAGGCTGAGGAAACAAGCCCAGCTAACACTGGCAATGTGGCCTCGATGAGTAGTACACTTGGGGGTGGGGGGGACGGGGGGATGGAGTTCAAAGTAACAGGGGCGGCCAGAATTACTGAGATCCTATTTGGGATATTTTCCCTCCCTTCAGCTTCCGAAAAAAAGCTGTCAAACATGTCTAACTACAGACTGACATGGTGTGCACCAGGATGGTCTCGGTACTGACCCCCCCCACCTTAATTATTTAATTAGTGCTTTGTTTGTACATGACACTGAATTACGACAGTTGTTTCCAGAAGGTATGGCAAAACACTCCCTATTAAATGGACCAAAACCATGATCTAATTAAGCAGTTAATCAAAGGCCTGCCAGGAGACTGAAATGATAGTTTACGGTTCACAAACCCAAAGTGATAAGACGGGTCAGCAGGGGCAATGGCATTAATGACTGAGGTGTGAGTGTCAACCCAACACAACAAGGCCAGTACTGACCCCCTGACGAGCGCACGGGGGAACAGGGCCAATTGATTAGTACCAGGAGAGAAGTGAAAAGAGGCACACTGGTCTATTAACAGCACTTACGCCCCCCAAAAATGACTGGTGATTGGGTGTCCAGACACCCATTTCCTACATCCTAATATGGAAAGCGGCATTCCCAAAGGAATGTGGTTTAGTGCCACAAGTATAAGCATGTAAATGAAAAAATCCTATGAACACAGGAGGAAAACAGGGATTTAATCACTCCTGCAGCTGGGCTCCTGATGAGTTCGCAATAAACTTGCAGATACTCTGACTGTGGAAAGGCTTCTTCTGGAAGGGTAAAAGCCGACAAGGTGAAGTCAAAGTCAAGAGTACACACTTACCACTGAGAATCTCGCCACTGTCTCCCCAGAAGTGGGCGCTCTTGGACAGTCTGCTGTAGACCTCATCTCTGTTGGCAGCTAGAATGAGCCTGAAATGCAGGATGTGCAGGGATGAAGGAAGACAGAGATGCAGACAGAGAGAGATGAGCCCCACAGCACTATCTGTAAAGGCAGATCCCTGGAGGATCTTGCCAAAGGAAGGACTGGCAACACTCCCCACTCTGATGTGATGGCTGGACTCAGATCTCACAACCTGTTGGTTTACTGCACATTATCAGTCATGGTCCAGGTTTCTCTAGGGTAATGAACCCAGAGTTTCTCAAAACTACAACAGAAAGGTCTGTTTTGGGAATTTCAGATTACAAGACTGTACACATAACAACGAGACTGCGTGCCACTTGGGGGGGGGGGGTAAATTTTTATTTAAATTCAGCCTGTTTAAATGTAGAAATAAGTTAATCAACATTCTGCCTTAACCTCAAATCAGACAGCAGAGATGGCCGGGGATACAGAGGATACAAAGGACAAGCGGAGGAGACCAACAGCTAAGCCCCCCCCCACAGCTACATCAGAACATTCACACCACCCCCCCAGGAAAAAAAGTTTGGTTTTTAGAGACCACACGCCTGTTAAGCACAGATACAGTAGAACATTCACCCCACCCCCCAATCACACCACGTGTGATCTCTTCCCCCTGTTCCAAGCTGTTCCTCATCACAATAACGAACTGGCTAATGGCTGCAGAAGTGTTGGGTAAATAGCGAGTGAGGGAGGGGAGATTAATTGCAGCACAGCAGTCGTCCAGAGGCTGATAATCCCCCAGAGCATCAGAGCTCCATCTTCCCACTAGAGAAGCACAGAAATTGAAGCACCGCTTGTGAGTCTTACAGCTGTACCCAGGCAAGTTAATCCTGACCAATCAGGAAGCGTCACCATGGCAACCCCACAAGGGCTGGGCCAGGCCCCTTATCTGCATCCTCTTTCACAGCCACTGGTCAGCAGTGAGTGCAGGCTGAGTGAGATGGTCACTTACGACTCATCACGCCATACCAGGATCATCTCTAAAGCCATGACGGTAGCCCCGTGACCCCCACTAACCTTTACTAACCCCAGATACACACTCCGTTCTCTGGTCCTCCTTCCAAGGACTCCAAAGTCCCAGTGACAAGCAAAAGAATTAACATGTCTCTAGCTACAGCGAGTTCTCAAACCACACCAGATGCATGAAATAAACAGCCACTGCATGGTGCCTACAGGACAACCAACCGTCTTACACACAAAATGTGACGGGGGGGAAAGAATGGAGTGGAGTGGAGGAACAGCGGGGAAGGTCAGGTGGTTAAGCAAGTGATTCCCACAGAGAACGGGATTGCACGGCACTCAGGCCTAGGGAAAGCCTGCCCACAGTTCAGGACAGTGACCATGACCACAGAGAATCCCAGTCACCCTCAGAGCCTGATTATCATTAAAAACAAGCACAGTAGCTTCAAAGGCTAACTGATACAAAGCATCTTCCCTTTGAACGCGGCAGCATGACGCCAACACGCCCACTGTCTTTCCCATGGAAAACAATAAACATGACACATTTATGCCTGACAGTGAGGCATATGGTCTATTCAGGCAGACCTACCACTGATACCAACCAGTCAGACTTGTGAATAGAGCCATTTCATTGCCATTTTTATTATTTACTGCGTTAAGTGCCTCTTTGCCCTGGCACTGTCCCAAACAGTAATTCTCAAATCGCCACCTGTAACTAGACCCTTTCGGGTCAGAACAGCTTACCTACACCAGCGTACGGACACTGCAAAAACCTTACCTGTAGGCATTTGATGCAGGGCGGGCATCAAACTTGAAGAAGATGATGCACATGGGGGTGTCTCCAAAGATGGGGGGCGGGGTCAGCCGGGGCGCTCTCTCATATGGTGCTGTGCAGTGTGGGGGTCACACTCACTGCTTCCACAGGACCATGCCAACAGAGCCTGCGGGGACACAGAGGCGTCACAGTCACCAGCGCCCCTGATGACAGGGACCTCAGAAGGCAGTTCAGATGACTTAATGGCACAAACTCAAAGACCATCCAAATGTAGCAACGACTTCAGGCCCAACTGTCAGGTACTTGGTGCTCCAGCATGTCTTAACACACAGAACACCATCCCCCAGAGCCCAACGGGAGAGCGGAGCAAACTAAGAAATTAACATGCATTACGAAACACAGCCATAAGCAGAACTTAAATATATGGGTTTAATGTAAGGTAAGGCTATAAATCCTTCTGAATGATCATTATGAATATCTGAACAGTCTCAAAATAAATGAATGTCACAGAACCAACCAAAATCTGCCACATTACTATATGAAACAGATTGAATGTGTAACTAGCTGAGCTTTAGTCTAGCTACAGTATGTTTTTCAAATTTTTGGTTTAATGAAGAGACATGAAGAGTGCTACACGTATGACCCAGATGAAATGAAGGCTTGAGTCTGGCCCGCTATCTGCTGTGACACACGATGAATACAAACTGGGATGTAATAGACTTGGCGTTTTTATCAAAAGGAACAAATTCAAATCAGCCGATTTCCATTCCACACATCACCATCTTTTAGGATTTTAATTCTCCAATTTAATTTGCACATAACCCTACGATATACTCGACTAACCACTGTGAGACAGGTCCAGTCACGCTCTGGGTTATGGAAAGGCACCTGATCAGGCTGAGCATGCCCTCAGGGATGACATGCCGCCATAAAGCAACTCTGCACCCATGTTGGTATGGTCACCCAAGCCCTGAGAGCAGGAAGCCTGGGCCCTAATTGTGTGTTAAACGCCCGTCAATCAGTTTTGATAGAAAGCTGACTAGTAAAAATTACACAGGCACAACTGCTACACTTCTCCCTCACACCTGCCAAGAAAGGTTAATTGGTCACAGGGGATCTGTGTGGTAAAGAACAGAGCTGGTACTCTCTGCCGCAACACCAGAAGGCTACCTTAAAGGAACAACAGGCTCCTGTTAAAGCAGAGCGACATTGGGGTCCTTCACTTACTGCAGAGACATTTGCAGTTTATGCTTACACATTAAAAGGGCATAAAAACGTTTCAGGGAGAACTTCCTAATTAAGGCCTTTCTAAAAAGTAATTTGCAATAAAGTGCACCCAACAAATTAAAGTGAAACTCCATTTACAGATCATTTTCCTCATCACCTGACTATGTCCTATATATTCAGAGGAAATTGTATCAAGCTATTGTTCACCATATGACATCATTAAGTGGGTATTGGGACATCTGTGAGGTGTATCATATGTGTTCTGTAAATCAGTATTTCCCACTTACAAACTGAACTTGTCCACAAGAATTTCTGACTGCCTTACCTCTAAATACGATATTTTTGGACCTTTAAAAGGCAGGTCAGCCTCTAATTAGACCCCAAGAGGCCCCAGTCTAGACTTCAAGATGCTCGCTGGGAGTTCACAGTAACAGGCTAGTAACAACAAATCAATCCACTCAGCAATAAAACATGATAAAGCTAATTTCATTACTTACATAAACTATTTAAGCCCTCTAGGGTGCAGATTTCTGCTACAGGAGACGTGACAGTGTTCATAATTAATTACAGTGGAATTCCCTTTTAACAATAGCATTATGCTGCTAAAAAACAAAGAAACAAGCCACATATCTACAATGAACATTTAGAGGGAATAAGTCACGGATTAATGCTTCTGAGTTCAGTGTCCTCTCTGATGCTGACAGGGTTGATGTCAAGACATCAAAACCCTGGGTGGCTGTGCACCTGTGCAGTTGGGGAAGTCCATTACTGGCGTGGAGTGTAGTGCTTAGACTGCTCCAAACCTGGCCTGGAAAGGACATTCTACTTCTGTCCCCATTATTGCAGAATATGAAACACACTCAGGAGGAGGAAATAAAGCTATCACAGCCAGTACTGGTCCTAGCCATGTATCACCCTCGGTGAGCATTACTGCCGGCGACCCCTGCTTGAGGCAAAGTGAAGCTGGCTGGCAGGTCGGCACCCTCTAAGAAGGTGGTGCCCTAGGCAACTGTCTATGTCACCTATAGGATTGACCGGCTCTGATCACAGCCCTCTGAGGGAGATGGCGTGCCCTGCTACTGCCTCAGCCTGGTGTTAGAAACAACACCAGCTGGATTTTAAAGCATTCCTTATGAAACAACCAAACATTTTCCTATGAGGGCCTTACAGGAGCTAGCATTGGCACAGAAAGGAAGGAAAAGACTTGGATTGGGATAGAGCTCGCAAAAAGTTGTGCAAGAGTGACTTGTTACATAATATCGGACTCGCGACCCATTCCTATCTTAAATGCTGAAATGGATCATGCCACCTTATAAAACAAAACTGAGGTTCGCAACTTAAATAAAAACAGCCTCTTCACTTTATAAACGCATCCGTTTAAAAGCAATCTAGCAATCAGATTACGGAAAATTAAATTAGGCGCACAGTAGACAGCTGTTAATAAGACTTTTAAAGCCTTGTAACCCTGATGTACAGCCTTGTTTATATTATTCACGCAATTTAATTACACAGCAATTAGACGTTAGAATTACGGCTTTATCCGTCACATAGCAGGGAGATTCACATAGTATCATTTAAGCCGATCAATCTTTTATTGACAATAACGATAAAGATGTTACTGAAGCTCTCGGAGACAAGTAGCCGCGAAACAATGAGCATTGATGTCTTTCCTACTAATAAAGAGAGGCTTGTTTTACAAACTTCCTCCATGATCATTTAAAACGTGAACATGAGCCCGAGTGGACCACGGTATTGTCACTCAAACAAATCAGCTTAGCGCAAAAAAAAGCACCAAGTTAAAACGGACCGTAAATCGCAAAGACGTGTTTATGTCCAAGTTGTTGCAGGTACGTTATGTCAACACGACCAAAGGTGCAGCGTTAGGAACTGGATAACCACCGTATTATCTAGCCATTAGATAACAGACGCACAAAACAATCCAGAAGCAATAGATTTAAGAAGCACATTAAATGACACTTTGAACGTCAAGTGTGAATTTAGACACTAACCAAACTCATGCCGGCTTCAGTGTAGCTAGCTGGAGAACGCAGCTATCGAGCATCCCGAGCTAGCTAACTCGATAAGGCTTACAATTCCCTTCTTACAGACATGACCCTCCACTGAGTGTGTTCTCATAGTTAAAATCTGTATTGTATTAAGTTTGCATTAATATTACTCACGAGTCCAACTGCTGCTAACGATCAGTAGCTCAATCATCTACCCCTCGCCAGTTTATAACCTTGTCTCTCTGACGCTCCAGCAACGCATCACATGATTGGCCAGAAAGCTGACACTCTACACTCGTTTTTTAAATGGTGGTACGATTTTTAAAACTATAACTATATAACATCTTTGGATGATGTGTTATATTGGATATGCATTTATATTAATGATACGCCCAACTGCCATTAATGATCAGTCAGCTGAATTATCCGAATGGCCCACTTAAGTTTATAACCTTGTGTTTTTATGCTGCAGTAATCAGAGACGTGATTGGTCTATAAATAATAGCCAGCCCTTTAGTCCCCGCCCTCTTAATATTATTAGACGAAAGCTTGTAACGTTGTCACATTGTGAAATTGAGGGGGAAAGTACATACGGTCAACATTAAGAGAGGCGAATCTCAACCAAGTATCAACTACTGAAGTTTCAGTCCCAGCCGTGCTGTAGATAATTTATTGTAAGAATTTACTAAAATGTATACATATAGGTATACTTTACAGTATTATAATTATTTTTATTGTGATGCTCATCGGACCTATTGCAATATTTCCAGATAATCTTTAAAGGCGACTATAATGTAAATATAAACATTATTTTTTCCAGACACGGGAGTATAAATACAACTCATCGTGTTGAGACGGAGTTTTTTTAAGACTAGGATTGGGTTGATTTGATATATGGTTTGGTTGGCAGCGAAATCTGACCAATCAAGGTGAAAGTTTGCCCGGGTGTAACGGTGTTGGGCGGGACTTTAGTCGTATTTGGTGTCTAGGTTGTTGGTGGTGTTTAACGTGGATTTCAGGAGGGGTGAACTGATAGGCAATCGGTAGGCTCTGGTTTATTCGAGGAAAACAATTTACATTACATTTAAATTTAGTTTTATTCAGTACAATCTTTTACACCCATTATCTAAATACTTTTCGCGTTTGAATTCATCAAGGGAATCTCTGTATTTTTCAATCTTTTTTTCTAATTGCACCCTGTTATAATGGAGAAGAAAATGCCCACCTGAATATAGTTCATTCTGATGTTAATCCACAATCTGAAAACAGGGATTAGAGATCCAGCAATCCGCGTTAAAGCTTGGTGCGATACTGACGCATCCTCGTTAACGAATCTAAAACGTTTGCACAAAACTGACAGGTATCGCCTGCATATATTCGCTTGCACATTGACCGCAAACTCCAGGAGTTAATATTTCTGTTGAGTAAAATGCGTAGTTGGTATACAGCTGCAGAGTGACATATACAACTTCAGTCCTATTACCATTTGCCGATCGTGCAATATTTAAACTACTATTAATAATAATAAAGTTGCCATTGTTATAGGAATAATTTTATGGACCAATTTTATACTGCAGAAGTATCAGAACTGTAATCGTGTCTGTTTTTTCTACAGGTTCTCCCGTCAAGAGCCCCACAATCCAGTTATAAGACACCCCGAGGTGCGTGGGAAACGCGGTGGAGGGGGAATCCGCCGATCGGACCGACAACTACACGGTCCGCTCCGTCCCTGGGTCCAGGCGAGAGCAGGGCACAAGGTAGGGAGACACGGAGGTGCAGTCGCGGTGCTTTCGGCCGTGTTCTGGATGAATGCGGAGAGGCACCTTTGTGCAGACGCTTGGCAATTGTCATGGTGGTTTGTTTTTTTCCCACTGTGCCAAAAAAAGAGATATTGCAGGGCTCCCCTGGAGTTCCCCTCATCATCCTTACGATTGCATGACTGCTGTAGTGCATTTTCACTGTCTGCGTGTCTTGAATAAACGAATGCATATCTCCCCCCCCCCCATAAAATGGTAACAAAGTGTGGGTGCCATGGATTTAGCTGGCTTTCTAAATGACAAGAGATATCTGGTTGTGGAACGGTGTGTCTATCCGCTCACCCCGTGGGGCCACAGTGCGATCTCATATGCGGTTCGGCTGTTCAAACGTCCAGCTCTACATCGAGTCCTTTGACATAAAAATATTGCGTTAACGAAATGGTTAAATAGCTGCATATTAAGTATTACTCATGGGGGGTCTGCAGTCCTAATCGCATGCACTTGGGTACCAGTGGCAGCGGGGAAAGGTTCACGCACCTGGTGGCATGGACACTTCCAAATCAAAGAGCGGAGAAACTCTTTATGTGTACAGCAGTCTGATACTTTATTCTAGTGCAGCGTAATCAGTATAAAGCATCTATTGTCTCTGAGCAACTGGTGTACATTGTAGTACTTGACTTTAACTCATGTATATGATCGTTGTACTCTGATTTAACAATAACACGTTACACAAGTGCGCTTTCGTATCGTAAACTTACGCTGTGTGCTTGACTCCTGCAAATGATGTTAAGTATATTGGTCTCGTACGTTTGAAACCATGGCGATGCATGAAACGTGCCTGTAAATAACGGGCAATTCAAAGAAAAAAATATCCACTAAACGAAATGATCATTTGTTCAGAATCATTTCATGCGTAGCTTTTGCGTGAGAACTAATAGTCATTTAATTAGACCGTTAGTTTCGCCAGCTATATCTTGTTCATTAATATCAAACAGATTATAGTTCTTATTATTTTTCTTTACTAAATGACCCTGAAAGCATCAGGACGATGGTTCATTTATTGAAGAAAGTAATGTTCTTCATATTTAAGAGTTTGCTTAAATCCTGTGTAGTTTACTAAACAGATGGCACTACTATAGGGGTGGCATGGTGGTGCACTTGTTAGCACTGTTGCATCACAGACCTCTGGGACTTAGTCTCTGTCCCAGCTTCCTGTGTGTGGAGTTTGCATGTTCTCCCCTTGTCGTCGTGGAGTATCCTCTGGGTTCTCTAGTTTCCCCCCACAGTCCAAAAATATGCTGAGGTTAATTGGAGTTACCAAATTGTCTGTAGGTGTGAATGTGTATGTGAATGTGAATGGTGTGTGTGCCCTATGATGGTTTGGCACTCCATACTGGGTTATTCCTTGCCTTGTGCCCGTAGCTTCTGAAATGGGCTCCAGGCCTCCACAACCCTGAATAGGACAATGGGTACAGAAAATGTTTGGATGGAAATTAGCCCTCTTAAACTAATATGGTGTGAATGAGAAGCTGATGTTATGTGTACAGCTGGACCTTGGGAGGTTAATAAAGAATGAATATGAGGTGTGTGTTGCATGGGTATTACAGGATGCGGGCTATTCAGATGCCATAACTTTGTGATGGGAGAGATAATAAACATTATAAGGTCAAAGTGGGTATGCATATACTGAAGCATGAATGAATATGAATGGCCTAAGTTAACCAGAAGGTCAGTATTTGAGAAGCCGGTGTGATCAGTCACTGGCACTTCTTAATAAATTAATAAACTCCCAGTGAAGAAATTTGTGTGTGCAGTTCTGAAACTGTGCAGTATTTTAAAGACTGATTTAAGGCTGAAGAGACAACCATTGAAGCGGAAGCTATTACAGAGAAAAATACGTGCCTTAAATAACAGATCATCACATAAAAAGGTCTGTATTTTGAACTGGTATTCCTAGGTTGTTGGGTGTAAAATTTCTGTTTCTCCAGCTGGACCTTAGTGTTAATAAAGTTAATACTGGGAAAGCGCTGCAGGTTTGGTTAAGTGTAGATTCAGCTGATAGGGCTGTCAGAGTCCCAACACTGCTTAATGATCTTGGAGTCGTAGGCCCTATTTGCACTCTGCTTTAAAATGCATCTTGGGTGATCGGATCGCAAGTTGACAGCTAAGACACATCGTCGTTTACGCCTGTGTCTGCCATGCGTCTCCAAGGTGCTCATGTTCAGATTTCGTTGCTGCCTCATAACATCCTCATCACAACAATAGCAATTGTTACCTTTTGTAGTTTCATGGATATAACTGTATGTGGTCAAATGCATCCCAGACCACTTAGCAGGTGGTTTGAGTGATGGGATCACAGTGCATCTTGGCAGTTGTTTACATTTGTGTTTAGCAGTGTCCACTTGCGATCTGATCACTCAAGACACATTTTAAAACCAAGTGTAAACAGGGCCTCAGTCAAACACTGATCCTAGTGCTGCTCCAATCCAGGAGCTGAAGGTCACCTGACGTACCATGTGACACGAGTGTAGCCGGTGGAGTAGGGGCAGTGTGAGGCTTCACGATACTCTGCAGAGCTAGATACAGAGAAGGGACATGTCTGTGGTTTCTAATCCCACCATAACATCTCAGCAATGCAAGTAAAGGATGAAATTAATGTGTAAATCTATATTTTTGTGTGCACATGCCTCATTATCAAACCGATAACGGTGATGCCTTGTTTAGTCTGCTCCACAGCAAGCTGTAACTTCATGCCGGAATTAAGCCAAAGACCTGGTTTCAATCTGTCTACGTGACAAAGACATTGCTGGTTTTCATTTGTGAAGCTCTTTTTTTACGAGTTGCTGCACTGATCTTCCCCAGAGTTGATTTATCGAATTTTTTTTTTTTTTTTTATCCCTCTTTAAAGTACCCCACCTCTCACAGATTGTACAACCTCAGGTCACAGAGATGTGGCTACAGATCTGTAAGAGAATTTCCAGCTGGCTCATGAATAAGTAAGTGTGTCGTGAGCATCGCGCTCAGTGGTGTCAGAGATCTTGAGTGCGTCTGATCCATCTTCCCGCATAAAACCGCTGGCATAAAAAAACTAGGTTTGGTTACACTGAACTTGCGTTGAGCGAGACTGTTGATTTGTCCTTACTTTGATCTAGTCTGACCCTTTTCGTTAAGATGTAGCTGGTATTGAAGATTTTTGTGGTTTAATGGTCAGATTTCTTAGTATTCTACTTCTGAATCTTCCATTTCTGCATAGTACTTGTTTCTTTATGAAATGAATAGGAAAAATACTCTCATCTTCAAAGGTGACACTTCTCCAAGAACAAAGAATATGCAATTCCCTGTGATTCTTTATGGAAGCTTCAAGAGTAAAAACGGAGGACAGGGTTAGCATCAGTGTCTTGCGGCATCGATCTGGTGAGGATTTCTAAGAACACTTTGGAAGTCAAGGAAGACAACTAGCCTGATTCTTGATAAAATCAAGGCCAAAATTTCACTTGAGGTACAAAGGACCAGATTTTGAGTATATTTTGAGAATTCCGTAATACTTGAAAAGTGGAACAAGACGGAACATAATGAATGGTTGGATTCATCACAACAGTGAACATTTTATTGGAAAGTCTGAGGATGTCGACAGGAGACAAGAACAGGAATTAGACAGCCTGATAATATCGCATCAGAGTGTGTGCGGGAAATCTGGTGTTTCCGTGTGGTACCGTAATGCCGTATAAATGCTCTGTTATAAAAAGAGTTATCATCAATAACAGAATTATGTATTAATATTGACCTGCAAGATTGCTAGTGGCCAGCATTTAAAATGAAGCAATTTTACTGTTCTGTGCAATGCGTTACATTCTGCTGTTCTTGGTTTTGACTGGGCTGTTTACATTTTCTCTCTCTGGAGCCTTGAAATCTTGCCTGTATGGGAGGGAAAAGAGGCATATATCAGAGTTCATAAGTGTCCTTGCAGTCTGCTTGTAAGTGACCACAGCTAGAGGGGCGTTTGGAGTCCGGTAGTGCAGCTTCGAGCCCTCTGCCTGGCCTGGGACTGGCAGTGGACCAAGGTGGTGTTGCAACCTTAGTAAAGACAGCGTACACACATCTGCCGTTTAACTACATATACTGAACTCCATGGCATGTTCTTGCACATCCTAGCGGAATTAGGACTAGCTAGCGCCATAGTAACGTACCAGAAGTTTCCGGGGAGCCTCAATACTAATAAGCATTAGGGATGGTGTGTGACCCAGCGATTTGGGAGGCTGTGTCTGTGACTGGAAGGTTGCTGGTTCAAATCCCACGGTCAGCAGAATGTTTTTACTGTTGGGCCTCTGAGCAAGGCCCTTAACCCAATTAATCCAGCTCCTGTCTGACCCTGCCTTCTCAATTGTATGTTGTTTTGGATTAAAGCATCTGCTAAATGAATAAAATATAAATGGTGTGTCAGTCCTACTCTGGAACAGTAGGAAATACTTTAAAAGTATTACTGAGTGTTGATGAAATGTCATTTTACTATGAGAGTTTAACTTTGGTGGCCTTTATAGTGGTTGCAAAAGACCTTCTGGATGGTTCTATAAAGGTGCCACTCGTTGGAGCTGAGGTGGAGGAATTTGTAGCAGCTTGCTGTTTGTGGTTTTTTCCTTGCTCTGTTGAAAAACGGCTGTTAGCGGCACACGGATTGTTGTTCTGAAGGCGTTCCATCCTATGCCATCAAAGCACCATGGTGACAAAATTGTTCGGGATGCAGGTGGTTCTTGCATGTGGTGCCGTCATTTCCAATGACCAGGCCTTCTCGTTAGGCATAGAGACCTCGGATGGGCCTGCCCAACCACTGCATAGCTTCATGTCTGTCTTTTCTTATTTTTTTTCCATCTGTGAACCCCATAATGGATGTTAAATGGTGCAGTCCTCACACAGACAGGTCCTGTCCAAAGACTTATGTCTCATGTACTCATGACACCTACGCACCTGGCGTGCTTTTTCATACCCTAGTGTCCGCATTTTAGCTTTACCTCCTCTGGCTGGGGTCGCATTTTGAGCCATTTTTGGGCTGTTCACCATGGTGGTGGTACTGCTAATATGGAGGTCTGGAAATCCCAAATTCTAATCATGTATATTCGGCAAACGCATTCCGTGAGTGTAACATAACCACCCCCATGATGAAGTTGCTCTTCCTGTCTGCACAGAAGCTTTGCGTAACCCTGTGTGGCATGGCGGTGACCCACTGACTGCTGACGGAGGTTCAGGTCCTCCAGCTCCATGCTCGTTATCCAGCACTCTGGTAATTTCTAAGCGGCCCCAGCCGCAACATCCCCCCCCACCACCCCCCCGCCACGCCTTTCAAAGCTGGGCTCTGGAACCCGGGTCCTGCCAGCCAACAGTACTGCCATTCAGCCATGTTTTCCGCCGGACAATGGCGCAGGAATGCAGTCCTTTCAGCTGCGCTGGCTGCGAGTGCGTTTCACATGCTAATGAGTGCCTGTGATTACGTTGCGCTCTCGCCACTTGACACTTTGACTTGTTTCTATCAGCTTCCATCCAGAGTTTTCTCTCTTAATAGAGACTGTTTCACAGTTTATCCTGCTGAAACAAAATCCAAGAAAAAAAAACATTTGGACTAATCTATGTGTGTTAAACAGTAGGTTGACTTTTATCTCTATAAGTCTCCAGAATAATAAAAGGATTTCCTGATTGTGTACATACCTTCAGTTCTCTTTCAGTCACTGGTCAGTTTTCAGAACTTCAGTTGCATGTTCTATGATTATTTCCATTCAAATATAGCTCACATTAGGCATGTCGAATTTCTGTAGTGGCCTGTAGCTGGTGCAGTGTGTGGAGACCGCTGCCAAGGGGCAGAGGCGGCCTCGGCAAGGTTTGGTCAATCGCCCTTTGTGGGCCAACACCTGCTGGGAAGCCTCACTTTATTTACTCAGAGGCACTTGGTATGCGGCCGGACCCATCTCACCCCCGCTGGCACGGCACCACGGCTCCGGTTCAGACCCACCCCTCTTGCAAAGGAACTAACTCGCTTTTGTCTGGGCGTGGAAGCTCAGAGCAGTGGGTTCTTCAGCCTGTGGTTAAATATAGAGGATGTCCAGAGCTGGATTTTGCCCCTTAGGAAGCCGCTTCCTGTGGGGACAAGAAAAATGTAATTAGCCCAACAGAGAATTTCCTGGAATGGCGTCTGTGTGTGTGTGTGTGTGTGTGTGTGTGTGTGTGTGTGTGTGTGTGTGTGTGTGTGCACGTGTGTGTGCGCGTGCGTGTGTGTGCACACACAAACACACACGTGCAAACACATGTCTGTGTTCCATTGTACTGGGGGATTAAGTGTTCTCCAGCCCTCTCCTCTGATTTGCAAGTCAGGGTGGTTTGGATCCCGGAGCATCTCATCATGAAACAGAAAGCCGTCAACGATAATCGTACCTTTCCTGAGTGCCCATATCATTGTTTACATATTCCCTTAGGCTTCAAAATGTCTGCCAGGCTCCTTAAGGAGAAAAATTTATTTATGGGGCCAGTTATCTGTTTCTAAATTCAAGTGAAACCAAATGATTCTGGTCGCTGATTCTGGCTGGCAAAAACAAAATACCTTATCTCCACTCTGGAAGATTATATTTTCAGGCTGGCTGAGTGTGGTGTCCTCACAAGGCCCCGAATACAGCGCATGCCTGTTTTTTTTTTTCCCTGCCAAGTTCTACCTCTGCATATCGAAACAAACAGCTGCACATTCAGGGGCTCCTGTTTGATCTCCTGCTCCCCCGCGTTTCCAGATGATGTGCTAAGAGCACATGATACTGGTTTTGACTTCATTGCAGTGCCCATTACTGCTTGACCTTTGGCTCACAAGTCCCATCTGAGCATGGAATCGAGGTCTGAAGAGGGCGTAGCAAACAGGCTTACTCGGTCTTGCTTGATTATGGGTGAACCTTACTTTGTTAGTCTATCTTACCAGGTTGGAGCCTTTGGTCTCCCGAACCACTTGAAAGGCATCCCCAGACACGCTGGCCCTTCTGCACACACACTGGGCTGCTGTCTGTGCACTAGTGGCCTTCCTGTTAGCTGTAATGAGTCTGGCCACTCTCTTCTGACCTCTCTCATTAACAGGGCATTTTCAACCACAGAACTGCTGCTGTCTGCATCTTGTTAGTTCATCACACCATTCTCTGTAAACTCTGTGCATGTCTCAGCTAGAGCGCCGTTTCCCAGATGCTGGAACCACCACGTCTGGCACCTACAGTGATTCCACATTTAAAATCACATGGATCACACACGTTAGCTGTTATAATGCTTAATTGCACGGTGACTGAAGCACTACACCCTGAGCCTATAGCAAGTCAACTTGCTAGATGTAAGGTACTCCAGTTTAAATGGACTTTATCTTTGTTCATTTCATTTGGCTCAGACTACCTTAAATCCGACAAGTTATCCGGCTAATCGGGAAATCCTGCTTCGTGGTACAGGCCCCCGTCTGTGTGATTCTGTTTGTATTTGGATGCAGTTACATTATTGGCAGTTTGTGTTAATCAGCTGGTATACCCAATAAAGTGTCCGCTGAGTGTATTTGCCCACCAGCCCCAGCTTTACTCAAGCGTTGACGTACTTGTCTTCCTGCCCAAAGCTTGTTAACTCCTTGAGGGGCAGATATTTCGTCTTTAATTCATGGAGGGACTCAGTTGAGCAGGCAGCTGTCGGCTTCACTGTGTGAAACCCCCAGGGTGTTCCCTTATCACAGGGCAGCAGGTCCCATAGAGTGCTTAATCTGCAGCCCTAGCCATCGAAAACATCCTGGTTAAAATTCTCGAAAGGGGGGTGCATGTAATTTCACGGACATGGGTTCCATTGACAGGTTTATCTCGTACCTGATGGCCTGTTGTTTGTCGATGCGATTCCAAATGCAGTATGAATCTGAAGGTAATTAGACACCACTGTGTTTCTGCTAAACAGTTATACTTTGTCTTCACTCCATGAAGTTTCTCTGTCACATTGCAGGCAGAATCCCTAAACCAAGTACCGCTGTCTCATTGCGGACGGTCCCTAAACCAAGTTTCTGTCACATTACAGACAGAATCCCTAAACCAAGTTCCTCTGTCTCATTGTCGATGATCCCTAAACCAAGTTCCTCTGCCATTTGCTCTGGTGAATGTTCTTTGCCCTTATGTGTTTTGACACCTGGCAGTTCTAAAAACCACGGGGCATCTTTGGTCCTGAGATCACCTTACAGATTAGCTTCTCCTTCAGGCTCAGTTTCGTTATGTAGGCCACGTTTAGGACCTAGGCGTGAGTACCTGGAATGAGAAGTGGGGGTGGGGGGTGGACCCCTTAAGAGCGCCTCCTTATTGTGTGTTAGTGCACATACATACTGCCATCCTGTTTTATGTCCTGATAAACAGAGTGATGTCATCATAGCTGCAGAAAATGTGTGGCCTGAAAGCCCGGTTGGCGGTCCCATGGGGCGAGAGCTTAATCTCTGCTTGTTGACAAAACGACATGTACAATTAAAAGAGGAAAAGCGTTAAGTACAACTAATCAAACTCCAGGGCTGTGGTTGAGGCAGGAGGCCAAAGATATACCAGCTTAGTCATCCATGTGTCTGCACTGCCCCGGGACCATGGAGCCAGTTTAGGCTCCATTACTGGTCTCCTTCCGTTTCAGTGGATACCATTTAATTACTCTAAATTTTCGATGATGACTAATTTTGAGCTGCACACAGCAAGCCGGTTCAAAGAGGTCACATAAAAAAGCAGGAAACCCTTTATCACAGTTAAATGTACTGTTTTATTCCTGCATGCTACTGCACCAAGACTAACAGTGTATTCTGGAGCTTCTAAGACTCTCTGCAGCACTTAGACTCCCGGCACCTCACTGAGCATGTGCAATGGAGAGACGCCACTATCCGAGGGTGAAAGGCCTTTACCTAGCATGTGTCTGCAGCTGCTGTGGGGTAATTAGTGGTTAGCGTGTAAGGAGCCGTGGAGCGAGGGCTAGAGGCCATCACGGTACAGCTGGAGGAGTACACGCAGCGTGTTAGTGCTAATCCGTGTACCTGATGCTCTTGTCCTAGGGCTGTGATGTAGACGCTGTGACTGAATGTGGTTGCCTGGGTAGAGAGAACCTTGCTGTAATTTATATGGAAGTCTTAGCAGCAGTACTGACACAGTGTCACCAGGCAGTGATTCCTAGTCCCATGAAAAGTGTTCAGATTTCTCTACACAGTCCTGCTCTGGTTGCATGACTCTGCTGCGGTCATCCCACCTGGAAGCTGTCTTTCAAGTTAGGCTTACAATGTAAATTTCCTCAACGGGACTTATGGGACTTGAACCCACAACCTTCACGTTACGACTGCCCATGTTTAACTACTACACCATCTGCTCTGTCGTGTGAGGCGTCATGCTTTCAGAAGGAGTCTCTTAGCTGTGATTCATTATGCAAGTGTTAAATGTTAACTGCTGTGTCTTTAGTCTTATTTGTTGTTTGTTTCACCACAGAGAAGTCTCTGAGGGTGTTGTCTGACCTGGGGAGCATCCCCTGGGGGTTACAAACAGCAAGATTGGGTTTCAGTATGTGTTCCAGATCCTTTAATGGTGTTTATCGACGACAGATGACCCGGATCACCTTGGATACCATGGTGCTGTTGATTGGCCTGTAGGTGAAGTTGGGGGAACATGCCAGTCTGGGAATGCCCCCCCGGACGACATCATCCGAAAGGGAAGCTGCGAACGCTGCCCCCGTGTCCCAGGGCGTGTTGCCCGGCGGTGCCCTGTATCTGGAGGCTGAGCACTCAGGCAAGGATCGTTTATAAAGACGCTGTCTGCCGCAGGTCCGCGGGCTCCTTCCCGGGGCTGGCAGAAGATGAAAGGCTCGCTGTCGGAGTGGGACCGCTGCCCGAGGTGGGCCTGGCCCGCCGGCGTGCTTTATCAATGCACCGCTTCATGCTCGGGGCCCGGCCGCTCCGGGCTCAGGGCCCAGGCACGAGCGGAGCCTCCCCCCGGCCCCCCGCCATGGGGCCCCACATCCGCCTCTATGCACGCCAAGTCTCTGAGGGTTTCAGCGCTGCTGATGGCCAGGAGGACAGAGATGGTTGGAGCGCCTAAGGTGTGCTGAGAATAGGAAATGGGGAGGCTCCCCCCATCCCGCTTCCTCTACAGATGTAACGGCTGCCGCTGTGTCCACAGGTCCAGTGGCAGCATGTGGGGGGTGCTGTGTGGCTCAGTGGGTTTGGATGCTCTGCCCATGATTGGAAGGTCACATCCCCGAGTCGGCAGAATGATGTCACCGTTTCGGCACCTGGACGAAGCCCTTAACCCTTGCTTGCTCCAAGGACTAGCTGACCCTGCTTTTTCTGTCTTTGCCCCAAACCCAGTGGCTCCAGCAGGGGGCATGGTGGTTAACACATCACAGGGCTGCCACTGTGGTTCCCTTCAGCCAGCACCTGGAATGGTTCTGTACCACATCTTTGCCGTCTGTATTTGGAATGTTACTGCAATTTGATGGTCATTCAGGAACCCTCTGGTACTGCGGTGTGACTGTCATTCTGGAACCATCTGCTAGTGCAGTTTCCCTCTGACAAACTGGAACATCTCTGATTCATTGCTGGCTGTTCCGGATCTCATCCGCTCAGTCACTGATTCTGAAGGATTTGGGTCAGGGACTGCACTGCCTTCACAGTGCGTCACTCTGAGCTTCAGACACGGCATGTATACTTGTGAGACCGCTGGCTGCGGCTAGCCCAGGAAACCCCCCCCCCCCCCCCCCCCCCAACCCTGTGGGCCCCCTTTACCAGGGGCTCTCACACAAAGGAAATGCCAAACAACCAATAAATGAAATTAGCATGGGGGCTGGGTACCACACTGGGAGGACATCTTATTCTGTTAAAAATGATGTCTCTGTGTAGGTTGGACACAGGAGCAAAAGAGAGAAAACTTGATTGTTTAGGAGGAGAGGAACCAGAGGGAGCCTTGGACAGACCTGGCGTGGGGCTCCAAAAGCTGTTGTTTGCAGACTCTAGCCTCGTTGGCTGAAACACGATCCATAGGCTTGGCTGTGTTGGTTCATCACCATGCTGACTGACTGAGTGAGGAGGTCTCGCTGGACTGGCATGTCACTGGCCTCCACGCCCTCTGCCCCATCTGCATCCAGGGCTGCCATCCTGTGCCCCAGCTGCTGCCAGTGTTCAGCATGATCTGCGTCTGTCAGATGCCCATGTGCCCTGTGTGACACTGCACCTGCCGGGGGTGGGGCTGGTGGAGTGGAGGGGGGGTTGTTGCTGCAGGGGAGGGGCTGCTACCACTCTACGTCTCTCCCTTAATCTGCTGGCAAAAATGCAGGAGTGGCTGTTTGTGCCTGGGGGTGTTTTTATTTGTTTTCCCTATAAATATAAATACATTTATTGTGGTCTGCCACCCCCACCCCCCGACTGCTATGCCCTTTTATGTGTGAATGGCCTGTTTCCTGTGGAGATCATGAAAAGACTCCCAGTTCCTGCAGACTACAAGGAGAAACCAATTCTTTCAGAACCTGTGGCCTGCTCAGTGCCGTTACCCCACATGCTGTTATTTTGGCCCTCGACCTTTGACCCTTCGCCTTGCGACGTGATGGACCTGCTAATCGCCAGCTCTGAGCAAAAGGTGCCTTGCTGTAAATCTACATTCCTAAGCCCCCCCTCTCCTGCGCACACTCAACAAGACCCCAGACCACCCCCCACCCCCAGCCAGCTCAGGAATGCTCCCCAGGCTCCCCCCTCCCCCCAAGAGAGCTGGCAGAAGGGTCATGGAGATTTTTATTCATATGCCAGAGATGAGACAATATCGTTTTGACACTTTTGGACAACAGCTCTGCCCCCCCCACCCCCCAGCTCCCTTATTGTAAAGTTTTGGGAGCCAAAGGATCTCACACTGAATTCTAGACGTGTCAGCAGGAGCCCTACAATGTGTTTCATGTGCATCGGGTTTGGTTCCTATTACGGGGGGCGTGTGCATGTCGGTGTTTGCATTTGTGTCTCTCTGTGTGTGTTTCCTACTCTGCTATTTGGCTGCATCTTATTGTCCCAAATTTGCTTAATTGAACCAAAAATGGATGGACAATAACACCATCAAATTTAAACGACTGAATTAAGCTTTTGAACCAAAATGACATTATCCACTCTCAAAACAAGGGGAATTTTCCTTTTGTTTTCCTCCCTGGCTTTATTTATTTATTTATTCTTTGCCACGGAGAACCTGAGCTCAAATGAATTACTCGATCATTTGAATTATTCTTTTCCTCCTGAGGGCTGCCCGAATCCCCAGCCGCGCCCGTTTCCTGCAGTGAGATTCCCCGCCCGGGCTGGGGCCATTGGCACCTGGTGGAGCGCCTTAATCCCGTAGCTTTGCGGTGTCATTCAGATAATGCCCGACCCCGTGCCCCTGTGCTGTTCGTCTCGCTGCAAACGCACATTTCCCCGACCAGCTGTTAAAGCTCCCAGATGTTCTCCTGACCTTGCTCTTTAATATGCGCCTGAAAATCACACACTGCAGCAAGCGTCGTGTCCCCAATTACCTGCCGCTTGGCCTCTGTGACACAGCACACAGAAAAATGACGAAGAATCGCTTTGGCATGGGTCCCAGTATGAAGACGCCAAGCAAAGCGGTCCTGTAAGCGCTGTCCTGGACTGACGACGGTGACGGATGCTGACCGGTGGTGCAGCCAAAATGCTGATATTGTGATGTTTTGCGCCGTCCAGGGTGTCAAATGCTGGGGACAAAGTCTTGAGACATTTGTTCAGTTTTTAAAATGCTCATATTCAGCCATCCATCCATCCAGCCAGCCATCCATTCATCTTCTAACCTCTTGGTTTGCAGTGACTTAGAGCCTATCCCGGCAGCACAGGGCACAGGGCTGGGGCACACCATAGGATGCCAGCATGGCATGAACCTGCTAAAGCGCCAGCCAGTCTCGTCTTCAGCCTCTCCGGTCTTGTCTGTGGTGGGCTGGGCTGAAGTATGTGCTGCAGGCGTTCCGCTCAGACCCGAGCCTCCCAGCTTTCCTGCTGCTCCCCTTCTCGTGCAGAGAAACTGACAGGCTCCCGTCGTAGTGCCCCGCATTGAGGCTGGCGACTCTGTGATACTATGGTGTCGCTCAGCTTCCCAGCAGCTCCCCGCTGTGCCCTCACCAGTATTGACAGCTACCTCTGCTCTGTCCTGAAATGGATGGGTTTTCCAACCGATTGAAATTTTTTTTTGACAGCTGGGACTTATGGTCCCGAAAGGACAGAAAATCGTTTTTAAAAATTTTCAGTCAGGCTCACTCCTGATTTTGCTGTGAATTCAGTGCAGGTCCCTAACAGGCCTGGTTGTCTCCAAACAGCTGTGGACACAATTAACAGACAGTCTGCGGGTTCTGGGAGGGATCGTGCATCCTGACGGTCCCTAATGTTCCTCAAACGTGTCCTCCTACTGGCTCTCGCCAAACTGTGGTTGCGCTTTGGCCCGTGTTGTTTCAGTTATTAACTGACGTCCTTTTTGGAAGATCAGTGAGTCGTTTTAAAATAGCTGCAGGTCATGCTTCAGCTAGCTTTAAATTCATCTTTGCTGCCTGAGATCATGAAAGAGGAATTCTGTTGAAGTATGTTCAGTTGAATTATTTCCCTTTCTTATCTGTTTGGAAATCTTCACACAATGACTCTTCCCTAGGCTGGGAGCCTGCCGATCCATGCAGGGGCGGGGGGGGGGTGTCTGACAGCCTGCAGTGTGTCACCTGTGTTTGGTTTTCTACCTAAGAGGGGTTTCTATGCCTCACACATGCTGCCCCCCCCACATCTGGAGCTGGGTGAGGCAGCTTGGGAATGTCTAAGCAGTTGGGAAGATGTGTTTTGACCGGGAAGGTGCCATGGGAGTGTGCCAGAAGGTCTTTGTCAGCAGCGTCTTTCAGAATCTTCTAGAAACATATCTGTCCTATAGATACCAAGCAGCCCGTATTTGGCCATCTTCCTTAAAGCCACCCAGAACTCCTCTGTGTCCCAATTCGGGCCTCTCCCCAGCCATGCTGGGTTTTGAAATGCAGTTGTGTGCCCCCCTCACAACAGACGCATACCCCCCCCCCACCTCCCTGGGTCGGCTTCACATCCTATGAGATCAGCTCGCAGTTCAAGCCTAAAGCATGTGGCCTATATTTAGGTTGAGCTCTGAGCTCCTGCCAGCCTGCTATCCTGCCCATATCGTACTTCCTGTGGCCACTATCGGCCTGTTTTAAATAGAGAACGACTTGCTTTATCACTGGCCCATTGTTCTGATGTGAGAGGTTCCATTAACCCGTTACAGCCAACCCTGGATTAGTATTGTGTCCTACAAGAATGTGTAGTAGAAAGGTAGTGTTCCTTGATTCTCTTTCCTGGGTAAACTCCCCTTCCTGCTCTGTGTACTTACAGTAAGTTGACTTCACACACAAGATACTGGCCTGATGCCTCTTTGCGTTTCCTGAATGTTCATATGTTGCACTTCAGGTAATTCAATAATCTTATCCGGACCTTGCTCTGTTAGCAGATATTGTATAGCTTCTGCTCCAGTACGGCTCACGCTGCTACCTGGGCATCCATTGGAAGCTCAGCCTAGCTGCACTTATGCCAAGTCAACTTTTTGACAGCATTTATGTTTGCAATGTGCTATTTGCCTCTTGCCTACTTGCTACTTGTACGTCACTTTGGTCAAAAGCATCTGCCAAACATGTAAACTGTAAATATTCTTTATCCTTGTTTATTAGCCTTGGTTTTGTGAGGGCAGTACCTTGTCTTGATAGATCTTTGGGATTTCTGAATTGGATCAGGGTCAGTTAATACTCGTAGAGTGTAGGAAAGCAGGATCTCGAATCCAATACATCTACATAGTGTGGTGCAGTTTCAGGAGGCCACGGTGATTGGGGCTAGCTGGCATGGTGGCCGAGTGGACGTGCGGGTCCTGGTGGGAGAGACCTCCCTCCCTTAGCCGGTGGGGAGGGTGAAGCTTGCCGGGTCATAGTTGCTCTCTTTCTAGTCTGCCTTGAAATAGCTGCTGCTCCTGCAGCTGCGCCCCCCGGCCCGTTTTTAGCCACGGTAAGAGCTGCTCATTTCCCGCCATATTTAGAAGCTCTCCAGAGCCCCTGTGACACCAAGATAATTTAAAGGGCAGCTGATTGGTGCTTTATCAGAGCGTATTTCTGCAGTTCCAGCTGGGGGGCACTGCCAGGGGCACCTCACGCCCTCCACCCTCGGCGCAAAGTGGCGCCCCCCCCAACCTTATAGTGCACACCCCCGAAAGGATGAAGGTGAATGCAGCGTGGTGAAATCGCCCCAAGAGATGACAAAAATTCCATGATGCACCATTTCTAACTGCTTGGGGAGGAATTGGGAAGGTACAAGGTTGTTGGATGGTTGATTTGAGGGGAAAGGGGGATTAGGATCTGTATTTTCCATTAATAGGAGGTGACTGGAGTTCCATATCCAATTTGTGGAATGGTCAAGATGGAAGAGCTTCCCCCAGGACTGATGGTGCATTTAAGCTTTTAAAATGCCTGTCATGAGATGCAGATCTAGGGGGAAGTGGGGGGCTTGGAAGTACTGGGTGTTTGTCATCGATTCTGCATGGCCACCACACTATCTGCCTCAGGGACTGGCTGTTTCGGCTGTGACCAGGACAGTTTTCCATTTCACCTCAGTCCAAGCAAACAAGGAAGTTTTGCAGGCGATTTTGACCTGGCAGATGAGCACCCGTTGGGAGGAGGCGAAAATGGCTGCTCTCTTGGGGGAAGACGGGCGTTTCCGGGACAGATACGCTCTGCGGCGCCGGCCTTGCATGTTTCACACGGAGCCCTAAAAACCCCAGTGCGTGATTGCGAGGAAACTAAGCACCATGAAATGAAATGGCCCTTCTTTGCTGCTGCACGGATAATCCACCTTAAGCTCGGCTAGACCCTCCTACACAGGCCTGTTGGGGCGGGCAGGTCGTCGGGTGGTAGGTGAAAAAGAAACCATGAAGGGAACATTAAACAGATGAAAGGGGACAGATAAAGTCCTGCGTCGGGGGGTGGTGTGGGGCTCAGTGGGTTAGGCCTCTGTGCTTGTGATCAGTAGGTTACCAGTTCGAATTCCGTCCTCGGTCATGTCCATTGGACCCCAGAGCAAGGCCCATAAACCGCCCCTCCCCCCCCAAATGCTCCCAGGGCACTGGACAAATGAGCTCACCCCACGCTCAGACCCCAAGCTTCGCTCTCACCTGGATGTGTGTCAAAGAGGGAAAGATGGAAGAAGTAAAAAGAAGCATTTCACTGTACTGGTACTTGTGCACATGGCAAATTTTGGTATTATTTTATTTTTATTTCACCAATCGCTGCAGAGGGAGAAAAGGAGCACCGAAATGCCGTTAAACGTAATGTCCGTCTCGCCTGCCTCGCTCTTGGTGTGAGACCTGCAGTTTTTGCAGATAGAAATGCCATCTTCCTAAGAGGCTGGTGAGGGCAACAAGCAGGTCCCAACACGAGGAACTCGTAGGCGTGACACGGCCTTGATCGAACGGCAAGTCCACTGCTGAAATGAAAACCTTGTTCTTTGTGTGGAAGACAGATTGTGGGGCGGCTGTAAAGCTGTTTCTCGGTCCACAAAGCAGAGGATCCTTCAACACAATTACTAGATTGATTTCTCTCTGCTCAACATGTTTGTGTGTCTGAGGGAGAGAGCTTTCTCTGCCTTTGTGGGAGCAATGAGAGAAATTCCAAACAAACATGAAAATGTAGGCGTTGTGGGGGCATACTCACAAACAGCACTTAAAAATCCCTAACTCAAATAGCAGCCTGAAGCACAGATGAAATGTGTTCATTCTGGCATTTTTAGTGCTTGCAGATTGTCTGTGTGTGTCTGTGTGTGTCTGTGTGTGTCTGTCTGTGTGTGTCTGTGTCTGTGTGTAGATGTGTGGCCTATACAGAGCAATTTGGCCCCGATTTTTCCCATGCCAAGCTCTTCTCTTGGGTTGTTCCATGACCTAAATCTCAAATGGACTTACTGCAACCCCCCCCCCCCCCAATCAGACCTGCGAACTGTTGAGCAAGCAATCCGAGGGTCCTATCGGTCTGGAATCGCGCACAATTACTGAATGAAGCCGTCGAGAGAAACACAGATTAAGGCTCATCATTTTTATAGTGCTATTGAGTGTAATAAGAGATTACATTCTCTGCTGTGACATGTATTGATTTTGCGCCCTTTCATTTGGAGCCGATGAGGACTAGTGCGTCAGCCAAAAGCAAGATGGAGAGTCTCTACTACTCACTGTTACTGACACGAGAGGCGTAGCTGCTCTCTGCTAATGACAGGCTCTAATATCAGGATGGGAAATGAGAGACGCTTCTTCAATTGCTGGAATTCGTCCATGGTCGAGTAAGTGAGTAGAAGCCAGAGGATTGGGAGGGTTCAGGCCACAGGAAGGCTATGGGTACAGAAATGCTTCATACAAACAATAAGGATTCCTCCTGTCACTTTAAAAGCTTGATGCTCAGGTTTACGTAGAGAATCAGGACGTAAGCAGCTTGAAGCATGATGTAATCCAGCTTTCTAATGCCCAGCTACAGAGAAGGTCTATGATTGGTTACTAAGACTGTTACTGGCTATGAGTCCTCATAGGCCAACCCCCATCGCTGTATAATCCTGCTGGGCGTGGCTAAGCGTTTGTCCCCAAGGCTCCGGGAAGGTCTGTCAGGGACACGTGGAAAGGTGCACGTGGACAAGGCCGCGGGGTCTTGGTGTACAAACGCCAGTAGATCACTGCTTCACCACCTATCTGGGTCAAGTAATTCAATGTGATTTGGGTGAAAATGAAGACAACAGAAATGATGAGTGGAGATGTGGATGTGCATGTAGTACAGACTGCGGAGGTTTCCTTTCAGACACAGAAACATGTATACTCATAGATCGCCTGTTAAGCTCTGGTTACTTTGTATAGACAACATGGCATGACCTCATTTTCGTTCAAGGTGCTTTCTCCCGCTTCCTTCAAATCAGTAGCGCTGTAGGGGCTTGGATTCCCTGTGAGGTTCAGGGGGCCCAGCACTACTGGGGCCTTCGAATACGTAAAGTTAGGCAGGGAGCCCAAGATGTCATCCTGCCTACCACTGAATCTGCAGCTGTCTGCCTGTTGTGAACTCACTAAACTAGCATTCATTTTTGTGTGAATGAAAGCATATCATATTGGGCCTCCAACCTAGACCAATCCAGTAATATTCCAAATTTTTTAGGGCTGCTGTCAGTAAAGGACCCTCGGAAGCGTCCTACCATTCCTGCGTCTTTAACCTGCCCCTGCCTGTCAGTGTGCATGGTTGATGCTGGCGTACTCAGACATTCACCCCAGCTAAACCAAGGCCACTATTACAGCATTTCTGAGTGACATCTAGAGGGCGCTAATGGCTAAGTGACCCACGCTGCCCACAAACGCGCACACACACACACACACACACACACACACACACACACACACACACACACACACAGAGCTGGGGAGCTTCTTTCTCCCAAAGCTGCCCCAGAATAGCGGCGGAAGTGTCTGGGGTCGGGCGAGAGGGGCGGAAGGGCGCTCTGTTGCCATGGCACCTTTCTGGTAATCACAGGCCAGTTTGAAGGACATTTTGAGATCTGTGTCTCTTCCAGGAGCAATCTCTGAATGGTCTTTTGGAAAATTTGTGAATTTGTGGAGCCCCCTACCTACCTTTTTGTGGTCGTATAGAGGGTGACTTCAGATAGTAACAGAACCTACTGATGCATTATTATTGGTAATTCGCGCCTGATAGGGACTTCCAGTACAAGCAGTTTTGGGTCGGTAACAGTTGGGCTGAACTTGCGACAGAAGAATGGCCGGCTCAAGTTCAGGGAGCGAGATCTGATTTTTTTAGGAGTGGTGCCTTATCTGAATTGTTTCATTAAAAAGATTCCACTGTGTGTGTATGTATATGTGTGTGGTCCAGGTATACCTTACATTGTGGACCACAATGTGGTAAAAACCTCTTATTTTGGCATTGTGGGGATAATTTTTTGGTCCCTGCAAGGGGTAATTCAGCTTTATAAAAATCTGACTGCCATCAAAAAACTAAAAATGCCAAAAGGTCTTGTTTTTTGTTTGGTTACTTATGGTTAAGGTTAGGGCTGGGTAAGGGTTAAGGTTGTCATTGTTGGGATAAGGGTTTTTCCCATAGAAATGAATGGATGGTCCCCACAAACATATGAG
The DNA here is from genome assembly GCA_011763525.2 of Mormyrus iriodes. Classification (NCBI taxonomy): domain Eukaryota; kingdom Metazoa; phylum Chordata; class Actinopteri; order Osteoglossiformes; family Mormyridae; genus Mormyrus; species Mormyrus iriodes. The sequence continues at coordinate 20,986,002 of JAAGVU020000040.1, forward strand.
TACAGGTTTGTTTGTTTGTTTGTTTGTTTGTGTGTGCGTGTGCGTGTGTGTGTGGGGGGCCTTGGCAGCCTTTTGTGGGACATTTTATGAGAATGTGTGAACTGCTGTTAGCAATGAGTTTGATATTTAGCTGTATCATTGTAACTTACGACTAATAATAAGTAATCCTGAGCTAAACTACACAGACCAATGGTAAATTAAATGCTTAAGATGTAACACACCACCATTGAACTTTATTTCTGTAGATGTTGTGTTAGAGGGTTTTACAGTTGAATTGAAGCTACAGTTGTTTGTTCACAGTATTACTGCCTCAGCTAACATCCCCAGCCTTCCCAGTACTGATTAGCATCCGTGCTATAATTGTCTGCAGAAATTTTTCAGCTGCGTCTAGAACTCCAGGACTCGGAGCACGTAGTCGTACATACAACATGACCTTAAACCATGGGAAATTGCTATGGCATAAAAGCTCATTTGTTATGGAGTCAAGGTGACGGAGAAGCTAGCTAGCAGGAGGAGACGGCTAAAATTTATGGATGCTAACTAACAGGAGAACATGGCTAAAATTCATTGAAGCTATCTAGCAGGACAACATGGCTAAAAAATGCATGGAAGCTATCTAGCGGAAGCATATAAGTGAAATGAACGGAAGCTAGCTAACACAAGAGTATAACTGCGATTTAATGGATGTAGTTAGCAATGACAGCTGGACCACAGTATTTTAGCTAGCTAGTGCGACAGCAGGACAGATGACTAACGTTATTTAACGTTCTCATTTTGGTGCTGACTGGTCTTGACTGATAATATCTCAGGTGACACATGATGCTTCTAGAATTAATTAGAATATTTCTGTCAGTTTTATTACAACTGATGCATGGACCTAATGACTGAGGAGCCTATGGCAGGTAACACCTTGGAATGGGATGCGTAATATGGTCCAACATCGCACAAAATTTAGAGCAATTTACGCCCCTGGGTCTACCTGATCTACATGCCTCTAAACGTTGGGAGGTGGAAGACCTGGAGAAAGCTTACAAGGGGAAATATTTGCATGGGGCAGGAGGCAAACTCTCATTGTGGAGGTGTGAGTCTACCCTGCCACCTGTTTCCCAAAGTGAAATGTGGGTTGGAATCTGTGCTTTTAATTGGGCACTGTGGCCACTGTGCACTCTTCACTACCTTCATCTGGGGACACTAAGCTTCTTGCCTCTCTGGGGGAGGGTGGGTGACTCCTGCTTCCCATCAGCCTAACACAGACCCCTGGGAATATGAGGAAGTACATTTTGTTGAACACCCCCCCCCCCCTCCCCGCCTGCCACTGTTATCTGAAGTGTGTGCGGTGCTGCCTGTCACTGTGGTGAGGTGCTGGTCACAGACATGGTAGATAAATTGGGTCATCGCTGGGTCACTGAATGTCACACATGAGGATGTGAACCTGCGAGGAGCTGAACATCTCCCCCTAATTCAGCCCTCAAATAAACTAGAGCATAAGGATGACCTTCAGCCTCAGGATTTAGGAGGGGCTGACAGATATCTGCTGAGCCTCACACCACGACTTCTGTTCAAAGGCACATGACTGTACTGTCTAAGGTAACCCTGCTCTTGTTCCTGGTTTGGAGTTCTTCCACAGCCAGGGGCGTTGCTAGACATAAAACTCTACTGGAGCACAGGCCCCCCACCCCCCATTACCTGTATGATCTTTGAAAGCTAAATGTGAGATTTTACTGGGGCACAGCACATAAGTACTGGGGCACATGTCCCAGTAAAAGGGGTCTAACGACGCCCATGTCCACAGCTATGCCGTATCCTGCAGGTGAGGATATACGTATACGGCAGATTGTGCAGAATGTTTTCATCATTCACAATCTAATATCACCAAATCTTACACCCCTACCGTGGGATGGCAAATCCCTGCAAATGAAGACACAGCTGGCAGCAAGGAGACTGTAGGCAGTGTGAATTACAACAAAGACATATTTCTGGATAAAAGGTTTGACAATTTTTTTACATTTTGTTTGCTCTCGTGTTTTAGCCGACATCCTGTGAAAATCCGGTAAAATCCTCTTCATAATTATGTTTATATCTCTCAGCCCTGCACACTACTTTTGTGTTAATTCCTTTAGATTTTGTATTTCTGATTAAATGAGAGAGAACATCTTTCATGAGTGATTGCAATATGCACTTTGGCATTCGAATCCCCAGCCTATGTGAGTTAAAAGCTGATTTATATTTCTGCACTGAGTCTGCATCGTAACCACATGCGCGGTCCATGCTGTAGCTATGCCATCGGGTAACGCAGAATTATAAATCGGCCTTAACAGTCCTACCCATCATTCTGCCTGGTGGTTAAACAAAGGCGTGTAATTTGGAATTTGACTGACATTCAGATCCCCAAAAATGTTTATTCTCCTCGCTTTAGAACTGCTCTCCTGATCAGCTTGGATTTTAATTGAACATTTTTGAAGTCTTATTATACCTCAGATGCATAACTCATTTGTCAGCCTTTGGGTGTTGTTGATTTGTGCTAGGATGATGAAACGGGAGCTTTGATGATAGGTGGAGGTGGTGGTGATGATGGATAATTTATTTATACATCATAAAGGTGGAGTTGTTTTTTTAGGAGGATGTTTTTCCATTTTAGAATGATCTTCCATTTCCATACTCTTTTCACCATGGAAACCACATGGGACTGACGTTGCTTGGAGCATGTTACAGATTTTAACTTTTAATGTGTGAATGTGTCTGTTAATGAAGTGCCAGTCTAACCCATTGATTAATGTGCCTATTTTTGTTCCACATTCACAGATGTCACTAAAACACTCTAGCTCACATTCTGAAGGTCAAATGACCTGTCACATGACTTCTCCCCGACGTTGTGGGTGTGGAGTCATGCATGTCATGGGAATTTGCCTGAGCTTACAGGTTCCACGTTTGCCAGGTTCGGCCTGGTGAAATTTAGACAGGTGTCATGCTTCCCAACGGCACCTCGGTTTCCGCAGTTAAAAGATCATTGTTGATCTCCCTCCCTGTGGATGATGGGCTGTAGCCAAACTCTTCCATATGGCCTGTCCCAGGCCCGGACCTTTTATGGGCTGATTTATACACAAAATTGCTTCAATTCAATGCTGTTCGATATGCAAAGCTGTCTAAGAAATCACTATCTTCTCCTTTTCATTTCCCCAGCACATATCTTGTTTGGTTGCTAAACCAATTGGGTAGTAACTTTATTTTTAGGTATGATTTTTTTGTAGCATTGCACTTTCATGTGTAGTTCATGAAGTCAATATCCATGCAAGTTAAGGTGTCATTTAAACAAGTCTGTTGCATGCTGTTCAGAAGCTGGGGGACATATGATTGGGTCAGCTAGACCAGGTGGTGTCTACTAAAGTGCAGGCTGGATAATGTTGTTATTTTCTAACTTTGACTGGACAAAGCATTGATGTGTAGCTAACACATTTGTGCCACATGGTGGACAGGGTATCCCAGTTAATGAAAGTGTTTGCTTTCACTGTCCTGCTCCCTCAGTATCTCTGTGCCCTTCTAGACTGTGGTTTGTTATAGTTAACAACCTATAGACTTGTAGGTAAAAATCCATTCACTTTCACACGAATTGTCTCAGGCCATACACAGGCTGAAGTGGGGGGGGGGGTTCAGGAAAAGAGCAGAATGATTGAAGAATACGAAAGTATGTCTTCAAAAGAGTCAGGATTTCAGCACAATAAACACATGTATTGGTTAAGCAAAGTTTTACAGGGATACCTGCCAGGAGGCACTGTTTAATGTTTAATGTTTTACCTGCGAAGTAAATCAGCGTATCCATGCATTTCTGCAGAGTAACTATCCATTTGCTGTAGGACGTAGGGTCTCACCCCTTCACTCTGCCTGACTGATTTGATTTGTTACGGGGATGGTGGGGGGGGGGAGTGGGGGTGTTTGTGCATACATATGTGTGTATGGGGGTGGGGAGGGGATACACACGTGGACATCGGAGGGAGTCTGACAGCCGCAAGCTTTGTCATGCTATAGCATAAACATCTGGCACGCTCAAGTGCTCATGATGTGCAGTCAATCATTACCCGAAAACAGGTGTAAATGTTAGTAATTTGTCACAAGAATCAGGTTAAACATTTCCTGCTGGGCTGGGCTGGCATCACCAGGCAGATGGGATCGTTGCAAACGCTGCAAATTCGCTTCAAGTGCACAGATGCCGCCCACTGTGTGGCCTGAGATCCGCGCACTGAGGGGTTCTTGCTCAAATTATATTGAGCCGTGTTCAGCCCCATGCAGAGCTGCGTTGGTCGTCGTCACACGACTCGGGCATGCTGTCCTTGCCCATTACACACTAGCGGCCCCACACTCCTCCTGTCCTCCTTCCTGTCTGTGTTGGCCTGGGCTCTCTGACTGACTGTGTGTAGGACACCCATCCCGGCCTCCTCTCTGTGCTGCTTTTGCTCGGCTCCCCGTGGCCCCTGAAAGACTCTGTTATCTTGTTCTTCCTGGGGGAGGGGGACCGCTGCTGCCCTTTGCTCTTTGAAGCGCAGGGCTGCTCTGTCAGCGTGAGATTTGGTCGGTGTTGTCTTCCCGTTTCTCTCCCGTTACTTTATGGTGTTTTTAATACTTTTGAAAAGGTCTGCGGCTCTTCAAACTCAAACGCCGGCTTGCCATCACTGGCCTGTCTTTCTGAAATGACCCCAGAACCAGGATCAGGCTCACATTGGTGATGAAAAGATATCAATCCTGGGCCAGGATACGTGTGCTTGGTAGCCCTGGCGATGGGCAGAGATGGCCAGGCGGGGTAATTAAACGAGGAGTCTCCTGGTTCCGACAAGCTCTGCTTTTCTGCCACACCGGATCAGGATGTGTCCATGCCAGGGCCTCCCGTTCCACAGGCCAGTGATGAGACCCAGGCTGCCTGTCTCTAACAAGGCTTCGGTCCCTAACAAGGGCTGCGCTTGATTATATTGAGTAATTTAAGGAGGTGCATCTTCACATTGCCTAACATGAAATCAGAGAGCGAGGAAGAGTCAGAGCCTGGAGCATTTATCAGAGAAACCGTGCCACCTGTGTCCCCCGCCTGCGAGGGTCTTCATGGGAGGCACGGTGGCGGCATCCCAAATATGAACTTAATCAGGTCGAATATTCATACAGCAGTCTGACACCCCCTTAAAACCAGATCATTCTCTGCAGTTACGCAAGTGAGTCCATAATCATTCTAGCTCATAAACACACATCTAAGTTAGTAATGAAGCCTCCAGACTAGATCCACAGTGGGCATTTGATGTGTAAAGATGGAGCCCTCGTCCCCAGTGGTGGGTCTGGACTGGTCCCCCGATCTGGAACCCACTGACTGGCCAGCAGAGACACTGGAGGTGTACCATTAAGCTCCTGCGATGGTGCAGTTGGGGGCCTTCCAGGCTGGTGAGTGGATCAGATCTTAAATACCTCCGTCTGTTTTAGAAAAATGAATCTAAATGAAGTATCAGGTCCTCCTGACCGATGGCAGGTTTGTCTGCTGCTACTCCTGGAATACCTCAGTGACAAATGAGAATTCACCACCTCAAAGAGCCTCTGTGCTGAGACTTTAGTAACTGTGTTCCTTTTTATCCTTCATTATTTCTATGATTCTTGTGCTCCAATGGTGACAGTGCTGCGTCAGCACAGATAATTACCGATACGTTGCTTAAATACTGTTTAGCACCAGTACATTAGGATGTTGGTAGCATGTTGAGAGCGTGATATGCCCTTTGTCACCTCACCGGCTGTGATTCTGTTCTCCCTGAGACCCTCTGAGGCCTGCCCCCCCCGCCCCCCAAGGAGTACATCTCTCTCACATCGCGATTTAGACATTTTGTCACACAGCTCACTCTGCCTAACAGAATTAATTTCCCCATGTGCTATTTCTGCTGTGTTTGGGATATACACTTTGTAACCCCCCCAGAAGGTGGCCAGCCCAGTAGCCTGTGGGTTATGGTTTAAGTGGATTTCAGGTGCGGTGTCTTATTTGAAAAACTCCCTGGCACTTCATTTGGAGGACGTAGTGTTTTGTATTCACGTCGCCCTGCTTTTTCGGGGGGGGGGGAATTTGGCACGTCTCATAGCTTTACCCTGAAAGAGTCATTGTGCTCCGGGTTCACGCTGTGACACCGCTTTCATGGCTGAGCTGCCGGAGGTGGGGGGGTGGTGGCGTGTGCTGTGCCCATCAGCCGCGCGCCCAGACCGCATACCGCGACGGTGCCACCGTTTCTCGCCGTGTCTTGCTACACAACCGCTGACATGTATTGGTGTCCACTGTAGTGTCACACCCCTCCCCCCAGGGGGCGACGGCAGCCCCCCTGTCCATTCAAAGATTTTGGTAGGCTGTCCTCAGGACTGTGCTCCACTCCATATACAGTATGGTGGTGGGTGGGTGAAAGAAATGAATTCTGTTACTCTGTCTGGGTGGTAGCAGTGTGGTGGCACACAGCTCCAGGGTTGGGGGTTCGAATCTTCCTCGGTGCATGTGCGGTTGTACATCCTACGGGTCTCTGAGGTGCCTGTTATGTGGCAGAGGCATTTTAACTGTGAGCCCCAGGCTTAACATCCCAGGTTCTGGTCCGCTTGGCAAAGAGACTCAACCTTAACCATGCCGGTCCATTCTCAAGACACCCTGCTATGAAGTTGGACGGGACGGTATCTGAGCCCTCCCCCCTTCTTGATCTGTCCCTAATTTAGAAGTACCACGGGATCTATATTGAACCCCCTCCCCACCACACCCACTCCCTGCCACCTCCATTTGACGAAGCCATCTCTTTTTTGGGACACCATTTTCCTGTCCTCTGGCCTAACAGGTGCACAAACTTAACAAAGCCTTCTCTAGACATCCTGAAATCTGAAATCGATATGAAAGCATTATTTATAAATATCTATATATGTTTCTTATTGTAGCGGCATTTTTACGAGAGCGCTGAAAGGCAAGAGCCGCCATGTTTTGTGGCGCGAGCTCAGAGCACAGCTTTGTATCCTGTAAATGCGGCAGGTGGTTCCACATTTCCAGAATGTTCTGAGCACAGATTCCCATCAGCATTCTCTTCCCTCATCAACTCCCTTTGTGACATTGTTTGAGGGATTAAAATGCTGGATTCCAAATTTAATTGTAATCTTTAATGTTTTTCCTCTGTGAACCTCTGTTGGGAACTTCCATTTTTTGAAGGCCGGATTCGACATTGTGGGTCATGTTCACGTCCTGCAGCTGTCCAGCTTTGTCCTGATTTAGATTAGCCTCTAATTAATTAAAGGACTTTGCAGTATCTTCTCCCTCGCTGTTTTCTTTGGCCCCTGCTTGCTCCTGTCCGCCATTTTATGCTTTTTTTGTGTGAAGTGTAACACCCCTAACTTAAGTGAGTGCTCCCAATGGCTCGTTCTTCAGCCTGGGTGACCTACAGTCCGAATGTTATGCTGTCACCATGGTCACCATGTACATGACCTGGCATTTGCCTGTGCAGTATCTCCTCTGATTTAAAAGGCTTCAGTCTCCTCTATCTCAGGCCCAAGGTTAGCACATCTCCCTGATCAGGTCTCCTGTTCACCATAAAATTCAGGTTCTCTAGGGAAAAGGCATCCTCGAGAGGATGAAAGGGTGAAATTTTAATAAGCCTGCAGCGCACAGCAGGTGGGTCGCTGGGCCGTAATGCTGATTTCACTGTCAGAACCTGAGCAGATGAATGTAATGTTCTGCCGTCTACAGAGACATATACTTGGCTTTAAACCTTCTGCTGGTCTGAAGGGGTGTCAGTTTGTGTCCGTTTGTTGACCTGCTTTGGTGTCTGAAGTTAAATGATCTCTGCAAACATTATACGTTGAACATCTGAAGATTTTATTCAGTCAGTCCAGATTTTTGACCTAAAGGGAACTAGGTTTGAGTGGAAGAATTTCGGTCTTTTTAAAGCAGGCTGTGTACTTTAAAAATAAGAAGTGAATGATATTGAAATGTGTGGGATCTGATTTTTCAGGTTTAACAGCGCAGCTGTTGACGTGGTCCCTGTCTAGTGGATGTCAACCTCCCCTGACACTTTTATGGGTGTTTCTCATCTGCATAAGGTGAGTGGAAACCGACCAAGGGAGGGGGTGTGAGTGTAATGATCAACTGTAGAGGAGGGGGCTGGTGTCATTGAGAAGATGGTAGGGCTGTCTTTAAAGTTCCCGCCCCTGAAAGATCCCCATTGGACAGTGAGAGATGACCTTTTATTTAGCACGTTGCGGAGGGGAGTTTCATCCAATGACAGGAGAGTATTGTCATGCGGAACTGCAGGTTTTAGTGTAGAGTGTGGGAAATGCACACGGCTGTTTGAGTAGCTTGCTGCCTTGTGACAATCTGGGTAAAGCAATTGTGATTACTTTAAATGTAGCCATAACAGGCGTCATAATAATGTGCTATACGTAATTTTGCTTACTATACAAGTGCAATATGAATTACATAGGGAAGACTGGGGGCAGTATTTGAACAGGGTCAGTTTTTCAAGGGGATACCGTAATCTCCCCTGATCCGGTCTCCCCTAACCAATAATCTGGATGGGTGGACTGAGGGGACTGGGGTGCTGGAGGGGGTGTCCCCTATTCCTGGCCCGCGTAAGGTTATCTTTGCTCCATTATTTGGCATACTGTCGTGATACCTCTGACCGGAGCCCTATTAATCAGCAAATAGGGCGAGGGGGCTGCAGTGTGACCCTGTCCCCGGCACGCCCCCTTAGTGGCCATCCGTCTTCCTCTTGTTATAGAATATGCTTAATTATCCTGTGGAATTGAGTGGTCCAGATGGATGGACGTGAGTTAAAAATGTCGCGACAGAGTGAGGGGGCACCGTCCTGCGCGATTATCTAAATTAGATTTGCTGAAGCGAGGAGGAATCCAAAGACGTATGGACCTGTCAGGCATCGTGTACGGAAAATCGATCCATTTTCAAAACAAATGCACTTTGAACAATCTTTTACGGCCATTTGCACTGTCAGCTTTCCATTATCTAATTGACTGCAGTTGATCTCTCAAGCTTACCTGAGGAGGGGGTTTTAGGGTGGTGTTTGATCGGTTTTTTAAAAAGGTTTGATTGGCTTTACTCTGCTTAAATGTGACCCCTGGCGCCCACCTTCAGGGGATCGGATTTCCCTTTTGTAATATTCAGTGTTGAAGTTTTACTGCTCCTGTTGACGTAAATTTGTGGAAATTTTTGGAAGTCTCCTTCTTTCTGAGGAAACCTGTGAAGTTCAGAAACGAACATTTACGAATCCCATCATGAAGCTGCTGAAAATCTGCTCATTTCTGTGACCGCGGGCCCCTGTAAAAGGCTGGTAGCACCCTCATGAATATTTTGGCACTTTGAGATGGGTTCATCAGAGACCTCTGTGGAAGCCAGACCTGTCTGAGGTTTGTCTGTTTGCGAAAAAAGGGACAGGAGCTAATTCTACTCTTACAATGAAAGAGAAGCCGTATAATTCACCTGATGTCCTCCATAATCGCAGTCTAGTTTGTGCGGTGATGGGCAGCTCCTTGTTGGTTTCGGTGCTAGTTGGTTTGATTCGCCAAAACTGAGAAAAAACAACAAGCCTTCCAGATGACAGCAGTGTTTTTTTTATAGGGAGGGGGGAAATTTGGCACTATGTCATGTCTAGGTGCAGTGATGACTCTGTACCCCCAAGACTCCCAGTGAATCACGGACGCTGTTTCCAAGGCACCCGGCGTCGTTTCTCTGTGTTTGTGCATCCAGTGGAGTGAGGATTATCTCCAGCCGCACGGTTGTTTTAGGTGTGACTGGCCGCGAGCTGTTTGTTATGATTATTAAGAAACTTGAGCTTCAAAGGGCTAGATTTCCCTCCGTCTGTCGTGGCTGCGATGCCCCTCTCTGGTGCCTCCTGGCTGGCTTGGTCTTCGGCGTTTATGTGAGGCGCCGTGTCTTCCTGCCTGCGAGTCTTCCTATCATGACTTTGTGCAATCTGACACGCAACAAATGAATTATGTGACTGGGGCTTTTAATTACTCCTGACTTGTTGTTGCAGTTGATACCTCCATCCAGAGAGGCTGACAGTTGTTCTACAGCTGAACATATAACTGGAGCAGGGTAGGGTAAACATCTCACTCGCTAAACACAGCCGACAGCCTGGAGGCGGGGCATTCGGACCAGGGCCAGAGGTGCAAACTGCACCACCTGTTAAAGCTCCCTGTGCATTTAATGAATATCTTCCTTGGCACCTTCCTGCTGTCCCCTGGTTTGGTGTGCTGTGACCTCTCAGACCCTTTAGCAGACTGGGAAGACTGGAAAGTGAAACCTCATTAGTGTTTTTCTTAATGGTTGTGGGTAGGCTGACTCTCACCGGAATTAAAGCAGGGTCAGTGTGTCTTTTCCTCTGGTAGATATATTTAGATGATTAAAAAACAGTGATAACATTAAGACGGGCCCCATAAACGGCAGTTGCACTGATTTCTTGTCCCCTCACGGTGATTAAAAAACAAGGTCATCACTAAAGCTCTGTCAGTTAAGGCGAAGTCAGTTTTAATTAAATCCCTGGAATTAATTTATGAAAAGCTCGTTTAATAGTCAGTTTGGAGGTGCGAATGTGTATCCTGGGGGGGGGGGGGTGCCATTATTAGCCAAATGTCCTCTGTGTGAGCTGGCAGCAGGGGGCGTAATAGGGATTGGCCTACCCATCGTGTCGGTCATTTCCCTCCCTCCACATGGGGGCGCTCTCTCCTTTTTGGAGAGCGCCTTAAAATTTCCTTCTCATGGGCCTGAGACACAGCTCTATTAAAAACTGACAAGCGCCATGGAAACAACATTGGATCGCTGGGCTGAGGCCTTATGCATGTGACACCTTACCAGTGACTTTGGGGACAAATTTGTTTTACTGTTTGTTGCGAGCTGGGCGGCTTGCTCTTACTCATTTATTCCATCTCATCCCATCTATTCCTTTCTCTCTATCTCATTTCTCTCTGTCCCGTCTCTCTCCATCCCGTCCTCTCCATACGTGGAAGCTTTTCTCCCACTCCTGGCCGGTGTCTATTCTCCTCTTCAGGCCAATGACAGGTGACGCTTTGGAAAACACATCAGACTTTGGTCCAGGAGACTGGGTTCTTCTGATTGTGAGGGCTTGGACTGTGAAGTCTTGTGGCTTCCTGGACGTGGTTCCAAGGCATTTTCAAAGGCTTCCTCTGGCAGGGTTGCCAAGACAACCTGGAATTCCGGTATTACTGACTGCTGGTGGGATTGAGTTCTGTCTGTGAAGCTCCAGTCGTTTGCTGAAGCCTGCCGCATCAGTGACCAATCTCTGCGGAATTTGGGGTTTTGGGGTGGCTTTTTGGGGCTTAGACTGGAATGTGAGGCAAGGCTGAAAAATTGGGGGGCGGCAGGGGGCTGGCGGCCAGGACTAATCCCAGGATCTCCGGTGCAAGTCCTCCTTGTCTGGATGTTCTTCAGGCTGCCTGGCGAGGCTGTGAACCCGACATGCTGTGCCTGCTTTGAGGGGGAGGCAGTAAATACCCTGCAACGTCAGAAAGTGTCCGTCAGATTTCCATCTTAAGCCAGTGGTGTGCTTTACCTTGCATGTGTGAAGTCCTTCTTCCAGCGCTTGACTGTCTGCGTTGCTAATGAGGCTCATTACCACAGAATGAGCCCCAGGATTCATTTTACTTGTTCGCCGTCTATGTAAACGTCCGTCTTTAGGATTTACACACGTCGCATGAATAAAACTTTTATGGTGGTGTTCAGACAGCCCTTTAAACCTCACCAGAGCGTGGCTTAATGCAGTCCTTATAAATGGACGGTGAGGCTGCTGCAGCTTGGCATGTTCACTGGATCTAGTTTCTGTGCTGAGGTACTGTGTTTCGGTACTTACCAGTGTTGTAGTGTTTTGCAGGGTAACTCTATACTGGATGATTTATATATGCGTGTGATTATTCTGTCACAGTGTGTAAGGCTGTTACAAGATACACTGCATCAAAGAAGTCCAATATTGTTTGGTACTTTGATATTGTTATTCATATAGTTTAATATTCCACTGGCAAAGCTAACTCCTCTTATACTAAAATCCATTTAAATGTTATTAAATATGCAACAGTTTACAGGTAGCCGTGTTATAAATATACATTTAGCAAGTCAGTCACAGACAGCAGCCGAAACATGACTGCAGGGCCCCTGCTCACCCACATTAGCACAAGTGGATGTGTCTGTTTATGGGTGTATCCGTGTGTGGGTGGGTCTTTGTGGGCGTGTCTCAGTATTGCTGCGTCCATTTTCCTCTCCTGGCTGATGGAAATGGCTGGGTAGTTGAGGATGACTGTGCTTTATAGATAAGGCCAAGGACTCTGCCTCTGGTGGTTTAAAAAAATATACAAATTTGTTTATTTGAGGATGGGGAGGTCCAGGAAAAGGACTAATTAGAGCCACTACATCAGAAAAATGCACACATGCTGGGTGTAGATCACACATGAGGATGGTTTAGGTCGTCAGAACTGGGATATGGGCCAGTTTGCCTGTTTTCTCAATTTAATTATCTGAAGTAAAGCCTTTTTAAAAATGAACATGCTTGAAGAAAGACCAGGCTACTTTGCTTACGTTTGTTGTTTCACAGTGTGTTGGTTTTTTAGTAATGGGGTTTATAATTATATCATTTTGTTTCCTACTGTATATTTACTAGATCCCTAAGTGTGTCTGTGTGTGTGGTCATGTATCTATTATATTGTGGGGACATTTTTTTGGTCCCCACAAGGGGAAACTCAGTTTTATAAAAATGCAATCAAAAAACCAAAAACGCCAAATGTCTTGTGTTTTCTTTTGTTACTTAGTTAAGGTTAGAGCTGGGTAAGGGTTATTATTGTGGTGAATTTGTCTGTTCTCTCTCTGCCTTTAGTTACACCTATGGCCTCATGTTTTACGAGAGGAATCTCACTGGTAATAATTTCCCTTAACGGTACAGTGCCTGGCAATTACCCCAGACAGGCAGATTGCCTGGTGAAACATTCATTTCATATATATTCAATTCATATATATTCACGTCTTAAAAACTGGGTACGGAAAATGAAACCTTAATCTGTCATATAACTTGTTGTATGAACTCACTCCCCCCCTGCTGGTTTTTGATATTTCCAGCAATGGTCAGACATGCTTTTTACTGATACGTCACACTCCTGCTAGGTCAGCCCCATTTTTTGGCTTACCCTGGCCCCCATCACCCATGGAGTCGCGTTCCTGAGTCCTGTGTCAGGAGCGGTGTCGATTTCAGTGCGATCAGGGGGCCTCGCCGGTCCTGGGGGCACCTGGCACACGGCTCATTAGGAGCCCGTATGAGAGCCAGCGTCCCTGAACGCGTACAGACCGCTTTCCTGTGGCAGTTTAATCCCATGCTGAGAGATCAGACATCTGGCTGCAGCTTATTAGCCGACAGGGGAGTTTTCCATGAGGTGGAGCGGTGGAGAAGCACCCCTGCCCAGATGTGGTGATGAGAAACGCAGTAAAAGCACATCATGTGACCCGGGTGACTGCTTCGGGATTAGCACAGAATGCTAACAGGCTCAGTGTTGAGCTCTTCTTTTCTCCTGAACTGAATGGGAGACAATTTCTCTGTCCGCTGAGCCGAAACAGCCCCGCCCCCGGGGGCGTCCCACCACCCTGCGGGCTGTGTCGGTGCTGCTCTGTCTTTCAGTCTTCCTGCCCAGTGATGCTTGTCGTTTTATTCTCAAATGGGCCTGGGGCGACAGCCCCCCCTCCCCCAAGACTCAGGGCTGTGTTGTGGAATGTTTCGCTTCCAGGGGGTGCTATGCAGGGAGCCTACAAAGGCCCCCCAGGCAGGGATATTTCAGAAAATTCAGAAAACCACTAAAGACAAATGAAATTGATGATTTTATTCCTTCTGTTGGGGCCAACGTGATGCCTGGGGGGGAGGGATCTTCCACACTGACTGATCCTTCTGAGATCTCACCCCAGTCTCTCAGGACAGCCCCCCCACATCATGGGGCACAGAGTATATTAATAAATTTTCTCTAACCTGCCTGCCTGAAGACAACCACTGCGCTGGTGGGCGTGGCAGATGGTGGCATGTGGCCGGGTTAGAGTTCTGCTGGGTTCGTCTGACAGCATCACGCTGGCAGTCTGGGGGGGCACGTTTGTGTCAGACTCTTACAACAGTCATGGGGGGAAAAAAATCTGTGTGGATATTTCTTTGTACTACAGCTTATATGACTGTTGTTTGCAATTTCTGTCATTAAAATATTTGAGTAGCTGTTTATATGCTGGGTAAGAATGTCGTGTTCGGAATAAGGGCGTGATCCACAGCTGTGTGTTGGTGGGCCCCTTTTCCTGTGTTTCCATCATGCACCCTGCCCTTCTAGAACCTGGGTGGGATGGGGGGTGGGCTTTTACTGTAAGCACAGGAATTCCTTCAGCAGGAATGTGGCTTTAGACAGTCACTTTCTGGTAGTCAGAAGACACTCGTCAATATTTATGGAATGTTGACACAGAGATTCTGAACATAGAATCCTTGTGGAAATGTCAGAAAAACCGGTCATCTTCAAAAACAAAGGCACCTTAATAGGGATAATAGTGTTTCCTTTGGATCTGTGGGAACTGGTCTGGATTCCATCATGTTCTGGATGGATTTTCCCTCATGCCCCCTGAACAAGCTCAGTCTTTTTCTCAATACCGTCAGCTTTCCTAATGTTCAGCCTGTGCTTTAAGATCGAGTGGCGGCCATTTTAAGCCCCCCGTCGAGCCTGAAGGGTGACTGTGAATGGTGCGAATGGCGTGCACTTATCAAGCGCCTGTCAGGCGGTTTCCATCGGCCCTGATCCAAAGTAGTAGCACCGGGCACTCAACAGAGTTCTGGAGCTTCGTGCCTGGGGCATGTGCGACATTTGTCTGACAGTGAACCCCCCCTTAGTGAACGACTCCACACCAAACCGGTCAGGGAGACTTGGCCTTTCAATGGCTGTCATAATTCATTTTGATATAAGAAGAGGTTTACTGTCCCCCTCCTTCCCCCCCTTCTTTTGAGATTCTCTCAAAGCCTTTCCTGCGGTACTTTTACTTTTAACTTAGAATTCGCAGCAAGATTTGGCAGTGGGCCAGCCCCGAGCAGACACATTTTGGGATTTAAAATAAATTTCGTTATTTATTTATTTGTTGTAATTGTCCCTGGATGGAGCGGTTGTAAATTGGTGTAAATACCATGACATTTTCACAAACGCCTGTAATGAATATTTAATTCACCTCTGTGCCAGGAATCGTTTGGCCCGTTTAGAGTCCAAGTGGATGCACTCGAGTATTCAGGGATCCCACGTCTAAGTGAAGTGTCTGAAGGGCGCCCTTCATGTCACAATTTTGAAATCCCTAAATGCCTGTGAGTTCAGGAGTTTATCAAACGTAGCCCAAACGTAACAGAAACGTCGAGCCTCGCGTCACGTACTGCTCACATTTTTTTTTTTTTTATTGTGTTGTTGCTCAGTCATAGTCATGTTATGTGTGTGGGTCCATACTTTTACAGAGGTTTCTATGCCAAGACTTATTAAAAGGGTCATGTATATAAAAATCTCGCTCTGAGCCAAACACCAGGGTTGCCAACTTTGGTCAGCTGGCTGGCATGAGATTTTAATTCGAGGCAAGTCTGCCCGCTCATTTACATGTATGTAACCGGTTTATTACCTTGTAAATAGTCTGTACAGTTTGCAAACTACCCCAATGCTTTTGATGTTGCTAATTTTAGGTTTATAATGGAATAATATAGATTTGGCGTAAGATTTCTTGTGTCCGAAAGCATGAATGTCACGCCAGATGTTTGAGAGTTGACAACCCTGAAATACCCCGTGTAGGTGGTGCTTCTGTGAAGTGTTGTGTTGGGTTACCATGTTTCCCATGATGCTGTGAGGCTGCGCATTGTAGGTGAGGTCACCTGATCTGTTTGTTTTGTGTGCAGGACCTTGGCCTGCTTCTTAGCACACTTCTTTGCATGGGTCGGGGTTGACTGGAACACCATGGCCCATCATGGGATAACAGAGTGGTGGTTTCTGTCTGCCCCCCACCCACCATGGGCAGGCTTTATGTGCCCAGCCAACCAGGTAGCATTTTAAGACTGGAGGGAGCTCCAGGAGGGAGCGGGTGTTTCAGACATCACAAACCGCTCGCTGATGAATCTCTGCCTCCTGTGACCCTCAGCCGATCAGTTTGTGTGTCTGATTATGCTGAAAGCCTGTGGCATGTCGTTTAAGATAAATTGATCGGGGTGGCGGGGAATGTGTGAGGGATTGTGAGGCGCAAAGCCACATGCTTTATCAGGCCTGTCCCATCTGTACCTGGAGCCACGGGACCCATCAGAACGGTGGGCAGGGCGTTGTGGTGCGCACAATCGTAGCCTGTCTCTCGATAGAGGTGATGCATTGAACTGTAAGCTCCTCTTTTAACTGGGACCGAGGTGGTCTGCTCCCGATACTGCGGGAGAAGGAATGCTTGGCTTGGGAAAATCCCTGCGCCATGGTCAGCCATAAACGTCAAAAATCCACATGGGTAGGTCCATGCTCCTTGATTATGGACTCGTCTTTATTCCATGTGTCTTACCTCTTGTGTGTTTTTTGATGACAATACTCCTGTGTCTAATTGTACAGCTTTAAACAGATCTGGGCTGGTGAGCCTTTGGATGATGAGTGTGGCTCATTCTGTAATATTTGGTGTACAGATGACCTCCGATTATCCCAGTTGTGTAGTTATGGTGTTGGGGTGTTGTGGTCCTGGCTGCTCGCATGTGTTTAGGCCTCGTTCTCCTTATGTCGTTGCCTCTCTGTCTCATTACTTGTGCCCCAGATGCTGAAACACATCACTTCAAAATAATGATCAAAGGGAGAAGAGCTTTGTATGGGGGGTGGGAGAAATGAGCAGCAATCCGGCGTGCGGGTTGGGCCTGGTCTTACAGTCTGTGCGGCACGGGGCTGTGATGTCGGCAACCTTCATGATCATCTTTGTAGCTTCTAGATGGGCTCTCTTAGTCCCTTTGGGGAGGGGGGGATTCTGTAGGCAGTGCTAGATGATACTAGAGTGTTGCCATTAGTGGCTGTCTGATGGGGCCAATAGTCTCATATAGGCACGCATAGGGGCTGGCTTTCTCTCTCACACCTACACACATACACACACATCATTGTGCTGTAAATGCACCCACTGGGCCATGGGCTGGGCTAATAGCACAGGCCGGGTTGGACACCGATATCCTGATGCATATTCATCACCTGCGCTCTGGGAATAGCTACTGTGTCCCTCCCCCATGTGTGTGTCCCCTACAAGATTGATGCAAGGAACCTGGCAAACAGTAGATAGTTCTGTGGGAAAACAAGATTTCCATTGTAGCCGTGGCTCGCTAATTTACCCAGACCTGACACACACCGTAAATTGTGTCTTTGAGGGGGGGGATTGACGGAGCCAGAGCTGGCCCCCCTTTCCGAGTTGCCACCCCCACCGCACTCGTTGAGGAAGGGGGTGATGATGTAGGCTGGCTGGGCACTGACTGATGAGTCCCCATACGACATATCTGTTACAGGCATCAAGCCTTGAAAGACGACTCCTGGCAGGATATTGATGAAAAATTAACGAGCTACTTCCTCCATGGACCAAACGTCCGGTCCCCACTCCTCTGGCCAGGAGGGTTAGGGGGGTATCTCGCGTTCAAACTGCCGGTGGGGCTGGGGGAGGTTGTCATCGATTCAGAATGAGAAGTTCTCTCTACTCTCCCGATTAAACGAGCCCAGTCGCGAAAGCCAATGAATATTTGTATTTATTTTGAATAATTTTGAACTATGATGCACCTGATTTGGAATTCCCGTGGCAAATGTGGCGCTCTGTCCTGCACATCCAGGGCTTGTCTGCCTTGGAATTCGCTCCTCTTCTCAGACATTTATGTTGCTAGGAGTTGAGGTAGAGGTGCTGTGGGAAGCTTGACAACACAATTGCGGTTTGCCGTTGTGGAGAGATGATGTGAAACTTCTTACTGCGTCAAAGTTAAAATTTGGGTGTTCTGAAAGACGGAGATGCAGGATCTTTTAGCCTTTGATGTCCGCAGAGCCTGAGGTGGAGGTGGGAGTGAGGAGTTAATGACTCCGCTCCTGTTCAGGGAGGAGGTGATGCGTGTCTGTCACTCCCATTAAGACCTTTGTGTTTTTTACTCCTCCGCACAACCATGCTTTTCATAACTAAACATTTAAAAATCTGAACGCTGACACTGGACATATCTAGGGGCAGTACTGCATTCTTTCTGGACATTTCTGAGAAAAAAATGACGATTTGACCGTATCGATGAGCAAACCTTCCATTTTCTTTCTGCTAAGTGCTAAAAGTTTTTGGAGCAATCGTAGATGAGAAATCGTAAGCTGAATGTTTGGGTGGGGGGTGCTGGGGGGTGGCTAGAGGGGATATCAAGATGTATATAGAGAGTCTCACATCCACACAGACACTGAACGAAGCTCCCTTACTGAAGTAGGGCTCTGGAGTCTCATCAAAGGTTTGGAGAGAGATCTGTTAGGGGCGGAGCATGTACGTCATGGTCAATGCGTGAGACTTGAGAGCCCTGCCTACCACATTCATTGAATCTTGCTCTTCCACTTCCACCTTGTCTGCACTCCATGTGTGTGGGAATCCATGCAATAACAGGCTTGTAGAAGGATCGCTTGTAACTTATTTTGGAATTTACCTGGAAACAACAAATGCTATTTTCTGATTGGTTGGTAGGTGGCTATTAACTGTAACCCAAACGGGACAGCTATGAACTAGGTGGGAAAACTCCACTCCGTATGCCTGCGCATCGTCCATTAATTCTATATAATGGGACACCTTGGTGGGTGCTATCCCTTAGCTCTGAGGGAGGAACATGAGAGCCCTGCTGTAGCCATCGATTTCCTTGGATGACTATGAATAACAGGAGTCATCTGCCTCGCATGGTGCACATGCAGTGACTGGGGTGGTGAATTCTGATAAAATGAGTTCTTGGCAAAACTGATCACATAACACGGTTAAAATGGTAGTTATTAATTTCAGACTGATATAGTCACATTCTAATGCATTAATCAAATAAGACTATTAATACTCCTAATATTGCAGCATTGTGCAGCACTGGAACGCACACACGGGGGAACACACAGTAACACACAGACTAAGACTGAATCTCCCTGAGGTAGTATCAGATCTGTTTTTTTTTCTATTCTCACATGAAAGGAACCTTCATCTTTGTTGTTTTAAATCTGCATTCGGAGGAGCAGAGTGTCTTCTCTACTAGGTGTTACATAATTGAAGATCTATATGTTTCCACCCATCTGTCATCTCCAAATCTCCCAACCTTCCACTCAAGCTGACAGCTCTCACAAACTTCTCTCGGCAAAATTTCGATCTTCCTGCACAAGACGGATCATCCATATGCTGAGATCTGCCGCTGCAGTCAGCCAGAATTCGCCAGCGGCTCCCTCGGTGGATGAAGCACTGCACCCTTTTAATGAGAGCCGGCCACAGCCAAACGCCGGGCTAGTAATGCGCCCCCCCCAACCCCCCTGCTCTGGAACACTTTGGTTGTCTCTCTCTCTCTTTCCCAGAAATGCTCATTTTCATCATCTTCTCATGTCGAGGGTAGAAATCGGTTGACAGGCCATTGACCCTGACATTCCCTACTGGTTTCCAGCCGAATGCTAATTCTGAGTTTAAGTAGGCACTCTTGGGGGGATGTGTAGCAAGGGAACAGTGGGGCCGGGTTTAAACATGAGTGAAGACTGTTGAATGGAAATAGATGATTGAAGCAGTAACAAGCCGGGACTTCAGAATGAGTGAAAGCCTCTGTTTTCATTGCTTTCATTAAACATCTTTGTCAACCCGTCACGTATCTTCCACATCCGTCGCAAAGTCATGGTGAATCATGTCACACATGCAGCAAAAAGATCTTCGGGAAGCTCTGATGACTGAAGAACTCAGGGAAAAGATTCAATAACTGGCAATTTAGATTAATTATTGATATTAAGATCTAAATCAAGAGAGGTGACCGTTGGGCGTAGCTCTGTGGCTGATGGCTACAGCTTTCCCATATTTCACTATGACCTTAGGAAGGGTGGAGGGGGATGAATCATGAGCAAATAGGATGCTGGTAATCAGACACATAACAGCCAGAGCTGAGATCTGTGTGCAGCCCCAATCGGTTGATTTAAACTGGGGATTAAATTGACTTTAATGGCTTGTAAGGGCAGCCTTGTCCTTGTTAGACAGTGTTTTATTCCACTTGATGAGCTGACAATGCCAGCCAATAGCATTTTGTTGGCCTTCCCTCTTACTATGTCAGCGTGACTTAAAATGTCAGGAGGTTACGGAATCTCTGTATGAAAAGGCCGTACGTGATCCCTGCGGCATCCTGTTGACATGGAGAAAGATGAGGCTCTTCTGCTTCTGGGGTGAACCTGTGCATGTAGGCGGTCATTAGACTCAGCGGATTTTGATTTCCCTGGTACATAAATAATAAAGAATTTGATTATTTGGTTTGCGGGAGAGTTTTTCCATGAAAGGTGTAATGATTAAAATCCCTAATCAAGAGTCATTGGCCTGGCCAGGACGTAAAGTTACAGAATCCCTAAGAGATAGTCCAGCTAAAACTGCTAAACCTAATTATCTGGTTCCTCTCGGGTTTTATGGCTGATGGAACTGGTTTGAATTAGTTAACAACAGATGATCCAGTAATTGCAGTTTCTTTCCCCCAAACCATACATTTGAAATGGGACTCTGTAGACCAGCTGCCCAAAAAACCAATTTGAAAAATATTTCCGACATGCACATATCTACCTTCAGCATCCACCCTTATCAGCTAGAACATGCATTTTAATAGTCCTGGTTATGATGATAACTGTTTTACATGGTAGCCTGTAATCTTCATTTCACTATTTCCAGCCGACTATCCTAGCAGCTTAAGCTGATCCTATTCCGATAGCTCTACTCAGTAAAGTCGTCATAACATCACTTGCGTGCATCTTGGCAGCCTTGATGTTTCTGCTGTTTGCTGATGCAGCATTAGAGTTATATCTCCATGCCTGCTGGTTCGAACCTGAGTAAAACGTCAATCAGATACTAAGGAACTGAACTTCACCTTCTCAACGTCTGTCTTATCTGCCGATGAGTCCATCATTCTGCAACACTCATTACTTTGTTTAGACCCAATAGACCCAAAGCTTTAGTTCTTATGTCTTCTGGAATCACTAAATTTATTAATTAATCTTTTAAAGTGACTGTCAGTAACTATTAGCCCACAGCAGAGGGTTGTCACAGTTCTGTCTCAAAGATAAACAGTGTATTCAAAATGTGGTCATTTAAATAATCAAACTGATTTTAGAAGATTTATGATTTTAACGATTAAAAAACAGCAAAGTTTTGGTGAATCGCTTAGCCGAGCTTCGACCCTGACTCTCTCTGGGATTTTGCTTCAGCAGGAATCAGTTAGAAGAACAAAGCTGCTTATATTGCTGTTGGTGATTCCACATAAACCCATTTTGAGTGGGTGGTAAACCTTATAACTTTTAAAATTCTTTTAATGGGATGACGGGATTCTTCTGAAGTCAGGCCTGTCACTAGGCTCTGCTGTGCTTTGATGTTCTTTGTGAGTTTCTTTCTCCTGAAACCTCGACGGCCTTAAGATCACCACAGCTTTATGTCATTGTCTTATTTCTGAAATATTACTGCCTCCGCAAGGATGTGCTGAAGGTTTTTCTAAATGAAGGGGCCTACTGGGGGCTGATGGTGGACTGGGCTCTAAACTGGTCCTTTTGGGGTATGCTGTGTTCGGGCTGGGCAGTTACTGGAAAATTAAAACCGACATTCAGAACCTCTAATTGACGTAATCTTGCCCATGTTGGTTACTCTATTTTTTTTTTTTTTTTTAAATTCTGTTAATATTTTTTTTCCCCCAGTGTGTGCTCATGTACTGTCCTCTTAAAAACATACTATTGCGTGTCACGGGACTCCGTCCCATCCAGTCTGTGACATGGAAGCAATGTGGAGGAGAACGAGCCGACTGCACAGAAAAATGCCGTGTGTGTCGTTTGGACACATTTTGCCTTTAATGAAGATGACACCAAATGAAAAGTATGTAAGAACTGGGGAAAAACAGTTTCAACAACCAAATGTAATACCACCAGTCTATTTAAACACTTGGAACACAATCGTGTTACCGAATATGAACAGTGCATGGCTGAAAAAAAAGAGAGACTGACAAGCGCTCCACAATGCAGCTGTCAATAATACAAGCATTTAGAAATGCTACACAATATGAAAAGGATTTAGAAGAATCTTTTACAAGAGATACAAGTTATTTTCTACTTTTCAGATAGCAGTATTTAAAATTATTTAGTTTGCAAGAAATGCTAGCTATTTATTTTATACTTTTTTTTTAGTGAACTTGCTTTTTACATTAAAACCTAAAATATAACCTTTTTCATGAGACTTTTTCACGTCAAGCGATGTGTGCGTTGATTTCAGTTTGAAATATTCAATAACACACAGATGAATTATGGCTGTTTTTCGTCAATTTCTCAAATCAAAAAGATATTAGGAAAAAAAATCCAGCTTTAATAGTTTTTTTTACAGTACAAACCTTGTCAATGATCTATGAGGACAAAAAGCAAACAACAAAAACCCAAAAAGACTAAATAATCGTTCATTAATCGCAATCAAGGTAATATGTTCAATTAATCGTGATATTCATTTGAGGTGATATTACCCAGCCCTGGTTAGTGCCCTTCCAGGCTTCCCTATCATTCTATGTAATGGTGAGACTGCAGGATCACTGCAGGGTGCTTGGTTTTGGAGACGATGTGCGGCTTGGAGTAGGCATACTTCCCACATCTGGCGTGTTTGGAGTTTAGTGGGCTAAACCTCTGTGTCTGTGGTCAGAAGGTCGCCTGTTCAAGCTCTGGCCTCGGCAGCATTCTCACATGTTTCTGGGTCCTTCAGCAAGGTCCTTAACCCCCCCCAGCTCCTGAGGTGCTGTATGCTGGCTGATGTGGCGCTGTGACCCCCCCCCCC
>JAAGVU020000040.1:21013855-21040577 GCA_011763525.2 Mormyrus iriodes
CCAGCTCTCTCACTGCGCCGCTTCTCGGTGATGCCGGTGTCTGGGTATGGGGCCCAGGCCGCCAGCTCTCTCACTGCGCCGCTTCTCTCTGATGCCAGTATCAGGGTACGGGGACCCAGCCGCCAGCTCTCTCACTGCGCTGCTTCTCTCTGATGCCAGTATCTGGGTACAGGGCTGGCCACCCTGGCCACCAGCTCTCTCACTGCGCCGCTTCTCGGTGATGCCGGTGTCTGGGTATGGGGCCCCGGCCGCCAGCTCTTTCACCGCGCCGCTTCTCGGTGATGCCGGTGTCTGGGTACGGTGCCCCGGTCACCAGCTCTCTCACTGCGCCGCTTCTCGGTGATGCTGGTGTCTGGGTATGGGGCCCAGGCCGCCAGCTCTCTCACTGCGCTACTTCTCGGTGATGCCGGTGTCTGGGTATGGGGCCCAGGCCGCCAGCTCTTTCACCGCGCTGCTTCTTGGTGATGCCGGTGTCTGGGTACGGGGCCCCGGCCACCAGCTCTCTCACTGCGCTGCTTCTCTCTGATGCCAGTATCTGGGTACAGGGCCCCGGCCGCCAGCTCTCTCACTGCGCCGCTTCTCTGTGATGCTGGTATCTGGGTACGGGCCCTGGCCGCCAGCTCTCTCACTGCACCGCTTCTTGCTGATGCTGGTGTCTGGATACGGGGCCCCGGCCGCCAGCTCTCTCACCGCGCCGCTTCTCTGTGATGCAGGTGTCTGGATACGGGGCCCCGGCCGCCAGCTCTCTCACCGCGCCGCTTCTCTGTGATGCTGGTGTCTGGGTACGGGGCCCCGGCCGCCAGCTGTCTCACCACGCTGCTTCTCGGTGATGCTGGTGTCTGGGTACAGGGCCCCAGCCGCCAGCTCTCTCGCTGCACCGCTGTGATGCAGGTGTCCATCTCCAGGACACTCCTTCATTTAAAAGGGGGGGGGGGTCTGCGTCCCATTGTAGCAATGCGGCATCGAAGGGACCTTGGGATACTACTCTCGTTTTTTTTCCACTCTGTGGGACCTGGAAGCATGCTCTCTCGTCTCAGAACAGCACTGAAGGTACGCCTGCCTGTGAGTAAATTTTAAGCTATTTTTACGTAGAGGTGTGTGCTGAAAGTCATTCATTCTTGTGGGGAAAGCCCCCCAGCACATTCCTGTGAAATTTCTGCATTTCATTTTGAGCTGTAGAGTAGGGGGAGTGTATGCATTGTTCCTATCATCCATTAACTGCGCTTCAAGTTTAAGGGAATCTCAGATTCCCAGCCAGCCTGCAGGGACCCGGTGAGTTGCGCTTCATTTGCCCCATTCTGTAAATACAGTGTCTCTTTGCCTGTCTGATCCAAAGCCCCGGTATTCAGGCCCCCCGCTGCTAAGCAAAGCTGAGGCTAAGCAACTGGCTGTCTCCCATCGGCCTTGGCGTTGCCGTACATCTGCCAGTGAGCTGCCATTTCTTGGGCAGTGGTTCCTCAGATTCCTTCCCAGCATGCTTTGATCTATTCCCGAAGACACCGTGTTGACGGTACACATTCTGGGCGCCGCTGACATGCCTTTGATGCTCCACGGCTAATTTACAGTCACGCCAGCCTCCACTGAGGCGCTGCGTTTTAAAAGCCCGGTAACCTTGGCGTGGAGGAGCAGTTGCTCTCTGGACGTTAACAGTTCTTAGAGTTTGATGCTGGTATCATTACAGTCTTTAGAAGTTTTACACCCTGGAATTGCAATGTTTTTAAAGGGCTGGGGATATGTGGTTTCTGAAGATTGGCTGGACATGATGATGGGACATGCTGTACCCTTAAGTGAAGAACTAGTAGTGAAGTGTCCAACTGGTTATTTGTGCTGCAATTCACCTTGGCTAAAATAGCTGTAATGTGAATATCGCCTTATTTAAAGCCATCTTGTCATTTAGCGTACTGTTGAAATGACCAGTTTGTGAAACAGTAGGGCCCTCTCATTATTGGGTGACACTGTGTCAGTTTAGAGCCATGTATAAGAAAGCAAGAAGAGAATAGGAGACCGCCTTTCCCAAGTACTGTGGGTATGTTGGCTTTAGCCACAAGCTGGAGGGCAGCAGGGGCCATTTGAACAAGGACCCGCTTATCATAGGACTTAAGTGTATGTGAGTTTACACCTGCAAGTCTTTCTGATCCGCGTACTGTGACTCAAACCCGGGGCCGACACGGCTACCCGGGAGTGTGTGTCTCCCTCATGTCTCCGTATGTCCACTGGGCTCCTCCGGCCTCTGTGGTCACACCACTACCCCACCCTTCGTATTAGTGGAGGTGAAGATCGTCGTTTTGGAATCGGGCTCTCAGAGGGCATGATCATGGCTTTCGTTTTTCTGTTAACCTCCAATTTAACCTTTGTCTCACTCCTTCTCCTTCTCTCTCTTCCTCTCTCTCTATGTCTCTCTCTGTCTACGTCTTTTTTTCAGCACTCTGGTCCTCCAGTCCCTTGATCCCGCTTCTCTATCCGTCCATAGTGAGGGATGTTTCTGCTCTGACCTCTCAGACTACTAATCCAACCGGTGTGTATCAGCCCACCTTTTTCTATTTGAATGTCCGTCTCATTGGATGATTGTAACCTCCCCCTTTGCACATTGTCCCTCCAGCATCGATCACAGAAACAATCAGCCAGTGCTGTCAGCAGGGTGCAGGTGCCCATTAACTACCACATGCTAAGAGTTAGCGTTCATTGTCTGTGCTCTGCTAACCACTATGCTACAACATGTGAAGAATTAGTACTCTGTGTCTGTGCTCCGATCCAAATACGTCTGGGTGGTCTGTGTGTGAGATGCCACCCTTCCTCATGTGTACTTCATGTTCTGGCAAGTGTGTGACTGCATGTATGTATAGGCGTGCCCTTGAATCTTATTGCATTGAAAAGTTGGAAAGATTTAACCTCAGTGTGTCATGGGAAAGTATGGGCGACAGAAACATTTGGGGGGAGAGATTCCACCCGTTTATCCATCCTAACAGTTATATAAACGTATACATAAACAGTTATCTTGGCCAGGGTCTTGGGCCTAGCCATTTTAGTTGCAGAGAAAGTCAAGTATAATGTTAAATCTTCATCATGCATCTTAACTGGGGCGCAATAGGGGCATGGATACCCTGGCAGGTTCACGGGGCCCAGCACTTTACAGGAGCCTTGTAGACCTATAATTAAACATAAAATTGGGCGGGATGGGCAGACTTTCTAGCTACGCCCCAGCGTCTTAGAGACCAGTAGCAGCTGGGACACGCACCTCTGAGGGTGTGGTGTGTAAGAAATAGCCCCATGACCCTGTGCCCCCTTTCTCCCCCCCCGACCGCCCAAGACCAGACCGTTTTGGCGCTGGGCCATGGAGGAGTGTGACGTGCACTCCACCGCCAGCATCTTGGCATCGGTTAAGGAGCAGGAGGCCCGCTTCGAGCGGCTGACCCGCGCGCTGGAGGAGGAGAGGCACACAGTCTCCCTGCAACTGGAGCACGGAACCCTGCCCCCCGCGGCCGCCGGCAGCCAGAGCCTGGCCTGGCAGCAGATGGTGATGCAGGTAACGGAGCCAGCTGAGCACCCCCAGCCCCCACTGCTGCCCCTTGTGGCCCATTCTTGCTCCATCATGCTCGACTCACCCGAAAAGGACGGTCTTCTGCCTCACAGCCGCCCCCGCCCTCATGGCTCTGGCTGGCCGTTCCACTGCCTGTGGCCGTTGATGATAAGTTCAGCTCAGTTTTACAGATGAAATTCCAGCCGGCATCCTCTCCTCCACTCTAGCTGTTAGTGATATCGGTTTTCTGAAGGTCCCATGTGGGAGGTCAGGACTTCGGGAATGCTGGGAGGGGAAGGGAAGTGTCATAGCAGCAATCAGCATAGCAGTCGCATAGCTGGGTTGACCTGCTTGCCCACCCCGCCAAGAGTTTCAACAGAAAGATGGGTTTTGTTGTGCGTTAGTTAGATCTTCATGAGGGGTTGGTCTTTGCTCTAGAAGAGCATCAGCTGCCTGTGTTGCTTGCTGAGCTGTTTGTATGCTTGAGTCCCACCTACAGTTTTACTGTGCCAGCTGCAAGCCTGGGTAAGCTTACCTCACAGAGGTTCGCGGTGGTTTCTGGGAATAGGCAGCGATTCTCACTGTAACAATGTTTATGATGCTTCTCTAGATGTGACTGGTGTACCAGTTCTGTCAGTACTGTGATTGAATTATGTCACATTTCAGATTTATCATTGACCAAATAATGTTTTCAGTGTGATCAAACTAAAACCAATTAAATACCCACTTGCAAGTGAGAATTTAAGAATATGGAAACAGATCTTGTCTGATTGATTCACTGTTTTGTTACATTGTGATCTGCTTGTGAAAACTGTCTCTATGACTGTTCCTTGAATGAAGTCAGGATGCTTGCTTTGCATTTCTAACCTTCCTCAGCGCCTGCCCCTTATATGGGGAAGATACTTAGACTATTTTCTATTGCGTCCATCTGTCTTCTACTTTCTAATGCAGTTTGTACAAATTTGAGATGCGATTCACCGCGAGAAGCACTGGGAGAACATAAAAACTCCACATGCATTATGTGCAGAATGAATATATCCTTACATTTACAGACATCCAGATGTGCTCTTATTTCAAGTTGAATTTTGCAGGGTTGCATGTATTGATTCTGCGACAGTTATTTTGAATGCAAAAAGAACTTTTTAATGTTATTTTAAAAGTTCTTTGGCTACTGGTAAATTTTTTTCCCCCCAGAAAATGGGGCATTCTGCTAAGGTCGCTAACGGTACAGTCAGACTTGGTGATGATCCCTCCGGCTCAGGTCGCTAACAGTATGGTCAGATTTGATGATCCCTTCTGCCAACGTAGCTAATTGTACAGACAGATTTGGTGATGAGCCCTGTAGCCAGGTCACTAACGATACAGTCAAACTTGACGATGATCCCTCCTGCCCAGGTTGCTAGCGGTAAAGTCAGACTTGTGATGATCCCTTCTGCTAAAGTCACTAACAGTATGGTCAGATTTGGTGATGATCCCTTCCGCCCAGGTCGCTAATGGTACAGTCAGTCTTGGTGATGATCCTTTTTGCCCAGGTCGCTAACAGTATTGTCAGATTTGGTTGTGATCCCTTCTGCTGAGGTTGCTAATGGGTCAGTCATACAGTACAGTCAGACTATTGTATTTCTTCATTTTCTGTCGATTCCAGTTACCAGACGTCCATATTGATTTTGCCTGCTCAGCTCTCCCCGGCACTGGAGGATGGGGGCTTTCATGGCACATGGCCCCTCTGCTTCCCACTCTAAAGCTGCAGTTGACCTACTTCTCCTCCCACATCTCGCCACGTTCCTCAGGCTCAGCTTGACCAGATTTTGTACTCAAACAGATGCTTTAGTTAGAGGGAACAAACAGGGAGGAGATGTGCATGTTTGCGTAGCTGGGAAAGTTCAGGCTGGGCCAGAGATGGAACCAGTTCATACACCTTGCCCTGGCGCAATGGAGAGAGAGCAAAGCCATGATGCTGGAGTGATTGTGTCACCTCACTGGGGGGCCCCGTAAACTTCCCAAGACCTCATAAATCTCCTGCTCAACAATGACTCCCAGTTCCCTGCTCTGTCCCTTCTCTCTGCTAAGAACCCCCCCCCATAAATATTTGTAATTACTTTGGTGTGAAATTGCCAGATTTTGTTTATTCTCTCACTTTATCCCCCAGTCTCTCACACACACACACCCCCTTGCCCTCACACTTACATTCACAACCATAAAAGCATATGTGTGCCTCTCACTCCCTTGTGTCTCCATGACAACCATCGAATGAGTTTGCCACATCTATTTTTTATATATTTAACATACATTTACATTTTTTATTGCTGAGGTGAAGTGGCAGGATCCACCAGAGCGTTAAAAAAGTTTTTTTTTTCTAAAAGGAAAACAGCTTTCTGGTGAAATCACATCACTGCCGTGTTAATCGCTTGCATGCACTGGAGCAAAATAGTTTGTAAATGGAAAAGTCACACTTATTGCCAGCTTTTCCCCAAACTCAGCCGGGCAGAAAATCGTACCCCATACTGGCAGACTAGGGGTGTGTCCGGTGACTCTGAGTTGCAGCTAATGGACCGATAGCTCAGTGGAGCAGTAGGATCATTTTTTCCCCGTCTACGTTCATCACAGGAAGCCATTGTGTGGAGGCCAGTTTACACTTTCCCATTCAGGTCTCCTTTTTCCAGCATTTCTTGTGCTTGTCTGTCCTGTAATTACATCTCACATCTCGGTCATACGAAACCGAACTTGCTGTGTGTGGTGATTTGGCTTAGGTTCTGTAAGTACGCATCCTAGTGCTGTTGTAGGTTACCATATTGAGAAGTCACTAGATGGGAAGGAATATGAATCAAGGCCATTCATTCTTTTCTGCCGCTTGTCCTTTGTGTATGGTTACAAATGTTTGTCATGCTGTGGGTGTCAGTT
This sequence comes from Mormyrus iriodes, assembly GCA_011763525.2. Lineage (NCBI taxonomy): Eukaryota > Metazoa > Chordata > Actinopteri > Osteoglossiformes > Mormyridae > Mormyrus > Mormyrus iriodes. The sequence goes on from JAAGVU020000040.1 coordinate 21,020,274, forward strand.
TGAGCTGGACGTCCGAAACGCTGAGTCACTGGATTTCCTGCTCTCCACCGAGGGAGAGCGACAAGGACAGGGCTTTGTGTCTGACCTTTCCTGTTAGAAAGGGCAGCTATTTAGCCCTCTGTGGGTCCAGAGGAGCCCTGGCTCTGACAGGAAGAGGAGAAGGAGGCGGGGTTTGAGGACTTGGGAGTTGCACTTAGCGGGCATAGCAAAGCAGCAGGACTTTGCCATATATGGGCAAGACCAGGCTGGTAGCGTCGACTGCCCCGGGAGTCTCGGAATGGCCCTGATGTTCTGGAATGCTGTCAAAAAGACAGCAGCGACCGCCTCAGTACCACTGAACTTGGCTTCAGCACAAGTGGTCCTCCTGGTTCCTCAAAATTATGTCTGCGTTTGCATCTTCACAGAAATGGGGGCGGGGGGAGGGTGTAAAATCTGATGATGCACTTTCTATCTAGGGATGTACTATACTACAGTATGCGGGTGCTGGGAACTCTCTGACTTTCTCCGGGACTTTTCAGCGTGCCTCAAGAGCCCAGATAACGTTTCTGTGGTATGATGTTTAGCATGAGCTATTTATCCTTGGATTGCATTTGCCTCTTTGCAGAGTTTGGTATTGTCATTAAAAAATTCGAACAAGAAGGAATTGGCAAAAGAGGTTGCGGAATCCATTTGTAATTTTAGTGTAAACGGTATGAGAGACAATTTCATCCTACGACTGAAATCTTCGTTCAGTGCCTTCGTGATCATATGCTAACGCATTATGTTCCAAATGGTGTTATGCTGACTGCATGTTTTTCCAACACCAGGGAGAATATTCACGAGAGACTAGATGAGTTTTTCTCTGAGCGCCGTATGCCGTTTTCTTGAGCAAAAGTGATTTTGTAGCTTAAATTAGCTCTTTAAAATTAGCTCGTCTGGTACAGATTTTCACGTTAACACGGAAGGACAGGATGTGGTGGTGTCAGGATCTGGAGTGCGCCTCCTGTGCGTCGATGCGAGGCGTCGAAGACGGCTTTAACAGATTGCAGCTTCTCTTACGGTGCTCGGCTGCCAAATTGCAGTGTGTTGTAATACATTAACCTTCCCACCATCTGCTCCTCAGCCTCATCTGACAGAGAAGAAATGAATAAGTAAGTCTAGATTACCTGCAAAATATTATTCATGGATATTTTTTAATGTTCTGCTTCTTATGGGGGAATAACTGGAGAATGAACACAAGTACAGAGGCACGTCACATTATTAACTACTGTGTTATATCCAAGTGTTTGCAAAGTTAAAAAAAGATTAACATTCCTAAAGCACCTAGACTGAGGCAGCAGATGGCTACAGAAGAAGGCGCCTGTGGATTTCTAAAGACACTTTTCCCCCTGCCCCTTCGGCAAGCAGGGGCTTCGCGTTGTGCACACACACAGCAAACATGTGACGGAGGCTCTTCGCTGTGTCCTCCTCAACAGTCCAGCACTCCACACATCCCATTATTAGATTAACATCCCTCCTCGCAGTGGGGCACAGCTGAGCACTTTGCTGTTTCGAGTTGCCTTTGTGTTTTTGCCTCAGCTTTTAGAAACCACAGGTTCTCAGGGGCCAAATGTGATGAAACAGGATCCTAGAAAATCAGCTCATCCTGACCGGTAAGAACTTAGGACACCTTGCCCCCCCACGACCCCTGGGAGGGGCTGTCACAGACTCTCCTTTTGCTCCAGCTGGGCCTGTCAGTCACCCCCCCCACCAGCTCCATCTCTATGTCCCGCCCTCGATCCCCCCCACCTTCAGGGGGAACTTGTTTGCATAGATGCTGCGTGAGGAGGAAGGGGCAGCAACAGCAGTGCGAGCTTGGCCCCGTCCACCGGCCTGCTGGAGAGACGCGCGCACACGCACGCACGCACACACACACACACACACACACACACACACACACACACTCTCTCACTGATACGCACACGCCCCTGCTCACACCCCCCTCCAGTGCCGAGCTTTTCTTCACTCGCTGGGTAGCGGTCTTTTCAGTGCGTGGCGGTGTGTGTGCGCTCTTCCTTTGTGTGCTGTGGAGACTCGCGATCAGGCAGGGGGATTTTTTTTTTTTTCCTCTTCTGCCCTCCTCACAGGGCTCCCCCCCTTCCCATTCTCAGCCTGAGTCCAAGCCGAAGCAGGAGAGAAGGGGCTCCGTTTTCTGGAAGAGGAGAGCCAAACACGTGTGTGAGAGCCAGAGGCTGCACGTGTGTGTGTGTGTATGTGTGTGCGCGTGTGTGTGTGCGCGCGTGCAAGCGTGCGTTCGTGAAAGCACAGCGACGGAATGGCTGCCCGTTTCTGAGCTGCCTCTGATCCGGCTGGAGAACTTGAGAGGAAGGAGGAGGAAAAACGCGAGGAACTTCTGGAGAAGAAGGAAATTTATTTTTATTATCTTGGAGAAGGACAAACAAAGGGACTCCTGGCGATGCCTGCTGAAGTGAGACAGGTCAGTGCTGCATGTCTGCAGAGGAATCTCCATGCCGCTTCTGTCCGTGGGGTCTGGAGCCGTGCAGCGGGTCGGAGGCGTGTAGTCTGGGACCTCCTGGGGGACAGGGGAGGTCCGTCATTCAGCCAGGTGTGTGTGAGACTCCTACCTTAAACTTTCACTCTCTCCTGTCCCACCTACTGGGGATTTTATGGCGTCGTGTCTTTGTGTCTGAGATTCCCGGCCACCAAATACTGCTTGGCAGTTTATGGAATCGGGGCTCCATTCCCGGGAGCTTGCCTTTAAGTTTTCATAGAGCAGATCAGAGAGCTTTATGTCGCTGTGATCTGAAGGCAGACTTCTCTCACCCCACAAGGGGGACCTTTCTCAGTCATGTGAGCGGTGAGCATCTGCATGGACAGCAGATTGATTTTTACACGCATGAAGCCATGACTGTTGGTGGGTACGCTATGAAACATTATAAATTCATGAGAGGCACAGCTGTAGCTAAATCGCAGGGTGGGGAGGCTGATTGAAGTAGTGAGATGGTTTCTCCACAGAGGTCAGCTTTGTACGAAGCGAGTGGCAGGGAGATGTCTGGTCACTGCATGGCACCATCTGTGGCGGCTTCGAGCACTCATATACTGGTGGCGAGGATCCGCAACGCCAGCGGACGGAAGTCCCTTTGTTGTGACGTTCTTTGGGAGTCATTCCTGGCACGTTGGGGCTGCATCCAAAACATGGGGAGGAAAGAGGGGACGGATGGATGCCGTCCCAGTGACCCCGTGAGCCGTTGCTGGCCCTTCGGAAGCTGACGGCAAAGGTTGCCAAGTTCTCCGGCTGTTAACGGGGCTGCTGTCCTGCTGGCTTCCCTTCATTCCTGTTGTTTTGCTGAATTTCCTGTGTTACTGTGTTACTGCCCCTGTCTATGAAGCCGCTGCCTGCCCAGTTATACCTCACACGCACACCCGATTTGGAACGACTATTAAATTAATCGCTATAGAACAAAGTGATCAGCTTAATAATTAAAATGCACGTCCGGTGACACGTGACGGCTCTTTTCCAACGTGAGTTCCACCATCTATGAGGATGACATGGAGCATGTTATGATTCCGACCCACAGCCCCTGCTGGTCCAGAATCCTCGAATACCTGGCATGGCCTCCAAACGTAGGGGACCTTACCTTGATCTCTCACCTCACCTGTTTCACTCTCCTGAACATTGATCCATCTGTGCCTTTTACTAAATGGTTTTTACTTTCGTATTTGGCTGAATAAGTGTAGTCAAAAGTGGAGAATCTGTCAGATAAGTGCAGTAAGCTGTAATCTGTAAATGTTGTTTGTTTGGGTTAACGGGCTTCTGCAAGATTGGCGTCTGCTGGCCCCGAGAGATGAGGCCTAATTATCCCTGTTAGCAGCCCTCGATCCTATTAGCATGTGCTATACATCCTGAAGGACCTGGATGGAGCTCCAGAAACACCCATCTGCTCCAAGCTAACGGCAAGCCATGGACAGCGTGGCGTCCTGCCCGTGCCAGGCCTGACCCAAGGCACACCGCGGGCCCTACTCCTTAATTACAGTGGAGGAGTCCACCAGAACGCGGCTCAGTTTTAAGGCCTTTATTTTTAAACTCAAAGGGCAGGACTCTGGACCCAAAGTGGGTCTGACCAAAGGGGCTGGTGTTATGCCAGATACCACAGCCTCGTATAAAAAAGAAAATGGAAAATAATGGTATACGTTAGCATTGGCTCCTTTCATGATGGCCTCACTTGAACATTAATTTTACCAATTTTGTGTGACAAACAAGAATGGGGATGAGTTTGCTTCAAAACAAGAGGCTCTTCATAAATGAATTAATCCTGGCAACAGTTTGTTTTCTGGTCAAACTTTCAGTTTCAGGTTTTTATTTCGAATGCTCCTGCTAAACATGGTGGCTTCCCCCTTCCTTCTTTGTATTTTGTGAAATTGTTTTTCTACTGCAAGAAACCCCAAGACTGCATATCCCCGCTCAGGCTGTCCCTGGGCGTCTGTGCACAGTAGCTGCGACGTCTCTTTGTGTCGCAGGAGATGAGGCTCACGTCGCCTCACAGACAGCCACTGGGAGAGGCAGACAGCAAAAGAGCACAGTGGAGATTAGATTCCTTCGTTGAAATGGAATACTCATGGCTACTGACCGGAAGAGCTCCGATGAGCATCGATGGTCTGGGAGGCTGGGGGCCCCACCTGTCCCCACTCAGCCCCCGCGTTTGTCATTCTTGCGTGACTCTCCTCTGCTTGTTTCCCGGCCACTGTTGGGTGTGTCATGTTTGCCAAGGCCCCTGAAACTGGACTCGGGGTTATAGGGCAGCTGACCGCCACCTCCGTGGGTGCCCTGAGGTCCAACCCCTTCAACTCCCAAAAGTGAACCAAGCCAGCAGGCACTGATCCCACCTCCCCACTCCCCCCACCCACGCACATACCACGCGGTCCTCAGCCAACAGCGGGTCGGGAATACGGTGTAAGTCGGCTGGTCATGCCCCGTTTGGCATGCTGAGATTGCGAGCCGACCCGAGCAGAATCTCAACCAAGAGCCTCAAAGACCTTGATGTATACATCTGAAGACACAGCTCATTTCCATGGAAATGCGCAGGAAGCCAAATGCAGCCTTTGATTCTTTGTTTTCTCCCCCCATCGTCGTCTGAAACGAGTCAGATTTATGTGTGTGTGTGTGTACGTCTCTTTGAAATACTTTTTTTTTTGTGGCTGAACATTTGCAGATGAACAGCCTGAATTCATATGCTAATGAGCTCCATAAGCAGTTACCAGCCGAGTCTCTCCCCGCGAATACGATCGAACCCCTGAGCGTCCAAGCCGGCCTGTGCCTTTGTGGCCCCGTGCTGCTTATTTACGTGGTCTCGAATGTGGGGAGGGCGAGCAGGGGCGGACCTTATTTGTGTGAGAAGCTACCACTTCACCTTCCAGTCCCCCCACACCTCCCACCCCAAACATTCCTCGCAGGCTTGCCGTGTTGGGGGGGTCGGGTGCCTTTTCCACTAGAAGTTCATAGGCAGTGGTAGATGGACCAGATGTGCAGGGAGCAGTCCCCCCGCCCCATGTAAACAGCCTCCAGCTGCAGGGGGAGTGTGATGAATTCTGTAACCCAGACAGGGAGGATATGAGGGTGACAGGGTGCCAAGATAAGGCAACATGATCTGGAGCTGATGCCTGTCATCCTAGGGGAGTCGTGGGGCTAGCGGGGCACTCGCATATTGCCGCACCCCCCTCCGTGGGAGCTGGTGAAGGCTGGGCTTTAACTGGGGCTTATTCCCCCTCATGTAGGAACGTACAGTGTGGCACGGCTCGCGGATGGGGCTGCCCCTCCCCAGAGCGACCCCCGACCCCCAGCATTGTGATTGATGGGGCCCCGCCACAGAAACCCCCTGTGGGGCATTTTGTTCTTCCTATTGTCATAGGGACTGAAAAAGCTTTGTTTCTGGAGCGGGGTGGAGCGGGGTGGGCCGCGCCAATGGAGTGGGAACGTCTTTTGCTTGAGAGACGAGTCTGTGAAATGGGAGATGGAGATTGAGGAAGACAGCGGGGGTGGGGAGTGAGGGGGATGGACTGGAAATGAGCTATGGGATCCTGAATTTATTTTTACTTAGTATTTATTTCATGAAGAGTAGTAGGAAACGTCGACACGAGTGTGCAGTCAGCGATTCTGGCTACGTGGTACTGATCCCAGCTAAGTAAGGTTAATCCCGGCTGCATGGTCCTGGTCCTGGCCTCATGGTGCTGTTCCCAGTGCCAAACCGATACCAGGTTCCTTATTCCACCCCAGCGAACACGTTACACAGTATTGGCCGCACACAGGGCAAATCAGCCAAGTGCAAATTTGTTTTCTGCCTCCCTCACTTCACCAACTAGTCCCTCTCTTGCTTCCTTACCCGCCTTGGCCCCTTGACAGAACTGTAACCCATGTTTGCCCCCGCCCCCCTACACCCCATCCAGTGTGTGGCTGGGGTCTGGGAAAGAGGCCCAGCGGGGAAGGTCACGTCGGCTCCCGTTTGGCCCCTCGGTTCAAAAGCACAGAGAGAACCCTCAGACCGCACCAACTGGCACTTTGTACATGACTCCTTACCTCCCCCTCCCCCTCCGCAGGGATTACCTTCCTGGCTAATGGCCCTCAGAGCCGGAGACATAGTGGACATCGAGGCATCTGCCCTGAATGTCATTGTGGGTTAATGATTTCCATGTTGGTTCTTCGAGGCGTCTCCGGGTGTGGTGACCCTGCTAGGAGGACGGTCCACAGCATCTTTTTCCAGATCCTTCATATTTATGTGCTCTGATACTTTGATCCTCGCTTCATTCCCGTGGCTCTCTCACATTCTGGGCTCCCTGCTTCAGCACCGTCAGGAAATCCCTTTCTATGCCAGACAGTAAATCTCATTGTTTGTGGCTGCCGTCCACAAAACGCGGGCCGCAAGCTCCGTAATCAGGGACGGCATGCCTGCCGCTCAAGTACGAGAACCGCCAAATGTTTCCTGCCTCTGTGAGGCCCCCCTCTATGTCCTTACTGCTGCTACGGATTTTTATCTGCGCGATTAGGAATTAAACCCAAGAGGAGCCCACCTTGTGACTTTTTACCGTCAAATGTTTGCATAATGTAGACAATAGACTCACGTGGAGCGCACCGCAGCCATCAGACACCCTTACCTGTGATTTGCATAACGGCATTTCTTATTTCGAATTTGGAGCATCTTGTTTAGTACACATCAGAGAAGAGGCACAATCCTTGGGAGTGGATTTGGTTTTCTAACATTTGAGGGCACCCCTTACCATTCTCCACAGAACAAGCATTTGGTCACTGCATGCTGGGTAATTGCGGGCCTATAGCCTGAAAACGGCTCCTCTATGCATTCTTCGCCAACGGACCATGACGTTATGAGCTAGAGGTCTGAATGGCTCCTGATGTTGCTTTTCCCGTGATTACAAGTATCCGCTTGGACCGCGTTTGTGGGCCCTGTCACCAAGACCATGTCCTCTCTGTTACGCTACGGCAAGCTCAGCGGGACACACCCTCTGTCTGTGCTGGTGGCAGCCCCCGTCTGGTGTATTTTTGGCCAAGCGTCTGTCAGAACAGGATACGACGCTGCTGAGGGAGAGAAAGGACCATACAGAAGAGTCTTGGCGGGGGCCGAGTGGACCCCCCCCCCCGAAGGTCAAAGAGAGATGGGGCTCATCTGGAAGCCAATGTAGCCACCTTATTTACATTGGACATGCTGAGGAGAGGGAGTCCAGGTCCTGGAGTTATGTAAATAGAGCTCTGTTGTTGAAGACTCCTTCAGACCTCCTTCTGATGGAGTATTGCTTCCCTTCCCGAGCCCCTTCTTATTGGATAAGGCTGCTCTTTGTTAGATCCTCCCCTCCTCCTTCTTGTCGTCTGTCTGGTATTTTTGGGGTTTGTTGTTTTAAAAGAGTAGGAGGGTCCGAAACATGGTATTTTTTCAGCCCTTGTGGGACCAGAGTGGGTGTTTTTGGGATCATACAGCCTCACGTGAACATAGGAGAGCTGTTTTCTTAAGTCCCCCACCCCCTATTCCCAGAAATCCTCTTCTATTCCTCCATCTGTCCTTCCCTCCTTAACCCAGCAGCTTGTGGACCCCCCTCAGACTAGCGAAGAGAGGCGGCTCAGAAAACCTCTCACAGCTAATCAAGGCTCGACCCTCCCCTGCATGAGGGCAGCGAGAGCGTGGCATGTGTCCCTAACCCCCCGCATCGTCATCTCTTTTAGTCCTAATGAGCGAGGCTGCCGCACCAGAACCTTTCACACAGGGAAGGAAGCCTGAGTAATACCAAAGAAGGGACTTATGGAGTAGGTACCACATGCTAGTTATAATCTGAGACCTAATGCATGGTCTGGGTGTCTGCATTTTCTAGGGAGGTGGTCTTCAACCTAATACTGAAAAAATCAGAATTCACACGGCTGAGCAGTTGGTGTGATGTCGCCTGCCTTCCGGACTCCGAACAACATGTTGCATTTGAGCATGTCATCGCTGCGTCATGCCCCTGAAACGTGCTCGATCATATCCAATCCCTCATCCGCTGAGAAAGATGCGGCTGCTTTAGCGAAAGAATACTGATGTCCCGCTGCTGGAGGAGACTGTTAAAGCTTCAGAAATGTTGCTTATGAGTTATTTATTTATGTATTTTTGGTTTATTTATCTTGCGGCCGCCTGAAGCGGCATAAACACCCTGGTTCCTCTGTGAGGAATGTCTCACGCTTTATTAGGCCAGCATGACTACTGAAATGAAATCCTTTGGAACCGAATTTAAATAAGACTAATAATGGATGATCGTAAATAACAGAGGAACTGCAATAGCCGGGTGTCCTTGGCACTGTGTCCTGTCTGCATTTCCTCAGTAAGCGTTAACGCTTTCTTAATGCCTACGGCAGACTTCAGCCTTTATGGCATAAGAGTAACAAAGGTTTTATTTTTTAATTCTTCATCAGAGTCTTTCAGGAATGTGGAAGCTCTCATGGTTCCTGTGGGGGACTTTCCGGACATAGTGTGAGTGAACGGGTGTTACCATGGCAACTGAGACGCCAATGGGATCATTAGGCTGACAGAAATCTATTTGATTACCCCCTCCCCCACCCCCAACCCCCTCAGCCAAACATTTCTTGGCACTAGCCTGGAGAACCAAACCTGGAATTAGAACGCCATCGAGTGAGAAACTTGTCCTTTGTGTATTCATTTATCCCATATGAATGTGGTTTGATGGTCCTGTGACCTATTGTGTGCTAGTGCAGGTCATCCTCATGAGTGCTGGCTCAGCAGTGACTATCGGAAGGGAGGGTCTCATGTCGACAACCTTGTTGGGGGGCGCGCGACAGCCACTGGTGTGCAAAGAGTCTGTTTTTAAAGTGGTGCCGAGTATGGTTTGGGTCGAAGCATCATTACCACAAGTCTGGGTGCAAAGTGGGTCAGCTCCCAGTCCTGTTCCCGGGAGTCCTCCCCGAAGCTGTCTGGCGTGTGTGTTTGCCGTGGGCAGAGACCAGCCGCACTCACCATATGATGCTTCCTCGTCTTCTGGGTCACCAGAGTAAGTTTTTGTTGTTGTTGTTATTGTTGTTGTTGTTTGTTGTCATTCTTTGGGATTCATCCTTTTTTAGCTTACCGCTGTTTTTCGAAAGGTTTTGTTTTGGTCTGGCCATAGAGTTCTGCTCATGAGCGTGTCCAAACTTGCTTTGTGGTTATATCTGGAGAGTTCTCCTTTGGCATATCAGAGGTTTGGGAGCCCCTCGCATCCATCAAGAATCGTTAGAGCTTCAGAAGAGTAATCGCACAGGATCGTTGGTTTAAGCAGCATTGCTATGCCCTAACTAGCTGATTGACTCGTGGACTCACTTACTAAGGAGGTTATCTTTGCAGAAACTTGCATGTATTTAGCTACCATCCACATGCTGGATGCACACTCTCAGCTGCTGATTCTTCCTGTGCCAGGATTGTTTGATCACTTCTTAAATTGAATGTGTGAGCTCGTGTAGTATGAGGGCATCCCTGTGCTGTGTTAAGTACCTGTTGCCATGACATGAGAGGCTCACCTTAAAACCACCCAGGACTCATGTCAGCATCAAAGGCAATCCAGAACCTTCAAGCCCTTGACTGCTGTGCATGTCTCTGGCCTGGAAAGAGCTGCCTCAGAACAAGCGGCTGGACTGTAGCTGTTCCTACAGGTTGACAATTTCAAACCAAGTCAAGAGAACTCATTTTTCAGCAAGTAAGATCTGGAGAGTTTACTGAATATAGTTCTTAGCTTCTTGGTTTATGAAACCCAAGAATGGTTCAATATTTGCTTTGGCAAATAAGTCCATAGGACTTCTCAGATGTTTTTCAGAAGGTTGAAATGAATGATGAGAAGGGGTTAGCTGTACCTGGAACACACACCCACATGTTAGCTACATCTGCTACTGCAAACGTGCTGTATCCCCATGCTCCATGTAGGAGTGGTCTCTTTCATGAAACTCTTCCAGTTCTAGTACAAGGGTTCACTTATCTTCTCGGAAGGATTTCATTAACATTCCTGCTCTGCCCGTGCCCATCCCTCCAGTCACTCAGGTATTTATAGAACTGGGTTCACGCTTTGCCTCTCTCCACCAAAGGAGTTTGGCATATTGCCACCCTATGAGGAAGGAATTCTGGTGAAGTCTCCCTTAATCCCCTAAATATGGAAGGAATTTGGTTGGGGGGGGGGCTTGGTTTTGAGCAAAGACTAGAACTTATTGTAGTTCTTGGTAGCAAAGGTGTGGGGGGTCCTAGGCAGATGTGGCATGTGGCAATGACTGAGCATCAGCAAGGGGCAGTCTCACAAGGTGGCCCTCCAACAGGGCTGCAGTCAGATATGGAGTAGAATAGAAATACTTTGGCCGGGGCTTCCATTAAATGTAATCCACTTTTTGTCGTGGCTGCTGCTCTCTTTGCTCCTCCAAAACAAACAAACAAACAAACAAAAGCTTCCAGTTTCACCCAATTATAGAACTTGATTTCATTTCTAGCAGAGCGCGCGCTTTAGGACAACCTTGAGGTTACGAGTCAGTGTCCTTAACCGTCATGCTGCTGGCTGTGTGCAGTCTTGAATGGACAGCCAGACAGCTCAAATACCTGTGGGTTTGACCGCTCTTCCTGCTGGCTGGTGTTTGAGGCGTACCTGTTACATGACAGCAATCTCATCATCTCTGCCAAACACTTGGCAGTCGGTGGTTTTGCCAAATTTAACTGCCTGGCTCTCCGTTAGCCTGTCGTACAGCCTCTTCGTATTTGTTGACGTTATCAAATATTGGGTCAGTTTTTATTCCTGCTGAAATCTAGTTGTTTGTTTAACTCTTGTCCTGACTCTCGTATTTTTTTGGAATTTGAGTTTGCCTCAGATTGCAGGGTACAGAAAGTTCTAGTAACACGTAAACATTCAACTCGGGGTCGTTGTCAGTGGTTTTAGGGCTCAGAAGGAATGCAGGCAGGGGGGGGATTTGGACACTATTGTTCTCCACAGTGCACAGTTAATGTTAGGGGACACGGCCTTGGGTGGGGTTGGGGCGTCAGTTTGCCACCGCATTCCAGAAGCCCGTGGCTCCCTGCGTCCTTTTGGTCCCCCCCATGCGTGCCTGTCTCCGTTTCCCGCTATTTGCCGTCTCGGCCCCCACACCCGGTCTCTTTGCCGGAAAACCAGTGGCGCCGTCAGCGGCCGCACTTCCTTTGAAATAGTTTGCCGAGGCCTTAAGCGCTCAGTAGTAAGCGGTTTTAGGATATTCTAGAAGTGTGATAAATGGTGGCTGTAACAAACTGAAAGCAGTGACCTCAGAGCATCGGCATAACAGGCCTTGCTGTGGGAAGTGCTGAATATTTTAATTCCTCGGCACTCGCCACTAACAAATAATATTTTTAAGTTAAGATGATAATGTGGTCACCTATTTTCCCGCTAATGGACTCTACGCATTACGATGTGTGTGTAAACTCTCTGGGTTTTAAAGGGGAAGTTCATCCACAAGCTGGTCTGGACCGGGGCTGTGAGTCTTTCCTGCCCAGTGCTTTTGGTTTCAGAACCAGTGGAGCCATCAGCATTTGGGGGCTAAGCTCCCAGGAATGATGAGGACCTGATGTAATCTTACAAGAAGATTTCGAAAATCTGACAGGGTCCATGGGTCCAGGAAGCCTTCAAGAGATGCGGTGTAGAGGACAAGTCGGTGTGGTGGGAGTGTTGAGAGCGATGGCTGTAGGCTGGAAGGTGACACTTATCTATCCATACAGATGGACGTCAGCGTGTTCTTCACCTTCTGCAGCTGTTTCTTCAGAACCCGGACGCTTCTTGTTATTCCTGTCAGGTTACATTCTGTCATTACCCCGCTTTTACATCTGGCTGAGGATGTAGGTGACACCTGGGGTTCTAGGACAGTGTGTCCAGAATCTGACTGTGCACCATTGCTGCCTTGGAGAACTTTTCCCCCAGTAACTTCCAAGATGGGTAACAGGTGCCATTAACTAATGATGAATGCCATTTTCCTTCATGCATGTTGTTCAGTTCAGCTGTGTAGCATTATGCCGATCATCATCCCAAACCTCAGTAAGTAATTCGAGTGCTGAGGCTGCACAGGTGAGACAAGGAGCTGTTTGTTTCTAGGGTAACCTTGTTTGGACTCCTCGCAAGGCCAACTAAGGCTATCTCCCCATTTGCATTAGAGTTCTGCTTTTCTGCTGTAAAGCGAAAAAGAAAAAGAAAATTCTGCCTTCGAAACTTTTTTTTGTTTAATGTTCCCCTGGCCGGACGTAACCCCCCCCCCCCCCCATTACCAGTGAGAGGCCATTGAACCAGTGCTGGGCGAGCGTGTCTGGGTTCATTAGCTTGGTAGCGCTGGGATTGCATTAGGAGCTTACACTGGCAGCCCAGTCCGCAGGCTGAGCAGCGTCAGACTGAGCATGACCTGTGAGTATGTGTGAGAGCAGCCGACAGTGTGTGTATTTGCACATGTGTACATGCAGGAGCCAGTGCTTGTGAGAGTCTGTGCACTGGGGACTGACACACTGAGTATGTGGAAGTGTGTGAGCTCTTCCAGGCTGCCCGTGCTCTGAGCCCCTCCCAGAAGGGGCAGCCCAGGCATCTATATTAAGACCGGGCCACACTAGCGGGGCCTCCTCGTCATGCTCCTATGGCTCGCTGGGTCAGGTGTTACTGCTCTTACTGTCTTACGCTCCTGTTGCCGATGGTTACTCCTCAGATGCTGCCGTCTTTGAGGACGCATTTTTGGCAAGTCCGTTGACAGGTAACAGCAGGTCTGAAAAACACTGATACAGTATGCAGGGCTTACAAGCAGCTCAGCTGATCTGTAAAAGCAGATTGAATACGACTTCCCTAGTAGAATCTTCAGGGTCACCATGTGGAAGCCCCTTAGGTGTTCTTAAAGGATCAGAAATGTATAGTACAGGTGTGGGCTGAGACAGGTGCTATGCAAAGCTCTGTAGAGACCATGCTAGGGTCAGGGGTTACCAAGGTGACACTGTGATTTTCAGTGCACTTAGGTGCTTGGGTGTCTCCGGAGAGGGACCCAAGTCAGCAGCAGCTGCATTCTCCGTCATATTTATTAGGTTGCAATCTCATCCTCGCTGGCCCTAGAGCAGCTTATACTACATTCTTCAGTGGCTCCTGTGAGCAAACATTACTGAACTCTGCCTCCAAGCTGGGGGCTAGGAGACACCAGGAAGGAGGTCACGGCATGAGGCACCAGGGTGGAGGCAAACAGAGAGGAGAAGTGCTAACAGACTAGTCAGCTAATATGTTGGGGGTTGGACCTCTTTGGAGGTTATCTAACTGTCATGTGCATCTGTGCCATTCCCAAGGCACTGCGAGCAGCAGAGGAATACAATACGCAGGATGCAGGAGAGGGTGTGAACGCCCAGGGAGCGGGAGAGGGCCCAGACATAAAGGAGGTTAAACTTAAAGTGACAATCCAGTATGTATGAAATTTCTAATGCAGAATTTGCTTGTCTTCTGGTCAGAACTCTTAGCATTAATATTTGCCTTTATTTGCATATTTGTATTTCCTGAACAGGGAGAACATATGGTTTTTTGACCATTCGATCCCGTTAGCACGATAACTCAACTCAAAAAGTATTTGATGCATTGTATGGGTAATGATGGAACTGGTCAAAACTTGAGACGGAGCACATCAAAATTGAAGCAGTGCTGCATAGTGATAGAGAAGGCCATTTTCAGAGTCCCTGTTAGTATGATAACTAGAAAAGGATCTGGTGGAACTTTTTCAAGCTTTGCAGAGGCATTGAATGGCATTGTATTGCACTGTGCAGCCCATCCCAGCAAACTTTGTCATGGAGTTTGTCACTTAGCTGTAGTTGTAGTCAGTAGACTGTCTTGTTTGTTATATTTCATTAATTACTGATTATAATCTGTAGCAATTTTTTTGTATAATCCTTTTATGAATAAAATCTGATGTAGAGTCCTTTGTTAGCACTGTATAGCATTTCAGCACTCCCATATTTTGAATAAATATGTCATTGTTTTGAAAAAGCTCTCACGACTTTCCCCGGAGAAGGGGATGCAGTGTGTGGGGGAGATCCAAGACGGGGGTGGTGTAAATATTCACAGGCACTTCCCGCTCTCTTTTTGTGTGTGTTTTCATGGGTGAGACCACCCCCACCGTCACTGATAGCTATTTGCTTTGTTCTTTAGTGTTGTTAAGACTCAAGTGACTGATTGGTCACTTAGGTTTTTCATGTGTTAGAAGAAACAATCCAAAGACAAATTAAGCCCTGATGAGAAAATCAAAATTTAATATGGCATAAATCAAAAGCATACCTGTCCTCAGCGACTACGATGTTTCTCAGGGAGAAAGCTGCCGTACCTGCCCTGTTATTATTCCTAGCAGGTCTGTATTGTGTTAGGGTCTTTCATTTCAGGGTGCAATAAAAAACTCCCTTTTTTAATAATATGGTACCTTCAGGGATTACTCCAGACACGTCTGTTGGACAACGTAGAGTTTCCCTGTTCCAAAGTGGAACTCGAGGTGGAAAAATGCCACATTTTGAAGCCCTTTGTGTGGATTCTACTTCCTGGTGTCAGAGGTCGCTTGGGCCAGCACACTAGTGTGCCCAGTGAATCAATAACAGACCCCTGCTGGTGCTTTGGGGGTCATGCACCACGGAGCTCAAGGGCGGAGGGGAGAACGGCTGGAAATCTGCTGGTGAAGTGAGGTGAGCAGGGGAGCTTGCCGGGAGAGGGCAAGACGCTGGAGCCCTCGATCAAATTCCCCAAGCATGCTGCCAAAGCTACTGGCCTCCTTTCCTGTGACCCAGGGGGGAATCCAGCCAATCGAGTCCCCCCCCCCACACACAATCAATCATTTGCCATTTGCTCCATGCCAGCAACTCCCTGTCCCTGGTGAGCGGAGGTGGAGCAAGGATCAAGCTCTCTCCCCATTCCTCCTGTCCACGTCGTGGTCGATTAGGGAATGGCTAGCTAACAAGCTAACTAGCTAACAGAGTGGCTGCAGACTCCCCGCTGCGGAGGGCCCGGGCTGCTGGGAGCCACTCCAGATGCCCCGCCTCCAGCTGACCTCCACACTCACGGTGCTTGTCTTGCTACAGTGCGATGAGTGCTACAATGCAGCCTTTGTCTGAACCTCTAATAATGGTAAAGATATGCTGCCTCTGGATGGTTGGCCCCATAATTACCGGAGCACCACTGGTCAAAAGGGGAAAATTCTGGGAAACTGGAAATTTCCACGTTGCACCAATACTTTTTACAGGGAGAAAATTCTCTTAGAGGCATTTAGGAATCACTTCTAGATACATGGATTAAAACGTGAGTGAGAGGCGATTTATGATGACAGCAGTAGGTACTAATCAACCGTAATGTTGTGTTACTTCATGAAGTCAAACTAACATTAAGTGTCTTTCATACATATTTATGTGCGGTATGATTGTTTTTGGAGCAAATTTCACAGAAATAAGACCTGCATAAGATAAGCAGATATAGAAGGTGGATGGATGGATGGATGGAGGGCTTGCGGTCACTGTTTTCTTTTTTCAAACTTTTGTAAGTTCTTTGTGCTTTTGACACACAGGCAATAATGTTTTTGCTGTATAATTTAAAGGGCGGTCTTTTGCCGCATCAATTTTCTTCTCTGATGTCCGCTTTCTCACCTGCTCGCCTCTCCCGCTGTCTCTGTTTGCCTTTTCATGAGTGGGGACTGAATTGAGAAGCTGTTAATGGGGGCGGGGGGGCTTTATTTCTGTTCTGTGAGTTCAGTTGTATTGTTTGAATGTAAATTTGATGGTTCACCGCACTGAACTTTTCAATGAGCTCGTCTTTTCAGAGAATAGTTCTGTGTGAAAGAGAGCAGGTACCAAGTAAACCAAGTAAACTCAATTAAAAGCTAAGTAACTAAGATATTACAAGCTAAGTAAATAATGTGGAGGACTCGAAACTGGCCTCTTCCTAAATGACGTTCAGTTTAATTCAATACAGTTTCTCACTGGTGGGTGTTTTAAGATAGGATCAATCTTGTAAATGTTTCATTTGACTGACAAACTGCTTCATAAACCAAGCAGGCGCAGGTGAGGCTACGGCCCTATCCTCCATCTGCCCCGCGAACAGATCCCCAGGGTCAGCTGGTCGGCCTTCTCCTGCCCGAAAATGGACGTTGCGAGAGCAGGGCTGTACATGTTCTGCCGGTGGAGGGAGAAGAGGTCCTGCCACAGGAATTTCACATTCCCTTCTGGTTCTCTGGCATCTGTGGGGTGGGGGCTGGTATTTTTAGTAGACACGTGAAATATGAGTCCGTAGGGTAACCAGGGCTGCTCATAAGGGGGGTCTTTGTGATGCTGGGGTGGGGGCCATCCTGACGGGTAGCTGCCAGCCTCCCTCGCGTCATCTGTGTGTCACTGCTCAGCTGAGTGTGAACCGTATTCCCCCCACTCCCCAGTTCCAGACCATAATCGGGGGTGTGTCTCTGGCGTGTGATGCCACTGCAGTCAGCGGGCCACGCCGACGAGCTTTCCTTTTAATCAGCTCCCTGTGGCACAGCAGCGTTTTTACAGTCCTTGTGAAGTTCGACCTAATTCCCCCGTTTTTTGGCTGCCCGCCAGGCCGGAGTACTGACCGCAGCGGGTCAGAGCGTTGCTGCGTTCAAGCTGCGAGTGGCTGGAGGGTGTGGCTCCGCCTGGAAGAAGCAGCCAATCACGACGCATTTCTGATTGTTTTTAAAAGCGCCGTACAACACAATTAATAGACAGGACAAATGAAGAATGCATGAAAGCCAGCCAGGATTTAAAAGCCAAATAAGCCAAATGTGACACTCTGTGATCTTTGGGGATTTTTGTGTTTTTTATTTTATTTTGGGATCTTTGCTGAAGGCAATTAAGAATAGGTCAGATTTTGTAATGAATTTATATTTTAATGTTCATTGTTAGCACTTAAATATCAATAATGTATCATAATAAGAATTTAAAACTCCCCACCCTGTGAAAGTCCCTCACAGGTTGTCCTGTTTCTGTGTCTCTCTAACCCCTCCCACCTTGCCACAGGAGCAGAGTCCCAGTAACCAGACATCCCTGGCGATGATGCAGGAGCCACAGGAGATTGTGGAGGAGACGGTGACCATTGAGGAGGACCCAGGCACGCCCACATCCCACGTGTCCGTGGTCACATCTGACGACGGGACCACACGCCGCACAGAGACAAAGGTGACAGCTTTCTGCTTATCAGAGTCCTCTGATGGTCTCACTGGGTCAGTGCAGTATACTTGTGTTGTCCATCAGGGGTACTGTTACCCCCTTTTCTATGCAGGACAATAGGGGGAAGCTGCTGTGTGTTACAGTGCTGGTGAGCTGTTCCAGACCCAAGGAGTAAGGGAACTGTGGTTCTGACCCCATGAAGGACTTAGTGGGGCCCTTTTCTTTGCTGTGTCAATGGCCTCAGCAGTTAAGACTTTTATATAGCTTTACTCTACCATTAAACCACAGTTTGTTCACAGTTATGTTCAGCCTTACATCACCTTGGCTGGTGGCTTCTCATATAACCTGTGTGCCACCTGTCTGCAGAGGTCAATTTTTAGGGTTTAAAAATGAGTGTCACTGCCAGGAACCGTTCAGAAAGTTTTTAATGCAGTACATTACAGAGACCCTGATGAAGATGGAGCATGAAACTGGGGTTCATGGGAAGTGGGGTGTTTACAAACATGCAGCCAGTCTAGCACACACACCATGGCTCGCAGACACATTTCTGAAACAGTACACACTGTACATACAGCACATGCACCACAGCTCACAAACACAAACAGACACACGGCCCACACATCTCACTTAACAGATGCGTGGCACACGTACCGCCGTTCCCTGACGTATTGCAACGTACTACAAGCCCATCGCCTCACTTTACCACCCACTGACCTAATTGACATTGTAAACTGGTTTGTAAATGTTGCTCTGTTTGTGGTACGACCCCCCCCCATGCCCATCCACAGGTGACAAAGGTGGTGAAAACTGTCACACGGCGCACATATCACCCTGTGGTGGTCAGCGAGATGCTGGTGGGGTCCAAACCGGCCACGCCCACCCCAGCAGACCCCGATTCTGTAATGAGCTGGTTTGCTTTGGTGTTGTTTGGTTTCTTGTGGCTCGGCCTATACTAACATGTATGCTATGCCTCAGTGTGACTCCCTGGGAGGCTGACCGCCTGCTCCACAGTGCTTATATTAACTCACACTTTTGCCATTTTTAGTTGTTTGATCGCATTTACATGTTTTTATAATATCTGAGTTCCCCTCATGGGGACCAAAAAAATGTCCCCACAAGGTCAAAATAACATGTTATTAGCACATTATGGGGACATTTGTTCCCCACAATGTAATACATACATGACCACACATATTATAGACAATTTCAAGAAACCATTAGCCTAACTGCTTGTTTCCGGACTGCAACGGGAATCTCACATGACATGAGGAGAACATGAGAACTCTGTGTATACATACGCATACACACAGTGCAGAGGTGGGATTCGAACTTGCAGCCCTGGCGGTGTCGGGCAGCAATACTACCCCTTGAGTCACTCCAGTTAGTTCATTAAGGTGCTAATCCAGACAAGAGCCTCATGCAATTAGTGCTTGAAGGAGAGAGAAACTTGCTCACCAGGCTGTCCTCGACACATGTTAATCAAGCTTCCCATTTTAATTAAATGTTTTGTTAATTTAAGTAACATTTTTCCAGTGAACCACTTCAATTAGTGAGAAGCTAAGATAAAAACAGCCCTTTTAGAAACACGGAGGAAAATACTGGGTTGTTTTTAAGTCTTCAGTTGGCTCCTCTAATGTGGCTGAGTGATATTTAAAAATTTTCAGTTTCACACCAAACTCTTAACAGCCTCAGTGTGTCAGTCTGATCCTCACAACTTCTTTTTGTGGTCCTGTTTGCTGTGATGTTTGAAACCTTTTAACATTGCTTCTACTGACTGTAAAAATTTGTGCCTTACATCAAAGAATTAACATGGCTGAAATTACAGGGGAGCATACTCTCTGAGGCGTTATGTGGCTGAGATTATAGCGGACCGTACTCACTGAGATGCTACATGCCTTAGATTACAGGGTAGTGTATTTTTCAAGTCGTTACATGGCTGAGATTACAGGGAGTGTATTTTCCAAGCTGTTACATGGCTGAGATTACAGGGGAGCATACTTTCCGAGGTGTTACATGTCTTAGATTACAGGGGAGTGTATTTTCCAAGCTGTTACATGGCTGAGATTACAGGGGAGCATACTTTCCGACGTGTTACACTACCCTGTAATCTAAGCAATGTATTTTTCCAAGTCGTTACATGGCTGAGATTACAGGGGAATGTATTTTCCAAGCTGTTACATGGCTGAGATTACAGGGGAGCATACTTTCCGAGATGTTACGTGGATGAGATTACAGGGGAGCATAGTCTCCAAGACGTTACGTGGCCAAGATTACAGGGAAGCATACTCACTGAGGTGATACATGGCTGAGATTACAGGGGAGCATACTCAACCAAGCGTTACGTTGCTGAGATTACAGAGGAGTGTACTCTATGAGGCATTATGTGTCTGAGATTACAGGGGAGCGTACTCACCTAGGTATTACGTGTCTGAGATTAGAGGGGAGCGTACTCACTGAAACGTTATGTGTCTGAGATTACAGGGGAGCGTACTCACTGAGACGTTATGTGTCTGAGATTACAGGGGAGTATACTCTCTGAGGCATTATGTATCTGAGATTACAGGGGAGCGTACTCACCTAGGTATTACGTGTCTGAGATTACAGGGGAGTGTACTCACCGAGGCGATATGTGTCTGAGATTATAGGG
>JAAGVU020000040.1:21049727-21070616 GCA_011763525.2 Mormyrus iriodes
ACACACACACACACACACACACACACACACACACACACACTAATCTTTGTGGGGACCGTCCTTTCATTTCTATGGGAAAAACTCTAATATCCCTACCCAGCCCTAGCCTTAACCGTACGTACCACAAAATACAAGACTTTTGGCATTTTTAATTCTGTGATAGTAGTCGCAGGTTTTTATAAAATTGAATTTACACTTGCGGAGACCAAAAAATTGGTCCTCATAATGTCAAAGTTTTTATCACATTGCGGGGACATTTGGTCCACACAATGTAATATGTACATCACTCACACACACACACACTGCCTCCTGTGGGTCTAGTATGAATTACAGTCCAGTTCCACAGAAGTTGCAGAGGTATGCATATGTTCTGGGGGGGGGGGGCTCTCTGTTCACTAGGGGGCCCATAACCTCCCCCCAGTAGCTGGCCTGGCTCCAGCCAAACACTTGTTCCCCTACCTCCAGTTCCCAATTTAACACATTCCAGATTAAATTCCTTTGGCTTCTCTTGGACATCTGGGGCTGCTTAGGTGACCTATTCATGCTGGGGGTGGGTTGGCTGATCTCGCTGTCCTTACACTGTATGCCTGTTAGCATAGTGGTCCGGTTTCCATCTCGGGGAGGTGAAGAGGACAGCAGGCTGTCAGCGATTACAGACTGGACCATGAAGGACTGGGGGGTGCATGTCTGGATGAGCTCCGGTGCGGCTCGATCCTGCATTACTGTGAGGCTTGATGGAGCAAGCTGAGTCCAGTGTTATGGTCTCTTCCCTGCTTGGTGACTTTGACACAACCCCGACCCCAAACCTCGACCCCGGGCCTCAAGCAGGACCCTTCTAGAGTTATTTGATACCCAGCAGTTCCCCATCTCCTCTGTGCCTCTGAACTGGCTGCGGAGCCACGTCTCTATGGAAACGGTAACCCGTGACATCTGTTGCCTAG
The DNA here is from genome assembly GCA_011763525.2 of Mormyrus iriodes. NCBI lineage: Eukaryota > Metazoa > Chordata > Actinopteri > Osteoglossiformes > Mormyridae > Mormyrus > Mormyrus iriodes. Next base: position 21,050,669 of record JAAGVU020000040.1, read on the forward strand.
TAAGTTGCCTAGCAGCGATGCCACTTTGGCAGTAAACAGACCCCGGGTTGTGTGCCGTTGCCGTCTGGGTAAATTTATTATTGTTCCTCCATGAAACTGAAATTGATTTGATTTTGAGCTGCTGAACCATCTTGCATAAATAGATTGGGCAATTTGCTGGTAAACAAATAAGTTACATTTACTAACTAACTTAGTAAACAGATTTACTGCCAGCTTCCATGCTTCTGTCTCCGAATCATTTATGAAGTTGTGTTGTCTTACTTATGACTGATAATAGTTATTTGGTCCCGTCGAGGACGTCATTGACCTTGAGGTGAAAAGGTTGCCGTGGTGATAGCCCACAAATGACCTTCTGTGAGGCTGCTGTGTTTTTGGCTGTTGTAAAATGAAAGGTTCCCCATGAGCTTTGAGGACAGCGCAAAAAAGGTCAGGCCCTTTTGTTTCCAAGAGTCATCGTCTCCTAAGGGGGCGTCCATTCATTAGGATGATTAACGACAGGGCGCCACGCGAAACAGACATGCAGCATCAACAGCTGAGCCCTACGCAGTGACCCCTGGCCCTCCCTGAACCAGCATAATGGCAGACTGCTGCTGAGGAAATAGGTACTGGATTAAAACAGAGAGGGCTATAACGAGAGCGGGAGAAAGGCGGCGGATCCGTTCTGCCGCAGCGACGATTATAAAGAAACGGAGATGTGCTTCAAGCTGGAAGCCAGATGGCATTGCCAAGGTGTGAGAGTCGGTTGCATAAAAGGCGAAGAGAAGAGGAGAGTCCCTGTTCCATATGGCGGTCGGCATCTGCACTTCTCTCTTAATTAGTTTTAATCAGCTTCAAGTGCCCTAACGACCAGATGCCTTCGGAGACTAACGGGACGGGCCCCTGGGAGCCTGCAAACACAGAGTGGGGCCCGTAACCTTCTGCAAGACCAAGGCCTTGATAAAAGGATCTGAAATTGTATAGAGCTTTGTGTGTCCCGTGTTGATGGCTGGTTTCTCTGACACTAGTGTGTCACATGCTGCAGGAATGTGAGCTCGGACGGAGCAGAGGCACGGCGCAGGCTGCGGGAGTGCGAGGGCCTGGTGGATGCGCTGCTGCATGCCCTGCAGTCGGCCGTGGGCAAGAAGGACATGGACAACAAGGTGGGTCCACGCACACACACACACACATGGATGCTCCCTTATGCATAGTGTGATGCCCTACGTGCCATTTTTGTTTTTTTTTATCCGTGCCTTGCCAGTCGGTGGAGAACTGTGTGTGCATTATGCGGAACCTGTCCTATCACGTGCATAAAGAGGTGCCGGGGGCAGATAAGTTCCAGGAGCCCTCAGCCAATCAGGCGCCGGGATCGGCGGGGCCGCAGAGGAAGAAGAAGGACGATGCCGGCTGCTTCGGAGGAAAGAAGACCAAAGGTGAGAGCACACACATGCGCAGACACACACATAAACACATGCAAACACACACACACACGCACAAACACATAGGTACACATGCACAGATGCGCACACATAGGCTGAATGCTCCATTACACCTTTCTAAAGCATCAGCTGGTGACTGAAAAGTTTCAACACCTGCTCTAGGACAAGAGAGTGTGACGTGGGTGGTATGGTGGTAATTACTTTGTCCCCGCTCGTCCGTGTTTTTTAACAATGTATACAACCAGTACTGTGTGTCCACAGTGTCATGGCATCAAGAACTTCTGCCCCACAGCACCCTGGTTATCCTGGGAGGAGTAGTCTGTGATATGGCATATGGACAATAGGGGGCACTGTAGTGAAGGATATGCACTATGATGGCTCCCAGTTTCATTCAGATGAAGTACTGCTTTTATATGCTCGAATAAACATGTTGACTAATTTGCCTGGTTCATTAACTAATAAGAATTTTAAATCACTTAGAAATAATTACTAAGCCAAAATATAATAAAAATTTACTTATTTAAGCATTAGACTGACATTTTTTTCTCTGGTTATAAAATTGAATCTTGCCTGACTAATTTGTATCAGTTTCAGTGATTTTATTCATGAAACCCAAGAGTACGGCCTGTAAACCGGGGTTTTTGTTTAAGATGAATTCCTGTGATCTACAGCTGTTGGTATACTCATATGCGTTGTGCTGCATGTTGATATTGCTCTTGGAAATCCTGTGAAATTGCAGTAGATCACTGATCTCCTGCCCCCTGGCCGTCAGGAATCCACCTTCTCTGTGCGGTTATGTGCTAGTAGACTTTATTACCTTCTCTGACGCTGCGCTCATGTTACCCTCCTTTTACCAGCAGCCTTTGTTTAGAGCCGAACCACTCGGCAGTAAATCTGCCCCTCCCCCAAGACCACACCTTTTATCGTTGCTTTTCTCTTCCCCCCCTCCCCCGCTCCCACCCCTCCCGCTTGCGTTTTCATGCTCGCCGCTGCTACCTTCGCTAACTCTAGAGGAGTGGTTTAACCAAGGTGAGTGAGTTCCCTCTTACCTCACTTGCATCACACTTGCATCGCTAGTTGTTCGGCTTTCCCGGAGTCTGCTCCAGCTGTAACGTCCTGCTCTGTTGACCATACTGCTACAGGAAGCAGGGCTTTTTGAAAAGACCCCAAGGTTGAACTTCTCGCCTCACAGCCAGCTGTCGTGAATGCCCTCCCCCAGCCCGATTGGCTGATCCAGCCTCGCCCCCACCCTCCCCATCAGCTGTATACAGCTGAACCTCAGTCTGACGCCGTTCCCCCAATCCGCCACATTCCATCTAACACTGTCCACATCTCCCAAATAAACCATCACCTTCTGGAAAACGCCGCCAGCCCTAGAACACAGTTGGGTCTAACGGGGTGGCCCGTTTGCCAGAAGGCGACGCCTAACCCTGCTCTCCCCATCCCGCCCGACCTAGGCAGGAAAAACGGAGAGAGTGACAAAAGCTACGACACACTGGACCTGCCCAAGCGGACGGAACCCACCAAAGGTATGACCGCGACCACACCTGTGATGCGTGAGGGTTGCATGAAGTCACATCAGTGCCCAGGCCACTCGGTCTTGTTATGCCACACACAGGCAAGTCCGTGGCTCCGCACCGGCCAAGAGAAGCATTTCCTTTTGTGAGCGTGGGTATCTGAGGAGACAAGAGACTGACATATTTTCAGGGTAATGAAAGCTGGGAAACCACACTGTGACCATCCTGTGGGATCTGTGCAGAGTCATATCATGTACGTTAATGCCTTTTTGAGGGAAATCAACGCATCTTCTTGGGATTGTTACAGGAATGGCTTGAGAATCTAAGTTTAATACCAACAGCAGGGCCTTCATAATGTTCTTCAGTTAGTGGGAGCCTCCGCACCACCCTTCAGTTAGAGGGAGCCTCTGTGCCACCCAGGCCATCAGTTAGCGGGAGCCTCCATGCTGCCCCGCCCTTCAGTTAGCGGGAGTCTCTGCACCATCCATTAGTTAGTGGGAACCTCTGTACTGCCCATCAGTTAGCAGGAGCCTCTTTCCTGCCCTTCAGTTAACTGGAGCCTGCATGCTACTCAGGCCATCAGTTAGCGGGAGCCTCCGTGCCACCCAGGCTGTCAGATAAGTGGAGCCTCCGTGCTGCTCCACCCTATAGTTAGCGGGAGCCTCCGCACTGCCCATCAGTTAGCGGGAGCCTCTGTGCCGCCCAGCCTTTCAGTTAGCGGGAGCCTCCTTCCCGCCTTTCAGTTAGCGGGAGCCTCCTTCCCGCCTTTCAGTTAGCGGTATCATCCATATTGCCCTTCAGTTTGAAATATCCTCTATTTGGTTGAATAAATCCTGTTTTTTTTGGGGGGGGGGTAGTTAAAGGAGTTGTGTAGCTATTTTTTTTATTCCTGAACTGGAGTCAGCACTAAGCAGGTTATGTATATTTTCTTTTTTTTTTTTTACGAAACGGTGATGGGTCACAATCGCTGTTCGTGCTGCGGTTACAGCTCTCTCTGAATCACTGTGGGATGTTTGTTTTCTAACCACTCCAGATCCAGATGCTGGTAAGAGCCCTAGACCATGAAGGTTTTTGCTGTGTTGAACCCAGGTTAATGGTCCCAGAATTTTCTTGTTGTTAGGCGGCATCCCAAGGACCAGGAAGCCTGGTAGCTTGAAAAAACAGCTTTCCTTACATTACAGGTTGTGCAGGTGATGGTGGAGTGCCCCCTAGTGGAACAGTAATGACTGTGCTGTACTGGTGGCAAATGGTAGCTGTACCACATAATAGACAGTTCCTACTGAAAAAAATGGATTTAAGAAGAGGTTTCACAACACACTGGAAGGATGTGTTAAGGAAGGGAATTTATAACTTGGGGCGTATTTACTGAGAAGAAGGAGCTATAAAAATGAAGATGCGTAGGGCGATCATTTTAGGGGTCTGTGAAGGAACTGGCTGATTCCATAGTCAGTTATGTATCACAGGAAAAGCATTGTGGAAATGCTAAGAGTCACCCAGTCCCCTTGCGTACATTCTTTTAGCCTTTCACTGCTACCAGAGTTGATACTGGCTTCAGGATATGGGAATGCTCATGAATTTTCCCCGTTCTTCCCTTATCCATCTTCTGGTTCTGCCTAACAGGAAGATTCCAGAACGGATGGGCCTGTGATTTGCCCGTCTTTTGCTCTTGTGCCAGTCCTCTCAGGTGTGCTCATGTCTACCTCACACACTGCGGTGCTGCAGAGCCTGAATGTGACAGAGCGTGGATATGCACATGAGCTACTGAAGGTGAGGTTAGCACCCCCTTCTGGATGTGGTGGTGTACCTTGGCCATGTTTGCCCAGGTCACTGATTTCCCTAGCCCAGGACTACCCTCAACAGCAACATTTGCTTTTCTGGTTGCTGAGGGCATTGATCATCACCTCACTGTAACTTTAATCATGCAGTGACCACAACTGCTCCTTTGGAATCCGTCCATAGTACATAAACTAAAGTCTGTTCTGTTTTCTTTTAGTGATAACCAGTGGCTCATCACTTGTTAATTAAACAGCTTCTGTAATGCTGTTTTATCTGGAGACTTGTGTCTGTATGGGGTGTTTTATAAGAGAGCTCTCTGTGAGGAGCTCCTTCTGGAAGCAGCTCTCATCACCAAAGTGGGGGAACATCTTCACTTCCTGTAGCAGAGGCATGTGTTCGTGTGCAGTTCCAGTCGATTCCCTCTTCAGAATCGGTAGCACTGTGAGATCGATTCTCACTACTTCCGTATGCGATGATCCTGCCGGCTGTGCCTTGGGCCATGAGAATGCCGACGCGGTTGGAAATCTGAGGTGCGGTGTGAATAGATTCGCACGGACCAAATGTCTGCAAAACGCTCTCTTCCACACTGTGGTTTTCTAAATACCATTTGTATGCCAAGGCTGTTCACTGGGCCTGATTAAAGTAAAGGTATTTGCAGTTAGAGAGATGGTGGCACTTTCAGCTGTATGGATTCATGGCCAGCCAGCTTAATCACACATCCCAGCAGTGATCCCGTTTTCCTGGCTGAAGTGCTGCTTGTGAGTAAGCATCTATGCTTCCTGACTGTGGAATTTCCAGTTCTATCCCAGTTCCCATCCTTGCTATCAAAACTAATACAGCCCTGTTGTAGTCCCTGTCTTTGTCCCTGTTGTTGTTCCTGTCCCTGCTGCTGTCCCTGTCCCTGTGTGCTGGCCTTGTCTGCTGTCCCTGTCATGGTCCCTGCTGTTGTCCCTGTCTGCTGCTGTCCTTGTTATTGTCCCTGCTGTTGTCTTTATCAGTGCTGCTGCGCCTATAATTGTCCCTGTCCTAGCTGCTGTCCCTATAATGGTCCCTGCAGCTGTCACTGTCATTGTCCCTGCCTGCAGCTGTCCCTATCATTGTCCCTGTCCCTGCTGTTGCACCATGACAGTCAACTGCCTCAGGCTAACCCTCCTAAATTCTCAGCATCTCTGTGGAACATTTAGTAATACTGTTAATTTAGTTAGTTCCAGCGATGTTACTAAATCGTGTCTGGAAGTTCTGAAATGACTTCTGCTGAATAGCTGGCAGTGGAATGAGATAAATACCACTAAACTGGAAGGAGCCTGGGGGCTCTGTGGTGATTTTGGGACTGATTTACCCCACTCCCCCGCAAGGAGTCAGGATGATTACAGTGTACCATTAAAACTGAAGGAAACCCACAGTAAGACTCACTTTTTACTTTGCTTTTGTTCCTTAACTTGTTTTGGTTTGTTTTTGTCTCTGTGATATTGAATCTCATGATGGACAAATTGGGGGGGGGGGTGTTTCCATTTAGCTTGGGCTACATGCTGCCCCCGAAACCCACAGGAATTCTTTGCTTTTGGGCATCTAATACAGGGACCTGGAAACCCTTTTGCTGGGAACACTGTAGCATTGAAGTTATTGGATATCTTTATTGTGTTTGTATCGTTTCCTGGGGATTAGGTGTTTGCACTGTCTTCTGTCAGATCATTTGAGGTTGTGTTGTGTTCACACAGCCTTTTGGGGTCAAGGATGACTTCTGTTTGCTGAGAGGGAAATGGGTCCTGAACCAGGCAGAGCTGGAGAAAACTCAGTGTACCCTAAACTGGTATTTCCCATCCCGGTCCTCAGGGACCCACCAATGGTCCACGTTTTTGCTCCCTCCCAGCTGCCTGCCAGACTGTCCTCATTTTTACCGGGAGCCGAGAAAGTTAAAACATGGACTGCCTGCGGTTCCCAGAGGACCGGATTGGGAAACACTGCCCTAAGCGATCCCACTGCCGACCGTCACACTAGCACCCCCTCACTGTCACCCCGACAGGCGTGACTGCTCCTACACTCCCACTGTACAGAAATGGCTTTGAAACACAGCCCAGGATTTCCATAAGCCGTTTGAACTTGCTGCACTGGTGGCCCCGGTAACAGGCAGGGGCCTGCTGAAGCTGGGAAGGGATGTGTCAGGTGCAGCCACACCACAACCGAAATGGAAATTCGCTTGTCCCGTTTATCAAACCAGTCACTAGGCCCCCAACTCCCCCAGCCGCTCTATTACTCCATGTTTCCAGGCCGATTCTCCCGGGCCAAGAGCATTGTTATCTGGAAGTGTGGAAAGAGATGTGAAGAGTTAGGAGGGAGACTGAGTCTGAGCTGGCTTGAGACAGATTTCTCAACGTTTTTTTAATGTTAAATGTGACCTCTCCATGGGTTACTCTGAAGTGAATTTTGAGTGTGTGCATGCATGTCTGCGTATTTGAGTGCACACATTTGTTAAAATTCTGGAACCATCATTGATAAATTGGACTGAAATCGCACTGAAAAAATAATGAGGCTGTCTAAGAGAGGAGCCATAAAACAGTGCCACCTTGTGTGTGACTGCTATCATAATTAAAATAAAGTAAATAAACTCGCACGTTCTGTGGGCCTGCCTTCTGGTGCTCAGCAGGCTGCCTGTCTCATTGCTAATGGACATATTCGTTGGTTTTAGGGAGACGTGGTCTCCATGGCAACAGGACCAGCTGGCACATGTGTGCTCTTAGACTCACTGGATGATGTGTCTGTTCTCCCCTCTTCTCTTTCTTGCCCCCCCCCCACCCATTTACCTCCTTCCTCTCTCTTGTTTTCCCCATTTGAATACAGTGAGGGGAACAGCTCATTCCCCCAGGATGTCACTTCTCCTATGAAAACATCTAGAAAACCTTCTCAGACCCCAGGACCCCTTGACAGCTCCCTATAACCTTGTCAGACTGCTTTCCTGGGGCTTCCAATTCAGAGGGAAAACGGGGCAGCCTTCGTGACCGCGCCATCTCGGTAGCTGAATGCAATGATGTAATCTCACTGTGGGCGTTGGGAGTCCTCTCCCGCGTCCTGCTCTATGTTCTACCAGAACCCACGACTTCTTTCTGTAGATGTGTTGGCATCGAATCAGGAACGTGGTCACCCTGTAGTCAGACCCTCAGAAGATCCCCGGAACCGAGCAGCAGTTTTCTGGAGCAGGATGGAGATGGACGCTGAGGCTGAGCCAGCCTTGGAAGGTGTAGTTTGCTGGTACAAACCCTATAAGGCCACTATTTCTCCCATTAAATGTACCTCATTGAAACTGTACAGGAAAATTGATCGGCTCGTTTGATTGGCTTGGACCGGGGCGTATTAATATCAGTTCCATTCAGACCCACAGCAGCTAATTCTGTCATATTCCCCCGAGCGTGAAAAGAGCTCACATATGACAGCAGTAATAACAGGCGTAAGGAAAAGATGTAATTTAATCCCTCACAGATTCAGCTGAGGATGCTGGGAGGTTAAATATGTACATAGATTATATGTGTGATATTTATGACATGACCTTTAGAACCAATTTGAAATGACAATGTTGATTTAGTTTGGGTCTGAGAGAAGGGGTCTCTGTGCTGCCCACTCTCTTTCTTCACAGGATATTCTGGCCTGGCAACATGTTATTTTCCCCCCACTGGTGTTTTTTATGTTACTGGTATTGGCTGTTTTTGTCACCTATGGACATGATGGATGTATATATCAGCGAATCATCAGTTTGTTTTGGCTGACAGGCCTGTTTCTAACTGGCCAGTGGAGGAGACCCTCCTCATCCTATACAGATGGTCAACCTCAAGCTTCAATGAGTCTGTCTGGCTAATGCTGCTCACCTTTACGGAAAGTGGTAGCGAAGAATTATCACTGCTTTTCTCCTTAGTAGGTCTATGTCTCGTACAGATGTATGAATGGGTGCATGAGGTCCAGGTGCAATGAGTGCAAAATGAGTGAGTGTTGCTGAGCCCCTGATCTGGCTCTCTGAGAAGGCTTTTCTTACACCTATACACCTGAACTTTCTTGTACTTTAGTTGTGTTGAAGAGCACTTCAACGCTAGGGTCACCCTCTGAGTCTCCTCACTGTACTGGTGCAGTGTCAGCTGACTGTAGAGCTGTGAATGGCGCCCCCTGATGGACATCAGGCCTGTTGATAGAGGTTGGCCTCCTCAAGTCAAGATGGTTGTAACATCACTGATTTTTTTTTTTTTTTTTGCTTTCTTATGCCTGATTATGAAGAACCACAGAACTGAATACAGTGAGGGATAAGGGGGGGGCAGATTTCCCTGGTTAATCTCTTTTGTGAATCATCCATGACCTGGGTTAAACTGGACCAGATTGGACTGGATAATCCCCTACAAAGTGTGGGACCATATTTTAAAAGCTGTAACTGTGTTTGTTTGTATATGGAGGCTTGGCTGTTAAATGATTAAGGACTGAATTCACAGTTTCTCCGGTATTCTGTCTGATGTATCGCCCTCCCTTCCCCACAGGCTTTGAGCTGCTGTACCAGCCCGAGGTGGTCAGGCTCTACCTGTCCTTGCTCACCGAGAGCCAGAACTACAACACTCTGGAAGCTGCAGCTGGTGCCTTGCAGAACCTGAGCGCGGGCCAATGGACTGTGAGTGGCCCTGGGCTGTCCAGGGATGGGGGGATTTGGAACCTTGGTGGTGCTGTCAGAGCTGGTCTTTGTAGGCTTTGGGAGGCTTCACCCTCTTAGCCTTCGGCTTGGCGACACATCACATAAGTAGAGATCATCTAGTCCTGTTGTTATGTGCTTTAACAGGAGATTTTGCCAATATCTTTTCATCTTCATGGAGTCACAGGGATTACTTTTTTGGCAACTCACCGCTGCCACTCAGTGGCAATTTTCTGGCATTGCGTTGGTTTTAATGGTGTCTCTGGAGGCTTTCTGATGTGCTGCTGAGAGCACTTTCATATCAAAGCCAAGTGTTTCACATTAATCCATTTATGTTTAATTGAGACAACTTGTTATTTACAACAAACCACAGCCAAATACTTCTTGGACAGCTTGGTTTGTACGTATTACAAAGGAAAACGCACTTTGCTAACATGCGTGTTTTTTTTCTTTGAGCCAACAGCAGACAATATCACACTGTGAATCACACACCGTTCCAGCCCTCCTCACTGAAAACAGTCTCTCTGGTGCCCCCTAGTGGTCCAACTACATCCGAGCCACGGTGCGCAAAGAGAAGGGTCTGCCCATTCTGGTGGAGTTGCTTCGCTCAGACACGGACAAGGTGGTGCGGGCGGTAGCCATTGCTCTGAGGAACCTGTCCATGGACCGCCGCAACAAGGACCTGATAGGTAACTGCTGGATGATGGGTGGATGATGGGGGATTTTCAGATGAAGGGGATAATATCAAGTGCAGTGTGCTGTGAAGCACAGGACAGCCCATCACACATCCACCCCCCACAGGCAGCTACGCCATGCGGGACCTGGTCAGCAACCTACCCAGCGGCCAGCAGCGTCCGGCCAAGAACCTGGAGGAGGACACAGTGGTGGCTGTCCTCAACACTATCCATGAGATCGTGACGGACAGCTCGGAGAATGCCCGCTCCCTGATCCAGGCTCAAGCCATCGAGAAGCTAGTGGCCATCAACCGCACCAGGTGTGTGAGGCAGGGCTCTCCAGAAGGCTCCCTCTGTTCCAGACCTTCTCTTCTGCTGTCATGTCATGGTCCTTACATCAAGGATCTTGGGCTGATGTGAAATTTACTGGTGTGTATTTGGTATTCCTATTTAGATTGAGCTTTACAGTTGTTTTTCTACAGATATCTTTCACTAGAGGTACACTTTGAAGGCAATAACAGATTCTTTGAAAGAGTTTTGGGTGTCACAGGGATGAGTGAGTCCCATCAAGACATGAAGCCCTGGACCCCACTGAGGGGGGCTCATGGAGTTCTGTTCCACTGATTCACTCTAGCCTGTCTGCTGCTTTGTCCCCCGAACATCCCCCCTCACAGCCAGTCCCAGAGGGAAACCAAGGCAGCGTCTTACGTCCTGCAGGCTGTGTGGAGCCACAAAGAGCTGCGGAACAGCCTTGCCAAGGACGGCTGGAACAAGACACACTTCCAGGTATGCCACCTGAAGGAGCCCTGCCCTTCCCAGTCTAGCCCTGCCCTATGGTAATGGAGTGTCCCCTACCTTGTCATGCAGCCCACTGGCACCAGCCAGTCCAAGGGGACCAGGAGTAACAAGCCATCTTACGATGACACCACCCTCCCCTTGATGGAAAAGAATCAAGGTCAGTCACCAGCTCTGGGCTTCTGAGGACCCCGGCGTGTGATGTCATGGCAGGGGGAGGAGCCTGACATGGGGAATCTTGGGAAGTATTCAAATGTGTTGTCTCTGCTTGCTAAAGATGGCGGTACCCTGGTGTGCTTCCTGCTGCTTCACCCCATTGCCTGCCTGCCCTGTTCATGCAGTTTGCGTTTCCCATGAGCTGTCAGGTTCTAGACTGAGCAGATCCTCTGCCCCGGCTGTGGGCAGCAGCTTGGGTGCCTGTAGATCAGTGTTTCCCAATCTGGTCCTCAAGGACTCGCAAACAGTCCACATTTTTGCTCCATCCCAGCTCCCAATGTGGACTGTCTGGTAGGGAACTCGGAGGGAGCAGAAACATGGACCAACTGCGGGTCCCTGAGGACCAGATTGGGAAAAATTGCTGTCGATGATGAATGTAAGATGGCCCATGTTTCCACGCATTCATGTCTGAATTGTTAGGCTTTGTTTGTGAGAGCTGGCCGCCCACAATCGTACACATCTCATTGACAGAGAGGTCCCACCTGTCGCATCACATGTCTCATTTCGCTTCCTGTTTTCCACACCTGCCTGACGCGTCATTGCCTCATGTTTGTCATTCCCTCTGTCTGCTACGCTGTGATTCACACAGAATTAAGAATGGAGGTACTCAACCGTGTCTCAAAGTTTGGCAGCGTAGCTGTTGTGATAATGTGAAAATGGTACGTACCTTACAGGCAACAAGAAATCAGTCAGTGGTGACATGATACCTATGGATGAGCTCGATCCAGGTAAGGAGTCGGATCGTGCTGTCCCTGCTCACCGTGACCTCCATTCATTCCACTCCGCGAGCTAGGATGTAGAAGAGCGATTTTAACAGTTGGCAGAGTGCGTCTGATTCATCTGAAAACATTTTCCGTTCGGTTATGAGCTTAAGACCGCGGTGTTCTAGGTGTGATGGGAATGACAATAAACAGGAAGTGATTTTTGCATGGATACACTCTCATGTAGATCCCCCTATTGGTTGTACAGATGAGCCCTCTGTTAACGAGATGTGTGTTCGGGTGCGCTTGAAAGGCAGCAAGTGCTCGAGAGTAATGTGAGTTGAAAGCTGCCATAGGTAGGCTATAGTGTAATGTCTTGTTTTATAACATCCCTTGGTGACTCTGTGAGGAACCTGGCTTGGTGGCCATTCTAAAGTTTGATTGTTGCCTTTGAAGGCGCAGACTGTGGTTTAACTCCGGGGGTCCCCTTCTCTAAGGCAGCTGTAGGGAGCCTCTACAGACTTTCCAGTGAAGGAAACAGACCTTGCAGTGTGTGATGCAGACCTACCAAAGATGTCCTTATTGTTTTGAAGTACCAGAGACCTTCCAAACGAACGTGTGTCAGAGAAGGTTGCAGTGGCTGTGAAGGCTGATACTGGTGTTGGAGATGTGGGGGGTGTTTATGCATCAGCCATGGTGATTTAGGTCTGTAAAAATGATCTCACTAAGTGATTGCAGTTTGGGGCCCCCATTTTCTGGTTAGCTTGTTGTGAAACTGCTTCTCTGGCAGGTTTCACCATTTCGGTCACTTAAACTTGAGTATGAAATGTGCTGGTCCCCAGGGAGTTCTCACATCACCTTCAGAATCTATGGACTCAGTTAAGTAACATTGAGACATCAGTAACCATAGGCAGCTAGCGTGGTGAGATTAGGGGTAATGTTCTTTCGACAACACTTTGTCAGTTCACTGCACGCATCTGGGTTGAGTTCTACAGGAGGAGCTGTTGCCCGAGACCCTCATATCTTGTCTCCTCAGATGGATATTCCACCATCGATCAGAAGGACAAGGACTGCAAGTACAAGAGTGGGGATGTGTCAGCTGACCTAGCAGAACGGGAGCCATTGAAGGTACGGCATAGCCTCCGGGAGTCTCTGTGATTCTGCCCAGAATGTGCTGGACAGAGCGATTAACCGTGTCTTACCTGAGAAATGGCTCTGAGTCATTATTCACGCTCTCTCCACAGTGAGCCGATGTAAGATGGACAGACCTGGGCACCTTGATTAATTCTTGTAAGCGGCCCATATCTGCTGTCTTCACATACTAGTGACACACCACTAATGTGGCCCAATTCCACTCTGCTTATTCACAGTACCAGCTCTAAGATTTAGAAGGTCATTAACCACTCGCTCCACTATCTACTCAAGCAGCTCATGTGAATGACCTTCTTTCCCTAAGACAAAACTGAGCTGCAGTATCTGGCGTGTTTGGATCAACCATGACCATCAGTGTTGCGGGAAAGGATGGTCCGTCATGGAGCCAGTTTGGGAATTTGGGCCTATATGTGCTAATTCAGGGTGAGACGTATGGCGAATGAATTGAAAGCACTCTTAACTCATTCTGCAGATGAATGGCAAGCCAAGCTGTGCAGGGAAGTGTCACGTTTGTAAATGAAACGATAATGTCTTGGCGGATGGCTGGACCTACTCTGTGCCATCTTGCTTTAGGCTATTTTGATTTAGACAGAAATACAGGATCAGGTTTCGCTTAGTAGAAAAACAAGACCTAAAGCTGGACGTGAAAGCAGAGCTTTGCCAGAAGTTTCCATGTTATGCCTTGGCTTGGGATTGTTTTATCAACAGCTTGCCTGTCAATGGCCAGATTAGCAGACATATGTGTCATTTACAGAGATAAAGGTAATTTCCCCCGGGTCACCTGTCAGTGCAATGCCTTGCTTCACCTTGGGGAGGCGCTGTCCCCAGCACTCTCTGCTGTCTGAAATGTTCCGTTGCCTTGGTTTTGCATGTCTTGGTTCTGTTTTTACTGTCCTGTCCGGAAGCTTTCCTCGTGTGAGTGTGAAGACTAACACTGGCTCACGCGCCTCCGTATGGGTTATTTTTTTAACTCTTGTTTTGCTGTTAACCCTTTTCCCGTCACTGCAGAATGACACAAATAGGAAACAGTTTGTCAGGACTAACAGACCAGCGGTGAATCTGGTGGACACTTGTGATGTTAAACCTCAGCCTGTAGACTCCTGGGTCTAAATGCATGCATGGTAGGTCCCTCCTCTGCTTTTCTTAGTTTTGTTTTATCCAGTGATTGTTCCTTTTAACCAGACCCTGCACACCTCACCCCACCCCCACCCCCCACTTTGCTGTCTTTGCTGTGCCTGTCCCAGAGCAAGTCCTCCATGCTGTCTCTTCAGAGAAGGCAGCAGTGACCCTTAGTCAGGTGTCAAACCAAGTAGGAGGGACGTGCACTACAAGGGATCTGCAGCCTTCCTGCTGAACCTCATTGCTGGGACAAACCCTTAGGGTTTTGTCTTGGTCTTTCTGTTTGTTCAGAAAGAGCAGCTCCTTCAAGCAGCCCCTCAGCGTAACCCCTCAGAGCTCCCCTTCCAAGCAGTCCCTCAACATTCCCCCTCAGAGCAGCCCCTCAGCATACCCCCTCAAAGCACCCCTCCAAGCAGCCCCTCAGCGTACCCTCTCAGAGCTCCCCTTCCAAACAGCCCCTCAGCATTCCCCCTCAAAGCAGCCCCTTAGCATACCCCCTCAGAGCACCACTCCAAGCAGCCCCTCAGTATTCCCCCTCTGGGCACCCCCTCAGCATACCCCCTCAGAGCACCCCTTCCAAGCAGCCCCTCAGCATACCCCCTCAGAGCTCGGTGCTGCCCCCCTGTTACACATGTACGTTTGAAAGGCAGCCAATCATCAGAGGGCCCACAGACGGCTTGTGTCTGCTTGTGCAAAGGGCTTACACCCCCGCACCCCCCAGGTGTGCTGCTTTTACCAACCTTTGTGTTGTTGAATGTTGCCCCACCCCCTTTTCGATGTTCATAGCATCTCGGAGCATGCCTGACCATTTACGGCTTATGACAGCATAAACAGTCAGATGTTTTTGCGGTTTGATTGTTTGGTGTGTAAATGTTTGCAGATCTGAGGTAAATGTTGTAAACCCTAGAAAATGGCCAGTGTCCTTCTTACACACTGACGCTGTATACTTATTTAATGTGATAAAATAGATCAGTAGAATTCTGTTTTGATTCATGATCAGGTCACCGTTCCATCGTACCAGGAAAGTTCTGCCAAACAGAGACTAACTTGGGTACTCTAGTCACCCGTCACCAGCTCCTGTCACCCGTCACCCCCTCTGTTGAATCACCTCCTGCTCACCGTATCACTGGTTCTGTGAAATTTCGGTGCTTGTGAGGATAGTGGAATTTGCCGGGGTACACAAAGAAGACGCGGTAGTGTTTTTGACAATCGTAATTAAGCTGTGTCATGCTTACATGTCTAAACATGTTTTACGTGTGCAATTAATAAGTTGCATTGGCCTGCTCCCCCCTTTGTTTTAGGCTTAGAATTAAAACAGCGCAACATGTTGATGAGAAGAGGATGTCATATATCACTGCCATCACACACGGAGAAGGAGATTTTATACACGTACACACACGAAGACTCAGCCACCCAGCAGCCGATGTTTCCAGCTTTTCAGCATAAAGTGGCTTTTTAAACGGAGGCCGGGGACACAGAGCCTGTCCTTCTCTTCACACCTGCATCCCTCTGGAAGTGGCGGGCGACCTTGATGGGTTCAGCGTGGCCGTGGTCTGGTGCACGCTGGGACAAACGGACATATGACTGAAGGAGATGGGGAAAGGAGCAGAAACGCCAGGAAAGAAGATCGCTGCTGCCACTCTGTCCATTTATTTCAGAGTTTTTCCTTTTTTGGGGGCACTGAAAGCTGAGCTTATCGCTTCTCTTTGGTTTTTTAAAATCCTTTCCCAAGGCTTTTTCTGCTTGTTTTGAGATGTGAAGGGTTGCGGAGTGAGGTGAGAGACGTCTAAGTGAGAAACGAGTGATTTGAGATTGTGGATTGGAAAGTAGATGGGGGAGGTGGGAGGCACGGCAGTAAAGTTCACACTGGCTTCATTAACGTGCCTCACAGAACACTTTATTACTCATTAGTTAGTGAAACGTCTCTTTTTTTGTGTAAAAATTGACGGTCTGATACACTTGGAAAATCCGCCAGGTGGTATTTAGGGTGTCCAAAGGGTGGATGGAGGATCTGGTGGTGTTTAATGATGTCCAGAGGATGGAAGGAGAATCTAGTGGTGTTTATGGTTGTCCAGAGAGTATATGGAGGATTTGATGAAGTGTAAGGGTGTCCAAAGGTCGGATGGAGGATCTGGTGGTGCTTAAGGGTGTCCAGAATGTGGATGGAGGACCTAGTGGTGCTAAAGGGTGTCCTAAATATTGATGGAGAATCTGTTGGTGTTTGTGGATGTCCTAAGGGTGTTTAGAGGATCTGATGATGTTTAAAAGTGTCCAGAGTTTGAATGGAGGATATGGTGGTGCTTATGGTTGTTCAAAGGGCAGGTGGAGGATCTGGTGGCGCTTATGGGTGTTCTAAATGTAGATCTCCGATGTGGTGAGGCGTTTGAATGTAAATGTTGTTCCTGCATCTCCAGACTGAGGAAAATGTGGAATGAAAGGTTTCCTCACATTTTAAGTCTGCTAAGGACGGGTGCTTCCGCTGGGCGCACTGAGCGTGGTCAGACATCCCGGTTCACTGCCCTCTGTTTTCAGGAAGGTAAATGGTGAGCAATCCATTGGCGATTTAGGGTGACAGAAGTGGAGAGGAACAGAACTTTGCTGGGAGCTCTTTCCTTTCAAAGCAGTTTATATTTTATAAATGTATATTAGGGTAAAAATAATACGCAAATACTCATGAAAGTCTCTAACTGACATTTATCCATCGTTAGCCATGCAGCCAAGCAAAGTGGTGGACTGGAAGCCCAGGCTCTCAATTTGGAGTTTGGGTGTTTTTTTTTGTAAAAAGTAATAACTGCTAACCTAACAGTGTGAAAACCAGTAGTTATGCTGATTACCAAGTTACGTTTTTGTAAGAGCAAAAGACTTATCTATCACTTTGTAGAAGCGAAAAAAAAAAGTCATTTTCTATTGCAGAGCTGGTTGCCAAACACTATCAGGGATGGCTGGGGGGGAGGATGGATCGCCAAACACGGGCACGGAGAATCAGTGGGGTGGGGGAGACCAACACTGACACAGGTCCTATTCACTTACTGCAGCTGTGTGAAGTCTATACAGGCACTGATAAACTTCAGTCCATTTTTATGACACATCTTTTCATGTCCTTTGAAGTAAGCATGAAAAAATTGTGGATGTTTATGTTCTATGTGCTAGTTTTCTTTCATGGTGTAAACTTCACAGCTGGCTGGGAGGGGACTTTCACTGCTAACTTCAAGGCAATACTTGCATCAGTTAGTATCAGTCTGAAAGCTACTAATTTTCCTTTCGTGAGCTGAAAGGTAGGCAGGGAACCATGGAAGTGAGGTTCCTGCCGTCCGTCAAACCTCCTCCCCAGGTGACTGGTGCACTCCTGTTATACAGTGTCATTTCCTTTATTGTCACTTTCTGAAACATTGCAGTATTTATAAACACATGTTTTGGAAGGAAAATCATAATTTGGACAATTAAAAGAAAACTGTTCTGTTCTCTGTCTTCAATCCTGTGTCCTTTAAGAGGGGATGTGTCCCTTACTGCAGTACATGACCACAGGACCTCGCTTTGTGTCTCTGTGTCTATGTAAACATACGCGGGAAATTAGCTTGGGCGTCCCGGCACTCCAGACATGACACCAAGCAAGATTGCCACTCCCACAGGGGGTCGGCGGAAACTATTCGACCGCAGATACAGATGAAAAGGTGGAGGGGAAGCAACTACTGCTGAGTGCGAGATGTGTTTGAACTATCATGTGCCTTAAGATTTTCCATGGTAGACTAACAGTAACCATCAGTTTTATAAGAGAAATAGCTTTTGCTCCATATTTTTTATTCTTTTCCTGTTCTCATTCACTCACACTCACACCATCCCCTGTGCCCACACACACATACACACAAACACATTCACACTCCCTTTCTCCATGCCCTCTCTCCCTTTTTCTGTAACGCCCCCCCCCCCACCACTGGTGGGTTTCCGCCTTGTAAAACCTTGTATTATAAACCATAGAAACAGGACATGAAACTGGATTGATTTCATAAAACCGTTCGTTGTTGAAATGCTTTTGTAGGCTGATGATGCGACACTGAAAATATATTCGAAATCCACTAATATCCTGGAGCGAGTGACACGCTTGTCAAATAAAAAGGTTTGTAGAGAATCAGTTTGGTGTGTTTCCAATAAACCATGCCTGGGGGAAAAAAGCACTCTGCTGTCATTTGTTATTAATGTCACAATGTTGTGGGACACTAAATCTCTGTTATTAATGAGAGCTGGGTAATTCAGGTCCAGACAGTAAAAGTCCAGACCTAGATTTTGTTTCAACCAACCAGTTAAGTACTCTGAGACTGTGTCTCTTTATATTTAAATGGTTGGTCAAAACAAAATCTTGGTCTGGATTTGTACTCTCTGAACCCCTCTCTGGTGAGGGGAAGTGGCCATAATATTCAGCTGGGCCCAAGATTGCTGCCATGGAGAGCTGTGTGAGATACACAGATCCCTCCCCCTCCCCCCCCCACACCATTCATCACATTCCTGCTGTATCAGCTCCTCCTACATTCATCCCTCACTGTCCTACTCCTGATTCAAGTTGAATAGTCCGACGAATGGGCTCGCTCAGCAATAGGCACCTTAGACATGTTATTTCAGCCAGTGCCCTTAACAGGGACAAATAATATGTGATCGAAGAATAAAACAGAAAAACAGCATTTAACACTTTTAAATAGCAAAGCTCCAATGAAGATTGCCAGATGAGTGAAATTACACAGAGCAGTCTAGGGGGGTGGAGAGGGGGCTGGGGTCTTTTCAAAGAGGATGTCATTTTGTTTTTTTGTCATTTTTTCCCCACGAAGGGGATGGTATCCACATGCATCCCATGGCAACTGGATGCCTGCTGATAAGGGCTGCTGCCGCCGCCATCTGTCTGTCCTCCGATGCCTTGATGTGGTGTCAGGCTACAGTTTCCGACCAAAAAAAGAAGTGTGATCCACTGGGAAGTTTGCAAATATGTATAAATACGTATAATCCATAGAGATGCAAGCCAATCCCAGCACATACAGGCTGGCCACTCGTCTCATGTTGCTGTCTGCAAAACGGGCTTTGGGTACACGCTTCCCCTGCATCAACTCTGCTTTGCTGCAGCAGGAGACTCCACAGTGCTTAAATTCCAGCCTCCAAGGGAGTGTCCTAAACTACAGGCTCCCCAAAGACCTGCAGAGGCACCATCATAGTTTAAGGGAGCGTCTACAAGCAACATTTCATTGATTTTTACAGCAAAGTATAAAGTGAATCCTTCTGCAGCAATTATTCATTGAAGTTATCGGAGTGTAACATCTCCAGCTCTCCAAAGACAGACTCGGCCCTGCAGACCTTCAGAATCCACGGAAACCACTTTCTACCCTTACCAAAGTGGACCATACGCGATGGAACACCTCATCCAGCTGACTCTGGCCTGTCTGCTCTTCTCTAAAGGTGTGCCTTATAACCGAAGACCTTTGTTAACAGCAGGGGGCCTGTGTGTTTTGGAAATTAGCTGTATCTTAAGGTCTATGAGCAGCAGTGGAAATGCAAGCATTGTGGGTCTCGATTGATGTAGATTAATAAAATAAAATGGGAATACAACAGAGCAGCAGGTCAAGGTTTCTTTGAATTTGACTAAATGCTTCATATCATTTCCTGATTAAGAGTATTGCTGACATTAATATATTGTCTTTCAGCGTGTCCACTTAGGTGCTACGATTGTGTCAGTGACAACCAAACATTATGCCAAGGATATAAAATATGCTTGTCTACGTCCTCTCGCTGTGGAAGTTCCATTTTCGCTAAAGGTAAGGCTGCAGTCTGGAAGTACCTGAGGTAAGATGTCACAAGTGGAAACTATATAAATGTATATAAATGGTTAATAAATATATATAAATGTGTATGTATATAAATGTATGTATGTATGTATGTGTGTGTGTGT
>JAAGVU020000040.1:21083174-21095088 GCA_011763525.2 Mormyrus iriodes
AAGAATAAACAACTGGCTATCCCATTGGTGCGCCCCCCTGCAATACCTCTGCGCCCCCCAGTTTGGGAACCACTGCCTTAGGGTGAGGTGTCCCTTAAAGCATCCCAGAGGGTGAGATTGCCTTACACTCATTTTTCTACATTTCAATTTTTGACAGGAAGGTGAAGTATTTTAACCTGAAAGGCCGGCTGGCAGACGAGCATACTGTTATAGGAACAAACAAATCTGGGAAGGAGGTAAATAAATACCGCCCACCCCATCGGTTAAGGGTGTAACTCTGCCCCCTGGGGCTGTAAGCCTCCCGGTTGCTGTGTCCCCAGACGGCCCTGACTGCCCAGGACATTGTGATTGCCACTGGAGGACGGCCAAATTACCCCGTGCACGTGAGTCTGACCCGAGCTGCCGCCCTGCACCCGACCTTGTTCTTCTCAGAAACTCAGTGGTATGTGGACCCTGACCCCACCCTCCAGCATCTTCTGCTCAGGGGGCTTAGAGGCAGTGTTTTGCAGTTGTCTAAACCCAGGTTGGATTATTAGAACCCCCCCCCCTTTATTTTATCAACATCCCCAGATCCCTGGCGCAGTGGAACACGGCATTTCCAGTGATGACATCTTCTGGATGAAGGACTCTCCTGGAAAAACGTGAGTACCGTCTCGTGTTTTTTGGTGAGTCTTTTCTGTGAGTGTCGTGCCCTCCCAGTTACTCACCAGCCTTTCATCCTGACAAAATGGCTCAGTACAATGCACTCCTGTGTGATTATATGTTAAAGCTTTAAATCCCTTGTTAGCTTTACTTTAAGTGAATAATCTGGAGGTGGGGAACAGTGTGTTGTGTGGGAACCAAAATCCCAAAATTACCGTTTTGTTTTGGGCCTTTCTCAGCCTCTCGGCCTGGCTACCCCACCCCTGCCATTGAATGTGGTGGAAAATGAAGGCTGCAGTCTTCTTTCTCATCACATGAGGGCAGTATAAGCTCATCACTGATACCACCTGTATTTGTGTGCAGAGCTGGGTAGGCTGCAGACTAATATGCCCTGAGGATGTGATGTTTTTCTATGAGATGGCTGGGATCTCGCAACAAAAAAAGTATTGTTTTGGTTTATTTTGTTCTAAAAATGGGCCAGAACGAGTAGCTGAAAATGTTAGGGGATGGGCTGGATGTATGGTGAGAGACTGGTTGGTAGCTTAGCTGGTGTGTGCTAGCAAATGGTAAAGAGGCTTATCTTCCTGTAGTCACACACAGGGGCTGTAAAGTGACCCTTGGTGTACATTTTTGATACAGCTCTGCCACTGGATCAAAGGGTCCCTGCGGATAGTTACAAACCCATTTGATACTGAGGAAATGGTGGGAATGTTGAGAAGGAGAAACTGACAGGAGAGTAAATGTGTAACTGTGTATTTTTGTGCATAGTTAAATGTAAAAGTGTGTGTGGGTGTGTATAACTGGTTGTGAATGTCTGTATGTGTAGCAGACTCCCTCAGAGGCCCCAGGCTGTACTCATGGGGGCTGAGGAGGAGGCCTCACTTATCAAGCATCTTTCTGTTGTTTTGCTGGCCGGCTGGTTGGGATGGTGTATGGTGGGGCCGCGTTGTTTCAAAGATGGGGGGGGGGGGACACTCCCGTGTGGTGCTCTTATCACACCCCAAGGTTAATATGCGTTCCTCTAGACGTGGAGGAGTTGGGAGCCACTGATGGACCTTGGAACCCTCTGTGCAGCCAGCTGGGGAAGCTGAGCCATACTAGCACTGCTGTCATGGGAGATCCTGAAACACTAGCAGCAGGATGATTGAGCAGTTCCATGTAGTTACATTAACCTGCCAGTAGAGGGCACATTGTGCACACTGTTCCCTGCTCAGCTGGTGATGCCCAATGCCCCTTGTGGGCAATTATCCATGGTCAGTTACCCTCAAGGGGCACTGGGCATCATCAGGTGAACTGGGAACAATGTGCACACCAAGCATTCTTTACTAAAGGGTGTAATGACTTGAGGTCTTAGTTGCTTACAGGGTGCAACTGCTTAGAGCTTCTGGCTAAGACAAGTGTTTGGGACCGTGGATTAGAGCTCGGAACATTCTGGTATATCCTGTTTTCCCCGACTATGATGAAGGGATGTGCGTTTCTGAATTGGGTTTTCCGAATGCCCAAGACCACCATGAGCTCGGCCGTGTAGAACTATGTCAAATCCCCCAGCTGGGGTTGTAGGGTTCTGCTGTAGGACCATTCTCACATTGCCGGTCCCCTTGTGTGGATTGTTGGGGACAGCCTGCATCTCCCAGAGCCACCCAATCCCAGACCTTTTTCTCCTCCCTTTCATTTGGCAATGTCATTTTAAAACCTCCTATTAGCGGAGAGCCTTTCTTAGTCGCCCACCCACTAACCCTCTGATATCGTATTTACTGCCTGAGATTCAGCCTGAATGTGTTGCTGCTGGTTATAGTCCGATGTGGGAATCTGAGACTGTAGCCCTTGCCTGTCGTCATGCTCTGTCCTTCTGCTCTGTCCTCCTGTGTCTTACAGACTTGTCGTCGGCGCAAGCTGTATCCTCCTTCCTGCATGGCATCGTGGGGTCCTCAGGCTGCATACCCCGGCCAGCATGTGCTCGCCTGGGGGTGGGGAGGGTGGGGTTTTGGGTCCTTTTTCTCTGGTTACTCTGCATGCTGCTTTTAGAGCCATCAGTATTAACTGATAGTATTTACTAGAGATGGCCAAATGAAGCTTCATGAACCATTTGCTGTATTTTCTGACCCCACTAGATGGTGCTCTTGATTTGCTTTGGGGCATGCTTTGAGCCCTTTCTGGAACAGAGAGCACCATCTAGTGGGGTCAAAAAATATAGCAAATGGTTCATAAAGCTTCATTTGGTCATTGATAGAATTTAGTATCCAGTGTTTCAGTACGTTGACTCTGATACTGAGGGTCCGACTAGGTGTTTTTTTTGGGGGGGGGGGGTTACTGTAACTGTTACTGCTGTTGCAGAATTTCTCCGCTCAGCCAGTGGGACCAGGCATTATGGTCTGGCAGTCTGGCGGAGGTGTGTTATGTTGGCATGTCATGCCCCTTTCCTGAACCCGCCGTGTCAGATGTGGGCCTGGAGTGTGCTGGGTTCCTGACAGGCATCGGGCTGGATGTCACGGTCATGGTCCGCAGCGTGGCACTACGTGGCTTCGACCAGGTACGGGCATGGTGCTGGGGTCAGGCCAAGGCTGGGTGGGTGTCCAGGTGACAGCCCAATCTCGTGCAACTCTGGGCTCTGAGAGTCATTACACTGAAACATTCAGTTGTTAGTCACTATCTAGCTGACTGAGGAGCATTTCAGAATGATCTCAATGACACACAAGATCTGGGTGTTTCATCTCCTTGAGCACCATCACCCTGTAGCTGTTAGCTAGCCTGTGGTAAAAATCCACTGTGTAGGATGCTTGTTGGTTGCTTTGGCTGAGTGACATTTCTCCTTTGAGTCAGGCAGACAAGCTACACCATCAGGCCCCCAGCAGCGGAAACAGGAAAACAGTGCAGACTGGAATTAATGACTGTTAATACTGTGAAAGAGAGTTTGTGACTGCACAACACCGGCAGATGCCAGAGATGCTGTGTGTGGAGTAGAGACAGGACTGGGTATTGTGACTCTGCCCCTGCAGCAAATGGCAGGCCTGGTGACGGACAACATGGACTCTCATGGGACCAAGTTCCTCTGGAGGCATGTCCCCAGGAAGGTGGAGAAGCTGCCTTCGGGGTCCCTGCAGGTGACATGGGTGGAAACCAGCTCTGACCGTGAGGAGCAGGACACCTTTGACACGGTGCTCTGGGCTGTGGGTGAGTAACGGGGGCGAAGGGCATTTGGGCTCGTGGGCATCACTGGAAATGGGGAGTTTCATTAGGTAGCGCTGTTAAACCTTGTCTAAAAATGCACATACCATCAAGGCCTTCGCGTTTGCTCTCAGTCTCCTCTTAGCCTGTATATGTATTCCTCAGCTAGTTAGCTAGCTAGTTAATTCTGGTGTGTCTGGTAATTTCATTGATTATCGGGCTGCACCATCAGCAGACCCCCAGAGGATCGGGATGGAGCTGTTGTAGGGGGATTTAACCCCCCCTGGAGGTTGTGATCCATGGTCAGGATGTATGGCAGTGGGGGGGGGGTCACCATGTTTCCTCCTTTGTTCTCTGTTCCCCAGCTTCCTGCCCCACCCCAACCCACCTGTTTAGCTCCCATAGCCTCTGTCCCCCCCTTCCTGTCCGCCATGGGGCACCAGCTCCCATGTCCATGGTTAAGGAGTTTGGGGCAATTGTTCTCCTGTGATGATATGCTCATGTCCACTGCCTGACCATGGTTTGCCTTTGTCCATATTTGCTGCAGGGGGGGGGGGGGTTCTTTCTGGATGCCTGGGCCAACTGCTTTGGGGGCGGGGCTGGCTATATCATATCTTCATATCTTCTCCACCCAATGGGAGGATCGGACAGAACCTGGGGTGGGACCTAAGACCAGTCCGGCATCCAGCTTTACTCCAGCTGGGAGTGTTTTTGCAGGGGGGATCGTTTGCCATAATTGGGCTTTTTTTTTTCCCAGAAAGAGAGTTGTCACCACCTCCCATGTCCCATCTTCTCACTGTCACTGAAACACCAAGCTGACATCTACACCCTCCCCCCATTGTCCAGTTGGGGGAAGTTGGTCCCATCCTCTGTTCAGGAAAAAGGACTATTTTGGGGGGGGGGGGTCGGAGTCAGACTGAAACATTATTATTTCTGCCACTTGATCGTATTTCTCTGTACAGTACTGAGTCCCATAGGGGTGGGTGTAGGGTAGATGGGACAGTGATGACAGTGTTATTTTTTTTGGGGGGGGGGGTGGTGGCATACGCAGTATACATTGTGAAGTGACAGGCAGGAAGTGACAGATACCAGTCTGGCCAGCTGGTGGAAGGTGACTCCATATTTACCCCCCCCCCCCTTTCCAAGTCTGTGTGGATGGTTTCCTCTGCAGTTAACCACATGACAGGAAATATTAGCTTCACTATGGGAGGGCGTTTATGCAGACTTATGTGACATGTTAAATTCCCTCTAAAATGCTGTTCTTTTTATTTTGGAAGGTAGATCCCCCGCAAGCAGAGCTCTCAACCTGGGTGCCACTGGAGTGAAAGTCAACGAAGACACTGGAAAAATCATGGTCTCTGCCAACGAGGAGACTTCCATTCTACACGTGTTTGCCATCGGGGACGTGGCCGAGGTCAGGGGCTGGATGACGTAGTTCCTGACCCGATCGCTTTCAGTTTGGCAGGTTTCCATTGAGGCTCAGGTTTAGTACTCAAAGGTACAACTGCAGGGCCTGCTGAGATGGAACACACAACTCTGAGGTTACAAATCACCACCAGCCCGCCCCCCCCCCCACCCACCCGCGAAAAAACCTACCCCTTTAAAACAGAGATATCAGCTTGATGGGCACGTAACCCAAAACCCCACTGCAGGTGTGCTGCGTACGACACACTTTCCACAGCAGCGAAGTGTCGGGGACACTGTCTCTCTGAAGGTGCCCCGGGGTGGGATGGCACGGGTCCGTTCTGTTTGTGTAACGCCTGCCTTGTGGGAGGCTCAGTGTCTGGCTGCCTTGATGTCCTTGAACCCTGGCCAGCCCATGGATCGCAGACTGCCAATCACTGACATGTCGGCAAATCAAAGGCTGGCTTTAAAGCGGAGGGCGGGGCACGGCCAGTTTGTTTAATGCTAACAGATGCCGGGCTTGGCTGGAGATGATCTCTTAAAAATACCGCAAACGCCTGTTTGTGTGTGCAGGCTGAGCGATTCTCTCGCACTGGGCGGGGGAGGGGTGGGGGGTCGATCAGCACCTGGAGGCTAAGCCAGCACGCGCACACACCCCTGCTTTGAAAGATGTCTTCTTGGGTGGTTGGGACACGTTTCGGGCCTGGCAGGGTATGACCGAGGGCTCTGGTCACGTGAGAGTGGGCAAAAGGCACGGCTGTCAATTGGTCAATGCGAGTGGGCTCCTTCTCCTCACCAGTAAGCGTGCTGTCGTTGCAGGGCCGCCCTGAGCTGACCCCCCCCTCCATCCAGGCCGGAAAGCTGCTCGCCCGCAGGCTGGCCGGTGTTTCCATGGAGCTCATGGACTACAACAGTGTAAGACACCGGTGCAGCCTCTCTGTCTGTCTCTGTCTCTCACCTGGATGTCATGTCATGGGCAACCAATCAGGGCCACTTGGGGGGGTGGTCAGTGGGGACGGTGTGGGATTTACTGGTGCCATTAAATTTCTTAACTGGCCCCCAACCTCAGGTGCCAACCACGGTCTTCACCCCCTTGGAGTACAGCTGTGTGGGGCTGTCCGAAGAGGAGGCAGGGGGGCGCTACGGGGAGGACTGCATCGAGGTGAGGACCCCCCACCCCACCCCACCCCACCCCAGCAGGTTTGCCACACCTGACCAGCCAAGTCACGCAAAGTCAGTACACCGTGCATATTTCCCCCGTCGCCGTGACAACAGCCCAGCCGGCACACACACCTTCGACACCACCTGTGCGGAGCAGGCAGCTGCGATGACTCATTCCCGGCCTGACATCTCGACGGGGGGTGAGGAGGGGGGCCTGACGGAAGCTCCCAGTGGGTGCTGACAGACCGCGTGTGATCAAAAGGCCCCCCCTGCGGAGGTGCTGCCAGTTGACCTCGGTGGTGGCGCCCACCTGTGGCTGCATGTTCGTGCAGCTGCGAATGTCGTTCACTTTAATAGCGCTGTTAAATGCGTGACCATCAGGTGGCGCTCCTTGAAGGGGAGTGTTATCTCGTTACCTTTTTTATACCTTTATAGTCATGGTTGCCGTCGCCTCCCCTGCCCTGACAGGTGTACCATGCCTTCTACAAGCCCCTGGAGTTTGCTGTGGCTCAGCGAGACTCTAGCCAGTGCTACATCAAGGTCAGAACCGGGCCGGCAACCAGTGGAGCTGTTTGGCATTTTTGCATGATGTGGGAAACTGGCGGTTCTGGGGTTGGCGTTTTTGTTAGGAATGTGCATACACACCAATTTCGATTCAAGCAACTGAAAAAGTGTTATCCGACGGTTATCCAGTCATTCGCATGTCAACGTAAGACTACAGTAAATGTAAAATGTATTGGAACCACTATTTATTGTGACTGCAATTTAACTAACTATTGTGATTGCGCACCTGTTACTCTGTAATTGAAAAGAGCAGCAGTGTCATGAGTCTTAATATGTAGTGTATGTACTGAACCGGGTCCTCGGGGACCCCAAGGAAATCAGCTAAATGAGTAAGCGTCGATTGCCTGTGCTGTGATGCTTCATTCATGACAGACACTTAAGGCTGTTTCCGATTTATATGATTCTGCATCAAATTAGTTGAGTGTCTGTATACAAGTTGTTCGGCAGAGTTTTCAAAAAACAGAATTTTCAGTTTGCAACTCAAAATACCTCCACACTTGGCTTTTGGGGTTTTTGATGGCAGCCAGCACATTTTCTGATTCTCTGTCTTAGCAGAATAACCAAATAAATATATCTGTTTTCATATAGTAATGCCTTATATATCTGAGAGATGTCTGAAGTGTTGATTATCCACGCACTCCTCTAGTTGACGCACTCCACTGGTTGAGGATGTTTCTCCATTAACTGTGTACAGTGACTTTGAGTTGGGTTTCGGTCCTTTTGGCAATTCGTGGAAATAATTCACTATGTTGCTGAGTGGTACAGTTATCTGACTCAGCTCGTTTTTCTTAAAATTTACTAGTGATGGACAAAATGACACTTTATGAACCATTTGCTGTATTTTTTGACCCCACTAGATGGTGCTCTTGGTTTGGTTTGAGGCATGATTTGTACCCTTTTTTGTACAGAGAGCTCCATTGACTGAGGTCAAAAAATACAGCAAATGGTTCATGAAGTGTCATGTTGTCTGTCACTAGTAAATTTTATTTTGAGAAAATAAAAAAAATTAATTTTACATTCTGAAAAAAAAATTTTTTTTAGCTACTTTGATCTCTGCAGTTTGTAGCCTGTCCTCTAGGGGCAGTGTGCTGATGTGTCCTCTTTGTATCCTGCAGGCCGTGTGTTTGCGGGATGGAGATCAGCGGATCCTGGGCCTGCACTTCACCGGTCCCAACGCCGGGGAGGTGATGCAGGGCTTCGCTCTGGGGGTTCGGTGAGGCCACTACGCCGAATCAATCGCTAAGACTCCTTATGGACTCCTCAGCCCTGCGCAGTGACTGCATAGACACTGTACATTGCTGTATAGCTGTGTGTGATGTCTGTATTTCACTGCGCAGACACTATGCAGCACTTCATAGCTGTTCATTTGCAGTGTGTCACCTATCCTAGATGTGGAGCCACCTACTCCCACCTGATGAACACAGTGGGGATACATCCCACCTGTGCAGAGGAGCTGACCAAGCTGCACATCAGCAAGCGCTCGGGGCTGGACGCCACGGTGACGGGCTGCTGAGGTTAAGCCCCGCCCCAAATCCTTGGAGCTCGCAGGAGTGACCAGCCCCGGGTCGGTAGGTTGCTTAGCCCTTTCTCTGCCTTAGGTGCCAGCATGTTAGGGGTGTCCACTGAGGGTGTTATGTGGTTTACTTGTTTGTTTCGTCTAAAAAGCCCCCCCCCCAGGTCTGGCCCTGTTATGAATACAGCAGTGTACAGATACCCACAGGTTATTAAAGACCGTCTGGAATGACGTCCAGCAGCTGTTACGGGTAAAAGTTCAGGAAGAAACATTCTGCTGGCATCTTCGCCAAATGTTGTTGTTCCTGCAGCCCTGCTTCCTGCTCATTCGTCTTGGCTTCTGACACAGTGGGCGTCTGTGACACTGATGGATGGGAAGGCAGCTCTTCTGGTAACACCCCTGTTTCCCATGGACCCAAACCAGTCCTGGGCGAGGCCACCTGTCAGTCATTGGTAGACCCAGGGGGCCCAGCGGCTGCTGCCATCACCCTGCTTGACACGCAGTGGTACTGCAATAACGGTGGTCGGTCCCCCATTGTGCAGTGAGGTTTAGCTGGGGACAAGGCCTCGTCAGGCAGTGGCCGTCATACTTAAATTGGACACTAGATGGTGCCCTTGCCTATGTTGTTTTATTTTTGATTCCTAAACTTATTGATGACTCTCTAGATTTTGAAGCACTTAGAGCTCATTTAAAATGCAGCCAGCTTAATCCAAGATGGTGATTACCCGGCACGTGAGCATGTCTGTTGCTGTTTGGTGGCTGGTTTGGGCCGCGTTCATCATGTAACAGTTGCCATGACAGAGCGGTGGCACCCAGCCAACATCGCAACCCCCCCCCCGTTGCTTTTGCTTATTTACTTTCAGTCTGAGCTAGGCTGCTTCAATTTTCAGCTTTAAATTTCTGAAATACGTCAAAGCGCGCATCTCTCAGACCGCCCTGGGAATGCTGGGAAAGTTGGGGGGGTTGGGGGGGTAGTGGCGACTAAGAAGTCGATGGGTTTATTTTAGTTTGAAGTCTAATCTGCTGGCACTGATTAATGACCCGGGCCAGGCTGGCGGTGTGTGCTGCCCGGTTTATTTGTACCTGGAGAGGGCCCCGGCCCAGCCCGGCTGAGATTCCTGCGAGCTCCATTCTGGGATGGGGCACTGATGGACGACCCCAGCCACCCCTCCTCCATGGCACAGAAGCAGCTTGACTCTCTCGGCCTTTGTGTGGCGTGCACACCCTCTGCAGCAGGTCCCCGGTGCTCCTGAAAGCCCCAGAAGGGCGTGTGGACATCCCTGAGTCTGCTTTCGAAGCTGTTTGTAGTCCCATGCTGTCGTGCATTCTTGTGTCACTCTTGTGTCACTCCTGTGCTGTGGTGAGACGAGCAGCGCTGCTTATGTCGCCATTGTGGGGGTAAGGGCTCAGTTTCCATGGAAACCAGTTAATGATGACTTGTACTAAAACCCAGAATGGGATGGACAAGTCTGAAGTCACCTGGTAACTATCTGAGTTGCTGGTAATGTCTCCTGTATAGTGAATATGTGCATAAATAAAAGCGAGAGTGTATAGTGCTCCTATGTGTCAGGTTTTTCCTTGTTAAAATGTGTGTGTGTGTTCCTCGCCACGCTGGCCATGGATGGCGGCACGGGGTCAAGTCGCCCTGACCTCTCTGCCATCTCCACTGACACAGCACTCCTGAGGCCTACCCCTGTCACTCAGCCCGGCACGTCAACAATGAGAGAAATTCCCCCTGGTTTGTTTACTTAAGGACATGGCTACCCTGCTCCTCCCCCTCCTGCCCCCAGCCTCACCAGCAGACCTGGAAACCCCCCCCCAGTCTGACAGACCTGTTTGTATGGCACGAGCCCCAGACTTCTGCACAGTGGGGTATGGGAACAGGTAGTGTCCCTATTACCTCCATCTCTCCTAGAGGACCAGCAGTGAGTCCAGCTTTTTTGAGAGCCTCCAGTGACCTGGTTCTGAGAAGCATATCTGAAAATGCATGCAGCTGGACTGCAATATCCGGACGCTGAAGGAAGGGATCGGAGCTTCACAGTGAGCCCAGGTAAATAAAGACGTCTCTCTTCTCGAACTTCCCCCCACCTCAGCAGGAGCTGAATAGCTGGGGGCTGGACCCGCCCACTATGTGGGGGAAGTGAACTCGGATATGGATGGAGAGCTGCCACATGCTTTGACGTGCAGCTCTTGCGACCAGGTCACTTCTCCGAACATCCTTAACATAATCGGACTCGTGTGACTGACTGCTGCATAAAACCCAACAGATCAATTTTCCATTAATTCCTTAACTACACTGCCACCCTGTGGCCCCCTTCCCCAGGCCTGTGACCTGTTTACTATGCTGCAAGACGCGCGTCGCTCGCTCTAGGCCATACACCGTTGTTTATGTATGTACCAGTTCTACCAGCTCATGGACGTGCTTGATCAGTATCAGCCTCAGCTGTTTTCACTGTCTTCACGTCTCCTGCCTCCCTTTAAGAGCCTCTGGAGTCTGACATGTAATTAATAGTGATTTTAATCTCCAGACATGAATAACAAAACGATAACGGTAATAGCCCTGCCCTTTAATCATCTTGATGTGTGCGAGCACAGGAACATCGCTACCCTCCGACGTCATAATTCTGCGAGACGTTATCTGTGCCATCCACATGCCACGGATAGCGAGACTGGGCACGGACGGCCAATTAATCGCCAGGGAGCCCCAACAAGCACCTGCATCCTTGTTCCTTCAGAGTTCTTTTTAAAATGCTTAGCGGTTGGCCTATCAGCACTGGTGATCCATGCTGGATGAGGGTATAGCTCCCGGCCTGTAAACCACAGCAGGTCTGGGAGAGATCTGCGAATCAGGGCCTTGCTCCCTCACACAAGACTCATGCAGACTTTACACGACAACAGGGTCCGTGCCAGGATGTATGTCAACTTCCGCTGCAGCCTGTGACTGACAGGGTGTCGCTGACAGAGTCCTCAGGCTTCAGTTGCCTGTCTTGTGTTCCACGTTCAGTTCGCCACCCCCCCCACACCCGCACTGGGACAGTGTCACGCCCTGGCCCTGCCTGTCCATCCACACCGCTCCTGCAACCGCTCTGCTCACACCCAGGCCATCCTCCCCAAAAAAGGCCGCCCCCTGGAGGATGGGCATCCCACATTTTCTGGATACCTGTGTTATCCCCCCCCTTGTGCATGGGGAATAAATGGGGTCTGATCAGGTCCATGTATCACGTTCTCAATTCACATCATGATATGAAGCAGCCTTAGGCAAGTGTGGGAGGACAAGGAAAGTACTTTAACAACTTTGCATTATTTTCTTGTCTAAAACGCAGCCCCCCCCCCAAGAGGGGATACCCATGCTGCCTCAGGGGGGCGTGATGATGCCATGTGGCTTTGTGGTTCCCTGCCACTGGGGGGTTGGATCCCCCCACGGCCCCCCCCCCCCCCCCACGCCCCCCATCCCGCCACCTCTGA
>JAAGVU020000040.1:21108374-21151926 GCA_011763525.2 Mormyrus iriodes
AGGTTAGCATCACATTAGCTTTTCCATCCAAAGAGGTTAGCATCACATTAGCTTTTTCATCCAAAGAGGTTAGCATCACATTAGCTTTTTCATCCAAAGAGGTTAGCATCGCCACCTGAGCAGGTTAGCATCACATTAGCTTTTCTGTCCAAAGAAGATAGCATCACCACCTGAGGAGGTTAGCATTACATTAGCTTTTCCATCGAAAGAGATTGGGACTGTTGTCTAAAGAGATTAATGTTGTACCTAACGCCGACATGTACTGTCTATAAATGTATTTCTATCCATCTTCCAACTGCTTATCCTCATTATGGTCACCTGGAATCTGTTCCAAGGAGCAGAGGGCACGATCCTGGGGTACAGCCTGGATGGAGTGCCAGTCCATTGCAGGGCACATATACACACAGTCCTACACTATGGGCAATTTAGAGGTGCCAGTCAGTCTAACTGTGTGTGTTTGGACAGTAGGAGAAAATGGAACCCCTTGTAATATGAGGAGAACGTGCAAACTCCACAATACGGAACAGAGGTGAAATTCAAACCCCCAATCCTGGAGATTTGAGGCATCTGTGAGTTCACCTTGACATATAAACCATATATTCTTTGCAGATTCATGTTGTTTTACTGCTGCTATCCGCAGAACTCTTCATCTACTACAGGGATTTCCCAAGCCATATCCAAAGCCTGTATACACGGCTCCTGTGTTTGTGAGCTGGAGTGATCACCACTGTTTGGCTGCCACAATCAGATGAGCCGACAGAGAACATTCAGACCCAAAAAAATTGCTAATGTGCAGAGCAATCCTCCTTTTGAATGGGGTATTATGAGTGAGCGGGGAGCTGGGTCTGTATCCCCGGCTCAGAATGAATAGGCATTATTATGTGGATATTTTACACACTAGCTGAGGTTACCTCTGTGCTGACCTTGTTAAATGTGAAGGAGCGCCTGTTGGAGCGGACCGGCCCTGCTTGTTTGCCTTAGCATTTAAAGGGTTTACGAGCATCTCTCGCCTCTGTCATCCTCACCGAGAGAAAAGGATTTGGGGTCAGCAGGGGGCGATGTTTCTTGGAGGCGTGGTCACTCACCTTGATGTGTAGGATTGACCCCTAGACAACAGGAACAAAACAAGATAGAGTAAGGAAAATAAATGTATGTTAGCCCATTACCAAGTCGCTTCATGGACAAGAGATTTCTGTTAAGGCTTCATTAAGGAACACCATTTCTCTGCAGTCATCTCTCCGTTTTACTAAGTGTTGGGTACACCTGGCATCTTGACCCGATTTACCCCAGCGTTGGCCCGGATGGCGATGGTGTCATTACAAGTGCTGGGCTCTCTATGTTATTGGATGAACGTTGCGCTTTGTGCCCTTTCCCGTGGCCTGCTCACGCTTTGTTGTCTTTTATGCATAGGGTTCATTTATTTGTCCACTCATCAGCAGGAGTAAAATATCAATCTTTCTTGGAGATATTTCTGATTCTGTAATTAAGTTCCATGGACATTCAGGTTGATGGTTTAGTTAACTATGGAGCTTGAATTCTATATCAGACAAGAAGTTTGACCCCAGAACATCAGAATTCATATGCCGTGCTCGTTGTGTCCCTTAGTAAGCATGTGTGGAAACGCTCTTGGAGGTTCTTAATGAACCATCAGCTTCAGCTTATTTGGGACTCATGGCCCGTTAGGAAGATTCATTCGCTTTTCTGGCATGGTGGAGATCACAGGCGCCTCACAGAATGATTCCTAGTGTGTGTGAATCGGCCTCTTCTCCTGTTGACCGTATCTTTCAGTGCTTTGAGCTGTTCATCTGGGCCGCTTACAGTAACACGGTTCTGCAAATAAAGATTTGAGCCAAATGGACCTCACATAGCAACAAAGGCAAGTTTAAAAAAAAAAAAAGATCAGCACTCCAAACCAAACAGCGGCCCAAAAAAGTTAATAACAGACCTCATAGCTGAATGTTTTCGGGCTGATGATTGAGGGCCTGAAGCTCTCCTGCCAGGTTAAACAGTTATATCGCCTTCCATTTGAGCCTCCATCATCAGGTCAGCTGACGGGTTCAAGGTGGCTGAAAGGCGTGACTCCTCTGTGTTTTTAATAAGGTGGGTTTTGACGGACCAGAACGGTTAGATAAGCGGATACGCTTATTGATCGTAATGTTTTTTTGTGTGACTGTTTGGCGGGTTTCCCTTCCCCTGTTATCACTGCAGAGTGTAGAGTTACCACACAGGCCTGTAAGAACTCCGCTGGTACCGAATTCTGAGCGGCTTAGCTGTACAGGTAGAACTAGTGCTGAAGCCGGACATGACCCAAGACCTTCTGGTGACAAAGTCCTCTGTGGTTTGTGCCATGCCCTATAAAACTGAGCACATTGCAAATGTCTCTGCTTACATGTGCTTGTCAAACCTTTTACTCCAAGGCTTGGGTTTACTGTTGATTCCTCTCTTCTGAGTGTGGTGGTTCCTACTCCTCGTCCACTTAAGTTTATCTAAACACGTATGGTGACTCATAAGTCTGGTCTAAAGTATCTTCTATAGACTGATAATCATCTTGGCACTTACAAAAAAGCGTACATGAGATTAATCAGAGAAATAACTAGATCAACAGTGTTCATACGTGCTCAGATAAACTTAAAATGGACTAGAAGTAGGATCCACTGCACTCAGACGAGAGGAATCCTGAGTAAACCCTAGCCATGGGATAAAAGGTTTGATTGTGCATGAAGAAAACACTGCTCTGTAGCCTTAATGTAACCTGTGTGGGTTATAAGGCATCTTCTGCTCCCCATAGATGGCTGCCTCCATGGAGCTGGTCAACCCGGGGATCTCCCAGCTGTGCCTACGGGCCGACCGCAGGCTGTTGGCATCTGCCGGCTGGGACCATCGCATCCGCCTTTTTGGGTGGAAGAAGTTGAAGCCCCTAGCAGTACTCCAGTACCACACAGACTCTGTGCACTCCGTGGCTTTTTCCGACCACACGGACCCTCACCTAAGGCTCATAGCAGCTGGATCTAAGGACCAGAGGATCAGCATTTGGTCTGTTTACAACGAAAGCTGAGGAGGGTCATCAAGAGGTCGTATGGACCTGGGGCACGTGTCCCTCCTCATGACCACACTGCCTTCTCTACAGCCTAAAGCACCAGACACCTACCTGTGCTGGTAGTAAATAAGCCGTCTTGAGTCAAGTGACACCCTCAAGGTTTGTAATGAACTCAATATGGCTTCTCACCTAAAAGTATAAATTTTTTGTCGCTCTTCTCACTAAGCACTATGCCATGGGTGGATGGTGGGGTTTAAGACGCGGCATTCTCATTTAGAATTGTATTAGGCTCCTCCCTTCAAATTTGTGGGTTGATGAGATCGCTGCAGATTGTGCCGGGCCAAGATGGAACACGTCGGAGCCCGAGGTCCTTCCGCAAATCAAACGTGCAGAGCAAGTGTCCGTTAGGTTTCAGGCGCTGCTCGCAGTTCTCAACGCTAGATATACAGCTTGAGGAAGTTTCAGTCTCGCCTTTAAAATTGTTTGCTTCTCTAGTATCCTTGAATTTTAAGAAATTTGACAGCCTTGAACAATTGTCTCAGTCACACTATATTTCACTGTGTATATAATTAGATATTCCTCAGTATATACATATATATTTACTTCTGCAGTGTTTGTCATTGCCCTCTGTTGACTTTCTTGACCCAAACCACATTAATCAGCTATAACTAATAACACACATTGAGACACCGGAGATTGATTTGAAACCGTGCCCCTTCGGAGTGGTGGTGGAATTTGCATTCTGAGTCAAGTCTCCTTGTGGGTTTCATATCACGGAACAAAGCAAACACACCGTGTGAGTGAGTTTGCTGTTGTTGGGCTGACGTGTATTTTACCCTGTCGTTAAGTGGTTGCCTGGTGTCAGTGTCCTGCTTTTTGATTGGTAGGTCATTTTTTTTTCATGATTGTGTGCACTCCCACAAGTGCGGTGGGATATTTAACATCTGTTTTCCGTCCATCCATGTGCTGAACTCGTTGTTTGGAAAGCATTCTTTAAGGTTGGGAAATGACATCCACAAACCTACTGGACCACAGGATGACAAACATGAGAGTTGGATCATTTTTTGCATTTTGCTCCAACTTGAGATGTGATTTCAGCCTAGTGCTGTCAACCCAGGTTTGCTTGGGTACTCCTGGTTTGGTGGGCCCATGTGCTCCCCTGCCTTCTCCACATTTGCTTGGCTTTCTCAGAGTAGGAAGCTGGAGGTGTTTCTCATAGATTAGATTTTCTCAGGAGCTGGAGGAAGGTGGCCTGATAGTGATGCAGATTGCCTCTGCTAGGTGAGCCCAGCCTGATAAAGCCAAGCTTTGCCCTCCGCCATGTGACTCCACGGGGGATTGAACACAAAACCACATACACTGCATGCACAAGCTCGATGGTTAATAGGTAAGACTTGTCCTGACCAGGTCGATCTGCAGCACACACTGACCGTGTCTGACTGGGGGCCATATTTCAGGTCATGTCAGACTGCAGCCCCAGTGAGACTCTCCTGTCCAGCCACACTCTGGTGATGTTCTTTGATTGGACCGGTGGCTGATTAAATCGCTTGATTTAAATTGCATCTAACCGCATGTGTTGGTTTGGGGGGCTTGCTGTAAGTTTTCAGTGCCGCTGACACTAAATTAATCCGAGTGAGACAGCTGCTGTGCGTCCGGGCAGGACTGTTTTAATGAAACGCACTTCCTTTATTTAATTCACTGTGCATCTCAAACAGACCCGAATTACTATGGAGCTTTGATTCATATAAATGGTGATTTAAAGTGATGATTTAAAGTTTAAAGTTTATCTTTTCAGGGGCTAAGGAGTGATCAATGGTTAAAACAACATGTGCTCCTTTAAGCAGTAGAAATACATATTTTTAGTGGCTTTTAACAGTTTCAGATGTACCTGACAGAAATCTGGTGGGAAAACGGTGGCCTGGATTAACACGCCCCACATCATGGGATTCATTCAGCCATGGGTGCAATCAAAACCCAGGGGATGGTTTTACAGCCAGTCAGCTGGAAGGAGGCCAGTCTCAGCCTGAGGGATGCTGGTGGCACCGGCCACGTGTAGTGGAAAGTGCTGCACCACATGGCCCACGTGTCTGTTTCTCTGTGTGCCCGGGGCGGGTGGCCGTTTGTGGGCAGGTGGCATTCCTGGTAATCTGCCGTCGAGCCCGGTTCACAAGCCGCAGAAGCAAATGGGAGCATTCCCAAGGGCCGTGATGGGGTCAGAGCCCTTTTCAGAGGGATGCGGACAAAACTTCAAACAGCACACGGACAATATAGCACGTAAAGCCCCAGTCCTGTGGGACCGCAGGCCGTAATAACCCATCATACTTTAAAGGCAGGAGGGAGACCAGAGGCCCCTTCACAGACACTGGGGACAGACCGAGGCGATCTCGCAACCTGTGGGACTCCTGGCCTCCCTTTCCTTGTCCGTGATCTCTGCAGCGACCTCAGGAGTCTGCGACGGCCTCCCCCTCCCCATGCACTTTGAAGCTGTAACAAAGGGCCGCCCGGGACAGCTTCCGTCCATTCTCCGAGCGGCCAGACGTGCATCGAGTGCTGCAGATGTGCCTGGAGCTCAGGAGGTCGCCTCATAAATCACTTCATAATGGATCCTTGAGGAAGTCCATAAAATGAAGAGACTCGGGAGGAGGGTGGTAATAATGTGGGCCAGGAACATCCAGCTGAAGCTTGGAGGTCAAGAGCTTTCATCCATGATACTCACTGGACATGCTATTGCCAGGCATTGTTTATGGTGTGTATAGATGTCATAATACAAGAGATGTGTTTGACCAATTCATATCTGAGTATTAATAAAGCTGTGACCTTAAGTCAGTAATAATGGATTTTAATTTAGTATTAACAGCAGACAGCTTGTGTCACAATGCCCAGCATTTGCAGAGAATACTTGAGGTCGCACAGGTATGTGGTTTGTATGGTGCCCCCCCCCCCAGCCGCGTGCGTTTTGGCGTTAATGGCCCAGCTGGATCTGACTCACTTGTTCTCAGCGGCAGCCCACAGACATGTCAGACTCTAGACGGACGATGTAAGAAATGTGCACGGAGGCAAAGCGGACGGAGCGCTTTCTGATAGGCCTGTCACAACAGCTGCTCCAGATGTTGCTGAGTGCCAAGTGATGGCTTGGGGATCATTATGTCAGCTTCGGTGCCCCTCCCCCTACGCTCACCCCCGCTGGTCTCTGCTAAAATGCTAGCAGAGTGTCATTTTTGGAAAGGCATCGATGTACCTAGCGGAGATTGAATTCAGTGAGGTCCGGTAAATAGTAAATTACCCTGAGATGTGTCCTTTCGCCAGAAATCTTAAGAGAGTACAGAATATACCTTCAGTGCCTATCAAAACGTAACACGGCAAGTTTAAATGATGATTGTTTATGTTTTGGATTTATGGAAAGAACAAATAGAATGTAAATCAGAACAAAATTAAAACAGTAGCCCGATTATGGGAACATCATTTTTATAATTAAAATTCGTCATGTCTTCCTTAAACACGCCACCTTCCCCAAACAGGTTTTTCATATTTCCCTGTTCAGATAAAGTCGCGCGTCTCCGTCACGCGAGTGATTCTGGATGTAAAATATGTTATTTAAATTGAATTTAATGGTTCTAATTTTCGTCTCGAGTAATACAGGTATAATTTTATTTTTTGCACGGGGGTCAATAAGTTTGTATGGTATTAGGTCTTACATTTAGTAATGGTACAGTAATTTTGTGTCTGTCAGCTTGTTTTGCAATAATTCTGCATCTTATTCACTATTAAAATCTTTTCGGTATTTTAATCAATATGAAGTAGGGACTGGAAAAAACTCAACGTAAAACATTATTAACATATAAAACATAATTCATGTATTACAAATTTTAATATTTCATTTTAAGAACGTAGGGCAGTAGACGGATCTAGCTGTCACCTGCAGTGTCGCCTGGGACTGAGGGAACCATCGTCACATTTAAAAGATCTGAACCTGGAAGTCACTTCTCACGCATGGATGATCCCTCTGAGGCCATCATCGCCTGCCTATACAATGATGGCCGTGGACCCCGTCCTCACCTGCTGGCCTCACATCAGAGATAAACACAGCTGGGCCGGCCGAACGGAAGAACCCCGACTCCCCGCGTCCGAGTCTTCCTGACGGACGGATCCTCAATCCTCCCAGGCTGCTGTCGGCTCACGCAAAGGGACCCTCAGTTCACCATGAGCAACACAGGAACCTACACGGCCAGACTTAGGAAACGTGTGCTGTCCTTCTAACGGAAAGATTTCTGCCGAGCAGTTTTTATTGTTTCGCGAATTCGTACAATTTATATGGACCTCTGGCACGATGCCTGAAATTTGTTTACCGACGTGTTACAAAAGGTAAAGTCTAAAACAAGACGGCTTGCGTAAACCATTGAAGAAATATACAAATAGAATTTAGGTTTTAAGTATCCAAAAATAATACTTGAGACAGCCTGAATATGCTTTTTGTTACTTTCCAATAGATAAAAGAATTATTTTTGAAGTGTTTACGTTTCTGCTGGTCATGCTTTCCTTCCTATAAATGTAAATTTTAAGCTCAATTATGCGTTAAAATTCCCGCCAGTATAAATTTAAACACGCACAGTTAAATCGTGCTTAATACTGTCGAGAAATTGTATATGAATCATTCGTCTATATTTTTCCTTTTTGTCACTGCATTGTTTTTAAAACATTTATCGAAATTAATTACGTGAATAAAATTAGCGCGTTTTATATTACATACTTTTAAAATTAAATAACGGTGCTTAAACTGATTTAGTTGTGTTTAGTGACTGTCCACATTAGGTATAAATCCACAAAATTTCATTTTTCTTTTTATAATGAGCTATTCACGAGAAGTTAAACGGTTACCGATACATATTCACGAACCCTACAATTTAGCTGTAAATATTTGCCTCCTGAACATAAATTATAGGATCAGCCAATGCCACCTTATCTGCTGGAAACGTTGTTTAACCTTTAACCCATCAGAAAGTCATTAGCCGTTAGGGGTCAGGCTGTGCGTGTCCGTCCCGGTCTCTTCCACTCAACCCAGCCGTCTGCATTTCCCTCGGGGGCGAAGTTAAATAAAAACATTGGAATAAATCATCACGCATTTCCTATTTTTTATGACTGGTCACCTTACAGGGATAATTTCCGTTGGAAAATAGTAACTCCGCGAACTGTCCTTTGTTCAGAGCACCGGTACGTAAATGGTACCTTTGGCTTCCAACATTTGACGTCTGAATCCTGCTTCTAAATATAATTTATGTCTTCACCGCTTTTTCTGAATTTGAAAAAAATGTAGTTTTGGGCAATATTGTGTTTTTTTAGACAACCATTGTTTTCAAAATGCAAGTAACCATTTGAAAATGATACGTGTTAATTATTTCAGCGCAATGTAAAATGTGTTTATACTGTATGGTGTATGTGCTGAGGGTTACACAGAATTGAATATGAATCTGTACGAATAACAATACAGTGCTGTCAAAATAACTGCGGGTTTAGTTTCAGCCAAATCCATTTATAATGGTAAACAGAAACGCATCATTAAATACAGCAGTTTCACTTGCACTGTTTCATTAAGGATCAAAAAATAATACGATGTAAAATGTTGACATATACAACCAAAATACGACAGTGATCACATCAGTGTTTATCACGAATGATTATATTGTGTTTACATAACACTTGTTTCGGAACAGTAAAATGTCCGTTTGTTCAACAGATCGGCAGCACTAATCGAGCAGTCATCTGTTTGTGTGCGCAGTACCTATCACGCGTTACATGGTAAGGTCATCTGGTCCTGAACTGATTCAAAATGTTCACTAAAAACAAATGGATACTCCTTAGACCTCATCACATGCTGGTTTCCCGGCTTTTACGATCTTTAAAACAGGATGATTTGAGATCATAATGTAATGTAAATGCGTATAATAATTGTTAGCATTCATTGCAACATTTAGCGCGGACGTTTGACATTGTTTACATGGCAGTGCTGTAAATTTAAAATGATATATTTCTCTCTCTCTCTCTCACACACACACACACACACACTTCTGAATGCTTAGGACCATGTGAATGGATTTGTTTATGTATTGAATTACCTCTAAGAGGTGGCTCTGATTCCCTCTGTATGTCAGATGATGATTATGCCTAGTTTTCATGTAGGACACTCCTAAGGTGCAATCTGTGTGGACGTACAGGTGTTAATAATGCAAGACTGACGACATTTTAATGACCAGATGTCTGACTGAAAAAGGGACCAAATAAATGGGTCAAATGTGAAAATTTAAAGGAAAGAATTTAATATTCATTTTACAATTACAGCACAAGCAAGGGATCTCTCCTTTGTTTAGCATTCATCTAAGAATCACTTTGACTCAGTGCCATGGTTCAGGTGTCTATGAAAGCTTCCTAGAATGTTCCATGGTGCAGCAATCTATGAGAACTCTCCTGAACGTTCCTTGGTTTCAGCTACCTGTTGGAGCTTTCCAGGTTATTCCACAGGCTCCTAGCAGAGCTGCCGCAGTCATTGCATGGGCATGGGTAGAGACACCTGCAACGTCCCTCAGTGAGCTGAGCATGCAAATATCTCGCCTACCTAAGAAGCTTCTCGAGTTCAAGATTATACAACGTATGGCTTTGTTTCTCCAAGCGAAAACCAAAAAGTGCATCCAACACGAGGTCAAAATCCAGTCCGTGGTGAGGCATTTCATACATCGAAAAGAGCATCCTTTGCGGTCTTCGGCAGGTGGCTTCACCGTGTGAACCACACGTGACGGACGGGCAGAGAGGCTGCACTGTGCGCCAGTGACGATGAAGGCGTGCCAATGGCGCTTTGGTGTGGCCTCGGAGGAACTCCTCAGTCCTGTTCTTGCTCCTCCACACATGATTTTGCATTAATCAGACATGCAAAGCAGCGCCCCCCTTTGGCTGTCTTCGGCGTGCTATGCATGCTCGAGTCAGTACGCGCCGAACGGCCGACAGCTGAAGCCACGCATTATCGGGCCCCGTAGTCATAGTTTGCCGGGCCACTGGTGGCGGAGTACATGTTGGAAGCAGTGGGGTTCATGTGCTGATAGCCATGCCCTCTTATGCCGGGCAGCGGGTACGGAGACGGCCGGGTCTTGGCCCCCAGGTAGTGTTCGTAGGTCGCCGGGTACTTGTAGGGGTGGTGGTGCAGCGTGTCGGGTGGCTGGGTGTGGCCGTCAAGCCGCAGCTCGTGGGGGGGGCTCGGGCGGCTGGCACTGAGCGGGACGGCATGCAGCCCGCCTGGCAGGGGCAGGGCAGGGCTGAGCACCCGGGACATGATCTGGTGGGCTGGGTCAGCATGGATGGGGGTTCCGCTGGGGTCCCGGTCGTACTCCCTCCTGCTGTCCTCTGAGCCGTAAAAAACACACAACAGCCATTATGATTCGGTAGATCATGGTTGTAATAATAGGTCATTATCACCTCAGTGTGGAAGGTAGGTTCAGGTCACTATAGGTCACTAGTAGCACAGCATGGAGCAAACTTCCAAAACAGCATGAATTTCTGGATCTTTCTCAGGTAGAACTGATTCTCCATGTCTCCAAGTATATAGAAAATCATCTTGAAAATTCAAGGCCACATTACTGAATCTGTCTGAGAGATATCGACTGATATGAAGGCCAGTCATGTGATTCCTTTAAGCAGAGTAGAGCTTTTTCATGAAGTGAGGCGCAGACAATGAGAAGTACAAAAGGTGGGAGGGTAGAGCTGGTTTTTGGGATACGGCGGACGTGAGGAAGAGGAGCAGACCTTTATCTGTGCCATTCTGCTGCGGCGGCGATGACATGGGGTTCCTCGTCCTGGCGAAGGCGCTCATTATTGGCAAGGAGCCTGGCCTATGATTTCTGGGCCTGGGGAGAAGGAGCCCAAGAGAGGCCGTCAAGAGAAATTCAGAGTTTCCACAGTGCCCGAGCGAACACACATTTGGGTGTATTTTTTATGCAAAAAAATCTTTCAGTCCGCCTGAGGGTCTTTCTTCTTCTTGTCACTTCAAATAGGCTCTCAGTTACTTGCCATTTTAAAGATAATGGTGACTTGCCACGATTCTGTGGAGATTTATTTTCACCACCTCGCTCAGACCTCGGTACCATATGATATGTCAAACACTGTGTGTCATCTTTCCCTGCAAGGTGCCTGATAATTAGCTGTACATTATCATAAGTATTTCAGTGGATGAAGACCATTACGTTAAAGACTGACCAAAGGACCAAAGAATGTCCTCAGACTTAGTCTAACAATCAGACAAACTATTTATAAAGAAACAAACATCGTTTGCAACATAGACGTCAAACAAACAAGTCACCAAAAAAGA
This sequence comes from Mormyrus iriodes, assembly GCA_011763525.2. Taxonomy (NCBI): domain Eukaryota; kingdom Metazoa; phylum Chordata; class Actinopteri; order Osteoglossiformes; family Mormyridae; genus Mormyrus; species Mormyrus iriodes. The sequence continues at coordinate 21,119,759 of JAAGVU020000040.1, forward strand.
ATACTTTATAAAGATTTTAAGCTTGTGAGGAAAAAAATGCCGTAAAGACTCACCAGTCTTCCGGATCGCAGTCTCGAAATCCCTTTGCGAAAGGATTGCTGGCGATTTTCAACTGCGTGATCTGAAAACAGATCCCAGTGTAATCTAAGCGGTAAAACACAGACTGCTAAAACAAACAAATTCAAGCAACAAATATGCCGTGAAAGCCTCCATTTCGCTTACCAGAATAGTGCGTTTTTGTGCACGGCAGGGCGTAGAAATTAGCCTACTTAAATACACTAAACCTAAGAGCAAACACAGACAAAAGACTGCTTTCGATAGAGGCCCGCTAAACTCGTTCACCTTTATGCACTTTAATCATTTATATTATTATCAGTCTAAGTAATGCATCGGACCAGATGTTTAGCGCTTCCGCTGATACAGTTATGTGCTGGTGAATTTCCGGAATGAGTTGAAAAACAAACTTAAACCCCCTTGGTGAAAGTTGGAGACGGAAGGGTCAAACTGATAGGACACAGAGCAGGAAAGACAGGGACCAACGCAGGAGCAAAACATCTGTGTGTAACCCTAAATGGCTTATCAATTTACGGAGAGCGCTCTTGGTTTCGTTTTCCTTAAATTTATTCATTTATTTTTACGAACACAATGATGGAAATTAATACATGACACGTAATTATATTTTGAAAATGCATAAAAATCTAATTCCGCAAAAAAAGCTTCAAACATTTCAATAAGGCTAAATACTCTGCGTAGTTTGAAGTCAAGCATAACATTATGGCAATAAATGTCAAATGATGAAGCAATGCGCCTTTGAGTATTTATAGATATAAAAAATCACGTAAGTGTAATTGGACATTATGAGTAACATACACGGTTTTCAAGATTTTGTTTCACTCTGTTCCTTAATTTCTGTAACTTCATCATAGTTAAGCTATTATATTTATAAGATCCATCATTGTTATTATTATTGATTATTAATGCATTGTTCCAATCGCGAATTAGCAATAGCAGGTTCGGTTTAGACTGGTCTAATTTCGAACTTAGAGTAACAGAATTAGATACATTTAAAAAACAATTAACCTTAAAGCAACACATGCACAAAAGTAGACTGTGAATCTATGTATCATCTTTAAATGATTACTGGCGCGCCACCTTTCTGAGGCCTTCACATAGCGGCACAACGTCCACTTCACACACAAGTGCGCGTGTGCCCCTACCACACAAAGTGCACCGAACAACTGTTTATGGTCACACAAAAACGTTCCTTCTGTTATATTTAGTTCCATATAATACGATTCATGTTGCAACGATATTCCATCCCGTTATTGTTCGTATGTGAATACGGTTCGAAATAATTCATGTCGCACATGTAAGGAAACTTCAGCACTGTAAAGCAAAACAATGCTCATAAGACCTACCCTGTGGTTTTGGTAGGCTGTAACGGCTGTGAACCGTGTCTCTTCAAAGACAAACGTTTTGTAATTCTCTTCAGCGTATTTCTCGCTGTCTTTCCTCGGATCCACATACACGACGTGGAACCTTGGCTGGTATCTGTGCATGGAGTTTAAAATAATCTGCAGCACAAGAAAATACTCTGTTCAGATCCTTGCACTAATGCATCATACTACAGCATGTTTTTTTTTTCTAATAATTTTTAAATAACTTTTTTTCTTACAATTGACCCATTATACGACCCATGTAAAGACTTTTGAAAGGCTTTTACTTGCTATACAGGCCAATCCATTTTGGCAATTGAACCAAATGAAGTGTTCAAACAAGACAGAATTGCCTGATTGCCAGAACCGAACTGGTATTATTGGCATTAGCATTGGCTGAAAGCAAGATTTTTGGACTTTGTGTGTAATAAAGGTAGAAAGTTATTTAACTGTACACTTCCATGTTATAATCGTATATTTTATAATATATAATATCAGAGATACGCTTAAGATGTCTATAAATTGACTCCGGGTTAGTATCTTAGGCATCCTCCCGTTTTAAGGAAATTTGATTTAGAACCCAGTCTTAATTAACATGCAGGTTTTTATTGGCTAATACTTACATGACCATTATCATCCAGTAAGTTGTTCGTGAGTTTTAATTTATCAAATGAGACTATCTGTTTCATCCACTGTGCGCCCTTGGCAGGAGAGTCTGGGTGATAATGGACTCTCCCGGGAGTGGCCGGGTCAGCCTTGCCGGCCACCAGCCAGGACGAACTGTGAAAGGCATACCTTCGAAACGGAATAGGAGAAACAGATCATCAAAAAGGTCGCCAATGGACAACGAAACCCAACAGTCCTGCTCACCCCGCTGTCAAATCACGACATGCTTTCAACGTGAAGCGTTACAATGCAGTTTTATAAGAAGTTAATGTTGTCACGATTAGACAATCCAAACTGACATCATAAAAAAATAAATAAACATAAATCGCTCAATATTACGGCTGATGAAAACCCGGTTTGTTAATTGTCCAAAGAGGGGGCGTTTCAGTCAATTTAAAGTTTAACACACCGATATCGTTTATCGTCCACCGGTAGGAAATCCATTAACAACATGTACTCTGCCATGGGGTCCATTCCGAAGATTTTTACTTGAAACGTAGGAAACATTCTCCTGAAAAAGAAAACATATGGTGTTTTACTTATTTATTTACTCTGTCGGGCTTTTAAAATAAAAATGTATTTCTTGTTTCACCTACCCGACCAAAAAAAAACACATTTTTTGTATTAAAAATATATACAGCTCTTTGATTATTTAGCTGTTTATATGTACGCGCATGCTCAAAACAAATCCAAACTGACTTCCAAAAAACAGTGTAAGTTACAGGCCATAAAACAACACCAAACTCAATATTCGTTTTACGTTAGGTTAATTAATTACCGTAGGCCTATATTTTTGTTTACCTCAAACTGAAATAAAACAAAAATGTTGTTCTATAGTTTGACTAGAACATAAAATGCTACCTTCCCCGCTTTAATTGCAAGACATTTCAAGGTTACCCCCAAAAATAAGTGCTAAGTTAATATTATGCCTATTTGGTCTTAAATCAAGGACCGACAACCGTTTGACTATATAGCGCTACAAGTTCATTCTGAAAAATGATCAGCAGACCTGCTCTCCACTTTACACTGTAAATTGTGTTTTTGTATTTTAAGCACATTCATACATATTGTACAGTTGAAATGAAATAGTTTTATCGCCTCCCGAATTAATGTTGTGAAACAGTTAATCTAGTGGCGTCCAGACCAAGCCCTGCTGGATGGAATATCGCGTGTCTGGCTTGGCTGGTCTGATGCTTAACTCGAACTTCGATAAAATATTCCGGCCCTCATGTAGCCTGACCATCGGCTAGAACTCAGCGTGTCTTTGACATGCAAGCCCTTTATTTAATATCACTGGAAGACCGCCGAACAGAGACGGGCAAATTGCGCACCTCCCTTCATTAACGCTGGCGTAAGATCATTGCGCAGTATCACCTAAGGGCACCTTAAAGTAACTGCTCAATTAACATAGCCTTCCTATTCTGAAGAGACACAGAGGGTAGGTTAGGCTAAAGTACCACCTGAAGTGCCTTGTCTTCCACTCCATGTTTTTCTGTCCTTGAAACGTTAAGTCTACCTTCTAACGTTCACCTTGTAGCAGCAGTGGGAATATAAAGCGTGCTAATAAATCAGGGTACCGCTTATGTTATTTAATAGCAAATGTAGGCCTTACTTTTCTTTTATAATATGTCGTATGAAATATTTATATTCACAAGTCATTATTTTTGAAAACATTGAATAAAATCATAGTTTGACTCGATCGTGACACTGGGTGGACTACGCGGCTTGAAGGCCTCTAAAATTGAGATGAAAAAATACTTTTAATAGCGACCACAACTACAATAATATTTTAAAAATTTGCCCATTGTAAATCGATGCAATTATTTCAGTCACTAAATAACTGTAAAGAGGGATGATGTGCTGATTACTGGAGGGGATCACTGATTTCGGTTGCAAATATTTCTAAGGTTTGTCAGCTTTACCCAACATACACTTATGTTAATACATCATGAAAGAAAAAAAAAATACGCTTCTGGTACACAACACATATCTAGTTCATATCCGACAGAGATATTCAGACCTGCTATAGCCAATATATTTAGGAGCATTGTAAGGAATTTAAGTTAAAAAATCTTAAAGCAAGCCCTTTCTCAGATAGCGGTTAAACATGTGTTATTTCGGTTTGTCTGTATTGTCTAAAAAGACCTTAAAAGTTAAATTTTTAATTAGTCTCTTTATGGCGTTGATTAGTCATTAACATTTTATATAATTACGTAAAAGTTTATTCACTTTTTTCATTTATTTCCTAAAATCTAACTAAAAGTTGTAAGGAATTTAAATAACTTGTTAACACAAATAACCCGTTCCTGTAACGAGAGGCTATATGCAATTTGACCAGAAGAGTCAGCGAACTGAAAGCACAACAGAGCGTCACTTATAGATTTTTCCCTTACACATCGTGGCGTTCATTTTTATACATTTTCATTTATTGTTTTCCATAGATAATGTAATCTGACGCGGGGTCGAGACGGGCCCTGGAAAATGCACGGGGCAATCAGGATCAACATAGTGTAGAAACGGTAGATGGACACAGTACCGTCACTATTTACACGACGTGATTAAACCTGGCAAATAATAAATCAAACACTTGTGCCTGGTTAGGCTAGTACACTTTCTGCTTCCACATGTGACAAAAAGTTTTGTTGCATGGTGACTTATCAGCTATTAAAATCATTATTTAACCCGTGCGTTTATAATACCTTGTTTAACTATTTGTGTTAATACCATCCCTTGTCAAGAAACATTTTTGTCATTTTTTAATTTTAAATAGGCCTACTCTCCACGTATTTAACTTTATTTGTTCCGTAAAAATAACAAAGACACTAAACGAATAAGCCGCCCTGCGGAAAATACTGCCATCCCAGTGTAAACGTATACAAATAAAAGCCAATGTACTACGGACCGATTCAATTGTAATTTAAGAGTGAAATTCGTTTAGACTTAAACAGGCGCCAAGGGGGCACGGTGTTTAAGGGATTTCAGCATTCACCGCTAAAACCCATGAAATGAATCCAGTGCCTAATTTCACATGGCCAAATTAAAAAGTCAATGTTTGCAAAAATGTGGCTGGATAATAACTGTTATTGTTTACGAGTCTTGATAATCTTATTGACTTAACGCATTAGAACGTGAACAAGCATTTTCCACACGGCAGTTAAATCATTCCTCGTCTGTTTATAAACAGAGACACGTTTTACGTCATTAATCAATACTTTAAATATTGTCATGCTGCACAGAAAATTATAGAGGAAATATAACTTTATTGCTCACTAAGTTGTAAAACTGTCATCGCAATATTTATTTTTTGGAATATAAAAAAAATCCTGGGCCACATAAAATTTCTTATACATTTGTTTGACATATACGCATTAATATATAAATTTGCATATATAAATATAGTATGCACATAAGCCCAAGAGTGAAAGAGAAAGCTGCATTATCGTACTTTCCTGCTGAGCGTTTTTAGTTTGACAGCACGATTATTTAAACTGAAAAGCTTGCGTTTATTCCTCACAGCGGCCTTCAAAGATGCAAATTGCAGTTACTCACCGGCCAGCCTTCGTAACGATCATCTCGGTTCCAAGTTGGTTAAATTCATCCCAGAGAGCCTTCATCTCCAGTTGGACGTTAATGTTGGCAACTTTCGGGTTTTTCTTCACCAGCGACTTGTTGCTGGGCGTCGAAGTTGAGGACGACGAGGAACAGTTTGGCGTGCCAGTATCGTTCGGCTGGGCCTGGGCCGGGTTCGACGCCGTGTAGCTGTAGCTGTGTTGGGCGGCGGTGCAGGGCTCGAAGTGGGTTTCATGTTGGCTGTACGGATCCCCAGGGGAGGGGGAGAGGTGATAGCTCCCCGGTGTGTTGAGGTTGCTCAAACTGCTGGTTGTGAAGGCTGCAACATCGCAAAAATGGGACAGCTGCGTCAGCCACGGACTGGATATTGCTGAAATCATTCCAAAAACGGGTTTGCGGTGCGTTAACTTTTTGATAACAAAAAATCAACATAAAAGTAGCCTAGAGATCAAGTGAGTTTTTAAAATGAACAAAAACACCAACAAAGCTCCAGAACAAAGTAATCAGTATTTATTACGGGTCAGTTTCGCCGTCTATGAGTTTTCCCATGAATCTTGCAAATTGTATCCAGTTTGGTATAAACTTGATCTTTAAACAAACTGTCTATAAAATGGAATACGTAAAAAGGAAAGCTTTGTTTTTATGGCAGAAATTTCCAGATAGCAGAATGTTTCAGGTCCTTTAATGTCCTCGCATTAGAGCCCTTCTTTTCTCTTTTTGGTAAAACTAATGCATAATCTTCAATGAAAAGCACACCGTATTCCCCCTTGTTCTTTGTGGATCGCTTTCTAAGCGGCCTGTTCGCTGCGCTGCCGCCGAATGCTACTCAGCAATCCAGACCCCTCTCTTATCTCCGCATAGGGCCTCCCCTTCACGATAAAACCGGTTCTTATTTCTATTTAGATAAGGAACTACAGGTAATGTGCCTTTCCTCGCCTTGGGCCGAAGCTGATTGACAGAGAAGTGCGCCCCATTTAATGGGCTATCCGGCACCCATTTACTGTCGGATAAGAGTATCGCCCACGTCGACCCCCCCCCAAACAATAGGAAGGCTGGCTGGCACCACGGTGTGTACCCCTTTGCAAGGTAAACAAACATCTATTGTACGTTAACAAATGAGATACGCTATGTTGTGGTTTTTGACTGAACGTGAGTCTCTTATAATGTCAAGTGCAGCTCTGTTCAGTAATTCGGTGCATCCCGCAAATGTTTATCGCTAATATCTAACTATTTTGCGAGCAATGCCTACAGTTCGACCCAGTGTGCCCCCTATCCCACGCCCATCTATACCTTCGTTTTAATAATTCGCAGATCACTTAAGATTCAATACCTTGGTGCCCACACGCTTTTACAAGACGCATCGAACCCAGTGCGTAATTCCTAAAAGCTTTTTAACTTTATTGTTTTTATTTTATTTTTAAGTGCTATTTGGAGATTTATGCATAAAACTACTAACAACCTGACTGAATAGTCTATTCTAAGCACTGAGGCATTGCCTTTCCCAAACGTAACCATACAGCTTTCGGCGGCTAGATAACTACCTGAATTTAACTATCCAAATGGTAGTAAGCTGTGCATATTATATATGCAGTGGCTTAAGTGCACAAGAATTAGTTTGCGGGCAAGCAGCCGGGCAGTATGGCATTTTAACGCGGCATTACTCGCTGATGCATCTGACTGGCGCTTTGTAAGGTACAGAAGCAGTCGCGTTTTATAGTTGCATGAAAAAAAAACATGCGACCAAGTTACTCTTTAAAGAAAGCGGAAAACAGACAACAAACAAAACGATTTCATACCTTCCATTTCCCTGGTGACAGTACTGTAGTGCATTTTTAAGGATCTGCAGCAGTTACGCTGGTCTTGCTTGTCTGGGCCAGTGCCGTGTTTGTCAAATGTTGCGCTTCCTGCTTGTTCTGCCGCTGAAATCAGAGAGGCAATACTGAAAGCATTTGCCTTTGGAGAAAGAGGACTGCTGTCGTCCATATGCGAGAAATCGGGTCGAGAAAAGCGGTCCCCCTGCTTTCTTCGCGTGCTACTCCCAGACTAAAGAATATCCTACTTTAACCAAGAAAAAAAGCCAAGGTGAGTGGCAAGTTTCGTACTCTGATACAAACTTCGCTGGTGATGGGCCGCTGGCTATGTAATGCAGCTCACCGTTTTCAAAAGGAACCATTTCCATACATAAGGTTAAAATTAAATGTCAACATTTCATGTGAGGCTTCTTTCCCACTGAAAAAATATTCTGAAATATAACGCCAGCTTTAAGAAGTCTCTGTCGTATTTTGACAGCGTAAATCCATAAAAAAGTTTTACTTTCTTTAAAGGCGAACTTCCCCCATTCAGTGGCTTGGTGATGTCATATGAGTAAGTTACACTGCCTTGAGGAGAGGAACTACTGAGGGGGAATGTCAAAAGCGGGAGATCCACGCCTCCCCTGCTCAGCTCGGAAAAGCGAGCACGCTTTCCACTGCATGTTTTATTTGAATAGGACCTTGTCAATCACTGTTCCATATTTGTATTCACTGCGAAACAACATTGCGCGTCACTGCGGATTTCCGGCATTAAAGTTAGGGATTTTTAATATTTTTGTTTTGCACAATAATACAACGATATCATGTGTCATATTCATATTATTAACTGACACTTGCTCTTCTCTTCAGGTTTTAGAATTACTATCTAGAAGTATTACTGTTTTTGCGAAAAACGTGTTGAGGGTATGCCGGTTTGTTTGCAAACATTTATGCATGGCTTATCTATCTATCTATCTCTCTATCTATCTATCTGCTTATTTCTTTATCTTTCAAATATAAATGTTTACAGATTTCATTCCTGGTATTGTCTCCATTAATACATCAATGCATTAATAACATTTTCAGGAGGCTGAAGGCGCATACACATTTACCATAATAATAGTGGTGAAAAGTAGAAATGTATCACAATCTTATTTTTGGTGTTTTGTTTCATTTTGCCGCACAATTGCATTTGCAATATAAACAATATCGCACAGAATTAACAGCAACAATATTATTGCTATACTTGGTTTTATATATACTAGTACTAACTGGTGCTACTGGGATTTTCGGAATGCCATGTTTCAGTGAATGAGGCCGGTTTGTGGTGCTTAATCGTTAAACTAAAGTTGAGACTATCATTGCAAAATAAATTAACTGGGAATCTCATGCCAGTGCAACATGATAAGAGTTGCGCTTTTCGAAAGCACTTGACCTTTATCTCGCAGTTACAGCATCTCGCTGGTTATCAGATTATCAAGGTTCATAATTAATGGATAGTAACAAAAGTTATGTTTTGTTGAGCGGCTGCGATAGCAACTGGATTTAATCTAATTTACACTTGAGCGATTGAATAACAGGCCGAAGCAGCAGGGTATTAATGGGATAACCTAGTTAGCAGCAGCGCCGCCATCCTTTCTGCTTAGCAGTGTTTGTTTAGGATGTTTGTCTTTGTGCGCCCAAGCGTCACTGAACTACTGTTTTGATCAAGCTCTTTGCGTAAAGATGAATTTAGGTCTACTTCAACAGAATTTGGGCAAGAAGCACTTTACAAACATTCACATCAATTAATATTCTAATTATGCTTTTTTGCTGTAATTTTATTTGGCAGGTAGCCTATTAGGTTCAACTTTGAATGACGCGTGACAATTTAAAGTTGTGCTTTGCTGTCGTACCAATATACTGTACTATACAACAATTCAGACTATTCTGAACACATCGTATTTAAAGTTCAGAAAGTTTACAATAAGCCTTGTCTGTGTTCTCCTGTCTTTTTTATCTGATGTTTTCAGTGATTCCATCACACTTAATCAATGCCACGTCGGAAGCGTCCTTTGTAAATACTTAGGTGATAACAGACAAAAATCAGAAGCAGATAAAAAGACGGGTATTCTGGAATGTGCCTTGTAATCGTGCTTGAAGCCGTGCAACAGAATGGAAAAGGCTACCAGGGCCGTTGTGATGGGTCACAAGAGAATCTAAAACATATAAGCACAGGCACAGCCTGGAAAAAAAAGAGGTCAAAAAGTTTTGCAATAATGTATTTAATTTAAAATGATACCTTATTTTATGTGTTGATTGTTGGCTTCGATTTATGGTGTTACCTTTAATTTAAATGAAAGAATGTGGTGTAGTAGTAATGTGTAAAATGCGATGAGCGTTTATTATTGGGGTTTTGTTTTTTTTTGTCAGATCAGCGCTTCTCTTAGATCAATTGCGTCCTTATTGGGACGTAATGAGGCAAAAGTCCTTATCGGATCCCGCATACGCAAATTTCAACACATCATTCCCCGCGCCAAAGCAACAAAGGCGCGCTTAAGCGATACCGGTGAAGCGTTTCATTGAACAAGTCTACGCCAGACAGATACAGGCTGAAGATACATTTCTTTCCACTTCCCAAATGTGCACAGAGACGTCCTGGCAGAGCAAAGTGCCTCTTGTATGAAAGGTACAGGCTTTTCACGTTGGTCCAGGCTTGTTAATACAGTGAGTTCCAATTTGTTGCTTTTGTGCGCCGGGAATCAGCTGGATTACTCTGACACTCGCTATAGGAGTAGCTCATACCTGTACTTTCCTGTTGGTACATGAGCATTCACTGTGTTCACAAATAATTATAAATAGCAGCCGCATACTACAACAAAATATTTTCGTAAATTTTAGTAACAAATATTTGTAGGTAAAACACAGTTACTCTCATTGTTATTTTGTAGCAAGATCGTCTTTATTATAATCATTATTTTAATTTTAAATTGGTAATTTTATTAAAGTGAGTAATACATTTTTCCTCATGCAAACTATTTTTCTAAACGGGCTTCGGTGGGAGTTGACGCACCCAGGCACGCTTCCTGTTTTCATTCTCCCTGGCACCCATCTTTATGCACCAGGTGTGCTCAGCCCCTGTCCGCATACCGTATTACTTCTAAACTTAGAAGCCAAGTGTCGGTAGATTGCCTGCACTATTAAATTATGATTCTGTGCGGAGTTTTGGAATCGTAATGCCTGTAATTAAATAAACTAATCGACATTTCCCTGATTTCAACAATTCGGTTCGGTGAGTTTCTGTATTTATCACATACCACAAAGTTGTAATTAAGTTACTAAACGTTCACTTGTTGAAATTCTTTCCAGCCTAGAGTTTTTAATATTGCAGTGTATTGCAGTTTAAAATGAGAGCCATTCAATTGTGGCATGATATCTGCTAAAAAAAGGTATGTAAAAAATATAAATGACATTCGGAAATAAATGTCAGCAGACGTAAAAAGGGGAATCGATAATTCTTCCCACGAAGGATAGTTGTTATATGAACTTAGTTTTTCTTGGTATCAACAAAACGAGACGGAAAATGCGTTACCCAAAGTTTTTGAAAATTTGAAGTTTACGCGCCATGGCCTTTTTGATCATGTCAATATTCAAGAGCTAAATCGTCGGCAGGATCGATGTGTAAAATGTGACGCGAATTTCATTTTTAAATTCCTTATCATGATGGCAATGTGATCATCTTGGAAAATTAAATTGATATTGTCACGTTTCAAACAACAAAACCTACTGCTTCTGGGCTCAAGAGAGATCGTGCACGGAATATATATCTATACAGATTACAGCAGCAAGTCCCCACACCGCGTCTGTCGGATTCCTCTTTCTATATGTGTGTAAGACGTCTATATCTAATTTTAAAAAGCAAAAAAAAATAAACACAAGTCAAATTCATCCAAGACACTGCTACTTTGACACGCCAAAGTTATAAATCACGTAACATTTGAATCAGTTTAATCTGATAATGATACATGGCTAATACGGTACTCCCATAAATCGTACAAAGTAAAATATGTGACGTCTTATATCTGTTTATTTTGTTATATTTTGCTTTTCGATTTTGAGTAAAATGCATTTAAGTTGTGTTTCGGTAATAGGCGGCCTCAGATTGCATGTTCATCATATTTTTAATATCAACGACACCTAAAACTCAACTTATGAAGAAAGAAAACATGTACCGCAGTCCCATTACCGGTGTTAGGGTCAGCCTGTTAATGTTCTCTGTTGTTTACTAGGATAAGGTAAAGAACTTCTGTTAGACGAGAGAAATCAATATAAATTAAAAGTTTATGATTTTCGTATTGACCTGTTTTCTTGTAATTTTGAATTTTGAGCGATATTTTTTTCTCAGTATTGTTTTGCTTTCTTGTGGTTCAGCAGGTGTATTTAAATAATTGAATTATCATTTGATTTACTGCACGAGATTAACACATTCTCAAGGACACCTGTCAACGTAAATATCACCCAGGACAGAAGTGCCGTCAAATTCAACCTTGACGCGTGGAAGCGAAATCGCTGAAAATTGTTTAGCCAGGAGGATACGAGTGACAGACAGGCGCTTGGTATTACTATATAACAATTCCTGAAAATTAGTTGTTCTCTGTACACCCATCAAGGATCTTGAATCATGTTGAATTATAATTATTACCGAAACGTGAATAAACTAGTTGAACTGAAGATAAATTGGTCTAATATGCCTATATGAAAACTAACGCCTCTGAACGTTTGGAACAAATGATATATTACGAAACATGACAGAAATATAGGTATGAGGATTATTGGACAATCCCTTCCTAACACAGTCTGATGCTGAGATTTCAGGTTAACCACATCCGGGAATATGACCCTTTATGTGTAAATTAAACAACCAAATCGTAGATAAAACAATTAAACAATCGAGACAATTATAGTTGTACAGAAACATTATAATTATTAGAATATCTATTTGTGGGCAGGTTAATAATATGAACAGCCCACATAAAACACACAGACTATGTTAAGAGGCTGAGAAGTGATGCCAGGTTGTTGCTTTAACGAACGAAAGCGTATTGTTTTTTCTACACGTCTCTTAAATTAACTTTAGTTTGTCCTTATATGCAGCGGTATATCATTCCGTAGCTAGTTTTTTTGGTCATGTATTATGTAATTTGGTTGGTATTTTTGCGCTGCCTGAAGCATAAAACAATTATATGCACAACTGATGGATATCAATAATACAGCCTAATTTAATTATGTTAATTTAAGAATTATGCATTTCGTATTTATTATTTGCAAGTTTTCCCTAAGAACTTTTTTGGGAGTTATATTTGCACGCACCAAAAACGGTAAATATTGAGTTAATTGATAATAACCTACTGCGAAGTCAACGAAGAGAGGTGAACAGTGTTAAAACCGCGAGCGCTTTTAAATCGCCGCTACGTGTAGCAGCGCTGACCATGGACGTTTAAGCGCCTCACCGCAGAGTTCCGCCTTTAAGGCCCGGCTCACCTCCGCGCCTCCCTCCACCCCACGCATACAGCAGCTCAGTCTTCTCCGCCTTTGCGTCAGAACAAGTGTCCTTTTATAGGCACACATTTCTTAAGCAATAAATGTTCTTCTGCTGGTCACACTCCTGTTTTGACTCCATATTCTGTCAGCATGAGTTACGCATGGCTTGTTCAATAAAATCCATATCGCGAAACGTAATTCATCATTTCAGTTTAAGCCATGAGCCCAGTTGTTGACATTAAACGGAGTCTTCCATTACCCTGCGCTTTCGTGTGCCATGCATAGCTTTCGTACAAAGTAAAATGTGAATAAAACGTCATATCCTTATGAAGCCGAATGCTAAGTAAAAATGGAATAAATAGAAACCCTACAGCAAGTGTAAAAGCAGTAGCTGTAGGCAAAATTATTTTACAATGGGACGTTACATATGAATTCTATTTTTACAGTATGGGGCGTGCATTTCAATGAAACATAACATGCATGTAGCATATCAATGTATTTGACAGAATATGCATTGATTGTACACTAAGCTCCAAATGATTTTCGTAGCTGCATTGTATTGACAGAAGGTTTACGCTGGCGGGGTGCCGTAGTTTAATGTATTTTTCATGTAGTGTGTGGTTCGCTGAAATGCGCTTCACGTTTTGTTGTGGAAACATGATAAATGGAGAAAGACCATCCACACGCCAGCAACACGGCTAAGTGTGATGTTTTCTCGGATGTCCAATATGTTTAGACACGTCCTGAACCCTTGGCAAACACCAAAGCGCCGGCTGATGAAAATGGATGCAGAGCATTGAAATTTTGTGATGCAGGGTCCCCGTCGTCCGTTTGAAAGTATAATCGGGACATTAATATAAACATGATTAGCAGCACACGATGTGCATCCTTTTCACTTTCTTATTGATTTATTAAAATATATTGATTAATTTAGGCCTAATATTTCCCAATGCTGAGAACTATGCCCTCACATTCTACAAAGCAACTGCACACAATTTGCATTTGTCCCGATAATGGACTCAAAGAGGCTCCCACTGATATTTACAATTGTACAGAACTCCTGGTTAAGAAAGGTCGGACGTTAATTAAGACCGAAGATCAATTAGCAGATAATAAATCACATTGTGTCAAAGGAACCAGCAACAATAATTGTAACTTTCATACGGCGTGACTGAGCCTGTAGGGACCCGGGCCGCGTGCCCCATATATAAAACACTAGCCTATCTAAATATTTGCTTAAATCCTTGAATAAGACAGGGGAAGTTAGCGGTTGACCGCTGACAGTCGAGTCACTGAATAGCTACCCGTGGTGTCCTTCGCCTTGTCCTTTGAAACGAATAAGCAGCCGAATGTTATTTGCTAATGCGGTATATAATTTAGAAAGATTTGTCTAAATGATCGGAAGATGGAATGGTATCATTTTAGTCTATGTAGCAGTTCGGCAACCAATTTTTCAACCAATTGCTATTATAAACATTTTTTTCATTGGTTATGGCAAAAACAGCATTGTTTTTCGATTTTAATTATGCATTGGTGGATTTCTCGAAAATATTATGAACAGAAAGCCAATATTTTAAATTGCCTTCTTTAATTAGAAACATGAGATTTAAGTGTACACAAATGTGTCTGCTATGTGCCAGTAATCTGGTACCATTCCTTTGGAACTGACAATTATTTCTTGTGAAAATAGCGTATGCACAAAAAAAGACGGCAGAAAGTTAACTGAAAGGGCAAGCGAGTTTTTATCAAAGTCTTGTTTTAAATGCAAAGTTGTTGACATGATTCATCCAGCAGTGTAATTGCCGTCTGGAGACAGGAAGTTTGGCGTCTTATTTCAGCAATAACATAACCCTTCTGCAGCCATTGGACAATACTATGGACATTTTGTTACAAACCCAGCCCACTGCCACCTACACACCCGATACACACCAACCCACACCCGCCCACACGCAAATATTGTTTTTTAATTTTAAAATGGACGTATGTGATTGACATAAAAGAGTGACTGTTTCTTACTTCGACCAAGACAGATTATAGGAAAGGGGATTGTTATTTTATGTATAACGTTTCTGTCTCGCAGTTTTTACTTTTAAGCGGTTTTACTTTTAATAAATGTGCGGCTTTCACACATTTTATAACGTAACGGCGAACGTAGGTGTGACGTTTATTTCAGACAGTTTATTGACAATCATTAATATTAATAACCTTACATTAAATTTAACATTCATATTCGTTAGTCAATAACCATGACAACAGTAACATCAGGAATAGCGGAAATTATGGTAAAAAGTGAGTCTTTTTAAATTATATGTCATCTTAAATTTAATAGAAACCGAAAAATTAATCTGAAAATAAACCTAATCCATACAATTCAAGTTAAAAAAATCTACTAATCGCATTACTTTTTATCTTCTCAAAATTGCATGGTTTACCTGAAATGGCACAGGTTTTTCTCTTCATATATGCCGAATTATTGTTTTTTTGTTAAATCATAATAAAATTGGCGCCCTGAAATAAAAATGCTGTAAATTATGCAATTAATATTGCAACATTTATTTGAAGATTCAAATATACTACTTAATATTTACTGTTAACTGGCACTTAGTATATCGCGTTTATATTTGCGATATTGTTTTACGGTTATGAGCTTATGATGGATAAAATAAAGAACAGAACACTGAGTGTTCATGTACACTTCAGTCACCGGTATATTCACTTTTTAACCTGAAAAATTAGATAAATAAGTCAATTTAATTTGAAGTTATTGGAGCCTTTCTAATTATTTAGGTATCTTCTACTATTGATTGTCATTTTATTAATTAATTTCATGTTACACAAGTGAATCGACGCTATATGTTTAAGTGAGAAAATATTACATGTTTAATTCGGCTTGACTTTTCCCACTTACATGCGGGCCTACGATGTAACAAAAAATGTGTAATGTTGGAGTGTATAAGAATTTAGTTTAATTATTTAAAAGCGTGTTCTTACGAATTTTTCGGTTAGAAATGATGATAGGTAAGTCGGAACCGTAATAACCTCTGGCCAAAATAAAAATAGAATATATATAAAATAAAATAGAATAGATAGATAGTTAGACAGATAGCTGGTCAACTGTAAGGTAAAAACGCTGGTTTATTTTAAGTCAAGGACGTAATGATGTTGTAGTATCACGCTGTTATACAGGTGTTTGAAAAGCTTGAGCAAATTTTTTTTTTCTAGTATACATTTCTGTTCCCACACGGCTCGTACGGGAAAGTACAAACCAGACAAATAATGAAGACTAAATAAGATTAAAGTGCCGTCGTGTGTAAAACGCCTGTAATCCCCCACTTTCTAATCCATGTCCGTTATCAGCCATCAGTTTCTGCTCGCGTTTCTGTTCGCAACGATACAGATGTTTGGTGTGGTCCTCGGTCACGATGCCGCGCTTTTGGCTTTTCATTTCTTTACCCGACAATATGTTTATGTTTAATTCCTACTGGATGACAACAGGTAGGACCCTGTTCATTAATTATTTAGTGCAGACTGTAGGCCTAAAAACAAAAACAAATTCACTAAAATTACCGGACTGGAAAATGTGACAATAAAAAGAAACCATAAAGTGTCTGAGTTTAAAATCTTACATGACACACGCTTCCTTTTTGGCTCGGAAAAACCTAGTTTTCCTGTTTGACTGCGTTCATTTTTTATTTTTGGTCAGTTTCTGAGTAAGGACATGCACATAAAAACACAATAGACTTTTACACAAGGGGGTGGCCGCATTTGAGAACCCGCTATCCCCAAGTGTCCCTAGTAAATATGCCTTTAACTTGCAGAATTGCGCACATGTCGTCCCACCCGCAGAGGAAAACCCAAAATGTCACGAAAACCGCAGTGATGGTGGCTGATAAGGAAGAAGAGCACAACTATCGTCCTGCTCACTTACTTAATAAATAAATATCATATCAGTTCATCATCATATGAATTCATGTTGTATTTTCTTCACTATTCACATTGCCTGTATTGTTTACGCAATATGTGCATTTTTAACCAACGTGAAGCCGACAGCCATACATTTTATTCTCTCTCTCTCTCTCTCTCTCTCCTTGTTCACGATCCTTGCACATCTCGCATTTATTTCCTTAATTACACCATGCAGTGGCGTTCATGACTGTCCCCTTTTCTAATTTGCAAAAGAAAGGGCACATAGAAGAAATAAGAGAGAACGGCACTTTGAAAGCAGATTGTAAGAGTAACCGAGTTTCTCTCCTCCCAGAACCACCTTACAGACATGCGGAAAATTACTAGATGTATATGAGGGAACATCGATTACACACGTACAACTATACGCCTCTTAGTTAAACATAAATTAAACATAAACCGGCCATAAAATAAAGAAGAACAACAACGACAATAATTATAATAATTATAATTAGTATTATTAAACCCCTCCACATTGCGCTCCATATTTACGACTGCTCTCATGCAATAAAATGATCATTTCACACTGCTTCGACTATGTTTAAATGCCTTAAATGAGAATAAATAACTAATATTTAACCATTTGTTTTCAAATTTTCAAAGAAATAATTTATATTTATGTTTACGTTTTGAGTTTAGTCGTAGTAAGGGAGTAAATTTTATTTTTTGTTACGTCATACCAGTAAACATGCTGTTTTCGTTAATACATATTTACCAGGTATTTATACAGCTGAGATTTTTTAAAATTAAAAATGACTTTATGGTGAGTGTGGCAAAGTATGCATAGTATAACACATTAAAAAATTTTCACAGTTAAAAATGCAAAATTTCCATAATTATGAGCAAAGTTGATTGGCATTTTTGCTGATGTGGGGCAGTTCAGTAAGAACACTGACATTTTTATTAGTATAGATCTGTCAGTTTTCAAATAAAACTAACGTCTAAGAAAGAGTGATCACCCTCCACACAGCATCCAGGGGCGATAGCATCGCTGGTGCCTTATGCCAGCCCAGATCCCAAAGAAGATGTGTGGGACTGCTATTTGTTTATTTGGCAGGGAAGTCCTTCTCTCCACACGTCTTTACAGAGCTAACAAATAGAGGCCCTGACAGCTGCCAGCCGTGGCCTTCGACACATGGATGCAGACGCCCGGACCCTCTGTGTGGCCTGGCCCTCAGCCCCTCGGAGCAGACCAGCAGATGAGGGTCACCATCACGTCGTGTTGGAGGGCACCACGCACTGGGGCCTTCGTACCGGCTGCCGGTGGCCCAGTTTGGAGGTGTGCTCAGCAGCTGTTTCTTCCCTCAGTCCCGAGGGCTTGACTCTGAAGGTGTAATTATGTGATCGCTGGTGGTCTGGCCTTTAAGGTGAGGCCAAGGTTCCCCTGGTCGCTTTAGGGAGCGGGCCGGTGTTGGTTGGCCTGGCTTGCCGCTCAGGATGCACAGAGTGCGCAAACATGCTGGAATGTTTTGGGTCCTGGGAGCAGATTTATTTTCAAAGTCTTCTCCCCTCATACCTTTGTCTTAAAAACTGGGAAGCTTTTAGCTTTTGAAAAGTATCCTTCTCCTATCTCTGCTCAAGCTCCTCGGACATCATCACCTCCTCTCTCCTGGCCTCTGATTGGACAGCCCCTGAATAGCTGGCATTCCTGCTAAAAGGAACTAATGATATGGAACCGGGGCCCTGCTGATCGCGCAAATTAATTAAGGCTGTTTTTTCCCACTGTGTGGACCCACACATCTATGTAGAACACGGGGATGACTTTTGCGTTCTTTATAAATCTTTTACTGCCTGTTTGAGCCTGAATGGCTTTTACTCTGAGCCTCCCTCCCATTCCCCCACAGTCTGTATTTATTTAAATCCCAGAAGGCCTTGTGTTGTTTCTGGCAGAGGGGCTGAAGACACCATGAGAGCTCATGCGCCCAACAGCTACCACTACCCACTTCACCAATCAGAGCCCGTGGCCCGTGAACTTGGCGGTGAGTGTGCCAGACCAGGGAATGCGTCACTCAACCGTTCTTCTGAAGGAGGCTGGTATAAACACTGCATGAGCAATGGAGCGGCCTTGTCTACTGTTCCCGTAGCGTTCACCTGACCCTTAAGTGGAGGGTCTTTAGGCCCGAATGCCCCACACTCACCTCGCCGTGTCTGGCTGGCCAATTCGCGACGAAGGCTTTACACGAGAAGCAGCCAAGTCTTGGACGCGTAACCCGATAACTCCTCTGGTTCCATCAAATGCCAAACCTCCATGGTATTTTACGGAAGGCTACGTCGGATGGCAGCCTGACCGGAGGGCAGGCGGGATTCCCGTAGGCAAGCACAGGAAATGAAGGGCTTGTAGATTTGATGATAACACCCGGGAGCGTGGGACAGTGGCTTGGCAGAGAGCAGCAGATAGGCGGGCAGCCCTGGACTCCTGCACTCCAAGGCAGGGTCCCACCAGGAACAGACCATGCTGGGGACAGGAAAACCGTTGCAACCAAAGCTTGCTGTTTTTGTCAGGGGACAGCCCGCAGAAGTCACATGGCTGTTGAACAATGTTGGGAATGGACCTCCCTCAGAGGCCGCAGAGTTCCCTCCTCCCTAACCAACAGCTCGGGGCCAAATGATGACAGATGCAGGCCGCGTTTTCTTCTTCAAAATGAGGATGGTCAGTGATCACACTCATGCTTTCAAAGTGACGCCCAACAATACCTTTTTCATCAAGCCCCCGTGGCTGATCTTTGATCGCTGTCAGGGAAGTCACTCAGTACCAACTGTGACTCGCTTCATGCTGTGACTTGGTGCACGCTGTGATTCAGGGCATGCTGAATCTCAGGGAAGGCTGTGTGCTGTAACTCCTGGCACACAGTGACTGGGGGTGTGCTGTGACTCAGTCCGCACTGTGACTCCGTGCATGTGCTTGCATGCTTTGTCAAAATCGCAGTTGTCAGAGGAGCAGAGGGGCCAGACTTGGGGGGCATATGCTGATTACTCTAATACATCGACCCCCCTACCACCCCACCCAAACCCAAACCCCAGTGAGAGGTGGGGGCCCGCCCATGTGTCTGCATGTGTGTGTCTGGCATATTGTTGCCTATGGCCTCCCTGCCCCTCTCTCTGTGGGGGGTGGAAACTGTGGCTGGCGGCTAATTGCAGGCTCAAAAGTATAACATCAGGTGTTGGGTGAGTATGGGTGAGTATGGGTGAGTATGGCATAACTTGGGTGCACTGGGGGTTCAGATGGTGCAGCTCCGCCCCTTGCGGACGGTCATGGAAAGTGCTGTAATCTGGAGCTGTGATGCTGCTGGGCCAAAACGAATGCTGCCATATCCGTAACATCCTGTCGGTGTGCATTCAAGCTCTGTGTCATAAGTTGTTAATGAGAATGAACACCCCCCCCTTTTATGAAAAGGCTCCTCGCTTTACGCTTTCAGAAACGTCCCAAAATAGCCTCGGAAAAGAGCCACACCAGGAGTGCGGGAAGAAGGCTCAGCGCGATAAGGGGGGGAAGTAATAATCCCCTGGAAACGCCCCCCCCTCCCCCGCGAATGATAACCTTGTTTCCGTTTCTCAGATAGATGGTTCAGACTCGTTGTACCTTATAAACAACTTTTTATATATAAAAAGCAGACAGCATACTAGTTGAAAGAAGAGGATAAAATAAAATCTGAGGCATTTAGAAAACAAAATTTCCCTGATTTTAGCTAATGAGATGTTTCATTTGCTGTTTGCACAAATTTGAGTTATGAATGCTTCTTTTCTGCATCCCACCTTACTCTCCTTTGAGACACATAAGTACAGGTCATCTCAGGTACCATCCAGTGAAACTCCAAGATGGGTCATCACAATCATGGAGTCACGGTTTGGTTTAATTACGTTTTGATACTGATACTGAACACTGAAGGATGAAGCTGCTAATTTCAGGGTCAGTGATGGTGGATGTTAATGGTAGGGTGGCCCTTTCGCTGAGCCCGCTACCCCACAGGGGCTTGTGCTCTTCTCAGCGATACCCCACAGCTGTAAGTGCCCTGGTCCTCTGTGGACAATATTACATTTAAATCGCGGTCCAGGCCATGGCAAGATGGTCTGGCACACCCTCATACTGCACCCCCCACATCAGGACCAGCCCTTCCTCTGGGCACACCGTGGGAATGGTACCTCCACTCTGAAGGTGGCCAGGGGTGGGGACAGCGCTGGACTCCTGTCACATACTGCTTGCACTGACAGTGGAGAGAGAGATGGGGGTTCCAGTGAAAAGGAAACTATCACTGCATCTCCATGGCTGCTCATACAGCACGAGGTGAAAATGTTGTTTTATAATAAATCATTAAATGTAGCTGTGAGGCATTTTGCTATACATCTGTATTTCATGCTGATTGGAGATACCTTCCGATCCATGGACCTTGTTTTTATTATATGTTTAATATTACTGGAGTAATACAGACTAAATGTCCGCACGTGTGTGTGAATATAATCTCACGTGCACCTGGACATGTAGACACGGGTTTAACAGGCCCAGTGTATCACGTGGCGATGCACAGTCGCCTGTTTTGTTCTCGATCTCTGACCAGCCTCTCAAACTCTGCTGTGGGTTTTAGCAAAAGCTGTAGCTCCCCTGTGTGGCACTGGAGTGTAAGAACACATGGTGTAAAGCGAGGTGTGGGGACAGGCTCCTCCAATGCCGCCAGGCCTCCCCTCCCCTGCAGGGTTTGGCTGTTGACCTCCTGCCCAAGAGCAGGTCCCGATGCCCAGAAGCTCACTCACTGACGTGGGGCTCTCTGCGGTGGGCTGCCCTCCCCAGCTGCTCCTACTGACAGAAATACACTTTCTGCGCTCTGCCTGTGACACTTTCCCTCCTGCAGTCGTGGGGTGTGTCTGTCTCCTGCCCTCTTCTGCATCCGGCTCAGTCCCTCACTCTCTCTGTGATCACGATCTGCCTGCTCAGCTCCCCTTGGCGGTATCCGGCAGGTGGACCGGGTTGGGCAGATTCGAAAGGGGCCCCGCCTCTTGGGGACACCCACGCCCCACACGCGCACCTATGCGCTTTCGGCTGCTCACTGAGGTCTCCTTGGTCCCAAGCTGTGTTTACTCTGCCCGCCGGCGCCACCTCTCTAATGCCATATCAGGTGTCCCATCAGCAGTGGATCTCACCCGACACCCCCTCCGAAAGAGGACTCCCTCTTTGGGGCGGCCACTCTGCCGCGTGTTTACCTGACAGCTCGCCATGGGGGGCACGGTGCTCACACACCCACCGCTCACACGACATTCCTGCATTGCTTTGAAGGGACCCTCTGCATGTTTACTGATGCAAATTAGCCGGCATTCTGCCTGTGGTGGACCGGGGCCCGTGGAATGCACCGTGGGTGGTGCCCCCCCCCCGCCGGCTCTCCACCACGTCCCCCCTTGAAGACCCGATGAGTAACACGTGCCGTGAAGCTGCCTCCTGGGCCTGATACCCCCTGGGGGGTAATAGAAGCAGCCCTTAGACGTGGCCCACAGCCCCGCGGCTGCTTGCGAGGCCTTCGGCGGGCGTGTGGAGGCGCGTGAGATGGGAAGGTGTTTACGCTGACACACGAGTGGCCGTGATGGACGGACACTTCAGCTCTCGCGGTTTCTCTTCTCCGCTCGTGTTTCAGCTGCCAGCTATCGAATGTCATCGGCTTGGCTCGACGCTTCTTGCTTATTGGCCCAGAACGGCTGATAAGTGTCAAGCTGGATTGTTAAACCTTGTTACTTACTGGAGTTTTTTTACTTGAGTAATTTGGGTTAAGCGCTGGAAGGGAGCATCCAGGGGAGCTAGCTGCTGTCTGCCAGTTTGCCTTAGGTACAGATCCTCTGGGTGTGCAGTCAGCAGGTGGGTGTCAGTGGTCTGGCCAAAACCGGGACCCTCCCTGGCCTGACAGCTGTGGATGGGGACTCAGGCAGCTGGGGGAAGGGGGGGTACAGGTTCAGGCACCCTGTGTGTTGGTAATTATTTACAATGGGGATTGTCCTGCAGACAGCCAGCCCTCGGGCTGCCCCAGCACCCTGGGGACGTCCTGCATTAGGGCAATGGCTACCCAGGTGATGTTTACCGGGAAGTGCAGAGCAAACAGGGCTGGAGCCCATGTCCTCCTGCTGATGTAAAAACCACACGGCCCGGGGGGGGGCGGGGGGTTCTACAAAGTGGAGGGTAATCTGTGATCCATGATGTATGACAACTATCTGTCAGGGCTTTTCAAAGCAGACTTCCACAGGCATGGTATGTGGCAGCGACAAAAACAGACCTATCAGGACCAACCTGTCACTAACCTATTAACCCTAACCCACTAACCCTAACCTATTAACCTTAACCCATTAACCCGTAACCACTAACCCTAACCCTAACCCAGTAACCCTACCCTTTTCCACTAAGTAAACCCATTAACCCAAACTTCCAAATGTACTAATTATAACCCATTAACCCTACCCTTTTCCACTAATCTAACCCTATTAGCCTCAGCTTCCTAACCCATTAATCCTAACTTCCTAATTTACTAATCGTAACCCACTAACCCTATCCTTTTCTACTGGCCCAAACCCATTAACCCTGACTTCCTAACCCAGTAACCCTAATCCCCTAACTGTAATGCACTAACCCTAAGAGCTTCTCGCTGTCACTTCCTTCTGGCTTGAGGATGCTGGGACGTCGGTAAGCTGGAGTTATCCTGTCGTTATGCTGATTATCTGCTCTGGATCCTGGGCCTTGTTGGTTATGCTGACCATGCCTGTCTAAATCCCCAAGCTGGGGATCTAGCTGGTGGGCGTCTGTCTGCTCCGATAGAGTTGGTGTGCCGCGGCCTGCTCTCCTTCTCCAGCTGCCTCTCTCTGTGGCCCACTCCCTCCTCTGCCAGGTGCCTGCCGTGTGCTGGGGCGGCCCAGGGTCCAGGTGTGTGGGGTAAACAGCCGCCGGGCTTTTACATTCCTCCTCCCCCAGCACAGACCTCCGTTGAGGCCCTGCCCAGGGATGGGCTGCTCCAGTGCCTCTCTGAGCCCACTGTCAGGACCAAGGTGCACTAATTACAGCCCAGCTTGCCAAAACCCCCAGGGAGAACTGGTGGTTGGGGGGGGTGTTGAACAATATGCCACTTCCTGTCAGCATTGCTGTGCAATTCAGCGATTCCCTGTAACACATTCACAAAAATGATTCTTGTGAAAGAGCAGCTGTGAAACAGCAGGTGATGGGCGTGTCCTCCGAGTAAAATGGGGGTGGGGGCAGTGTTACTCCAGGAGCTGGATCCCATTGCAGAGAAGCATCAGCTGTGGGAGGGAGCTCCCCTCCCTGGGTAAACTTCCTCCTTGGCTCCTCTTCAATACCGCATCTAAACTACATTGTGGCACCCCCAAGCCACAGTCATGTCTCCCTGCTCTGTGATTAGCTGCCAGTAACACCTGTGGGCTACGGTGAAGGTGTACCCCTACACAGTTGCGTGCTCCCCCCACCCCCGACATTTGTGTACCCCGCCCCCGGCTGCGTTCTCCCCCCCTGCTATGTGCCCCCGGCTCCCACAACTGCATCCCCCGGGCTCCATGTCCCCCTTCTGGCTGTGTGCCCCACCCCCCCCGGCTGCTTCCCCCCACTTTCATCTGTGTGCCCCCCCTCCCAGTTGCCATTCCCTGGCTCCCAACTCAGCCTTCTATCACACTCACATAGTCACATGCTCACAACCCCCTTCCCACCCTTGAGCAGAGGATAGAGAGGGATGGAGAGGGATAGACAAGGGGAGGGAGAAAAAGAGGATGACAGAAAACCAATATGGAAGGCAAAAAGAGAAAGAGGAGAGGTAAAGAATAAGGAAAGGAGAGGGGGAGAGTGAAGAAGAAGCTTACCTGGAGGGTGACTCCCCCCAACACATCCCACACATCCCTCTAACATTTGGGCTCCCCCTGACTAGGACCCTGTCACCCCCCCATGTTCAAACACTCAGGGCTTGGACCTCAGCAATGTGGAGGAGTCATGTGACCACCACTGATACTGGACTAAATGTGTAAATGCTATTTAAAGTGTTTGTTCAGTTGTATAAACAGCGCGCCTCTGTGGTTATGCTTGATGGCATGACATTTTTATTTATGGTTATATTTTTAGTTATATTTTTGAACCAGTAAATCATGACAGAATAAGAGTGTTTCTGTGAGTTTCTCACGTCTGTACATCAAATGAGCCTGTCAGACATCTGTCCTGATCAGTGAGGTCCCACTTGCACCCAGGGAGACTGACCCGGCCTCCTGAGCCCCCCATAAGGGTGACACACTTCATTCTGTGCTTGCTTGCTGCCTCTCCAGGTTATAGGGAACTCACAGTGCCCCCTATAAACCCCAGCACACTGAAGCATGGTAGGCACCAGTGGGGGGGGGTTAGAGTGTGGGACGAGGAGGAGCTCACATATGGTGTGAAATTTATGAAGATCTCAGACAACAACAGAGTGTTCAGAGAGGGTAGACTCTGTGTCCACAGATCCCCAGAAGACACAAGTAGCCAGAGAGCACAGACTCTGTGTCCATAGATCCCCAGAAGACACAGGCAGTCAGAAAGGACAGACTCTGTGTGCATAGATCCCCAGAGGACACAGGCAGTCAGAGAGGATAGACTCTATGTTCATAGATCCTCAGAGGACACAGGCAGTCAGAGAGGACAGACTCTGTGTTTACAGATCCTCAGAGGACACAGGCAGTCAGAGGGGACAGACTCCCTGTCCAAAGATCCCCAGAGGACACATTCAGTCAGAGAGGATAGACTCTATGTTCATAGATCCTTAGAGGACACAGGCAGTCAGAGAGGACAGACTCTGTGTTTACAGATCCTCAGAGGACACAGACAGTCAGAGAGGACAGACTTGTGGTCCCTGTGAGGCTGAAGAGGTAGTCAGAGATGTACTTTCTTTGACAGTGTGAGACTGATTTCAATAAAAAGTTATGAGGGAGAAGATCTGGCCATTTTTCTGAGTCACTGCTCTGCTGGTGGCCCAGTGACTGACGGTCTGTCAGAAGCAGCCAGAATAAAAAGCTGAGTTCAAAGCATCTTCATGAGTGATGTTTAAAACAGTGTCTGTAAACACAGATTCATTACGAAGCAATTATTTTTGTTATATTTGATGACATTAATCTGCACTCCGATTATGCTTGAATGAGATGCCAGTAAAGTCAAAATTTTAGAAGTAGAGGAAGAGAACGGTCCAACGATCCAGCTCCTGTTTTCTTCTCTGCTCAACAGTCGATATTTGTGTTTTTAAAAGTGGACATGACAGAAAACACCGGAACACAGGTGAAATGATACCTCCAACCTGCTAGCAAGGTACCAGTGTGAGTGAGAGCTCCCCGTCATCCGCCGTCCTCCTGTGGCTCTCTCCTTGTTGATCTTTTCCTTTCTTTCTTTTCCTCCCTCCCTCCCTCCATTCCGCATGATTTATATTGCCCTCTGTTTTCCCTGGCCCACACGGCCCGGGAGTTTGCGCTAGGCCCACTCATCCGGAACCGATGTCATTTGAATCGCGCTAAATGAACGGCCTGGCGAATTCCGACCCATAACATGCCGGCGTGTATCAGGAATGCGCAGTGTGGGGCAGATGGAGACGGGGAGCCCCGGGGAGCCACGCAGGGGTGGGGGGTGGGGGTCAGCGGGGCTTCTGACATCATCTGCTCTCTACCTGGAGTGAGGCCTCCAGGGGACCTTAACCCAGCCCACCCAGCGTCCAGGGCCGGCAATCAGGGTCCCGGCAGCGAGGACCACTAATCTTCAGGACACTGTGAGAAATATGACTTTCTCTGGGTCTGCCCCCCCTACTTTCCCTGCCCAGCCACCCAGGGGGCTGCGAACGCAGTTATGGCTGAACAAACAAGACCTGCTGCTCTTCTCCTGGCTTGTAAAAATCCTAGATTATTGTAATAGTGATAATAATGATATTAATGATGCATCAGCACATTAATCTATTGCTGCCAAGAGACCCTCACCTCCCCACAAAGACATAAAGATGGTATTTATAAATTCTCGCTCTTGTAATGGTGGCCTTTTATAAATGTATGTGACTAATTAAACATTTATGCATATGACGTACTAATTGGTGACTACATGTATGTTGTCATAAAGCTGAATGTAGTCAGCAAGATCAAAATAACCTTTGCTGCTTTACAGAGTATCATCCCCCGCAGGAAGGAGATGTCCACGGGCCAGCGGTGGGGGATGGGGGGGGGTTGAGCAGGGCCACTGTGCCAGTGACCCTAAGCTGGACGATTCCCTCATAATCACTCATATTTGCCCCCCCCCCCCGTAATCATCACCTCCTTCACTATTTACAGAGCGAATTTCTTACACTTGAATTTGGGCATGTGGTCGTGGGGCCGACTGTACAAGCTGCTGAGGTCCGTTTGAAAGGCGGTCCTGTAAACTCTGACAGAGCGACAGAACAAAAAGACAGCCAGCAACGGCAGTGCCGTTGAGACCAGAAGGAGGCCGCTGGATTCAATCACATTCGGGGAGCTGCTTCCACCCGACATGAAACTGCAACGTTTCTCTTCCTTAATTAAATGTCTGACCGCATTCTGTCAGATGTCTAGGCCTATTCAGGTTCCCCTTGTCCTTTGAGTTGGGGGCCTATGTGCTTCTCAGATCCCGTCTCCTGATCACCATCAGAGGGCCGGGCTCGTTTCGGTTCTCCTCGACCTCTGCCCACCAGCACCCACTGGGGCTCCTCCTCGCCGGGAGACTCCCCAGTGACAAGCAGACAATGAGGGCAGTCACTTGCTGATGCAGGTAAGACCTGGGGAGCACTGCACGTGGGCATTCCGAAAGCCACCCCAAATGGCATACTAGGGGCCTCACTCTGGGGGCGTTCCTGTCATGCCACGGCGTGTTTTCCTGAGCTGATGCAGGATGAGGTCATGGCGAGCGAGATGTGGGGCATGTAGGGTGTGCGTCTCCGCTACGGCGCGTCGGCCCGCCGGATCCTTAAGCCAATCCTTAAGACTTAAGACTAATCCGGCCTTTTCCCCGAGGCGGGACCCCGCTCTGCAGCAAATGCTGTCTGAGTGCCAGGGACAGAAGGTGTTTAGGGGAGGGAGCCTCACGAACCTCCTCCCCGCACACACACATACTCACAAAGACTCCGCAGACGTCTGCAGCAGCTGTGATCTTGACACCCCAGGCCCACAATGCCGAGGGATTACTGAGGAGGTGGATGGAGCCCCGCCCCCCACGAGGGCACCGTGGGGGGGGGGTGTCAGACATCCCACCGACCTTGACATAATGAGTGTTTGTGCCAGATCTGTGACTGGCCCGCCAAGAACCTTAAAACCCCCCTCACACTCTCACACCCCTACTGCGCTGTCCTCATCTGACACCCCAACAGCAGATATCTGTGTGTGGGGGGAAGGGACCTCACGTATTTGCAAGTTGCCAGCCGGATATTTCAATAGATGGATGTATGGGTCATACATACACTTACATACAGGCATACAGACACATGCGTAAAGACACACAGGCACACACATGCTCTCACACACGCACGGAGTGGGTGTATATGGATGAGTCATGTGACCAGGGACACGGGGAGTCCTGATTATCATTTGGGGTTTGCCTGGGGGGTGAGGGGGATGATTTCCTCTCCTAAACCTAAACATTTTATCCTGCCCTGTCTCCAGGAACACCATGAGCGGGAAGATTTATAATGTTTTGTCCATGGAGAATTCCACAGGAAGTCGTTTTAATTAAGAAATATCGCTGTTAGGGTGAGCGTATTTACTTTCCCAAAATGATCATTAGCGCTGGCCTGGTCGTCCTATCCGTCACGGAGCGAGTGCTTGGCACTGGACGGATATGTGGGACTCTGCGTGATCTTCCCGGCTCCCCTCATGGCCTCATTGGGTCATCGGCCTGCTTTATGAACTTTCCTGGGAAACGGATTCGGAATTCAAAAGGAACACATTTGGGAATTCTGTTGAGGTGTTCCGTTCAGGTGTTCTATTTGGGGCAGACCATAGGTGAGTGCCAGGATGTGGGATGTGTCATCAGTGCCCAAAAAGTGAAAACAAGCATGGCATCCTTTGTTATAAATGCTGGGAGCTGACACTCCCCCTCCCAACACGAGTAATCAGTGTGAGCGTGATGCTTTAAACAAACATCTGGAGGGCTCATTAGCATAACTGGCTAGCGTGACGACATGGGCCGCTGCAGGTTAACCCCTGGCTGGTAAGAGTAACGGCACAAGGGCCTCTCCGGGCTCAGGGGCGTCTCGAAAATCTCTGCACTCACTGTTTGATATACGCTGAGGGCCAGACAGGTTATAATTTATGGCTGCCACTGTTGCCCTCTTATATATTTTTCACTGGGAGCAATGTTTAGCATGGAGCGGGATCCTGTCAGCTTTCACTTAAGATAATAAATTAGGAACTCCTTAAAGAATGTGTGTGTGTGTCGGGGGGGGGGGGTATGTGTGCTTGTCTGTGTACTAGGGTGTCGTTTTCTCGCAGCTCCCTGATTTACGACGACGCCACAGTCCATAATTTCCACACCATTCGGAACATGACCGGCTAATAACCGCGGAATATTCCAGCTCTCTGCAGTTGAACGTGACCCCGTAAATCTAACGGTCATGCTCATGGTCCAGCCAGGCTCGGTCCTTCTGCTTTAAAGGAAGAGAGTCTAAGAAACTACAGCGCACCTCATGAGGGCTGCTCATTGGGGGGGTGGGTCTAGGTGCATTATGGGAATAGACCCCCTAGAGCACAGGCTCTCAGTAAGACATAGTGGACTTGCATGTGACTAATCGTCTTCTAGGTGGCGGGTTGAGCCTGCTCAGAGCGGCAGGAGGAAAATCATGTTTGGTGAGTTTGCGGCGAAGGCGGCCCAAAAGGCCCCCGTATGTGCATACATCAGCGCTCTCTCCTCCTCAGAAGGGCAACTTCACTTGTTCTAACTTGCTGGAGTCAGTGTGAAAAGGTTTAAAAAGTGGATTTCCTTGAGACAGCCGCCAGACAATGATCTGAGTCGAGGACAGGAGATGTGGAATGTGCTGGAACAACTGCTTTGAAGAAGCACTGTTCCTCTTACATTAGGAAAGTAATCACTGTCCACATGTGATTCCACTCCCCCCACACACGCACATTTAAAATCAGTCCTGGCTGACAATCCTCCTTTAGAGTCCGTGGCTCACAGATCCCATCTGGCCTTGAGGGTTTCCTTTGGGATCCTCAGGTCTGGTCTTGACCACAACCCGGGGAAAGGGTGGTGGGGGGGGGTGAGTAAGGGCAGCTTCTCAAAGACCTCCGTCCCTTCCCACTCTTCCCAAGGGAGCCTGCCCCAAATTTATTCAGAGACAATAATCCCTAATTGTGGGATCACATTACGGGCAAAATTCTTGTAAACCCCATTAATGACTGTACTTAATTACGATACGAAGAAGCCTTAGACGTTATCACAAGTGCAGGGGAGTGGGCGAGCACAAAGCCAGATGAGAATAGATCACACACACAGGAACAGACACACGACATTCAGACACACACACATGCAGTCTCACATACACACAGTGTTCTCGGCCTGAAGCTCCCCTCTCGGCCTTATTGTCGAGGGGATTTCATATGATTAAAGCAGGGATCATTCCAGTCTGTCACAGTCACTGGGATCCAAAATCTGCCCAATAACGTGAAGCTGTCGAGACGACTGCACACAGCCCCAGGTTCGAGTTCTGCAAAGCTGAACGTCCTTTCTGAGCTGCCAATGCTCCTGTGCGCATTCTTTGTATGTGTGTTTCTGTAAGGTGTGGCACACATGCATTTCCTCCCCCCCCACCCCGCAGCAGGGGCCCCTGTGCTGTCGCGTGCCACTTACAGGTCCAACGCACCGTCACCTAGAGCCTCGTCAGAGCTGGGCGTGAACTGTGGCCCTGCAACATGTCACATGTTGGAGATCTGGAAAACAGACGTGGGAACGATGACAATGAAACTCATCGGTGCTGTTCAACTAAAAGTGTGAAAACTTTGTTTTTAACTTGATGGAATGGGGGGTTTTGGGTTAATTTGAATAAAACGGGGCTTGCTGGGTACTCAGAAACACAGATACTCATGATGTCTGGGTGTGAATGACCCCTGAGAGTTGAGAGTGAAAGTGAAGTGATTAATTGTCATTGTTGACACACCACAGTGAACAACAGTGAAATGTGTCCTCTGCATTTAATCCATATGTGACAGCAGTGGGCAGCTATTATTTAGCACCTGGGGAGAAGTGTGTGGGGGCAGTGCCGTGCTGATAGGGGATTCGAAACAGCAACCTTTCAGCAGTCACAAGTGTGCTGTGCCCCTTCATGCTCCAAGGTGCCTAAACACAGAAAACCTGCAAGCCCAAGAGGATTATGAGGGGGGGGGGCGTTGGTGCACCTTACCTTTGAGGATGAGGAGATAGGGAAAAACGGGCTCTTGTCAGGCAGCTTTATTATTAGTGAACATGTGAGTAGGAACAACAGGTGTCCCATCCCCCCCCCCCCTTCACTCGCGCTTCAGTGAAAATTGAAATTGAGACGTCAACCCCAGTAATAAGAGTGATTCCACCAGCTGGGCTGCCCTGGTGAGAAAGGCCCTGAGATCAGAGGCCGGAGAGGATTAGACGCCCTTCTGGGCCGAAACTCTGTCTGGCTGCCCAGCTGCTGGGTCTTGGCACGCGTACACCTCGGCTCCTGAGCGCTGGGGCGGGCCGGGTAGGCGGGGCAGCGGGAATCAGGCTGGGGATCTATGGAGCTCGCCGTTGTACCTTAGAGGAGGTGAACCGGCCTGCATTATGAAGTAAAAAGATTCAGAAATGTTGGTTACATGAATTGTCATGGGTAAATGACACATGATTTATCTTTTTGAGGACTTTCACAACTCAATAACATAATCAGCATGTGAGAAATGGCTGGAATTGCCGACAATTTGACTCATCGTTCGTGTCTTGTGACCCAGTATTCCCTGTTACAATTATAATGTTTGTAGTTTAGCCTATTTTGGGTTTTGTGAGTAGGGTCAGAGCATTATGGGATGAGGCCACTTTCACACCCTACAGTGTGTCTGGGACCTGAACATCCTTTACACTAAGAGAAAAGACACCCCACAGCAGACCAAACACAAGCAGAAGTATGTGTGTGTGTGTGAGTGTGTGTGTGTGTGTGTGTGTGTGTGTGTGTGTGTGTGTGTGCGTGCGTGTGTGTGTGAGTGCGTGTGTGTGAGTGTGTGTGTGTGAGATCTAGGTGGGGGGAGGCGA
>JAAGVU020000040.1:21152026-21182108 GCA_011763525.2 Mormyrus iriodes
GACACGAAGAGCTAGACAACCGAAGCGGGGGGCTGGAGAGAGGGCGAGTGTGGGCGCGCTAGACAGAGGGAGGGAGGGGGGGAGAGGGAGAGAGAGAGAGAGAGAGAGAGAGAGAGAGAGAGAGAGAGAGAGAGAGAGAGAGAGAGAGAGATGACATTTACCACCACAGACAATATAGTCAACCTACTAGCAGCTCGTCTTCAAGAGCCCAAACCACCCAACCAATGAGACAAGGGCCTCACCATTAAACCTATCAATGGCCTCCTGCCTCATTCCTCCAGTGACACCTCCATCAATCCTTTCGTACTTGTATCCCTCGTTCTCTAGAAAGTCTTCCAGCAAGTCCAACATCTTGGTCATCTGGGAAAACAAAAGGGGGGGGGTGAGTAATCAACGCATAGCGGGAAATCTGAGGAGGCGCATAAGGCAAGTAACACCACACAGGACAGAACGAGGCTTTCCATAATCCCCGAGGACCAAGCGGGTGAAGGTGGCACAAGCCCCCACCTGAGAGAAGATGAGCACTCTGTGCCCCCCCTCCTTCAACTTCTTCAGCATCTTGTGCAGCAGCATAAGTTTCCCGGCCGCCTTGGTCAGGGCACTGCCGTCATACATCCCATTGGGCATTTTCGGGGCTTCCTGTCATCAGCAAAATCACAGAACACCAATACAGTTAAGCATTACTCAAAAAAAAAGCCTGTACAAATTGTCCATGGTCCTTTTCTTCAAATACCCCATGAGGGCCCTTCTGAAGTATGACGAACACCATGGGTAAGTTCCCCTGCCCCAGCCCTGTTGGGAGGGCCCCGTACCATGGCGGCTGCCGGGAAGAGGTAGGGGTGGTTGCAGCATTTCTTTAGATCCATCACCACGTTGAGCAAAGACACCTGGTTGCCTCCTCCACGAGTGTTCAGAGCCTCAAAGTTGCGCGTCAAGATGAACTTGTAGTATTTCCTGGGAAGGTGGGGGGAGCATGCATCATATTAGCAGAAATTAAGGTAAGAGCCCCCTAAAAGTCAGTTAAAGCTGCACTCACTTCTGCATAGGGCTGAGCTCCACACGCACAATCAGCTCCGTCTTGGACGGCATGTTCTTGAAGACGTCGGCCTTCAGCCTGCGCAGCATGTGAGGCCCTAGCATGTCGTGTAGCTTCTTGATCTGGTCCTCTTTGGCGATATCAGCGAACTCCTCCAGGAAGCCTTCCAGGTTACTGGGCAAGGTCAAGCAGATGTGCAATTTAATGGCTTGACACTAGAAACATGCATCGCACCAGGACAGAGCATCCAGCTCTTCTTCTAGAAATGACCAGACAGCCAGTTGAGTTGCTTGTGATTCATCAGTAACAGATGCCTTCAGAATGCAGCTAAACACCATTTAGCAAAATCAAGCAGTTTGACCAACATCTTCAAAGAGAAAGATGGACAGCCAGGAAAAACAGACCAGACAGACAGAGCTGTACTGACTTGAATCTCTCTGGGGTGAGGAAGTTAAGGAGATGGAAGAGCTCCTCCAAGTTGTTCTGCAGCGGAGTTC
The DNA here is from genome assembly GCA_011763525.2 of Mormyrus iriodes. Taxonomy (NCBI): domain Eukaryota; kingdom Metazoa; phylum Chordata; class Actinopteri; order Osteoglossiformes; family Mormyridae; genus Mormyrus; species Mormyrus iriodes. The sequence goes on from JAAGVU020000040.1 coordinate 21,153,560, forward strand.
CAGTCAGCAGCAGCTTGTGTTGGAGATGGTAGTTATTGAGCACCCTGAAGAACTGCGTCAAGGAAGAGGAGGTTCTTAGTCAGATCTTTCAACTCCTGAGTCAGTGTAGGCACCATACTCATGCTGAACGCACTGATCCCAAGTCGGTACCTTCGACTGATTGTTCTTGAGCCTGTGGGCCTCGTCAACAACCAGACAGGCCCACTGGATAGAGCCAAGGATGGCCATGTCAATGGTGATCAGCTCGTAGGAGGTCAGCAGCACGTGGAACTTCACAGATGCCTCTTTCTGCAGGGTGAGAGTATTGCAGATTGACAGATTCACTAAGCTGCATGAACGCTTACAAAAGCACTGCCACAATGCGACAAACCAAAACAAAAATCTGAAACAATCATGGGGCTGACCTTTACCAGTCCCCACATGCCTACCTTCATTCGAGAGGCCTTCTTCCCACCCCGGATGGCATTGTCCTCGAAGGTAAACTCGTTCTCGCGGATAACAGCTCGGCTATCCTTGTCGCCCACATAAGTGACCACGTACATGTCCGGGGCCCACATCTCAAACTCTCGCTCCCAGTTGATGATTGTGGAAAGAGGTGCACTCACCAGGAATGGGCCTTTGGAATGACCCTGGGGGAGAAGGAGAAGAATCTAAAATGCAACCAAAGGCAGTGTAGAAGAACGAACTGGTACCAGAACAGCATGGAAATGGGAAATGGCAAAAAATATATCATAAAATCAGTGACACTTTATCTAGAACTAAAAGGAACAGTACAAGTGTTCTGTCCTGCCTTTAGGACAAAGTCCCAACTTTGGAATTTTCCCCTTTATTGGACAGAGTCACTGTGCGTCCCTGCCTCTCCGTCATCCCGCTGATGCTAACAGACGGGAACAGGAAGGCTGGACACCAGATACACACACTTACTTGCATGTGCAAGTTAGGAGGATAACCAATGGGACATAGATTTAACAACCCCATGCACCGCAGCTACCGCTTCACACTCCTATAGGCACACACACACCTCCTTGTAGAGTGAGTAAAGGAAAACCGCGGTCTGGACCGTCTTGCCCAGCCCCATCTCGTCGGCCAGAATGGTGTCGGTGCCCTGGGCCCAGGAGAAGCGCAGCCAGTTGAGCCCCTCCAGCTGGTAGGGGTGCAACGTGCCACCAGTGCTATCCAGGTACTCCGGCTGCCGCTCGAACTTGATGGTGGGCTAGAGTTGGATCGATATCAAAATTGCAATTTCAATACTGATACCAGCTTTGATTCCTTGGTATCGATACTAAATCGATACTGTAAAACGTTCCCATTTAAATATTATGAATTAAACCAACAGCAATATCCTATAATATAGTTTTAGCATTGTCAGTGAAACATGCATGGAACGATTAAACTCCACTGGTGTTAACATTCACGTCTGCTGTTCATTTATCCTAGCCTACTTTTCCATCACTGGAGAAAGGGATATGAATGAGCGTGCATGTTGGCTAAAGAATAAAAAAAATAAAAATTTAAGAAGTGAAACAACCACTAAATGTCACTGTCATGCACCTTATATGCCATCATGCACCCGATGACCTTTAAACTCCGCATGTAAATCAGGTTGAGCAACAGAAGTACTTCAAAAATTTAGACATGTTGTTCCTTTGTAGCCACGTTTGCATGCAAAGGCTGTCGGCTCTGCTGGGGGGGGGGGGGCTCACCTTTTTTTGTTCAGTTTAATACCAAAATAACACTCTCACATCATGCCGCCCTGCTTATCAGCTAGAGGCGGGTTATGGGGAATCTTCAAATTATGTAGCTTCTCCGCACAAGAGCCGCATGACATGAATGCGACCATCTCTCCCTAAAGCGCACATCCGGCACGCTCACTATGACGCGACTTCTTAGCGTTTTTGATGAGTGCGATGGAGATGTACGGTACATCTCCATCAAATAGTGATATTTGCAAAACGATAGAATCGTACCGTTTTAAATTCTCAGTACGACTCCAGGATATAGGACAAAAGTTATGGTAGCCGCAGGAAGGGGATGCCGGTTTGAAACAGGTCTCAAACCAAGTAGACAGAGGGGGGGGGGGGCAAAAATCCTGGCGCTGTACACTTACGTCCACAACAGGATTCGCAGGAGGTCGGTCCAGCTTCTTAACTCTGCTCAGCTTCATCTTCAGCTTCTTACTTGGTCTACCATCATCTCCCATCATGAGCTCCCTTATAAGCAACAGTGAGGCAGGCAGGGTGAGGAGTTTAATTAAATGACATCAATTACTGACCCATTTAATGAAAACTAGAACATCTACACACACAGACAGCATTAATCTACCTTGACAACACAAAGACAGCTACGCTCAATGAATGTAAAGGCTCAGAGTCTGACGAGAACAGCAGGATTAAGGACTCATCACCACAGCAATCACTGTGCAGCAGGCCTGTGTACCTGTGATTCCAGTACATCTGTTTGTAGGAGTCATACTCCTGGATATCCATGTCCTCACTCTCCCAGGAAGCCTGATCATATGGCAGATCCCGCCACTTGATCAAGTAATGAATATTATTCTTCTTATCAACACTGCCGGAGAGAATTGTTCAGTCAGGGACACTCTCGTGCAAATTGATAAAAAAAGTTTTGGTGGTGAACGAGAAAGGTTCCAGGAATTGCAAACCCCCCTCCAATTTCACACCTCCTCAAAAATCTCTGGGCAAAGACTCACGGCTGGGAGCGCGAAGCAGGTTTGGAGTGCTGCTGGATAATGTATGTGAGTCCCAGTGGGATGACCGCAGCTTCCAGAAACAGGGCTGATTACCTGTGATTCAGGATGCGGTGAATCATCATCCATTCCATCTTGATGCCGAAGCGATAGAACCTCTCCTCCATCTGAGCAAAATACGGGTCCTTGTTCTTCCTTTTAGTGCTTTTATCCTCATCGCCCTCACCCCCAAAGTCCACGGGCGGGGGCTCGTCCATATCATTCTTGCGCTGATAGTTCCGGAACATCACCTGACAGTGCAGCTCCAACTACACAAGGCAAAAAAGCCCGGGTTAATAACCATGTCTCCAAAAGGAGAGCAACACGTGCAGTTAAGAGGCCAGGTGACTGTAGACACAGATCTGATGGGTTATGTACTGGCACAAGAATTCATACATCTGAATATAAAGCATGTTTGTAGGGATCCGGCTGCAGCAGCCATCCGTATCTGAGGGTAAGTGTGAGCGTTTACCTGCAGCTCGGAAACCCAAGAGCAGTGCCAGTAGGACATATTGCTCCATTTGACGAAGAACTCCCTCTCTGGGCGGCCAGCCAGAGGGGCAGGGTCAGGGGCGTCGTCGGGAAGGTTGGGAGGTCGGGGCACCGGAGTTGGGGGCGGGGGCTCTCTCCAGCGCCAAGTCAGGATTTTCTGGACTTTCCCCTTCATGGGCGGACACTAACAGAGGAGGAAGAGCAGTTCTGTAATCCTGACATAATATACAACATGGAGGCCACTGCCACATGAATCATTTAAATGATCTAACTCATCCACTGCTGACTAATATGGGCCATCCCCCCCAGCCCCCGCGCCGACTCACAGTGCAGCGGGGGCAGATCCACTCGCCGTTGGGGATCTCGGGCAGGGGCGGATTCAGGCAGTGGATGTGGTAGGACGAGGGGCAGGAGTCGCAGCACAGCAGCTCCCCGCCATCTTTGCAAACACGGCAGAACTCCATGTGGTGGTCATCCTCCTCGGTGTCGCCGCCATCCCTCCGGCCCTCCCCCTCGTTATCCTCCTCCCCTTCCGAGCCGTCCTCTCTAGCCTCCCACTGCACACCCTCCTTCTCCTGGAGGAGAAACAGAAAGAATCAAACCAAGCGCTGGGGCCACAGACTTCAGACGGGCTGACCCTGAACCAAACCCAACCCTCCTCAGGCTAAGTGCTGGGGAAGCGACCGGCCGTGTGACAGAGCCCGGCGACTCACGCAGTGGGGACAGCTCCACTTGCCCTCGGGGGCCTTCTCCATATCGGGATCCAGGCAGACCATGTGATAGGCGCGGGGGCATGTGTCACACAGGATGATCTCGCCGCCCTGCTGGCAGACCTCACAGTAGTCTTGGTGGTCTGTCTCATAACCATCGCCATCCTCCTCTGCCGAAATAGCGCAAAGGGATTGAGGGAGGGGCGTCACGCGATTAAGAACCGTATCAGTGACATCACCCTGTGAAGGGGACCAACCTTTCTTCTTCTTCTTAGATGTCTTGGCTTTTTTCTTTGAGCGGCTACTGCGACTGTTGGACCCATCCGATACAGAGAAGCTGTTCAAGCTGCCGTCGTCAAAGTCGCTGTCCACGTCCACCTCGTCCTCCTCGCTCTGTGGGAATGCGGGGGTGGGGGGGGGTTAGCGTGCAGCATGAGTAGCCACAGCAAGACCACTGGCCCGGGACGGTGCTGACCGAAGAGCGCTTCCTCTTGTTGCTGTTGAAGCCACCCAGTTTGATCTTCAGCGGGGCCACCTTCTTGGTTTTCACCTTCTTCTCTGGAGGCTTGGGGGGAGCTTTCGGTTTTTTGCGCGCGTTCGGTCCTGTGGATACAAAGGCCTGGTTGCAAATTTCTTCACCCAAAACCCTTCACCCAAAGCCCCCTTTCTGGCCCCTACCTTTGCCCTCCTTGGTCTTGGCCTTGCGTAGTGGAGGCACTGGTGGAACTTGGGGTTGGGCTGTGGCAGTGGGCGGGGGGGCGACCGAGGTGGTGCTGGCCAGGCCCACTGTCCCTGAGGCCGGCCCAACTTCCGTACCACTGGTCACCATGCTCTCCACGGCGGCGGCCACGTTGGCAGCTGCCAAGGCCGCTGTGGCGCTGGCCGAGCCCCGCAGAGGGTTGTTTGTGCTGAACTCACGCCACTTCGCACCCAGAACCATCATCATCTTGGACACGGCGATCTTGGGGTTCTTGGCTGCAATGAGCGGCCTGTGCAACAAACAGAATCAAGAGCACCATTCGAACCCAGGTGAAGTAAAATCTCCTTCATCACTTACTCTGACTCCTACAACAATTTAAGGTTTATCTAATGCAACCATCTCTCACTCAGCCAGCTAAGAGAATGGCCATTCAGGACTGTAAGAGCAGAGATCTTTCTGAAAGCCGGGACCTGCAAGTATGACGTCTGTGGCCTAAACAAACAAGCCACTTGGCTGCCCAAAAATATATGCACCTGACAAACTGGCTGAATGCTTTGTAGTTTGTGAGGGTGCCATAGTCCTCCTGAGTGAAGACATGGTCAATGTCTTCCATTCCCCACTCATCTAGCAGCTGGGCAGAGGTCTTGGGCTCCTGGAATAGATAAGCATGTTATCGTTTAAGGAATTTTCCACATGCAACACCCTTCACAGATCAAATTAGCTTTGGCAATTACAGGCTGACAATGGCCCGGTCTAACCTGGTTGTCGTCATCTTCGTCTTCCTCCTCTTCCGGCTCGGGCTCTTTCCGTTTGCTTTTGCTGCTGGAGCTTCCTGAGATCTTCTCTCTCTCACCACTCGTCCCCCTCTTCCTCTCCTTCACCGAGCTCCCTCGCTTCTTCTTCTTCCGGCCTGGAGTATAGTCGCTCCCCTCACTGTCCGACCTGCCTCCGCCTCCTTCCTCCTCATCTCCGTCTTCAGCATCCAGACCTTCTACTGCCTCTGGGGAACTGCCCGCCAAGTCCTACAAGACAAGAGCCATTGCAGTGTCACACAAGCGGAACCTAGTTAGAAACAAATTCATGAACACTAACTACTAGACACTATTAAAAATACTAAATTGCTAATCCAGCAAATCACACAACAGGGCAAAATAAGACTACTTTTGCATGTAAATTTGAAACCACCCAAAGATGCACATTCATCCAACAATCAACCCTTATCCATTACAAAGTCAAGTTAACCTGGAGCCCGGCGCAGGGGAAACCCTGGAAAGGATTCCAGGCCAAACTGAGGCACCAAGGGCAATTCAGAGACAACCATTCACCTGCACTGCATGCTTTTGTTCCAAAAGGAGGAAAGTGGAGTGCCTGAGGACACTCATGCAAACAAGACCGCACGCGCACACGCACACAGGGGGTGGCAATCAAACCCACAATCCAGGAGGTGTGAGGCAACCCATGCTGCCACTCTCTCAGAGAATGTTGGGAAAATAGTTACAGTGCCACCCTAATCAAAACACAGTGAACCCTACAGAGGGAAGCCTGCCTCCATCACAATGAGGAGCCTGAGAACTTGTCTCTATTAAGTGAGCCGGAGCTTTGAGTACTGCAGTCTCTCATTGGTGCAAAGTGATGTCCACAGTCTGCTGGTCACCTACAGGGCTATGGGGAGAAGCAGCCAGACGGCACCCTCTTCCAGGCATGTGTGAAGGGCAGTGTGAGACTGTGTACTAGTCTACGTGCTATCTGAGTTATTGGTACTACTGGTTATTCCAAAAAGGTCAAAAAAATGTATTATGCCATTGGTGGGCATAAACATTAGTTATGGGAAAGGGTATTTTAGCTAGTGTAATAGGTTGAACATAGATGGATCCATCAGAGTCTTTAAAGCACAACTAGAAAGATGCACCCAGAAGACAGGAGCAGGGGGAAAAAAGAAACCCCCCAATGTGATGTTAAGCAGAAATAAAGAAGTGAGGAAAAGACAGACAGTCAAGTGTGACCCCTGGCACACAGAACCAGCACCACGCAAGCAACCAAGAAACAGCAGCTTAGAGCGGCACACACAGGACAGACCACAGCAGAGGAGGGCTCCAGCACCTCGCGGCGAACTCTCTGCCGCTTGCCACTCTTGCTCTCACGGCTTCTCTTGGCCTTCTTCTTTTTCTTCACCTTTGGCGCATCGCCATCTGACATCTCCTCGTCCAAGTCATCCTCATCTGCCATAGATCACAAGTAGACACAGCAATACCAACTTAATGACCAATGCACCTTTACGGACAGCAAAGATGACTACACTCAGGCCTTATTAGCACTGCTGCATTGCAGTCCAAAGGAACTTTTAAACCATATTGTAACCATGCAGCTACAGATATTGAATGTCCCACAGTGCAGGCACACGGAGCCTGACACAGAAGTTTCCCGTCAGACAAAATCCATTCTAATAAAACGCAGTGATTCAGATTACACCATGCATAAGAAAAACTAAATATACTTAAGTTAATGCCACCAATTGCTGTCTGCATGCATATCTTTGCATACTGCAGTAGGAGTTTAGGGGGGAAAAAATGTTTTGTTACTTTTTAACAGACTATTACTACACTCGTTTTCACATCACTTTTAAATAAACCCTATCCGTGTGCGCTAGTATATAGCCGAACGTCTTAATAAAGGCATTTCAGTGCATAACGATTAGTTGAACACAGTACTACGGAAAATTCTTCAAAACCAGAGGCTGAAATGAGATCTTATCGTTTTATTGTGGCCGCTTCCACCATCGAACAGTCCCAAATGCGGGTGACTGGGTGACCGAGGAGGCCCGAAAACGGGAGTTTCAAATGTAATAAAAACAGTAAGCGAAAGGACACATCAGCGGCCGGCCATGTACCGCGGCGCAGGGGGCTGAGCGCCGGCTCGGCTTGCGCTGCACACGGCATCTGATGCGCTCTACGTGAGCGAAAGCGGCGCGGCGCACAGCCATTTACTGCGCTTTACGTGTGCATTACGGAGCCGAAACGGAAATCAGCTCGAGCAGGAAAAAAGAAATGGTTTGACAGAAAAGCATTGTGCTTTCTGCCATCCGAGCTCCTCTACTCGCCACACTCATGATCGAGTCCAATGCAGTGACATCCCATACGATCCCGTATGCGTTCACATCGGGATGGTACCGCAGCCGGTTAGCCGGTCCATTGTGCTCCGCCAAGCCGGCTGCACGGTCGGTGCCCCGGGCCGAACCGATCATCTTACTTTCAAACTGTGGCAGTTTTTTAAAAATGCGACTCTTTAAGCTCGATCTCTGATTCTATCAATAATTTTAAGAAATCTGATCACGCTGATAGAAAGAATTTAAGCTTTAACATGTATACGGTGTCAGGAGCTGCGGTTCCGGCTACTCCGGACTGTGCGGTTTGGGATCAGCTCTGCCCGTCCACACGTGAGGCGGCAGGTAGGCCGCAGCCGGTACAGGCGTCGATCCGCTTTCGGTCCGGACCGGCATTTCACGCTTCCAACCCGGCCGCAAGCCAGCCCGGCAAGGCTATATCCAGGCACAACTCCGGCACGCCAGGGGGCCCTGGCCAGCAGGCTAACCCGCCTCCTATCACACTTTCTGACACCGGGCGGGTTTCCGCACCAAAACCGTCCCCGGCTTACGGTCACCAGGGCGGACCGGTTAGGCCGGGGCTGGTCATCAACACAAGAAACTGACCCGAAATCGCGGCTGACTGGCGGCTAAAATCGCTACTCCTCACATAAAACCACATGGCCGCTTACAGCCGAAAAAACAAAAAATGCGGCTTAACTTTAACGATGAACAACAAGCAGATTCACAAACAAGAGGCACGAAACCGGCTTAAGCGAACAGCCCGAAAGCCCAACTTCTCCTTATTTGTTTTTTACAAATTTAACCACGCAAAGCACAACGATTATTAGAAAAAATTAGCGGAAAACAACTGAGGGGGGACTTCAAACAACTCTCACTTCTCCATGACTAGTAGGTTCTCGACACACTGGAAATACGCTTTGAGTGTCTAAAAAAGATGCCCGGTTTAAGCTAACTAGCTAGCTAGTAGCCCAAACCACAAGTACAGATAGCCAGCTAGTTAGCACGGACAACACTAAGAAAGCTGGTTAAAGATTACCTTGGATGAGCGACCGGTCTTCTGGGGCTCCGAAATCGTCCCTATCGTCCTCGCTGCCGGACATGTCGGCTTTCTTTAAATTAACTACCTAGTTTTGGATACAAATAAATAGTTTTCTTATCCGGGTTGTCGTCCACACAGTCGCTATGACCGTCTCGGAGAGGGAGGAGGGAAAATGAAAAGAAATAAAGGATGGGGGTGGAGGGGGCAACTGTAAAGGAAAAAAAAGAAAAAAGCTTAAGCATTTCATATTTCCCTTAAGTTAACCCGTCTTACCGTAAGGAATAATAGAACTACTCGTTTAGCTAGGAAAAGATCACACGCTTAATTGAATTAAAGCGTTTATTGATAGGTAGTTGTAAACTTCAATTGTCTAACTACAAACACCACCTGCGAGCACATATATAAAGTAACAACCATTATAAGAATCTCTGACATGCAGTTATAATAATAATACGAGTACAGTCAAGTTAACCGGCTCTCTATACTAGGCGCTTGTCGTACAGGGGACTGTAGTCACCGGCGAATGGCACAAAAATACTTTTGGTCCACAATCGGTCGTATCTTTTTTGTTGATTTTATAATAACATAACCATACTCACTCAACCAAAACAATTCCACTGCTCGAAATGTATCGTGAATTAATAATAAGAATGTACAACGCGGTCCCACGTTGAGATAGTTCCTCTTTCTTCCCTTGGTATTTTATATTCTGAGATGTATATTCATATATATTCAGTTTGATTAGACTGAGACGCCAATGTCCGATTTACCAGGTTATTTTGTATTTCGAAAATCTCACAGTCGAACACGTTACATACTCCCTATCGTCTCTCCCTCTCTCACAGGCTAGCTAACATTCTCACATACACACAAAGAGATCAGGGGGCAGACATCCCATAATAATCCTTATTCCCCCCCCCCCGCCACCCACCCCCATAATACACACACTACTCTGCATAGTTACCTCGCAACGTACAGACCATAATACTCACCCCCCCTCCACTCCCTTCCCCATTCCGCTATTTCCGGCCCCCTAGCAACCACGGTTGCCATGGGTACACACCCCCTCCCGCCCTGTTCGCCATCCCATAATAATAATAAGCAGTCACTGACATCCCATAATAAGCACAACTCCAAAAAGAGAGGAAAAAAATTACCAGTCACATGGTCTCCAGGGGAACTCCATGCCACTTGTGACAGACCATAATATTCCACAACTGTGCCCTTTGCATGTACATACATCATCCAACACACTGTACAGTGAACTACACTGTATATCCAGTCACACACACTGTACAGGCAATATTCACACACAGAGACTGGGGACCGCAGCTCACTGTGTCCCAGTGCTGTACAGATGGTGACATCCACTGTACGACAGAACTGACAGAGTACAAGTACTGTCCTGTGATACACACAAAGATTATGCGTATTGAGCAAGCAGGGCACATGTATTTTGACCTCAGGATTACAAGATTACCAAAGAATTCATACATACGCACACCTTGAATTTATAATTCAGAAATGCACTTCCTGTGTATACATTTAATTCCTAAATATCCAGGAAATAAACTAATTGTATAACAGGGTAGCAAGGCCTCATGGGTAGCTTGATGATGGGGTCTACAGACTCCTATCCATCTTCTTTTATAACTATAGTCACAAAAATGCTATTTATCCCCATTCCCATAAGTAGAAAAAAGGAAACAAAACAAAAACTTTTCATGTGTGCATGTATGGACAGGCTGAATGTTGTCATTGAAGGACTGATTGTCTTTTTAGTTATGGAAACTATTACTGCCTATTGTGTCAAAGATGGAGAGGTGCTGAGTGCTCAAGGACAGGCAATGTAACTTTTTCACTTTAACAATTGACAGTGCACTGTGTCCGTCACATCAAAAAAATGGAAAATCATGTTTAAAAATAATCGCTGATACACTAGATTGTTTCTATTACCGTCTACCTCGTATTATGCTCCTGTCTCAAATTGCATTTCTTGGTCTCTTCATCTAAATTATAGTCTATTCCACCTCATAGCAGCCATGTACCAGTGTCTGACTCAGCAAAGTCATATTTTGACACATCTTTTCTGTCCTTTGTCTCCTTTCCTAAATCTCCCTTTGTCCCACTGTCTAGCTTTGTGGGCCGCTCATTTTCATATGGCAGGCCTCTGCTCCTGTGCAAAGAGCAACGGAAATGGGGCACACTCTCTCACCTTCTTTCTTTCTCTTGCTCAGTCACCATGGAGATTAGGGGGTGGGGGGTGGCGGCATCCCATAATCACCAATCAGGAGGAAGAAGGGGGTGGTTGTCATGGTGACAGACCCCCCCATCGCCACCCCCAACACGCAGTCACTAAACATCCCATAATACTATTTCTCTGTAAGAAGAAACTACAGCCCATAATACTCATCCAAGGCTGGCTGTTGTAGATATAAGCAGTGGGGGTGGGGGGTGTGGTGGTTGTGTGTGTGTGTGTGGGTGGGGGGGGGGGGGTGTGTGGGGGGGTGCGTGTGTGGGTGGGGGTGGGGGTGGGTGTGTGGGGGGGGGTGGGGTGCTCTAACCAGCTGAGAACCTGCTGCTTCCCAGGCTAAAAGCATCTTTATCAAGAAACCAGACTTCCCAGTAGGTTAGCAGAAGGAAGCGTTTCGCTTTACGACTTATGTGACAGTTTTGTTGACTGCCTGTTGCCATGATACCAGAAGGCGATAACAAACACACAATGACAATTTTAGTCCCAATTGCAATCTCGTGGGCGAAGAATGTCCCTGCATCAGCTAACCCTGAAAACACACGAAGGATGATGGGAAACTTTACTCAGGGTTGGTGTGGGAGGACAACTACAGAACTGGCTAGTTCTAAGGGCTCTTTCACTCAGGCAGGTGACACCCCGCCGAAGCCGAAGCAGGTTTGTAACTGCCCCACCGCCGCCACCGAAACAGAGCTGGGCCCAAACACACAGTGCCCCAGCATGACATACTTGCACAGCTATCAGATTAAAGGGTTTCACTCCGCTCAGCCTTCAGAATGGTTAACATTCCCAGTCTGTTGTAAGCAGACCTGCTGTACAAGCATTATTGCCCTGGACAGGCCCATCCTCCCTTGCCGAATTTTTGATTATGTTCCAGGAGGTATAAAAATATTATGTTCTGGCTTGTCATAAAGTCTTTTGTGTCCATATGTATGATACATTGGTTTTTGCAACGCTAAACGGTTATTCTCTGTAATTATGTGCCGGCTTCACCCACAATGGACTGCAGGAGTTAAGTTTGTGTGTGAGACAGACCCATGGGCTGATTCATCGGCAGATTAAACCCACATGTGTGTCACCTCTGGCCACAAGTGGCAGCCTCTCAGATCCGGGCCTGTTCATCTCCACCAGGCCACCTGAGCACCACATAGGCATGAAAATCTCAGGCCCAGCATAGGAAACCTCCCAAGCCAGGGCAGAGCATGCTGGGAAATCATGCTCCACCTCCCAGCCCAAATTACTAATCAGAATCAAGAAACATTACCATGAAATGTAAATGGGTGTATTACATGCATTCCCCAGAGCATGAGGCAGCCCCAACGACTTCTTCCGGAAGCTGGCCGTCCCCGTCTCAGAGCCTCCTCTCGGATAGTCCTGGGGCCACTTGCAAGGGTGAATTACCCCATTACGGACTGCGCGATTTATACGGCAGTAAATGATACCTGGCGAATGTGTGATACCGACACTGTAACGCAGCCCAGGCTGAGGCTGTGCACTGGCTTGCAGGCCCCAAGAGCTCAGCCCTGGCCTCCATCCAAAGCCATCATCAGGGGAGAATTACCGCAACGCCCTGCGGTCCCCTCCGCCAGCAATCTGCGAGCTGCCTGCTCAGGGTGGGTGATGCGGTGTCTGCATGTACGGCTCCGTCATGCCGCTGGCGTGTGGAGACACGGAGGAGTGAGGGCACCGGAGGCGAGCGTCAGCCTCTGTGGCAGGAGCGCGTCGGCACTGATGGTGCTTCATCAGGGCTGACAAATTGCAGGTGTGTCTCCAGGCCCTCCGAGGAGCAGCTTCCCGACCTCCTTGACACGGAGGATGCGGTCTCTTCCAGGAGGAGATGGCCACACCTCTTTCAAAGCGAGCCTGGGAAAAGTAGCACGCCTATCTGGTTCTTAAAGGGACAGTGCCCCAATTCATCCTGCTCACCTTTCCCGCGGTGCTTTGTTTAACCCATAAATAATTCAGTCTGGGGAAGCTGGGGGAGTTGCTGGCCCAGAATGGGCTGCTCATGCTTTCCTCCACGCTGAGACTCACCATAACGAATAACATGTGAAGTACGAGCAGAGCGCATTTACAAAACACTTTAAGAGCCGCCTCACACATTTCTCTGTGGAGTCTGTCAGCTGCTCAAATACAGGAGTGACACTCATCAAGCATCATGTTCATCTGAAGTGCTCTCTCGGCTTTTTAACGTTAAGGGCACTTAAATTGGAAGCTTCTTTTTACAAATAGTAAACAAAAAATTTCAACTTATACATATAATTTGTGGAATGAACATTACCGTTGCTAAATGATGACATGACCGACTATTTTCGCGGGCTTTCATTGAGTTGAGCAGGTTAGTTTGAAGTGGCTGCTCTCGGCTGATTCAGGGGTTAGGGGTCAGATATGTATCACAGGCAGGTATGCCTGAATTTTCACATTCAGCTGCTCAGACAGCAGGGCCCCACTCACATTAGCTAATGCTCCTTCTATGGGTCTCCTAACTCCATTCGCCGTGTACCATGTGGCTGAATAAACACCACCGACTTTGCCGAATTGCAGGTTACCAGCTCTCCTCTGCCCCAGGCACGGGACGGCTTCACTCTTCAGTCAAACTCAGTGAAACTTGTCCATTGGCCATCCAGTTCGCAGTATCGTTCCGCTCAGTTGGACGATTGTGTACCTGTGGAAAAGGTAAAGACATGGCATTTATGCTGTTCCATCTCGTACTTCTCTGACAACTTCTGGCCCAGCGGTAAACTGAAAAGGTTGAGGCTGTTCTAGGAACTGAACGGCACCCCCTACAGTTACGCTATCTGCTGTGGTCTGTCTTTATTTGGTGCCGTTGTGACATACTGTAGCACTCTGCCAATCACTGCCAGTCTCCTTGGTTGCTTGGGCACAGAGCAGAAGAGCGGCTAATGGTGATTAATAACACAAAACTGTAACGTTATACTGTGCTGTTAGACTGTAACACTTATACTGTAATGCTAAACTGTAACGCTAAACTATAATGTCAGATTGTAACACACTGTAATGCTAAACGGTAATGCTAAAATGTAACATTAGACTGTAACGATAGACTGCAGCACTAAACTGTAACGTTAGATTGTGATGTTAGACTCTAATTGTAGGCTGTAATGCTAGACCATAATTCTAGACTATAACTGTAGACTGTCATATTAGACAGTAATGCTATACTTCAACTAGACCGTAAGGTTGGTAATGCTTGACTGTAACAGACTGTAACTTTAGACTGTAATGTTAGATTATAACACTACAATAGAATTCTAGACAGTAACGATGGTAATTGTAGACTGTAATGGGACACTGTGACAGAATGAAACTGTAGACTGTAACTCCAGGCTGTAACATTTCTGAACGGAAACAAAATACTGTTCTCTCTCTCAACATAGTTTCTGGTCACTGTCTGCATAAAAAGATCCAGCACACGATATCTTTCCATAGTCAGAGACAGGCAGGCTAGCCTTACAGGGAGACCTATCCATTTTCCTGTGTGCTGTCTGTTGGGGCTGGTTCGCGGGACGCAAAGCGTGACGGATCGTACATGTGATTTTATTTTGTGACTCTCATGCCTGCGTTCCGCATATGGAGCCAATAACAGACAAATGACTTGTAGACGTTCTGGTGCTCCAGCCGGAAGTCGGTCCTAATACAGGAGCTACGGGGAAGATTGAAGAAGGGTTGGTTATACATCATTAGATGCTGTGATCATTTGATCTCCACGCTGCATGGGGGGGCATCAGGGAAGCACCCCAAAGACCAAGACAAAAAACCAGGCAAAGTGTCACTGAGGCAAACAGAGTGAGAACGAGCGTGATCAAGAGTGTCTTGATCGTCTTCCTGACTAAGCTTACGCGTGTCCCTCTGAACGAGTCACACCGCATCAATGGAAAGCGTCAGTGAAATCTTGGCTTTACCATGGCGGGGCTGTCTCACAGTTGTGGCCAACTGGAACGCACGACCACACCAGATGCGTGTAGAGTTTCAGTGACCGCATGCCCAGACCGTTCAGCGGCAACAGGACGTTGGCTTTATTCACAGGAAAGACGGGGAAAGACGGGGGGAGAAGTGCATTTGTGTAGGAATTAGCTTATTTTAGAAAGCGTGTCACTCAGGTTAGTGAGGAAAGTTAGAAACATAACATAGCACACACACACACACACACACACACACAGACACACACAGGCATACACACACACGCACACACACACAGATGCACACAGACATACACACACACACACACACACACACACGCACACACACACACACACACATACACACACACAGATGGCGGCTTCCCGCTCATATTGATCACAGTCGGGTCTGGAAACTGCACTCATGATTAATTATTTTCTTCTTTCTGTCCAGATTGGGCATGGGGGGGTCAGGCCTTCGGCCTCGTTCGAAACGTCAAGGCAGTCAAACAAAGGCTTCGGATCTCACATACCCTCAGCACCGAGCCCATAACACAACCTGAGCTCATCAGTATGTTTTGGGACATGAGACCGGTTGCAGGTTGATGTACAGGATTTCAAGGTAACTGCTGATGGTTACATGCAGCACTGGGGGGGTTCAAAACGTCCCCGTTTCTGACTGTGTGTGTGGCGGGGGGGGGGGGGCGGGTGTGTCCCCCTGTTTGGAAGGCCTCCTTCCTTCGGATGTGTACTTTGGAATCGGTGGTTTCAGAGCTGCACAAAAAAAAATGGCCTCTGGACAGATCCACAGCCAGGGCTCAGATTACAGGCCTTCGGTCAGAAGCAGAGGTCCAGGGTCTTCACAAAGCAGCGGGACAGTGGGAAAGTGCCAGGGGAGGGCCAGTGGCCAGCAGGAGCCTCAGAGACAGTGCGACAATCAGAGTAAGACGATCCTTAATGAAAAGCCCGGAAATGACTGAGTAAAATGTGTATTCAGACTATAGCACAGCTGTGGTAGCAGTCAATCCCCAGCGAGTGCTCGGCTCTGCCAGGGAAAACATGGCCGTGCCGGGCCTGTTGAGCTGGCCGAACCTCCCTCTGCCGTGGGATCGGGGTCTATTCTCACCCAGAGAGGAGGTGGAGTGGTACCGGGCATCGCTGTAACCCTGTAACAAGCAGCTTATTTTCTGTCAGACCTGATTCAGTGATGGGGTCTGTGTCTTCCTCGTGAATATCCATGACAGTAATTGCTGAAGGTGAGATACTGTAAGCACCTAGATTTTAATTTGAATGAAAAATGTTTCTTATTTTCAGTGAGCTGTCCTTGTTGGCAAATCACAGAACAGATTTACCGCTGTGATTCTGGTGACTTCCTGTAAACTTCATTTGCATTTCCTGCGGTTAGCTGTGGTCTGCCTCTTGTTTGTGGTGCCTGGCTTGGCAGGGAGGTGCCTGTCAGGCCCGCACAGGGCTCGGGGCTCCTCTGGTAACACTGTGCTTCTCCTGAGTTCGGGACCCAAGAGCCAACAAGCTTCTGTGTTGGATAGTTACTGGATTAACATGATTCCGGGTCTGTTAAACTCGAATCACCTCGGTAGGTTTCTGAGAGGACACTGGACAGGATAGTGGTTAGGGATCCAGCTGGGTAATATCTTAGGGGGGTTTCCATATTCATAAACTTCTGTGAAAAACATGAGTGTCTTTTGGTAAAGCTAGACGCAGAATCACAAGCATCTTTTTGGGAAGCTGGCCCTTTAAATGTTAAAATTAGCACAGGCAGGACCATGTGATCCAGTCGATTTGTACCCAAATAGCCGCTCTGAAGCGAAGGCCAGCAGAGCTTGTCAAAAGAACTATAAAATACAAAACCAGACTGAGAAGTCTAAGCACAGTAAGTCACTGGGACCGGGAGGGGGCAAAATTCCTGGCAGCCCATCACAAAGGAACATCGGGGGCCCGTGGCTGCGTTTTCCTGCCCTTCTTGCAGCGATGGGCCAGCTCAGACCCGGATAGGTTGTCATTGGAGTCGGGCATGTAGCTGTTGGTAGGCGAACCATTTCACGGAGGGTGCGCTTGTTTTCTCAGCCTTTGGGGGGGCGTGAGATAGTGCTGACTGACAGCCCCGCATTCCCCAGGGCCCTTAGTGCCACGCTGTCCCCCTTTCAGAGAACCGCATCCCCTGCAGGTGACAGGATGTGACCGCAGCCACTCATCTCCTGCCATACTGTCAGCAGGTCAGCCACGGCCTTACAAATGGATGCCCAAAGTACGGAAAAGTGAGCTGGTGGACATGAGTTTCCATGGAAGCGCACGGTCTAGAGACACGGCCTTCTGGCTGTCTGAGAGACCGGAGAGACCGGTCGTATAATTAATGATTTTTTTCTGAAGACGTCCGGGAGCAACGTGGCACTGCAGCTGACCAGCATTAGTAACAAATTCATCCCCCTTCTGACAACATGGGGTCTGGAATGTTCTTTCTGCATCTCCAGATTTAAGCCCGATCTGCTGTCCTCCCAATGGTTTTATGTTACAGAAGGGGATGGCCCGGGAAAGTATCGGGCCCCTGCTTCGGTTGGTACATGGGCAGACACACTACAGTCGGAAGTGTTTATCAGGTAACCGGTGAATAATCACCAGGTTACAGTGCAAAGTACTCAGCTCTCTTCTAACTACGCACATTCTGAATCAGCCCAGCCTGGTTGGGTGGGGGGTAGGGGCAGCTTGACAAGTTACCCTGATCACCACTTCGACCCTTTCCAGTTAAATGAAGAGAATGCAGAGCGGGGCTCTCTGTCATGGTCTATCCTTGAAGAAGCGAATCCTGCAGCAGGGTTATCACAGGCTTTTTGTGTTGCTGAACAGAGCGACGTTTGTATCCACAATGGATCCCAAAACCATCCTCAGAGGATCCCTGCTGTAGGGTGACCAGGCGATAAGCAGGAAGTCTAGGTCTGCTGGCCAAGGTCATATTTAGAATTTTATATTATTATTAGCATGTATAAGACTCTGCGATGGGTTGATGCCCCATCCTGGGTTGTTCCCTGCCTTGCGCCCGTCTCCTCCGAGATAGGTGGGTCCGGGCCCCCCATGATCCTGAGTAGGATAAGCGGTTACAGAAAATGGATGGATGGATGGATGGATGTGTTAGACTGCTCTCGATCCCCCCCCCCGCACCCAGCAAAGCTTATAACATGCCATCATCTGACTTCATTTCATTTTACCCTGTGCTTGCTGCCAGTTTGATTTCTCTCATCCCTGTTGGAAATCACCTGTGCCACCTTTATCAGGAATGCGCTTGAAACTGCTAATGGGCCAATACATTTCTCAAAGGTGATTATTATTATTATTATTGTTATTTTATCCTGTGCTTCTTATAGCAAAACAACATAATATTTTCCTTCCAGGATCCTTCCTCCCCATGGACTGAACGATGCCGTAGCCTTCCGATGATTTTAATAAATGGTTAGTACCTGGAGACTAACTCCTGTTATTTCTCTTTCCAAGCTATTCCTGCAAAGTTTCCTGATTTCTCAACGTCCTGCTTTTATGCTCAGGAACTGAAAAAACACAGAGCGGCTCTGTTAGTGAAGGCAGTTGTTGTGCTTCTGATGCATCTGGATCTGTGTCAGTTTCCTACACATAGGGCTACTGCAGATCTCATTAAGGTGACATAATTGTGGGAATTGCCTGCGGTGCCTTGGCTTAGGGAGTGTCTGACGTGTTCCAATGCTGAAGAGAGGCCAGTTCTGAGAAGCCTGTTCTCTGCCTGACTCCCCCTGTCATTCATCTAGTCACTTATCCGATGTGACTTTGCCCGTTTGTAAAGCAGGGTAAGTGCATCACTCAAGGTAGCAGCCTAGCAGGGCTGTGTTAACAGTCAGGTGACCTGACTGCCTTTGGACTCCGGTTCGATCACTGAGAGTGTGTAACAGTGATCTCCACGTGGTCACATGGTCCCGTCTTCATGGTGGGGCCCCCACGGAGGGGCAGGGGGTGAGACATGACTGCGGCATATCACTGTCAACCCTACAGCGTCCCCCGCAGCTGTGCCGCCGCGCCACATGACAGATGATTCACAGGTGCAATCAGCTGATGCAGACTGGCTGCCGCGGCTGACAATGGCTGCTGCAGGCCTACGTGCGCGTGCCTTCCCGGCCGTGACACCGAGGAGCCAGACTCCAGCTTCATTTTTCTTCAGCTGACGGCCTTTCAGCCGCAGTGGGGACAGCAGAAAATACCATCCAGCTGGGCAGCTCTTTTCCACACACGACGCGCCACACATACTTGGGTGACTCTGGAAACAAAACATGTTTTGTCTGGCACTCAGTCATTTGGCACTGAGTTGTCTACAGCTATCCTCCCCTGTTCTCTGATTGGTTGCCCCTTAATAGGCTGCTTCTATTCTCTTATTGGCTACTTCCCGGTTGGTTCTCCTCTGATTGGTCAGTCTCTTGTTTGATGTTTCTGCCACCTAATTGGTTGTGTTATGAGTGGCTGAGCTCTGATTTGCTACCCTCTGATTGCATGCTCACTGACTTGCCTCCTTCTGACTGGTTCATGCAGGATTGTCCTCAGAGAAATGTACTCCACAGGGCTTTACATCTTCCCTAGTGTCATCTTCCCACTCATCACCTTGAGTGCGGAGAGGTCAGCCTCAGCTGGAGCAGTCAGGCCTCGGCACAGTGTGATGGATGCGGAGAACGGACCGGGGATCCAGCACTGACTCTGCTGCTTGTGTCCCCCCGTCAAAGGTTTCATCATGGCCACTCGCTCACGTTTTTACTGAAGTCAGACAGAACAGTGGGCGTGTTTGGACGAGGGGGCACGTTGGACCATGATGTCCTAAAGATGCAAAGGTCATTGTGTTTCTGGGACTCCAATGGACAGCAGAGATGTTAAGAAAGCAGTATTGGCTGGGAACACGTGTGTCACCCAGTGCTACAGCTGATGACACAGGAGCAGCATGTGGGTCGGGAGGGAGGTGGGGGGGGGGTGGTATGTGGAAAACCAGACATGTCTCTGGGAAGAGTTTAACAGCAGGCTGGCATAGCATATTCCTGTCTCTCATCCTCTCTCGTCGTGTTCAAACATGTCACAGAAACGCTCCGTAATTACAAAGTTTCCTTTCGGTGTCTTTCAGTTCCACGCTAACTGAGCACGTTTGTTTTCAGAGCAGGAGTAAAACTTCGCCTTTTACTGATGGGTGCTGGGTAAATATTGGATTATTTGTGCCTCTCACATCTGTGGCCCTGCTCTGGCATGATACATCCCTCTGTAAAGGACTGACTAGAGAATAATCAGTGATTGGTCAAACCACAGTCATGTGACCTTTTTCAGCTACCCTGAGTGGACTGTAAGGTGGGTCGGTCTCTATTGAGAGACCACCCAGAATGTGCCTCAATTATGCAAGCCAGATTTAACACACATGTACATACATGAATGTATGTAAACAACAATGTGAAATGTGTATTAATATTTGTATGCATATATATGTGCATGTATAAAAAAGTTTACTTCTTTTCATTATTTCACTTTTGGATCCATATTCACGAGGTCTAATGTTCTTACATTCCCCCTCTCCCAGAGGTGCCCCTGCCAGTTACTGTGGTTTGTCTGGTGGAAGGTGGACGTGGAGGATCATGGGGGGGGGTGGCGGTTGGTCCTGTGCACTAGCTGGTCCCTGCCAGACGCTGCTTGACCAGCTCGGGGGGCCATGATAGCGACCCCCCCCATCCCAGCCTGATGTATCTGCCTGATCTTCGGCCCATGGCCCCCAGTTCATCCATCCAGGTGGAGAGTGAGCGACCTGTGAAAAATGACACTCCTCTGATTGTGCCCAGCTCTTACTCTGCTCCGCTAATCTGTCTCCTTCACTCCTGAATGCACGCCTAACTCACACCAGCGTGATCTCATCAGTTTAGCTGGTTTCTCCTTAGTCTCCGGTTCTTTGCTGGCATTTTACTCTGCTACCACAGAAATACTCCCTGGGAGTCAGACACCGCTGTGGGGGCAAAGGAAGTGTGGTAGTTTGCTTGGCATGAAGGCCTGGCTCACATGTACACACACACCCACACACACACACACACACACACTCAAAGTGCGTTATCTCCCTGCCCGCCCGCCCACTCCACTAACCGTGATTTCTGGCAGACCTCAGCTGAAAGAATTCAGCCACTCATAGTGGGTTTTTAAAAATATACAGGCTGTGTGTTTGTGTTTGACATATCACTAGGTTTGAACGTCTCCAGACATCCCCCTACTTCTAAATCTATGTGACCTGGGCTGCCTGATTGCAAACTCCTGTACGCTAATGCTACACTAACTCATGAAGCCTGCATTACAGGTAGCACAAGCTGCCTTTTTATGAGACACACTGAGTGGAAAGTCCTTCTGCCCACATTCTGTCTACAGATGTCCTACAAAGTGCAACGAAGCACCTCAGTGCCTGATGGCGTCTGCAGACTGGCTGTGAACTGTGCTCTGCTTTCTTGAGGGCTATTTGTATGTCTGTGATAGCAAGACATGACATGTAAAATGCTTTATCTGTTATTGGACTGTTATTTAGTTTGTTATACCTAACAAATCATCCAGTATGATAAATTACCCCTACTGTTGTACAGCAGGGGTCTCAGCAGGGGTTTTAAGCTCCATGTGAGATGGACATCACTGAATGTGGGACAATAAGACACAAACCTGGGACAGCATGGGCACCAGCGAGCAGTGGAGTCACCTGATGCATGTTTTTCTTTTTTTCTGCGCGGAGGCAGAATAGGGGTCGTGGTGCCCTGATGGTGGCCCCCTAATGGTGGCCTCTGATGCTGGTACGACGGGGGGGGGCCTATTTGCTCCCTCCCATTCTTTGGGCTGAGGTTCTTTGATCATCTTATCAGGAAAGAATGACTGCCCTTCAGGATTCAATCAAACTATAAGCACGGACCCTCCCCACTGAGACACTCTCCAGGAAAAAGTCGCAGAGCAGAAAGGGAGCGTTCATTACCTGCTTCAGGGCGTTCAGGGTGTACATGCAGTACAGAGCGGATTACTACACATCTCAGTGTGCTTAAGGGTGCGTTTTCCAGCCCCCCCCTGCCCCAACATGAGCAATGACAGGATTATGTTGGCCCTGGGTGCGTGTGGGTATGCATGTGCACAACCCGTGTGTGTGTGTGTGTGTGCGTGTGTGTCTCTATGCTTCTGTGTGTGTGTGTGTGTGTGTGTGTGTGTGTGTGTGCGCGTGTG
Organism: Mormyrus iriodes; assembly: GCA_011763525.2. Lineage (NCBI taxonomy): Eukaryota > Metazoa > Chordata > Actinopteri > Osteoglossiformes > Mormyridae > Mormyrus > Mormyrus iriodes. Next base: position 21,175,760 of record JAAGVU020000040.1, read on the forward strand.
TGTCTCTATACTTCTGTGTGTGTGTGTGTGTGTGTGTGTGTGTGTGTGTGTGTTTGTGTGAGTATGTGTCTGTGTGTGTCTGTGTCTGTGTGAGTGTGTGTGTGTGGTTCCCTCCCTTTTCAGGGTTTTATTTATGCGCTGATAGCAAAGATGCGTCAGGGTCTGTCTTGGGGGGGAATTAAACATGGGGCGGCTTCCTGATTATGAGGGAACATCGATGTAGACAGACAATACACCTGCATACCAGCAGCGCCCCCGGAGCCCTATTGGGGGGGCATACATACTGCCATATATATAGACACACACATATGTGCACACGTACACACACACACACACACACAGACGCACAGACACACACAGGCACACATACATACACACATGCATGCACACACACACACACACACACACACACGCACACACGCACAGACAGACACGCACGCACACAGACATGCACACCCACAGACGCGCACACACGCACACACTCGCAGAGCAGGGAGCAGGGCTCTGCCTGTCTGACAGCCTTGCCTTTCTCAGCTGAAAGCAGCACCCAAAACATGGGGCTTGCACAGCAGGAAGACGTTTGCCTCCCGGGCAGATCCTGGCCCGTTTGCCAGTAATTCTCTGCCTGACAGCTTATAAACAACGCTGAAGCAGCTTCTCCGTAATTATCCACAAGGAACTGTACTCCCCACGAGAGGCGAGGCTGCCGCCCTTCTCGTCGGGCCGTTTGCCGGTGCACTCCCGGTCAAATATCGATAAAAATCTTGAATGTCTCTCCGTGGGGCCGGTGCAGACACAAACAAGGGAGATGGGGGGGAAACGAGGCAGTCACTCGACACCACACCCCAATAACCTCAGAGGAAAGCAGTATGACAGGATGAGGGGGGGCAGAATCCCTGCCCCCCAAAGTGTTCTTGCTCTGTGCTGCGTACAGTAATCTGATCATGCACGTTCGATGAGGTGGCCGTGTAAATGGTGCACGGGGTGAAAAATGTACACAGGGCCCGAGAACTAATGGCGTTCATTTAGGGGGCCGACGCCGTGTGTTGCCCGGGCCCCGGGGAGCACCATAAATCACTCGTGCTGTAAACAGCAGTGACGTCCAGCCCAATCTGTGTCCCCATATCCGTTTGTAGGAATGTTACCAGCTGAAATGCGATCCCCGGCATGCTGGCGCGGCTGTGGCCCGCGCGGGTTACCCCACACACTGGGCCCACATGCCGCTGCAGGCTCTCTGGCAGTGCCACGCACTGTGACGCTGCTACCACCAGGGGAACTGGACCCAGCCACCTGAATTCTGAACTCACAAGCCCCGACTCAGAAATGGCTTTGAAATCACAAAATCCAGCAAAAAAAAACACTCAGTACCAGGGGCCGCCAGCCATGTAAGAACAACAAAGCGACCAGACATGCTTTTCCGTTTCATGGGAAGTTTCTCTTGGTTGCCCCGTTCCCTGACTGGCTCTAAAATTCCTGCTTCTGCGGTTTTGTGCAGCTCCTGGGATGGTTAGTGTCATTCTAGGGTGGCGACAGGGCCCTTTGAACAGAGGAGCTCAGAATGAGGTTAGGCAAAGAGCTTGGCCCTCACCGACTGCTTTTGTCTGTTTGACACTCCTGAGCATGAGTGGATCCTGGCAACAGCAAGATGGGCGACTGCCCAGGGTGGCATCTTCTGAAGGGGGGGCCAATTCAGCAAACCCCCCCACCCCAGGAAACTTCACCATTAGCACCACTTCCACCCCCGTGGGGCTTGACTAGAGTGCCACGTGAGTTTTGACTACTCTGGAGGAACTCAGAGATGTTCCCTCAACTAGGTTAAATGTTTCTGTGTGACAGGAAGGACTGCTTGCTCTTTCTCGGATCAGCGTGAGACTGGAGGTGAAAGTTCGTCATCTTACTCTTGTGGTGTAATGTTTCTACGCCGTGGTCTGGACGCCCTTGACGGATAAGCATGGCTGTTCCGTACGGAGCCCGCTCTGTCCCTGGGTGCGCGCTCACAGCGCGGGTGCTTCTCGTTGAGGACAGGGCTTCTGCGTTGTCAACACCATATGACAACTGGCGGTGGAGGTCACGAAACCCCAGAGAGCTGATGAAAAAGCTGTTCGGAGCGCGGCCATTATTAACTGCAGAACAAGTGACGAGCAGAAGGATGGTTTTCTCCGGGCTGGAGGCCTGTCTCTCCTGGCCTCAGTCAGCCCTTATCTGCCTGGGCCCTACTCGTCCTTTTCCTGTCTGCGCCGACCCCCCCGCCCCTCCCCCTGCCAAAACAGGCCAAGTTGTTGCGGATAGCAACTCTGTTCGATGGGGGGGCACGAGCAAACGAAACACCCACTTAAACAGAGCCGGGCAGAGAGATTACAGCCCGGGATCGATGAGGTGGAGGGTGGATGCGTAGAGCAGCTGGGAGGCTAATGACGCGGGGGCAAGGCCTCCGTCAGGGCGCTTGTGAAATCTCCATCAACACCGTGGCCCTCCCTGACCTCGGATTAGTCTCGTCCTCCCGGTTTAGGTGTCGGAAGCCGCCTGGTGTTGCCAGTGCTCGACTACCGGCGCTCGGAGAGTCTCTGGGGGATTCATTAGAGGTGCGGCTGCGGGTCGTGTTTGACATCCGGAGAAGCCAGAAAGGACAGCTTGGTCGTGTCACAGCGGAAGCCCCCGCGTGCCATTAAGGGCCGGAGACTTTGTACTCTGCGGAAAAGGCAGGCCAGATGGATCCAGTCCGGCCAGCTGTGGGGATACTAATCACAGGGACGGGTATCTTGGGGGGGGGTGCAGAGGGCCTCAGTAGCCAAAGGTAAGGCTGGAGTTATGAATTATATACGAGGAGCATGCGTTCTCCAGAAGGCATTTCCAGATGTTTGCAGGAGCTGTGACAGGGCGTGTCTGATCAACACAAAAACCTGACAGAGGGGCCGTGGGCACCAGGTGCTTCCTGAGAAAGCAGAAGCTCAGTATTACTCCGTCAATAATTCAGGGCGTCGCTTACATTTTTAATGAGATGTTTGCCGACCTCTTTGTGTCCATGGGCCTCCTAAATGATGTTTGATGAAGCTCCCTCGGTAAATGCACCTCTTTTTCCCAGTAAGGGTGTCTGTTGGCCCTCAGGTGCCCCCCCATGCACGCCCCCATTGTGTCAAGGTAGGAAATGATTCGGGTGCCTCCTGCTAATTAAGACACATTTGTGGAGGTCTTTGTGTTCTCAGACACACTCAAAAAGAAGTCAAAACTTGTTGGCCTGAGCCAGGCGATGGCCATGCAGTATGTTACACCAGGGCGGCGTTATCTTCGCTCATATCTGTATGTCTTTCCTCCCACCTGCTGATAAAAGACATCCTCCCTGCCTGTGCCCCCCACGCCCCCCCCGGCTCCTGTCGCCATGTTTCCCGCTGTCTATAGAAGCCACGCCACTGTTATTCTTTTTCACCAATGTCCCTTTTTTACTTCCCTGTGAAAACACAAATAAGAGGGGTGTTTTGGGAATAGAAGCGGAGTGAGATATCATCAGGTCCCAGGCCACTCTTTGTGGGCTATTGTGTGCTATAGATCACCGGGGCAGGTCACTGCAGTGTGTGAAAGATGCTCTTGGATGGGCTGTTAAATTAGCATTAGGGCATTCAGGAAAGGATGAGAGTATTTACAAATGGGGGGGGGGGCTTGAGGGACAATTGGTTTTTAGCAAAGTGATAAATGGCGACTTCCTGAAGAGAGAATCCAACCAGGCCCCAAATGTTAGCCTCTGCTGCTAATGGGTTAGCGCATGCTGCTAATGAGTTAGCGCCACATCCAGGGCACATATTCAGCGCTTTTTCTTTATTCCTTTGTTGCTGGACTGCATACATCATTTAGGAGTACGGTATGTTTCCTTGGGGTGTGTTTGCGTACGCAAGCAAATGCTGCATGGAGCTATGGTAAATGCTAGGCAGCGTGGATCTAGACGTGCCGGTGACAGCTCACAGAGCCCAGTCACGAGCGATTCTCACAAGATCACGTTTCCGGCCAATCCTTTAAAAACAACCATTACTGAGGAGATTACCGCAAAAACAAACTCATTACCCTAAATGTAAAATATGCTGACTGGAGTTTGGTCGGGGGCCGCAGTGAGAGTCTGGCTCCTGCATCGTCCAGAACTCAGCCAGCGACATCCAGGCCTGCAGGCTGATGAATGGGTTGGAGCCAAGATGAATGAAGCGCACGTACAGAGGGTGACAAATGGCTCTGATGATTTATACCCTAGTCAGGTTTCTTTCTTTTTCTGTGCTCCAGGCCTAAAACTGATTTTCTGACACCCTAGTTAAGGTTGTTGCTATCTGAGAGCAGTACCATCCGTGACATCTTTGTTTTATTCCTTTTGGTACCATCATTCAGTTTCGTGAAGTTACAGAGGGGGTTTGGGACACTCAAGGCATTGTGCTGCACTGCAGTGGCCGGCGGGGTCCGTTTCCCTAAGACTCCATGTTTGCCAAACATGAGGGGTGCCCAAAGAGTGTGCCTGACTGAAACCAAGCCGCGCTCCTAATGTCTCATGTAATGTGCCACAAATTTGGCGAAATTCCAGGCAAGCGTGACACTGCATTTGGTGAGAAAGATCCTCACTAACCTTATGCTTGGACTTAGTGGCAAGGGATGTAGCCAGGAATGTACATCAGATCGCGATAAAACCAACCATTTACTAAAGAGCTGAGACTGCTGCGGTGACAGATTTCATCAGGGCTTTGATCAGATGATGCCTCATGCATATATTGCATAGAGATGCAGAAGCCGATTTAAGGCTGCCGTTTACGTTAATATAACAGAGTACCTCATCGCCACTCGCCATTCACCCGGGAGTTTGCATGCCACTTATTCGTATGGAAATGCAGGGTCAGGGCGTGCAGATTTCCGTTGAGATATGCACGCAGACATAACACTCATTGTTTATTTGCGATAGAGGCTCAATAAAACAGAAACCTTTGCCCAGGGCATTTGCCAGCACTCTGATCACGATCAGAGCATGAGTAACGGCTGCGATACTGCGATGTGACACCTCCCTGCGATTCCGTAGAGAGGCTCCCGCTCACTGCCTCTCGCCGCCTGGAGAGGAAGGAGCCTCGACTCTAGTTCCCAGGCCGATCCAGGTGGTGTGTGTCAGAAGCCAGACGTAAGGCCAGCTCCTGTCTGTGGATGAAAAACTTTGGGTATGCTGGTACCCCAGAATGCCATCCATCAGTATTGTGTTTGTTGAGGAAACGGATGGTTGTGTGATTATTATGGAAAGAAAACCCCAAAGGAAATGCTTCTGGCTAGCAGGAGAGCACTGCTTTCATAGAAGCCACAGAAGACATTGAAATGTGCACATTTTATATTTCCCTGCTAGTCATTCATTACAACAAGAGTACATGATTTGGATCTAAGACGCTATGGCCAGATAATGTGCCTTTTTTCAGTACAGAAGGTACTTTTATTACCAACAGGTTCATTTACAGATGCTAAGATGATAAGCGTTAAAGTCACAGTGTCATAAGACGGTGTTTTCCGACCTAATCCTCCGGGACCCCCAGATAGTCCACGTTACCGGGAGCTATGGACTGGGATGGGAGACACTGTTGTAAGAGATTCAGGCCAGACTGGAAGACCTATAAAAAGAGATTGAGGTTGCCCCACCCACCCATCCCAGCACACTCATAAAAATGAAAAATATTTTGATACAGCATGGCTGTGTGGGGGTGCTTGTGGAGGTGGGGAGGGCCCGTTTCCCTGCTGGGGCACTGTGCCATGGTCACACACACCGGTTGTCCATAAAAAATAATAAATATTTAAATGCAGCTAATAGGATTAGCTGAACACATGGGTCACAGGTACCTAGCAGGACCCACAGCTCTGGGACCAGCAGCCGCGTGATCAGGGGAAAGTGTGGAGAATACGTACATGTTTCAGCACTCTGTAACTCACACACCCTCTCCCTGTATGCGTTTCATGTGGGAGATGGTTATTAGAGGTGTCTCAGTGAAATTCTAACAATCATCAGAGGTCACCCCTCCAGAGGGGGACTGAATAAGCCCTTCAGTGGTGTTGGGGCCCCCTTGAGGTAAATTAGACTGGTTGAGGATGCGCAGAGGGTACCTGAGGAAATAGGGGTCACTGTGGGGTGGGGTGGGGAGGTAACCCTTCATAGTTGGCCTGTGGGGCAATCCTGTGTCTCCCCTTGGGACTGGCCAGATCGAAAGCAGCATGAGAAGCACTGAATAAATGGTGAATGCTTCTCTTACACTGTCATTTCACTGCCATTTCACTGTCATTTCACTGCCATATTTACTGTCATTTCACTGCCATATTCACTGCCGTATTCACTGCCGTATTCACTGCCATTTCA
>JAAGVU020000040.1:21184583-21198115 GCA_011763525.2 Mormyrus iriodes
CACCCTGAAGAGGACCCCTACCCTTAATGACGTGCCCCCACTCCGGAGAGGTCCCCTACCCTTAATGATGAGTCCCCACTCTGAACAGGACCCCTACCCTTACTGACGAGCCCCCACTCTGAACAGGACCCCTACCCTAAATGGCGAGTCCCCACTCTGAACAGGACCTCTGCCCTTACTGATGTGTCCCCACTCTGAACAGGACCCCTACCCTTAATGACGAGTCCCCACTCTGAATGGGACCCCTACTCTTAATGACGAGTCCCCACTCTGAAGAGGACCCCTACGCTTAATGACGAGTCCCCACTCTGAACAGGACCCCTACCCTTAATGATGAGTCCCCACTCTGAACAGGATCCCTACCCTTACTGACGGGTCCCCACTCTGAACAGGACCCCTACCCTTAATGATGAGTCCGCACTCTGAACAGGACCCCTACCCTTAATGGCAAGTCCCCACTCTGAATGGGACCCCTACCCTTAATGACGAGTCCCCACTCTGAACAGGACCCCTACCCTTACTGACGGGTCCCCACTCTGAACAGGACCCCTACCCTTCCTGATGAGTCCCCACTCTGAATGGGACCCCTACTCTTAATGACGAGCCCCCACTCTGAATGGGACTCCTACCTTGAATGACGGGTCCTCATGTTGAACAGAACTCCAACTCTTAAATGAGTCTTGTGAAGAAGATCCAAAACAGGACCGTGAACAGGCCTGCGGTGCAGCTCTGACTACATCCCATATGAAGAGCAGAGCTGGGTTCTTTACTGTCTCTTTGGCATTCCCTCGCTTACTGCTGTCCATGTACAGATGCAGGCATGTTCAGCAACCAGCGTAAGTCCGTGTATAAACTGTGTCTAAGCCGAACTGTCAGCAGAATTTGATCGTTTAAGACATCCTGACGGAAAGCCTTTACATTTGGGTATGACTTTCTCTCCACCCATCCCTAAGTAATAAGAGATTATTGGTAATCTCCTGCTAAAGGAAACCTGGAATTTCTTTCCATGGATGGCGTTTTTTTTTAGCTTGGGAGATGTTGGTTTTGTCCTAAAAGGTTCATAATCCTGTTTCCACAGATTTAATTGATTTAGTGAATGGCATAAAACAGGAGCTTATGGGAGACAGAGAGGTTTTAGGGCTGCTGTCTGGTTCCGAGTTTGTGAGGAAGATGGCTACACAAAATGGATTCACTTTCACGTGTTTTTGAGCTTGCTGGGGTGGAGTTAGGAGCCATACGCTCTAAGGGAGAGAAGACGTGAAGTGATGATAGTTCAACTTAGGTGTGTGTGTGTGTGTGTGTGTCTGTGTGTACCCACGTGGCTCACAGTGATACCCTCAAACAGCCGCTCTGTAAAGCACTAACCCTTAAGCTCTACACTGAGGTTTAACATCACCTTTAACAACCGTGCTTAAGCGGCTATTTTGAGATTCACCGCCACTGCTGTGCCTGTGCCCAGATAGATTAGAAACATGTGGAAAGGCTCCTGAATGTTAGAAATTGCAAAGGATGCGTGAAGGATGTGTGAAGGATATGTGAAGGACATGTGAAGGACATATGAAAGATGTGCGAAGGATGTGTGAAAGATATGTGAAGGACATGTGAAGGACACATGAAAGATGTGCGGGGGATGTGTGAAGGACATGTGAAAGATGTGTGAAGGATGTGTGAAGGACGTGAAAAATATGTGAAGAATGTGCGAAGGATGCGAGGAGGACATGTGAAGGAGGGCTTGACTCAGAAAGGAAGACTGACTTGTCTCACCACTCTTCTGCCTCAGTGGTGAGGGTCACAGTCAGGGACCCTGGGTCTACAGCAACACGGTGAGGAAAAATAACCAGCAGGGTGAAACTTCCCCAGAGTCCAGCGATGATGTCACAGTGATTGATGTAATCACATGTAAGATGGTGGGGATGTGGGGGGGATGGGCGACTAATTAATCACACTGTGCTGTGTCTATATGTCAGCCTGCAGTACCTGCCTTTGGTTTTCCCATTTAAATATTGTATAAGCTGGTCTTGGACAAGAACCCCGTTAGGAGTAACGAGCACGCCGAATGCCGCAGCCATGACCAGCATGGGAGAGGAGAGGGAGTCAGAGGCCCAAGGCCAGGTGGTCCAGAGCAGCCTGGGTTCACAGCTCATTTCCGCTGTCCACCCCCCACACAGGACCGCCTGCTATCTTACACCAGAGCAGTGGCTGCACTTTCACGGAAAAAAAAGCAAAATACACGCTGTTCAACCAGCCAGCTCTCAAAGGAACTTTATTGAACGTCTCTGTACCATATCAGAGTCTATAAAAGAAGTATGTGAGGGCGAATTAAAGAAAGAGGCTCCTGAATGGGCTCCTGGATGGCCTTTCACAGCCCTTCACGTATGTGTGAGTGCCTGCTTGTACCCCTGCCAAGCCACAGGAAGACTTTTCAAGGTCACTCACACTGAGAGAGGTGGATCTCTGAATGTATCTATTCTCTGCCTCTGAGCAGACTCACATCCCACAGTGGACACGTGGAAGGCAGCTTCCATCAAGTTCCATGAGCACTGCTGCACTGGTGTTTCAGGCATGGTTCAGTTTGGAAAGGACAGCCAGGACGCTGCTCCAGGTAGATGGGCTCCTGAACGGCTAGCCAGAGGATAGAAACAGCCACACAGTTAATGCCAGATCTCACCCAGCTGGATCAAAACCTAGTCTGGTGTTGGGACCTATATCACACGATTCAGCCAGCTTGGGTGTTTGGAAAGGGCTTAGAACTGTCAGTTCCCTGCCTCGCGCCACCCCCTCCCAGCTTCTGAATATGGCAGACTTGGAGGATTGGGGGGGGGGCACATTCCAATGAGACATGGCCCCACCAGGTTGGGTTTCACAAGGGAAACATCCCAGGAAAATGAGGGCATGCTCCCCCCATCTCTTGCCGCCTTCTTACAAACGACGAGCCTATGTCTGTAATTGTCCCCTTTTAATGGCTTATTTGGGTTTTTGACTGGCTTCGCCTGAGCTCCTACGGCCAGCAATTAGCTACTTAAAACAGGCTTGAGTCCCACAAAGCTCATATTCAGACATCTAATGTCATGCAATCTGCTACCATGAATGAATTCCTGCCAGAGATGCGCTTTGGTCTGAGTAATCATGAAGGCTCGTTTTTACACAGACAGCTGGAAAATATATATCTGCTGCTTGTGTAAGTCTTACGATTGAGCTGACATGGTGGGAAAAAAGCTTTCAGATTCAGTATGTACATGTTCAGATTGAACACTTTAGTTTTCTAAGCTAGTTTAGTTTTATGACTGTATTTTCCGGGGATGTAAGATTTTTGTGACAGCTCTGTAAAGTAGTATAGATGTCATGTAAAAGGAGTGTAAACACTGCATAAAAGTAACATAATCGCTGTGTAAAATCCATGTAACGGCCATGTCTGATTTGAGTTTAGTGACCCTCAGCGGAAAGGTGTTTCCTCCCAACATCCATGTGCGGTACTTTACATACAGGAGTCTCTGTTTCCCCACATCTTCCCAAGAGACAGAGACAGAAGGAAGCTGCATGGTGAGCTGGGAGGCCCAGGAGTAAGGGTCTGTATTGGTAAGGAGAGTGTGGTGAGCTGGGAGGCCCAGGAGTAAGGGTCTATACTGGTAAGGAGAGTGTGGTGAGCTGGGAGGCCCAGGAGTAAGGGTTTGTACTGGTAAGGAGAGTGTGGTGAGCTGGGAGGACCAGAGTAAGGGTCTGTATTGGTAAGGAGTGTATGGTGTGTTGGGAGGCCCAGGAGTAAGGGTCTATACTGGTAAGGAGAGTGTGTTGAGCTGGGAAGACCGTGATTTAGGGTCTGTATTGGTAAGTGTGTAGTGGGATTCTAGCAGCAGGGGTGACATCACGCACCCAGTCTCCCCCCCGCTAGCCCCTCACATCTGTGTGGCGCCCAGCTGCTCTCCCTCATTATACGTTCATTTCACTCTGACATCATCCTTCTCCCCGTTGCCCCAAATCAGTCCATATACCCACCCCCAGCCTGCCCTGTGGTCAGAGGCCTGGCAGGAAAATCTTCCAGTCAACACGGGGGATCTCTCTCTCTGTCTCCTTCTGCTTCCTGGTCTGTTTATGGGGGTAGAGAATTTGTAATAGCTGAACAAAATAATCTGCAACAATTGACCGGTTAGAATGTTCCAGACAATAACTGTTTGATGTCATTGTTGTCATGGGTTATGTGAATGTGAGCAAGGACCAGAGGAGCGTGTTTCCCACACAGCCCTGCATCTCCTGGGGCTGCCGTGAGCGAGCCTGAGGGCTGCAAATGAGGGCGGCCTGCCAGCTCCCGCACCCCTGGGCTCTACAACCGATCCTGAGTAACACTCTGCCTGACGCCATAATTTGTTTTGAAGCGCAGCGATCTGCTCTGTTCGGAAGCGAGAGCGTGTGAAATACCAGCATCTCCACCCCAGGCTCACACAGTTACCAGTGAGGGATGCGTACAGCCCCTGATATCACCGACAACTGGGGATTGGGGGGGGGGGCTTTTGGGGCAGCAGACAGGGTGAATCTGATTGTGTTCCGATGATGCAATTTTTGGATGGCTGCAAAAAAGAAAAGGGGGTGGGGGAAAACATTTGGTCACCCAGCAACAGGACATTAACAGTGGGTGTATCAGGTTAAGGAGTACGGCAATGTTTGACTTTGCACAGAGATATGATTTCGGTTTTGTCAGGAATGGGCTGGGGCAGGGTGGGCGGGGGGGGGCATTTTGCTGGGCAGAGCCCACCTGCCCCTGGATGTTAAATCCTGCTTCCGCTGGGGTCTTTCACCCCCACCGGTATCTTAATGGGCCCCTGTCAGACTAATTCTCACACTACAGATGTCCTTTGCGATCCAGCTCAAGGCCCAGATTTGGGCAGAAAGGACAGTTAGTAATTAGTAATTAGCCCGTCAATTACATTTATCCAGCTGGTGAGGAGTGAGGAAGAAGGTCTGTCTCCAGAGTTTCAGAGTGGCATTATGGGGCTTTGGACAGGACAGGAATGTGTGCGTGTGTGTGTGTGTGTGTGTATCCAGTGTACTGGGGTGGACAAGGGGGGTGGTGATGTAACCAAACACTAACAAGATCCCTTGGGGGGGTCACCCTGAAGTCCAGTGCCACCAGCACGCCACTGGGGACACCTGTTGTTGTGCTGAGCGTGTTGAGGACACTCACGTCCCCCATGCTGGATTTTCCCTTCCTTTATCAGTGCTAGGGGAGGTGTTGTCTGTCAGTACATCGATTTCCTCCCATTTTGTAAGGCAGGCTGTGATATGCATAAGTTCCAAACCTGAGAGAGTGACAGCCACGCTGTCCAATGCCGTTACAGGAAGGCTGCCCAGAACCCGCCTCCCCCTCAGTCCACAGCAAGGATCCGGATGATGGCATGAAGCATTTGCAGAAAAAATGGAAAAACAGAAAAAAAACACTCAGAAAAACAGAAAAAAACACAGAAAAAAGACTCAGCAAGATAAAATAGGCTGTGCACTTCTGCAGGCACATTTAAGAAAGCGACAGTCACTTTCCATCTGCAGCCCTTTGATGATGAAATGGATGGTTCTGCTGCATGTGACCAGTAATGGCCGGGCTGGATCCGGTATCACTCGGAAATGTGGCCTTGGCCTACCTAATTAGACGGCTGTGTCGACCCAGTGTCTCTTGTGGTTCGCAAGTGCTTGCATACGACTCCTGTGGCTATTTCAAGCGAGTTGCCACTTTCTGGATTACTGTCTTGTGAAAGTGCGGCTGCTCACAGCTTGTGCAGAGACGTGGAGGAGGACAGTCGTTCCCCTCTGTGCCCAGATGCAGGGCATCTCATGCTGACCTCAGAGAAGACTTGGCAGATGCCATCTCAGCTGCCTTATTGCTTATTTTGGACTCATATTCGTGACTGCAAGAACATACTGCCCCCCCATTCCCTCAACCCTTCATTCCATAATGACCATCATCTGCTAAACTAGTGAAAGTAATATTTCACAGAGTACCGACTGGCACAGAAGGAAGATCAGCATACAAACACGGGAAATTGTGTGCCTGTACATCTGACATTTTTAGAGGACAGTAAGGATGCACTGGAGCAGACTGCTGCTTGAAGCTGCTACAGCACCAGCACTTGTGGGTAATTTATCTCCAGGACTTGCTATCGACCCTTTCCTCACCCCACTGGCCTAAGCCATCATCTGGCACAGACTCAACACTGTCAGCTTGCTGACATGTAGAGGTCTTCTGTGACAGGACAAACCTGGAATTTGCCCAGGCCGCTGACCCCAGGGAGGTGGCAAGGAAAGCCAAGAGGTAATGGCCAGAACCACCAACAGCTGAGGAACTGGACCACTTCATTAGCCATAGCTACGGGATAGCACACTGCAGAGAAAGAGAGAGTATGATAAATGAATAGCAGGGTGTGTAGTCTCTCCACAAGGAACTACTGTTCCCAGAATGCAACAGTGTGTTTGTTGAAAGTTTACAGAACATCCAGACTCGGGCCACATGCTTTAAAAGGGTTCTGGAGACCACAGTCCCCAGGCACGTTCAGTTTCGATGCCGTTCTCAGATGTGGATATGTCATTCTCGACATCATGCAGTTCTTTTCTACGGTGGGGTAACTGTAGCATCCTTGCTCACTCACGCCTGTCCATCTCTATTCAGCTTACAGCTAATCCATACATGACGAGAAAAGCCCAGTATGCTCTTCCTGAAGCTGGGAATTTACCGAGCCAAACAAAAAAGGCATGACAGTTCCTCCAGGGCCTTTTTCGTGTAGTTCCTCTGTTTGGAGAATGGCTAAGCATGTTCTGGTCTTTTGGGGAGCTGTAATGTACGGTGGTGTGTCAAAACAAAAATGGCTGACAAGCTCACATGGATTCTCTGATTGATAGACCAGGATGAATGTAGAAAATATAGACTATCTCAGTGCTCTGTCTATATCTGCTGTCAGTGTCCAAACCCAGAGACCATCTCACTGATGTGTGTGTACCTGCTGTCAGTGTCCAGTGAAAATCCTACACTCCATCTCACTGCCATGTCTGCACCTGCTGTCAGTGTCCAAACCCCACAGATCATCTCACTGCTGTGTCTGTACCTGCAGTCAGTGTCCAGTGAAATTCCCACACACCATCTCACTGCCATGTCTGTATCTGCTGTCAGTGTCAAGTGGAAATCTCATAGACCATCTCACTGCTGTGTCTGTACCTGCTGTCAGTATCCAGTGAAAATGCCACAGACCATCTCACTGCTGTCTCTGTACCTGCTGAGTGTCCAATCCCCACAGATCATCTCACTGCTGTGTCTGTACCTGCAGTCAGTATTCAAACTGCACAGATCATCTCACTTCTGTGTCTGTACCTGCTGTCAGTGTTCAAACCCCACAGATCATCTCACTGCTGTGTCTGAACCTGCTGTCAGTGTTCAAACCCCACAGAATATCTCTCTGCTGTGTTTGTACCACCACCAACATTTCTTTCATGGAGAGCAGGCTCTGTCAAAATGTAAATTTATGCTTGAGATGCTCATTTTTACAAAAGCATCAGTTGCTGGTAACTGGTAAAAAGCGCCAGATTAAACATGCTTGGGTAAAATGAGTGTTTAATCCTGCATTTAGATGATGTTTTTAGGTCACATCTGAGGATTAAGCACAGCTCTCCAGCCCAACTTTGTCCCACTGCAGCAATTACCATCATATTAATGCAGCCCGCCTGTGAAATGTGCTGTGTGGGGCACGAGGGAACCTCAGGCAGTGAGGCAAAGACACGTTGATATCAACACGGAATACCTAAGATCTGAGAGACAGAGCCCCCCCCCCCACCCCACACATATACACATAGCCTGCTCTGCGGGAAAGAAAATAGGGGCGGGTGGGATACGTTTTTACATGGTCTGTTGCCGTGTGTGTGTAAACCAAAGGGGCTCTATCATTTCAGGCTTCCATTGTGTGATCTGCAGCGCTGACAGAGAGACAAAGTAAACTGGAGTTAGCAGCTAAGTGAGTCACTCTTATTGAAATGCGGTTTCTTCAGGCGGCTTGTCCCCCACCTATGGTGGGGGCGGTGAACAAGCTTTCCAATCCTCATCTCAACTTGGCCCGGGAGGGCAGTTGGCCCTGGGAGTGACGGGTCTCATCAGAACGTCACCTTCAGCCTCCAGCCAGCCGAATGCCCCCATGGCTCCTTTGCGGCAGCAAGGCAACCTGCACATGCAGTCGGGAGGGGTGAGGATCAGCCGGAAGAGCCTGCATGCCCCCCCCCAGGTGCTGACTCAGCCCTTTCCGGCTCCGCAGACTCTGCGTATCTGCATATCTGTGGCGGTCGGCTTTCCTAACATTTCTCCAAAAAATATGGAAAAAGGCACACAACAATGTCACGTTTGTGTTGCGGTGGTGCAGATGGCTGGCTGTGCTTCAGCGCCATCTCCTGGGCAACGTAAAATCATGTTCATTGCATTACGGGCCAAGAAAAAAAATTATTTTTTCTACAAACGTCATTTTATTTGCTGTATTATAATAATATTATTAAATTGCACAGTGCATTGAAACTGTCTTGGTTCCTTTGTGATGTTTTACAGTTTTTCTTTGTTGTTTCTGGCTTTGGGTGACTTGGTGGTTCACACCTTCAGGATTAGGAGTTTGAATCCTGCCTCCAGTCTGCAGTTTGCACGGTGTCCCTGTTTACATGGGTTTCCTCCCAAAGACATGCAGTTAGGTGAACTGGTGTCTCCAACCTGCCCATTGTGTGTTTGTGTGCAAGTGCCCTATGATGAACTGGCATCCCTTCCAGGGTGTACCCCGGCCCTGTGTCTTATGCTGCCTGGAATCGGCTCCAGGCCTCCCCTGCACCCCTGACCAGGATCAGCATTTGTAAGATGGATGGTGTTGTTTTTCTTTAAACTGTGTCAGATGATTTTTAACCTTGATGAAGAGCCAGATCAAGTCTGCTTAGTCAGCTATTGTTATGCAGCCCCACATCTGGCTGCGCTGTATGCAGAAGCGTGTAGAAGATGGCGAGTCTGGTTTGGCATGCTTATTTCAAAGTGAAGGGAGATCTCCTGCATGCCCCAGCTGGCCCCAGTCGTGCGTCTCACATGTATGGCCTAGACTCCTCACAAACACACCTGTCCAGCTATTTACGCGGAGCCGCACATGCTCTCCCTGGCAGAGCAACCTCTGTGGGGCTTGTGGCCTGGGTCCCTTTGTGTAGGAAATAAAACCTGCAGGTAAGTGTTGCTGAATCTGGCGCGGGGGCAGGCACACAATGAGCCAGCTGCCTGCTGGGGTGTGTACAATGTAATTTTTCATACACCATGCCGCATACAGCCCAGACAAAAAACACAAAGGGGGATCCATCTGTTGGCCTTCGTTCGCTACTGTCAAATAGCATGCGTACATGAAAAGCCCCCCGGCTCACCTGCCCCCGATTCCCCGTGCTGTCACCGACGCTCCTGCCTCACGTCTCTGCCCACAAAATGGTGTGTCATCACCATGGTATATCGATCAAACTTCAGGTGTGAAGTGCTGGGGGAAAGGGGGTCTTTCTACCAGTGTCATGTCACAGATCCCAGGAACAGAACAACAGATGCCGCATCAGAGCCATCGGTGGGCAAACACGTTTTGAAAGCGGCAATTAGCTTAGCGGGACATGGTGAAGGTGTGAGGGAGTGTACGGCCGTGGCACCTTTCAGCGTGTCGCAAACACACGGCAATGGCACGCTGATCGTCACCGCTGGCCACCGCTTCCCCTTGTGTAACGCGCTGACAGGTCCTGTTAAGGGCTTATTATATGAACACGGGCCATGAAGGCCAAGGATACTGTTTCAGGAGCACAATGGGGGTCCCACGCTGCCTCCAGTGCCCCCTATGTGCACCCCCACCGCCCACCTTCTGGAAGAGCTGAATCTCTAACTCCATTTTCTCTTCAGGGGTTCCCTGGAAACAAGTGGGGGGGGGTTTCACCGCCAAAAAGGTGGTCTAGCTCCCTGCGCTGGTAGAAATTACCCATAACTCCCTCAGCTATTGTATAGCGGGAGCAACTGACATACAGCCTTATTAGCCAGGTTGTGCAGTTTGGGTTTCGAAGACCCAAGCATATTGGAGGGAGGAGTTATATTAATGCTCTGGACTGAAGTAGAGACAGTTAAACTCCGGTAACAATCAGCTAAATGAGCCCAAACTAGGGATGACAAATTAGGCATCATCTCACAGACTCAAGGCTTACTGTGACTTCTGGGAGAAAGCGAAACAGGCCCAGGAGCTCGCCGCCATCGTTGACACCCCCAACTGAAACTCGTCAGAAATGCAGGAAGGCCCACAGACGCCGGAGATGGATGAAAAGAACAGGAAACGGAAGGCTGGTGAGCACTTCTTCCAGGGATCAATCGGTCCTCTCTTCCTTTATGCATTAGTGCCTGAACCTCGCTCAGTCACCCAGCTTCCTCTGAGAAATCCTGTGAGCAGCCATGACACTGGCTGAGCAAGGACCAGAAGTAACTTCCCTGAAGCCTCCTAACTCCTGCACATCAAGTTTGACGACCTGTTGATCCATCACACCCAGTGAGACAGACAGATGTACAGAACATGCAAAACAGACTGTCTGAATTCTAAGCTTGAGAGAACGTTAGCTGTTGTCCAAAGAGATGTATAACTGTCACATTCATTATACTGGTGGAATATCCTTATTGGGGGAGAATGATGAAAATTTTATTTTTGTTTAGCATGATATTGGCATTTCGAGATTTCAGAAATCAAAAGGTCGGCAAGGGCAGCGGATACAAAGGGTTTTATTCTGGGTCCGGGCCCTGGTGACCAAGGATGACAGACGCCCCCAGCTGATTGGCCAGTTCCTGCTCGGATGGGACGCTCTGTCAACACATCCCAATTAGCCCAATCAGGCTGGAAGGAAGTGAGACAGAAAGGACACTTTGTGAGCCCGCCTGTTTGCCAAGCCCAGGCTACAAAACAACAGACAATCGGTCATTCTTCGCCCAGTCCATTTTACCCGCTCTGGATCCCTCAAAGCTCATTGGTGGCTTTTCTTTTTTTAACCCTCTGGACCACAAAAACATGCGAAAGGCACATTCTCAGGAGTCGACTGATTTATCTAGAGCCTGCATTGTTATCCACATAATGTTCCTGATGATTTAATTATGGCCGAATTGTATTTAATGCACTGAAGGTGGTCTGGGCTTCCCCTCATAAACGTATCAGCCCCAGGGTGCGGTCAGAGCCAGACCAATCCCTCTGAAAATAGGCTTCATGCGTAGGGCCAGAAAAAGGCACCAGACTTATGAAAAATAGCAGGAAGGTGAATCATACTGGAAAAATAAGTCAAAATATAGGCAGTGAAAGAGTGTTCTGGGCTACCGTGCGCTTGTGGCTTATTCGTTTAAAATATACCACCGCTACGCTGGGAGAGGTAGTTAAGATCTGCAGCCAAGGTGACAGACAGGTGAAATAAATAATCCAGGTCTAACGCTAAAGCACAAAGAAGGCAGACGTGGTCTCGACAAGCCAGTGATTGGGGATCCATGATTAATGGGTTATTGACCTATGACCTGTTAGGAGGAAGGGAGGAGCAGCTTTCTAGGCAAATGCTGAGCCAAGGAGGTACAGCTCAGCTTCTATCAAAGGACATGACCGACAGCACTCCGATTCGAATTCTCCTCCATCTCAGTTGCCAGAGGAAGCTTCCGGAAGGGCAGCTTTCAGCCACAGCAGGCTTTGGTCACCGGTATCCATAGTTACCCCTGCTAATACCTTGACCAGGCGTTACTAAGCAACTACAAGAGCCACAGAGGTTATGGAGCAGTGAGGGAACTTAAAGCTACATAAAAATACCCAAAGACAACATTTATTAAAATTTACAGTGTTGGAATATTGTGGAATATTTGACTTATTTTTCCATTTTTATTTTAATATCCCAGGTCAGCTTGACTTAGAACTTGGACATTGAAACATTTCTGTCATTAATCTCCAGATAAGTAAACAAGAAGTAAAGCAAGCCTGACACTGCGTTGTGCGATTTTTTTCCATTTTATGGTGCAATTTTAACATCACACTGTGGAGGCCTTGAGTCTCTGGGGGACCCACACACGCGCACAGAGATCCCCAGGCAGATGTCATCACGCTCTGACTTTGGAAAGGCCCTCTAACATGCCGTTTGAAGTCACGCTGGGACACGGTGTGGTGTACCCACCCACACACCGGCCCAGGCCCGGAGACCATCACTAACTGTTTAATGGCAACAGACTTCTGGTTTATAAATTGTTCACATGGACAAATGACAGCTGACAGAACGAGACAGTGGCACACACGGGCCAGGCTGCTTGGGTTTAAGTACCAGAGCGGGACGCTGTTGGCATCCCAGCACACCTGTGGGTGGTCAGGCCTCCATTACATTTCTGTTTCAACGGTAAATGTGTGGTTCTTTCTATGATTCAGACCTCAATGGGGAAGTATAGTGAGAAGTGGTCACCTAGCAACCAGGCCCCTGAACCCCCAGCTCAAGCCTGAGTCGGAGGGCGCTCGGGTGGTTAGACAGTGCCCGGTCGTGGCCAGCCCATGCCCTTTGTTTGATGGAGTCACCAGGCTGTCTGGTCTGTGTTGGAGCCCTACTGCCTCTCCTATCATCCTTAATCAGCATCTCCACAGGTCGATCGCCAGGGGCCCCAAAATACCAGCTTCCCGATTTCTAAAACAAACCATGCCAACTGAGCCATGTCAGACAACACGTACGCATTCCCTCCCCAGGGCACACGGCTCTCATTGACCCGGCGTGGGGGGCACAGATATTTGAGATATATAGCTTCTGGACATGTTTACTAAACTTTTAATTAGTTACTTTGCTCATTATGAACCTTTCTGAGCACCTGCAGAGGTGTTTTCATACCAAGTATCATCAGGGGGGTGTTGGAAAACTCCTGTAATCTAACCCTAAATACAAATGTCTGTCTTTCAGCCCCAGTTTCGCAGGAGCTGACCCCCCCCGCCAGCCGGTCCCAGCACTCGTGGCCCTGGGGAGGAAGTCACATCTTTACGAGGGAATGGTTACAGTTTATCTACGATGGACGAGACCCCCCCTCCCCCTCTTTACACCATGGGAAATGTAGCTGTCAGGAGTCTGGTCGCCTTGCGATCATTAGAAGACAAGCTCGTGCTGTGGGCAGGCCAGGACACCAATGCGGCCAGGGGGAGCTTGTGAATTTTATACTACTGAACCCCTAAAAGGTGTTGATTTGTCTGTGTGAGGCAGCAGGATGACAGAAGGTTCTGGTGTTAAGACGGCCACACCAACACCGAGGTTCACAGACCGTGTGGAGTGTGTGTGTGAACGAGTGCTATGTCTTTGTGTGTCTGCAATACTCATAACCAAATGAATAAGGCCACGAGGGACCTGTATGGCTATAATTTATGGTCGAACAAAAACCATTGAGACAAGAAGTTATGGACTGTGAACTGCTTGTGTTGGCCGTGCTGTGAAAGGTATCGCCTTGTCAGACCGAACAGCATTCACAAGCAACAGGGCTGGGGGGGGGGGGTGGTTGG
>JAAGVU020000040.1:21198215-21236712 GCA_011763525.2 Mormyrus iriodes
TCACAAGCAACAGGGCTGGGGGGGGGGGGGTGGTTGGGGGGCATGTTATGAAAAAAAATCAGCTGGACTCCATATGGGTGGCCTCTGGCTTGCTCCCCAACCCCCAGGTCCCATGAGAGCTTGAAACCCATCACAGTCCTTCACTCTGAGAGAGGGGAAAAAAGTGCAAGAAGGCCATAGTCCCTTTTAAAACCAAAATGGCTATTATTATTACAAACAGGCGTGCGATTACTGATGGCTATGTAAGTTCTCTCTTTGGACATAAGACGAGTCTTGCTTGTTGGCGAGCCCAGCAGGACGCCAGCCAACACAAGGCTGTCGTCAAGAAGATGAAGTCGACCAAGTGGGCAAAGTGACACGATTGCACGTGAATTTTCCTCGTAAAAGCCTGTAAAGGTTTTCCAAACATGGGTAATGCAGCTCGTTACCTTGTCACCTCAGCCAAGTGCACGGCGACAGAACACGATCGTGGTTGTGGGGATCTGAGGAAACGTGTGTCTTTGTGCAAGTGGCACCAGCATTTCACAGATGTAATTTTGAGCTTGTGAAGCCAGGGGTTGGTCCCACTGTCCCGGTCCTTGTATGGGATCTGCACTCCTGTGAGATCTCAGTGACTGACGGGCTACTCAGCTGTTCACTTCCACAAAACTAATTAATCACGTCCATTATGAGTATTTATATATTTTTACACTCGATGTTACAGTTCATCGGCGTATTTTGTTCCCTATGGGTATTTTCAGTTTTAACACCGCTGGAAAAAGCCAGCTGAAGCATTGCTTCTATCTCCTTGTATGTGCTGCCGTTTGCCAGGTCTTAGCTGAGTTATTCACTGGAAACCAGCATGTGTCACGACATACAAGGACCGGTGCGGCTGCCGTGTAACTTAAGCCACATCACCAAGGGCACAGAGTCTATATTCATTCCCATCATTATCACACATTATGCCCAAACTGCATCAGCTGCTTGCCCACCCCCACCCCCACCCCGTGACAAATGTCCGAAATGCACTTTCGGAGGACTCTTATTTTGAAAATGGAGAAGCTGTTTGGACTGTAGCAGGTGGCCCTTTTTAGAAGGAGCCCAGACAGATTCCCATGGTGAGGTATTCCATCAGCTGGAGAACAAGCGCCCAGACAGGTAATAATAGGCCAACTGAGCGCTGGATCGGATGACAGGGCCTCGCTCTCCATCCTCATTACAATGTGCACAGGCCTCCCGCCGCACGGAGGCCATTTTTCTCCCGGGCTGCCTTTCAGGAAACCGCAGCCTCTCTGTGAGTGTGCCTGTCTCACATTACACTGCTCCGGCAGCCGAACGTGAGGAGATCATTGCGCAGTGAAAGCAGCAGAGAATACTCACGTGTTCACAGCGCCTCGACTCAGCTCTACACTGCTCCCCATTCTGGGGGGGTGAAGGCATGAGGCTGGAGGCTGGGGTGAGGTCCGAGGTGCAGCCTGACTGGCCTATACAGAGTAGGAGACCAATGGGAATCCTCCGGTCTCTATGGCAACCAGTGACAAAGGATGGAGCTGAGAGCCAGAGTCAGGGTAGGACAGACCTAGCTTGGAGGGTTCAGAATGGACGTACTAAGCAGGTAGCAAACATCATATTGGTGCCGTGCTGATCTGTAGGTGACAGTATAACTGACAGCACAATGTTAATCCTGAATTATTAATCCAGTGTTATTAATCCAGAGTTAATCAAGGGCCACCAAGCAGCATCTGAACAGCTTTGAAGGTTCCCCTAGAAGCTCCATAACCGTAACCCTACCCCTCCAGGACAGGAACTGCTCTCCTGACCTCTGCAGGAGAAAGCAGCCCCCAGCTCCAGTGTGCAGGCCATAAGCTGGAGCGGCCGTCAGTGGGGCTAACACATCCCCTGCAGGGGGGCACCACAGGGTCACAAAAAGAGAGCCACACAAATTACCTATTTACTCATCCTGAGTTGTGTGGTACCGTAGCTGACTCCAAGGGTGTGGCAGCGGAGGAGCGGGATGTCTTAAAGCAAACAAAACGGTGTGTGTGTGTGTATGGGGGGGAGATCTCTGCACAACTGGCGGCCTGCTCACCAGGTCAGGGAATCAGACCCCAGGCTGGTCACATGGCACCAGTTCCATGATGGTGTGTATGTGTGTGTGGGGGGGGGGTAAGTGAACCAAACGCAGTTTATCTCAGGAAAGGACTGGTGTTTGGGGTGACCTGTAACAGAAGGCTTCTTCTGTTTGGCTAAGAGAATATGAGAGAGAGAAGCAAGGAGAAAGAGAGGCAGGGAGAGAGAGACAGGGAGAAAGACAGGCAGGGAGAGAGAGAAGCAGTGAGAGAGACGGAGAGGCAGGGAAAGTGAGACAAGGAGAGAGGCAGGGAGAGAGATAGAGAGACAAAGAGGCAGGAAGAGAGTGGCAGGGAGAGAGAGACAGGGAGAGAGGCAGGGAGAGAGAGACAGAGAGACAGGAGAGAGCGATGTAAGGGGGGAAAGACGGAAAATGAGAGATCACGTTAGATGGTCAGGAGCTGTGTGTGTTACAGAGCAGGTCAGATGTCATCTAAAACAGTGTTTAGTTTGGAAAACTCTGATAACCTTTCAAGGTTCAACTGACCCTGGTGAAAACAAACAAGGCTTAACTGAAAACATTAAAACAATTACAAAAATAAACAAAACTCTGAAAAACGAAAGTAATATAATTCGCTGTGGATCTTTTTCTGAAGGAAAAGAGCTGGTTTTCTTGTTTCTTAAGGAACTCCGCAGATGTACATCTCACATGATGCAGTACATGACCAAAACAAACGTTCTGTGGAAACGAGTCGGCCGGCTGCCTTAAGATTAAACAACCAGCAGCATAACTCTTTCCACGCCTGCTTGGTTTGCTGTACAAAGCTGTGTGTTTCTCTTGCTGTGCGTAGCGCAGTGAAACAGGGTAACGGAAATGCTGAGCCTGAGCCCAGCCGTGGGGAACCAAACTGAAAATGAATGTGCTGACATTTTTCACTGGCCCTTAGCATAGATCAAGGTAAGTATCAGTCTTCAAAATAAAAACACCAAAGGGTGACGATTCAAAATATAGCTAACCAGTGTGCTTGACATGAAACAGCACAACACAGCTAAAAAAAATTTGCATAGTGCTGAACTGAAGATGTGAAGGGCGTCAGCAGATACTAGCTTAGCCCAAAAGATGACTGGATTGATAATGAAAAGGACAAAAACATTTAAGGGAGCATTGCAGGTACATTGAAAAGTCAAAGAAATAAACCAGTCAGGATTTTGGATGAGTTGACCCATGATTTAAGAAATTCTGATTGGTCTGGAGGTATTGAATTCTGATTGGCTGTGTGTATTGAATTCTGATTGGCTGTGTGTATTGAATTCTGATTGGCTGCGTATATTGCATTGCTCCTCACCTGTACAGTTGTGTGGCTCCCCCAGGCCAATTAATGGGGTATGAGGTCCAATGGATGCCCCAGTGAGGCCAAATAACTTGACTCAGTGAACAGAACCACTCAGGCTCAGACATTACCTCTGCCCCCCAGGGCATTTTTGGGTGTCAGGGAGCCAGGGTTTCCTGGAGGTTAGCCCCCCCAGTTCTGACGCATTCCCCGTAACACGAGTCCCTCAGATCTCACACGCCGAGCTGTGGGTGCACACCATAGGACAGTGTGTGAGAGTGGGGTTGGACTTTGAGGGAGGTGGGACATTATTCCGTTAACAGCTGAAAAATGTGTGACCACGATTATCAATCTGGCTATGAGCCTTTACTGTGAGCCTCACTCGCTGCTTTTCTGCATATTTCCCCTCACTGTTAAACCCAAAGTCTCCATCCTTGACACTTTTCTCTCACAGCTCATAACTCTGTCCAGATGGGGGAGAATCAAGCTTTACTCTCATTTTTTCAGTTTATATCTTATTTTTTTGCAAATGTGGAAATAAATAAAGCTGGTTATCAGCACGCAGCTGTTTTCAAGTGACCATGACTCGTCTCACCACAACCTCAGCTAAATATGACTTGAATGACATGAATATAATTCATATTTGATCATTAATAGAGGTAGATATTGTGGCTCTCTTGACTTCCCTCCTAAAGGCCAGACCCGCCCTATGCAGCCCAATCGTTCTGGAAACCACTTTGTGTCTGTATTAATCATTCTATCCCCACCCTGCCGGTTCCCCACCCTGTGTGTCGACCGCCTACTTGTCCCAGTTGCTTCGCTCAAACACCCTCCATCCCAAAGCTGTGATCTCACCGTCGAGACTAACGTCAACATGCAAGCTCCATGCTTTCACCCATCTCAGATCCATCATTATGGCTCCCCAGCTGCCACAGGGTGAATGCTGTCCTTACAGGGCGCTGCTGTCTGCAGCCTCTGAGATCTCAGGCTACACACAAAGCAAAGCCCTCCTACCCTGCATGTGACACACCTCAGTCAATCAAGCCACCACTGGAGGCTAAACCTACCTCTGTGTGCCTTTAGTGCTCCTTTGGCTGA
Source organism: Mormyrus iriodes (assembly GCA_011763525.2). Classification (NCBI taxonomy): domain Eukaryota; kingdom Metazoa; phylum Chordata; class Actinopteri; order Osteoglossiformes; family Mormyridae; genus Mormyrus; species Mormyrus iriodes. The sequence continues at coordinate 21,202,694 of JAAGVU020000040.1, forward strand.
CTCCTCCAGCCCGGGAGCTCATTCTACCTGGAAGGCCCAGTATTATCACAGAGACTGTGATCCTGCTCTGAGATTCCAATCTCTGGTGATAGTGATAAATCTGCTCTGTTATGCTAAAGGCTGGTGTAATTATTGAGGACACAGTGTCATTCTGACAAAGGTGAGATGATTATCTGGGGTTCCGGCTCCAGAATTGATAAGCGGAGTTTGCAGGTCGCTCAGGGAGCACCTGATGCGATCTCTGAAGCAAGAAAACTCCATTCAACACTTAATTTACGTTTAACTTAAGTTACATAAAGGATTTTTTCAGATTTAGCTCACATAAACACCAGCCATACAACAGAAGTAGTGATCGGTGACTACTGGCAACCTCTCCAAATGACTCACAAATGTACTGAGCAGTGATCTGTTACATAATGCTCTACCCATTTAACTAGCTGCATTGTGACTCTCTTTGCCTTATGCTAACGGCTCTGCCCCAGCTGCTCCACCCCAGAGAGGCAGCTTCCCTTCCGCGTCTGTTGTTATTATTATTTTTTCCCTTGAGCTTTAATTTCTGGTCCACCTCCAAGCCCAAATGTGAGCTCTGACGGCTTCCTATGGTCTGAAATATCACAGGGAAGTGCTTCCGGAAACTTCCAAAAGAGGCTTGGTGTGATATCGCCTTTGAGGGTTTGGTATTTCTCTCAGCGCGTAGCTGCTGCCCTCCCACGGGCGTGTTTACCCTCAGCCGAAGCCCCCTTCCCATGCAGCTCTCTTCTGCTAGGCCTGCAAATGAGGCCACTTTGTTTGAGTCTAATCACTGGCATTGTTGGATCTCCATCCTGCCTGTTCATCTGATTAAAATGCTCTCATTTCTCATGGTCTGTGTTTCCATAACATAATCGGACCACGTCCCCTTTTATAATGCCTATCTGATTCTGTTGCCTCTTCCCTCTACGTGCTTTAAATCTCGTTTGGCTTTTTCAGGACACAAACTCTTTTGTCCCCTGTGCCCAGGGGCACCATAAATGGAGGACAGTTAGGACGATTCTAAAATTTGCAATATAATTGAATCGGGGCACAATATGATATGCTTCCTTCCCAGCCTGTGCCCATACATTCGCCTACAAGTTCGCACCATTTTAAATATGAGTCTCCATACCATGACCCCTAATACACCTCCATTTGTGGTCCCAGTATAAGGGCATAATCCACTTTAGTCTGTAGCCCGTTGCCTCATAAGGAAGCTGGTTGATATACATACATTACAGTTACGTCCAAATTTTAAAAATTGCTTGTCTTTGTTCCGTTTTACCTGCTGCCAGATCTTTAATGTGAAACCTCTTAGCTCATTCATGTCCAGGATCGGTCCAAAATTAATGTGAATTGTATTTTTTTTGTCATTGTTTCTGTAATATTTTTTCGTTTACTGTCATCAATGTGAGCTGGGTCAGTCTGTTGTTAAGCTCATGTATAACCGCAGTGCACCATCAATCGCTCACTGCAACCATCTTCATAAATTCAGTCATACATTCTTTGCCTATTCTCTCTGTTCTTGCAGGAGGGAGGCCAGTTATTGGCGTCTCTTACTAAGACACATCAATAGTCATTATGACCAAAGCCCTCTGAAGGCACTTTTTATTTTGACAATGTTATACACTTGATTTGAATCCCACCTCTAGAATATTTGCAGGACAGGGTGAGCTGTTGGGACCCTCAGAACCTCTCTCGGGTGCTTCAGTCTGGACGTTTGGTGCATTTGACGGTTTGACATTCAGTGTCGGCTCTCACTACAGCAAGGGATCATGGGAATTATCTGCCGAGTTCTTAGGGTGGTTCCAATAAAAAAAGCTTTTCAGGGCCTTTTATGTAGGATTTGTTAGAGATGACGCAGAGGCAGAATTTCCTTATACGGAATTCGATGTCCTCTGCAATCGGCGTCCATTTTACGCTGAATGGAACGTCAAGTCCCTTTCATGTCATTGCGGCAGTCCTGGATGGGGTAACGGTAACCTGACAAACAACCGGCAGGCTGACGGCCATCACCCTTAAACGGAGGCTGTGATTACCGTCAGCTGTGCTACTTCAGCTAATTATGGGTGTTCCTTCTGCCCGCCATCCTGCCTTAATGGACGAGAAGTTCAGCCAGAGTTCCTGGATCAAAGCGCCATTGCAGCCAGGCTCTGGGAATCCGAGAAACCCAACACGGTCACATGAAATGCGAAGGGTTTTAGGTGACAGAACCAGTCAAGTGCAGCACATGATTATTCTTCAGGTTTTTAACCAATTGCATCTTCCAGTGAGTTTTTTTTTTCATCAGTTGCAACAGCTCAAAAATATAGAACCATAACTTTTCACATTTTTTGTTCCTACAAGCATAAAAAACCATTATAACAACATGATGTAACTATAAGCCTGTTCTTACACTGAGTGCCATGATTTGATACAGATTTATTGAATCTGGTTCTTACTTTCACTAAAATATATATTTTTCAAAGTCTTCCTGTCAGATAAGTTCTCCCAGTAATTAAGCAGCTAGTAGTCGCTCCGGTTTTTCTATTAGTCTTTTTAAAAGACCCATTAGAGATACACAACCCCCTGCAATCAGAATGAAGGAGCTTAAAAACTCTGTAACCTCTGACCTTGACCTGTGACCTGCAGCCAGTGTGGGATGCAGACCAGCCAGGACTCTGAGTTACTCAGACTGCTGAGTTCTTCAGCAAATATTCGCCTGTTAACTCCAGTAAGCAGGACACATCGCAGCCTGCTGGTCTGGCCTGGTATTGCACTGCTGGTGCCATAGCAGGTTCATGAAAGGGGCGCCTCTCTGCTGTCTCATTAAATATCGATTTGGGGTATTAAGAGAACCCTGCACACAGAAGGATACGCATCACTCCACATGCCGAGGGGGACAGAGTGGAAGGCTTAAGCCAGGAATCACTTAACCTTTGATATTAACAGGAACACATACAGAAGGCAGCAGGGTGATTGCAAGCCAGGCCTCCAGCTTCCCCTGATGGACAGAATCAGAAGAAAACTGTGGATAAGATGGCTTGCACAATCAATTCAATATTTTATACATTATGTTGTGATTTTAGCCACTTAGCAAAGGAGCATTTTGCTAAGTAAAATATCTGATCTTGTGAGGATGTTTCCAGAACAGCAAGTCTAACAGTTATTCCACTGACTTGGAGTAAAGCTATTTTTGAATCACTTGGTGTCACATTCTTCAAAGAGTGGTAGTTAGCATGCAAGCTGCCTGGGTAATCCCTAGCTTGGGATTCCTTAGCTAGGAGGACAGTAATGTTTGGAATGCAGTTCCTGTGAAATCTGTAGGTGTGCACCTAGCACAGTACCGGTCCTGGGTGATGTGGTGCCCTAGGCGAGCATCACCACCAGCACCCTCCATCCTAGACATAGTGAAATTGGCTGGCAAGTTAGTGCCCCCTCAGAAGTTGGTGCTCTAGGCGGCCATCTATGTCACATATGGGATTGAATGGCCCTGGGCTCCTAGATTCACATTCAATGTATTTTTACACCTTAAATCCACCTATTTTATTGCTCTATGCTGAGTACGAGAGGCACTTGGGCTATGTTGTACTTTATCTGAGTGCAGAGAAAGTGAGAGGAGGCCATGAGAGTTAGCAAGCGTGTGTGTCACAGGGGGTGAAAGGTGCCCATCATGCCGACGACAGCAGCTGATTGGGAAAAAACAAGATGTTTATGGCCACATCGTTTAACAAGAGACTTGAGAGAAAGACTAATGTGTGAAGAGAGTCCTGTGCCGTCCTGTTAGCGTCGATGTCCGTGACGGATTGGAAATGTCATGGAGGAACACACGCTCCTCATCGCTCTTGGGGTGAGTCACGATGCAGAGCCAAGCCAAGCTAAACTAAATATTTCATGTAGAATGTAAAACACGCTTTCTGCAATAAACATGCCGCGTTCCGAAGTACAGCCAAGCAGAGCTGAAAAATGGTTTCAACCATAACGCCGAGAGCTCTGTTTATTTATGCAGATTGGACAGAGTGACACTGAAGTATCGCTGTCCCACCGAGCTCCTCCTTATTTCCTCTCCATTTCCTCTCTTTCTCACACTAAACATCGTCCTGGGTGACGAATGAGAGACTCCCACATCTATCCTCGGGGTTGGGCTGTGGGTCATGTTGACGACTCATTTCCAGACTAATTGAGAGCTCTTGTGGAGTTGTCTGCAGCTGGGAAAGCCTCCTATTAAAACGGGGAGCCTTTTTTTAAGCATCACAGTTTTCTGGTTGCATGCTCATTAAACTGAACAGAAAAAAAGCTTTCTGTTTGGGAAAGTTCTCTCTGAAGTTCCCTTTTTAAAGTGGTCGGACTGTGTGTGTATTTTCTTTCCTTTCCTCTGCCCGCTTTAAGGCGATTTTTATCCAGCTTGTTGTTTATTGCCTTAGTGTTTCTGGAGGGGTAATGATGCATGCAAAATGATGTGAGAAACCAGCGGGGAGGGGCAGGGGGGCTCGGAGAGGGAGAGAGGCCTGGGCATTAAGGCCTTCTCGGAGACATAGGGACCAAACCACCCTGGCTCATCAGGAGAATGCATGTGTATGCAGGAAGAGTATGTCTGTGCATGTAGAGCTTGTGTGAGGACTGGGTATATGTGGGCTGGTGGAGGAACGCCAGGCCTAAAACCCCAAAGCTTCTCCAAACCAGGTGGAATGTGCTACATAGCAGGTAAGGGGGCACTGCAGGACATGCAGGTGGACAGACTGAAACCAGTGACCCTCCTCGGGCTGAAAGCCGGCCTGGTTCGGCCCGCTGTGGCGCTGCATTAGAGGGGGTGATGACAGTAGCAGCTAACTGGCAGTTACACACATGACTGGGTTTCACCTGGGAGGCTGGGGGGGCAGTGAAGAAGCTTTCTTAATGTGTAGTGCTGGTAGCAGAGGCACCTTCTCTGGAATGACCTTTGACCTTGAGATGTTCCCACACATGGGGGGGCTGCCCTCGGGCCTCATTACCAAGCCGCTGGCTTGCATGGGCATAGGCCCATGTGCATCACAGTCTTGGCGAGGTAGGTGACACGCTGCTGGACCTGGTAAAACCGGGCCGGGCATAAGATCATACTACAGGGAGTACCGACAGTGCGGACCCTGGGGAGGTTCAAAATGGCCGCCCAGAGACACACGCGCGCGCACGCCCGCACCCACACACAGGTGCTGCTCTTCCACCCCAGCCAGGCTGCAATTAACCTCAGTGCCCGAAGCCATGAATCACGTCAGAGGAGCGAGGGTCTGTAAAATAAACAGACAGCAGCGGTTCCATTTACCGCCAGGCAGGGCAGGGTGAATAGCGTGGCCGGTCAGGGTGTCCCATGCTCGAGTGGCCCGGGTGACACGGGTCCCCAGGTTAGGAGGTCAGTGACACTGCGGTGACCCGCCCAACTGCGGAGGGGTCAGCCAGAGGTGAGGGGGGGCAGAGAGGCGGGGAGATCGGCCTCAAGGCAGAGATACAGCATGGGGAAAATACCAGCCATCAACCACTCGGATGTTAGGAGGTGTTTAGTTTATGTACAGCGAGGGCACTGAACAAAAATATGAAGGTATATCCTACACAGGCACTGAACACATGCACTGAACATACAAACACCCAATACACACCAGGCACCTGAGGAAACATTAAGCCCAAATAGCATGCTATAATAATTCACAAGAATGACATTAAATGGGACTTTAAGCCACTAAACCCTTTGACTGACCTTGGGGGCTGAGAAATCACCAGCCAATGAAAGTCCTCCATCTGCAGACCACTCCACTTTCAGAGCAATTATGGCAACACAGAACGTACAAAAACATATGGAGACGCACAGGTCCTCGCTGGCGCCGAACCGCATGTCCGCTGGCCGAGGAGGCCGGGGGTCCGCCTGCTTCCCAGTCCAGCGTGACCGGTGCTTGAGGATGGGCCCGCGGATGCTCTAGCGTAGTGCCGGTCATTATTTACAGCGACCCAGGGACGTGCTGTTTGTCCAAGCGGCTGACCTTGTTAACCCCGCATCTATAAATTCATGAGCACTGTTTCTCTTTCTCGCTTGGGCTCAGATGGGCTTGGCGCCCGGGCCGGACCTGAGGTCTCACTGTGCCATATGCTGCTGTTACCACCACAGGCCACGGTTTACCTGCAGATGTCCCTTGTGCCTCCTGTCCACTGGAGGTCTGAAGGTTCTCACACCTGGGTTCATTTTTAACCAGGAATTCCCATTTATCTGAGGAAAAAGATCCTGATGCCACCTCAGTGTGTGCCGTGGGTCTAGGGAATCGGGGGCTGGGGGGTGATTTATTCAGGCACTCATTTGGAAAGAAAGTCTTAGGAGATACAGCTTGTCAGGGGCTCCTTTAAACTTTGAAATTTACTGCATGGAAAATGCAAGACCTGATTCTTTTTCCATGTGGGTTAAGCGTCCGGAAAGCGGGAATGCCGCAAACCCCCCGGATCTTGGCCCCCTCCGCAGAAAAATAAAGAACACACGGGAAGGTGCCCCCCAGTCCCATGGCGACTCGGTCAGGTGGTGGCAGCGGTGTTATCTGGAGCCCCGTGGACTGTGGCTGCTGCTGTGAGGGAGCATTGGCTGGCTGGAGCTTCGTGTCAGAGACCCTAAGAGTGACAAACGAGCCCAGAGGAAGGGGAACAGGGCCGTTTCTCCTGGGTGACAGGGCACCATCCCTCCCGCTCTTCAGCCAGTCAATTATACAGGAACACAAATACCCAGACCATGATGGATGGGAGAGATACAAGATTGACACTGATAGCTGGAGAAAGGAGCAGGGCTAGCTGAACTTCCTACCCAGGCCGAGGCTCCATGAAAGCACCCTAATCTCCAGCATCTTATTAAAACTGAGAAATGGGAGTGCAGGGGACTCCCCGCAGAAGCGGGCTGGGCCGGTGCTGCCCCTGTCTCCATTGGACGCCCGGCCTCGGCCCAGGGAGGAGGATCTGGTTTCGGGAGGGTGTGTGACCAGCGGTCAGTGTGAGTGACTTGGCGTGGCCTGATAAGATCACTTGACCGGGGTGGGAGAGGGGGACACTTGGGCAGAGGGGACAATGGTGCAGGTAGGGCCCTGAGCCCATCCATCACAGGTGGGACAAAGAAGATGTCAGCTGGGGTGACCTGCTCCTCCGGGCACGTCAGCTGTCAGCCGGCGCCGATGACAAGGCAGCCGGCTACTGATGGAGCTGATTGGGCCTCCGTGAGCATGATGCAGGTTTGTTCCTTCAGCCTGCTCCCTTAGCCTAAATATTCGCGAGCGACATCGACAAGCAGCGTCACATAACAGAGTCAAGATGCCTAAATGATCCAGGACCCAAGAGATGCATTTTTAGCATTTATAAAATGAACTGCACGTAGTTTGAGGTAGTAACGAGGTGATCGGAGTGTTCGAAGTTTGAAGGTAGGTTTCTGTTCCTCGCCAGTGAGGGACATCCTTCGCTTCAGACAGAACATGCTCGGACAGATGACATCACCTTTGATTCAGCTGAGCTTTAAAATGTTCCCCCAAACGTCTCACAGCGCTGTGAAAGCATCTGTCCTGCCAGGATTCCTGACCAGACTGGCACTCATGTTGCCACGCCAGCATGTCAGTCTCTGTTTGCCCGGGCTGTGGTTCTGGCTCTCCTGGGACCTTTTGGCAGAACCCTTGCAGCAGTACTCACTGCCAGTTAGGCCTCTTGGGTACAGCGAGCGCTAATGTTAGTATGTAGCACTACAGAGAGCATGTGCGTGCATGCTCGATATAATGCATTTACATCAAAACCATGAGCAGGAGTCTACATCAGACCAGTGCTTGAAGGGGAATGAGCGTTGACATGCCTCACTGCAGACCGCTGTTTACTGGCCCCATGCATTTACACCATCAAATGTCACAGCAAGTCAGACCACTTCTCCTGAGGGAGACGTAGACACAAGCAGCAAGTATGAAGCTACAGAGTCACCGCAGGATGTGGCTACAGCTCCCTCATTAGGAGGAGCTTGTGCATTTTCTGTAGACCAGCTGCTTGTAGTTTTACAATTCGGTGGAGAGGTAGGTGTTGTGAAGCTTGGGGAGGTGGGGGGGAGGGGTTACCCTATAAACCAAGCCCTCAGATTTGACTCCTCCAGTCAAAGGAACAGGGGCACTTGGAGAGGGTCCCCACTGCAAGTGTATTTATCTACGTCTGGATCTGGGTGACACAGCTCCCATGCCAAGGTGGCTGGTCAGGCCGACACGGACTGGGCCCCATTTTCGGTGTTCCTACCAGATGTAGTGACCCGGCTCAGTGGCCCCTGGGAAGAGGCCCTCAGATGAGTATAAATGTATTATCAGCATCTGGCTTCCCTCAGACTGCCAGATGGTTATCTTAGGCCAGGCCTGTCGAGCCTCACTGTGTTTTTACACAAGCGTAAGTGTCCACCTCAGTGTTGGGCCATGTTTACTGAACACGTGAGTGTGTCATGGACCTGTCACCTCCCTGTGTCTATCCTCAGCTGTACGGATGTGAGAGCAATGCCAAAGTGGTGAAAATTCCTGCTGACCTAATGCCATGCGTTTGCTGTGGTCCTTTGAAAAATGACCTGCTACAGTTGATTTCTATATTTAAGATTTTACTACAGTTGAAGAAAACCAGAAAGCCGTTCTCAGATATACGGCAGAGGGGGTTTTTGGGAGACAGATACTCCCACCTAGTGGTCTGCTCGATGGGGTGTCATTCAGAAAGCAAGGCTTCACCCCAGGTGAGTAAGAAACTGACTCACGCACGAGTGTAACAACAACAAACATGCTGTTTCGGTGAGGCCTCTGCACGTGTCAATAAACACGCCCTCCGCTGACTGTTCCTGCAGCAAGGGGTGCGTTGATGAGCTGCTCTGCAGAAAGGATCACCGGGGGCTTCTTTTCATCCCAGGGGCCTGAAAGGTGCCACGCATGAGAGAAATGCCAATTTTACCAAAGGAAAACACAGAGAGCGGCTTCCTTGGTCCCTGTGAAAGGCTTCCCCAGCTGAGTGACAGGTCACCATCCGTGGGAGCCCATGAATAGGAAGGTAGGTTTCAGGAGAACATCAGGGCCATCTTCCCCCAGCAGAAGGTCCCTCTTTCAGCAGCCCAGCTCTCAACGCCGCCAGGAACAACAGCCCCCTCTTGGGGAAACCTACCTCCAAGTCCCTTTGGTCAACCAGATCTTCTTAGTGATTGACATGGCAGTGAGACCCAGGCCTGGAAGGCTGGTGTTTCGACTCAATGTGGCTAAATGACCCCACAGGCTGGGGTATGAGCCGCCACCCCCTCACCCTGGTCCACAAATACACCATGAACTTGAAAGTATGGCAAAAAATGAACGATAATGAGTTTCTGTCGCACTGAACTTCCCAGCACAGGCAGCCATCGTGGAGCCACAGCTTGTAAATATCTCTGTGGTTTTTGTCTTAAGGACGGTGAGATTTGAATTATGGGATCTTGCTTATCATACAGGGCACAATTCAAGCCTTGTGAGCTGGAATTCAAATAGGTATGACTTTCGGCAGCCCAAGTCCTTGTGTGTGTGTCTCACAACTCAATCCCACAGCAAACTCAGGTGGCCAACACAAAATCTGAATTTGAAAAATGGCACCATGATTCTTTAAGCGAAAGTCCCTAAATACAACCTTAGAGAGAAACAGGTGATGTGTCTAGTTAAAATATGACACCAGTCAGGAGTCAGTACTCTGTCCTAGATATCTGACTTTGTTCTCAAATTTATGTTATAATTAACCTCAGTGGGCTGCGGGGGTGCAGTGGGTAATCTGAAGGGGATCTCTGTCTCTCTCTGGGAACAGGCTAATTATTTGAGCTTGTGGTGACAGATCAGGGACTTCTATATGCCAGCGGCAGACTAAACTGGTGGACAGGTGACTGACACTGAAATGTGACACGATGTGGCCAAGGGTCGAGGTTTTGTGATTGTGCCCCCCATCACTGTGTGACTGAGAGCAATGCTGCAATGAAAATGTAATATTATTGCCAAACCGGAAACTGAGAGAGTCTGAAAATATAGTTTTGTCAAGACGTATCTGAATACAAACTTTGGACTCCCTGGCATAAAAGTTGGAGCGAACGGCATATTTCTACATGTTCATGATCAGAAGGAAATTAGACGTCTACAGGAGTGCAACCACTGCCACCTCGCGTTTGTATTAGAAATTGCACTCACACTACAACGTCTTTTTACACGGTTGTTTACTTAATCCAACCCCATATTATCTTTTAATCAGCTTTAATTAAATTGTTTGATGAACCAACAACAACTACAGTTACTTATGACAGACTATTTAATTACTCTGTATGAATTTTATTGTATATTCATTTTCAGTCCACTTCCGTAAGTAGTTCATTAATCTAAATTAAAATCAAACCCGATTGTTGTATAAATAAATGTGGTTTGTTGCTCGTGTAAAAAACACTTTAAACCACAAACGCAACAGTTATTTACTGAAGCCGAGGAAGGCCATGAAATATTTTTATACCGTTTTCTCGTCACAACGAACTAATTTTCTCCATAAAACGAACGCGGACATTGTTAACTATCTGGAACACTATAAAAGGCAGTGATGATAGGATCCGTGATGTAACTTATTAATAAAACACGTAGCCCACGATGCCGCATGATTCCAACTAGAGTCACGGGGCTCCGGAGCCTATCCAGGAAGCTATGGGCACAACCCAGCATGGGATGCCAACCCATTGCAGCGCGAAAACCATTTATACACACACATTCACACCTACGGACAATTTGGCAACTTAAATTCACTTTAGCGTGTTTTTAGACTGTGGGGGGAAGAACACGCAAACTCCACATACGTAATGCTGGGGCAAAAACTCGGACCCAGCGCCTGCGCGAAGGAGGAGTTTGGCGGGGGGTGCTCTAGTGTGTCCTTTAATGACCTTATAGCACCCTCACAACACCCCCCTAACACTTTTTTCGTTTAATGTATATCTGTAAAATTTGTAAATTACCGAAGCCGAGAGAGGCAATGAATTATTTTTTATACAGTTTTCTGGTGATAACGGAAGTTTCTTTGATATCGCGAGAAAACGAACATTTACATTTGATATCTTAACATCATAGCTATTTCATTTAAGGTCCAGTCTGATGGGGTGCAAAGCATAAACAACAAAAATCTGCTCACCACTAAAATACTATAGCGACGCTAGGTCTGATAATCATTTATTATGACTAAGACAACTTAATAGTTCTTGTAGTTACCGAAACAATTTCAATGACAAATTAATCATAATCAAGTCTGGTCCTCGTTGTATAGCTGTTTGAACTGTAGGAAGGTGTTTCCAACAATCAAGATGCCAACAGAAATCTTACTCCACCCTGCCATCCAGGCTGTCTTTGCTTTGAAAATTTAGAGAGTACATGGTCTTACAGTGTCCCACGTTCTACGTCCAGTTTAAATGATATTTTGCCATTTGATTGTTGATATTTTAGGAGGATGCTGACTGCAGCTCCTTCGTATTCAGATTAATGTATCAAAGTTATCTGTAGCCCTCAGAGATCCAGAGAGTTTTTTATCATGCCGATCACAGGCACTGAGTTCTAACATGCGACTTAGGGACGGTAATATTAGCCAATGACTTTTAGTGTTTTTTTTGCTAATTACAATGGTACCTTGGAACACGAACTCGATTCGTTCCAGAAGGTTGAGTTGCGATTTGACCGAGGTCCAAGTCGAATTTCCCCATAAGAAATAATGAAAATTAATTTAACCCGTTCCAGACCCCCAGTAACGCCTAAACTTATCTACCTAACTAATGATAAAAAGCATTAACAATCAATATAAACTAATACATAAATAAAAAAGCACACACACAAAAGTAATAAACATGAAATAAATGACCATCCCACACTCCGAAGCGAGAGCAGACACCCGTGCACCACCTTCCAGTCTCATCTGTAATTTCCTTTTTAAGTTCTACAGTTACTCTCTCCACTTTCCTCTTTGGTTTGCTGCTGTCACTGCTCACTTTCTTAGGGGCCATGATTACTGTATCACTAAATGCACTGTAGATAAAGCACACAATTTCATACCGAAAACAGAAGCACGGCTTTTGCACGTCGAACTCGGTTGAAAGGTACCACGAGACTGAGAGCGATTCATAGGCATGAGCATCCCAGTATGTCAGCTTGCCTTGTGTCAGCCCATCCGAGATGCGTCTCTAAGTTTTAGCAGGTCTGCTTTTCTGCCAGTTTTCGGTTTCGTTGTGGCTAGATTGTTCTAGAGGTCCGAATCGGTTGAGTTGAATGCGTCTCGACCTATACAACTTTTAGCAGGAACTTTCGAGTTCCAAGATTTCGGTCGAGGTACAAGTCCAAAAAAATTCGCCACACCCGTTCGACGTTCGATTTGGTTGAGTTAAAAGGAGTTCAATATCCAAGGTCCAACAGTATGTAGAAAAGTGTGTTCAAACTGAAAAGTTTAATGCCTGAATGCTATTGCTGGACATTTCAGTCCTTTTCACCTTCGCACAGATCTTTACACGTCCCAGTAAAACTTATAACCAGGTAGGAAGTCCGAATGGGTTTAGATTTCATGTCTGTAGTAATAGTTTGTTTAGAAATAGAAAAAAAGCTAACATTATTGTCGTACTACATGTGATATTTATAAATTTATAAATACAGGCGAACACTGTCGTCGAAGCCCATGTGGCGCCCTAGGCAAGCTTCACCGCTGGCACCCCTCGTCCGAGACAAAGTAAAATTGGCTTGCTAGGCGGTCTCCTATGTAATACTACTGCTAATAATAATATAGTACTTTTTATACATAAATTGCAGCTCAAAGTGCTTCGTATATGAGATTAAACTAAAACCAAAGACAGAGAAGCAACTACAGTACAGCACTGTACAGGTTAGTGAAATTACAGAAGGATGGAATAAATAAGGTTCTGGCGTTTAACTGCACTGCAACAGAACCAAAGTGATCTTAGTAACGTCAGACCGCAACATGTAAAGTGTCGATATGTAGACAGGTAGTGCCTTTGAACCTAGATCGCTTAAAGTAGCGGTTCCCAACCTTTTAGTTACCTTTCAGTTTTGCATTGTGCAAAATTTGCACGGACTGGTAAAACTTTGACTGATGGCCAGATTTAATTAGCTTAGCCGGTTCTATTTTTTCAGTTGAGATCACAAGGCACGATCGCCAGGTGTCATTAGAATGACGTGGATTAAAAATAAATCGTTTATTTTTTTTAATTAACCAACTCCTAACCCAAAGCACATGTGTTCCGTGCACCGGGAGCTGGGATCCACAGCTTTAAAAGCATGGTAAAATTCTTCATCCATGCACCCATCCATCCATCCATCCATCCATATTCAGTCTGCTTAACCTGGTCAGCCCAATTCCAGGCAGCACAGTATTTTACAGTATGCAGTTATTTTCTCCCTTCGTGTCTGATCCTGTATTAAACATATTGATTTGCTAAGGTTTTACAGATCATGACATAAAGGAAATTTATTTTACTTGCATATATACATGTCACCAGTTGAACATGATTCTAGTGCTCCTGTAACGACCTGTCCTGGCCATCCCCCGGTATGACCAACAGGGGTCGCTGCTGCTCCTCCAGAGCCCTCCTAATTATTCCCAGGTTTGTCTTCCTCGTTATTCCCAATTCTGTTGTGCTAACCGTCCACACCTGCATCATTGTCCAGTGTTGCCACCTTAGCGAATTTGTCGCTATATTATATACCCCTCTAGCAACTCGTTTTCAAAAAAGTGACTAGCGACAAATTTAGCGACTTTTTTTGGTGTTATTGGAGACTTTTGGAGACGTATCGTTCTCACTCTTCTCACCGAGCAGCGGGTTCCCCTCCCGTCCCAAAGCGTTCACAGGCGGCCAGTCCTCGCGCAGCAGCCGCGCCCAGCTGCAGCCAGAGCAGATGTTCACCCCTCCACGTCCAGACTGCCAATGAATTGCGCATGCGCGAGTCCGCCGCTGGCTGATCCTGCCTGGGCTTAGTCCGGACGGGATGTAAATGTAAAATTTTCTTTGTCTAAAATAAATGACTGCACTAAAATAAATCACCGATTTATTAAAAATGTTCACTGTTCACTGTGACTTGTACACTTTAGCCAACTTAAAAAAAGTAACTCCGCCAGTGTCTCTTTGGGGTCACTTTTGACGGTCCAAAGCCCGGATAAAGTAGGAGGGTTGGAATTGTGATATAAAAAAAACAAGAATCGACAGAAGAAAGTTCATTTGTAGTTATAAACATGTTTAGGATTTTTTTTAACCACTTTTTGTCTCTCCCACGACATTATTCGTCTCACTTACAGCGTCCATTACAATTACATGCGCATTATGCAAATGATGCGATGACGTCATTTGGCGACTTCTAGAGACTTTTGGGACAGCCAATAGCTACTTTCCTTCCTGAGGACTTGGCAACAGTGATTGTCAGCCCCTCGTTAGTCCTGTGTTTCCCAGTTTGGTCATTGACGTCAGTCCTCTTGTTGCCTGTGTCCTTCCCAGTATTAGTCCTCCTGTTTTGACCCCTCGTGATCCTGTTTATTTTGCTGCTCCTGTTTTGGTGTAATAAAGACCATTTTGTTCTTCTGATGCCTGCCCTTGAGTCCTTTGTTTCTCGTAATGTGACAGTTACAGCTTAATTTGCATGCCATCTTGTAGACAAAATTCGGTGGTGAACAAGTTTACAAAGGTACTGCTATGATGAATCCTTTAATACGACCACAACATCAATACTGCTCTACAAACGCAAAACACAGTAACTACGCTCATACTGAAACTGAGAAAGTGGGCTTCAAATGTTTTTGACTGCCCCTATGTTTAGCTGGTAGGTAAATGATAGTGTAGTTATTAAATGTGTATTTATCAACTAAGATATTTTGTCACGAGATACAACCGAGCCTACACGACCGGATTCCGGTTATAACTAATTTTTGATAAAGTATATAGTAGGGCTGTCACTTTTTAAAAAGAAATCAAGTTCGAACGAATTTCAAATGTCACGCAATTCATTTCAATATATTCGAATATAATGCAATACAGACATGTCCTGTAAAGTGTGTTTTAAGCATTGAGTTGTGGGGGACAATGTACACCATGTAACTTTAATATAATGTGTTTTTATACGTATTTATTAATAATTGCACTCAACGCCAGTGACTGTAAACAAGACAGCCTAACAAATATAAATCGCAAAGGTGTTGAGAGGGAAAGCAAAACTATTTCAAAAAATATTTTCCCACCCTGACCTTTTAGGAGCTCTACAGACGGCAAACAACAAAATTACAACAACGGGTCTAATACCCTTGTAGGCTATAGTGACACCTCGAATGGGTTAATTGTAGCTCGAACGTGATTTTTTCACATCATGTTCCAACAAATGTTCGAATATCAGTTAAAAAGTGACAGCCCTAGTATCACTGGCGCCACCAGGTGGTGGCCAGGAGGAGCCATGGTCCCCCTGATAAATTTGCTGGCCTCCCGACTGCCCCCCCCCCCTTTCTTCAATTATGCTTTTCGACAAATGTACAGTCATGCAAACATCAGCAGCATTTTTAGTGGCCCCATCTGGCCACCCTTATGAAAAATTTCTGGAGGCGCCACTGCCTAGTATACAGTTAGGGTATTTTACCTTGGTAAGGCACTATAGAAATTTGTGCTGTTTAAAATTCCCTGATGGTATTTGTTTATGACTATAATGGTCATATTTTACGTTTTTTTGTATCTCATTGAAATGTGCAGGAGAAGGTCCATCTACTGCCCCACCATGTGTTAATTTGTTCCCTGCATCTGGCCAGAACACTCAGTCAGCTGTCCTGTTCTACAAGTTTTGCCTCCATGGGATCAGAGTGAAGGCCTGCCTACCGAAGGTCTCAGGCCAAACAACTGCTCCTCGGCCATCTTCGACAATCGCTCAACCCACCATCGCACCAGAACAGACCACGCTGCGGTCCAGGGTGGTGCTATTCGCAGCTTCTAAGAAGGTCACGTTTGCAAAGCCCAAGGCCACCACCTGCTCCATCCCGCAGGCTCTGGGTCCTGCAGATCTCAAGAAGCCATTCCCTGGTTCCTTTCCTGTAAACAAGAGGCTCGGGCCAGAAAGTCAACAGCCCCCTCGAAGATGTTTTGACATCTGCTGCCATAGCAGAACGTGTCCCCCACTTCCGCATAGCCACTGATTGACAGAAACACTCCAGCTTCCCAAGACCAGTTCTGACTCCTTCCCCTCCCCTCCAGATCCCTCCGCTCTGCCCCGCCGCTGGCCATTTAGCAAGAGGTACTGCACCCAGCAGTACCTGGCCCAGATGGTGACGTACATGGCCCTGCGCAGGGCGAAGAAGCTCTGAGATGCCCAGAGACTGCTGAAGCAGCTCCACAAGGGGGTGAATGAGGAGCACTACAAGCTCCTGGCTAACCGGCCGCCCGTGTCGCCTTGTATTGACAGGCCTGTCAGATCCAATGGCGTAGAGTGCTCTGGCTGCTCCTTCCCCTTTCATACAGCCCTGCCATAAATTAATTAGCGCTTACGGCTCCTGAGGCGTTCCCTGAATTCATTCTGAGCTGTAAATAAATCTCTGGGAACCATAAAATATACAGAGTGTATAACAGCGCGGGACGAGCCCAGTCAAATCACGCAGTGGAATTCATTTAAGAATCATCTTGCTGGAGGCAAGCAATAAGAAAAGAATAGATTTTACTCAGTTAGAAAGTAATCTTTGGAAAGGAGACAAACAGATGGTGATTGGGGATGTGGTTTTAATTATAAGGGGCTTGGTTTTCAGACCTTATTTCAGATAGCAGGTTGACACTAAGTATCTTCCAGGCTGTCAATAATTGTGGCTAATCAGGTGGAATCTTCCTGATAAATCTCTTTGTTTCCCAGGTAACGCAGTCCCCCTGGAGAAAAGAATCTCCAGAGGAAGGTACTTGGTATTTCATTTCTGATTTTTCTAGTAGAGTGTCACTTTGAGGTTTCTCTACATGTGAGCAGAACTGTGTTTCTAGGGGCTTCAGAGATCATGTGGACGGGTCACAGAAAGCACAGTGTCACGGTGCCATTCTGAGCAAGCTCAGCCCTTTGAAACAGTCGGGTTGTTGCATTATTAATAAAGTAACAGGTGCTTTAACCTTTTTCCTTCCAGAGAGAGATGGGCTTATAAGCATACTGTCATATTATATTCTTATATTGTGTCTGTTGTGTCTTTTAGTTTTGTTTTTTTTTTACACGGTGAGAGCTATGCTTTGGCAAAACAGTTTCCGTCAGCATAAATAAAGCGTAATCTTATCTTATGTTTAAAAAAATATCAATTTGTCAGTATCATTTGTAGGTTCCTTTTCTGCCGAAAAACTGTAATGGTGCTTTCTATCAAGTAATATAACGTGGATTCATACAAAGAGTTCAGATGTTTACAGGTATACTAGTGTAAAATGCTATGTAAACAGTGAATATTCCAGAAAACATTTCGTGTATAACAGGACCCTCTGGTCGGCCAGCTGAGCAGAACCCAGGAAATGGAAAGGCAGAATTTGTAATGAGTTCCGCCCCGTCTGTCATCTTGGCTCTGCCCCTCACTGGGGGTGGTAGCACTAGTTCTGTCTTTCTGAAGAGGAAGAGGAGCCCTCCCACCAAGAGGGGGTGGCATGCAGGTCTTCTGGCACACCAGAGAAAGGCCTGCCAGTCCTGGAGCCACAGACTTTACAGCAGCAGTTCTGACTCTGCAGCATCTGACAAGGGCACCCCTAATGACACCCCGGCTGTTCAGTTCACCAGAACTGGCATAAAAGATGTCCCAACAACCAACAAAACCTGGCCCCCCCAGCCACTTATGAAAATTCTATGGTTGAAGTGTCCATTACTGATATCGCCCCAGACAAAAGCTGTGCTCCTACTGCTGAACCCGCTGCCTTAGATATCATCCCCGACAATGAAAAGGTAACATCCATCACTGAAGAGTCAAGCGTCTTCACTGAAGCAGTTGCCCAGGGTGCAGCAGTCTGTACATCATTACCTGTGAGTGCTTCAATGTCTGCTAGATGTTCTTCTACAGCAAAAGATTTAAAGAGTGGATCTCTTACTACCTGAACCTGCTCCACTAAAAGTAAAACATTTGGCACCCATGCTCAAGTAGATAGTAGTCTGTTCATCAGAGTACCCACAGAGCCCCAACTCCAGCATATGTCTCTTAACCAAGTACCTTTGGGAGTGAAATCTTTGGCTGCTCAAAGGATCCAAGCTGCCCCAGGATCCAAGCTTGCTTCTTCATTTGTGCCAGGGTTTGCATAAAAAACAGAGTCTTCTATCAAGAGAAAGTCTCTCTGTCCTAAAACAGCATTTCTGGTATTTGAGGAAAACACAGAAATTGCGGTTCTGCAGAATTCTTATGTACAAAATCTGGTGCTTTTTGAATCTTTTTGCCAATTCTGCAAACCCCTTGAACTACCTTGGAGTAATTTAACTACTATATCTCCTGCTAAATCAACACCAGAAATTAGCCTGGGCAGTAACAATCAACATGTCTCAAAGACTTCAGTCTCAAGTGATCTGCCAAAGCATGGTCCATGTTTTAGTTTATGATACATACCCCACAGCTAAGCTTCACAAACTGAAAAAATTGCTCAAAATATCTCCTAAAATGAAGACTTCAGTCCCATCTAAGAAGGTTTCAGGAGCTCAAAATGTGTCTGGCTGGCTCGCCAAAAAGGGGCGAGTTCTCCAGCACAGAGAAAGAGGGCTCCTCATTGCGCTGAAAAACGTTGGGATGAAAGCTAAGCCTACTGCAAATGTCGCATCATTGGGGAAGCCCTTGTGTTGTTTGACTGCAAAACCACAGCGTTTCCTAGAAACTACCGGCTTCAAACTCAAACCCTCAGGTCCACCTTACAGGACACCCAGATGCCCCAAAGTGATTACAAACAACAAAGCGACATCCCCTTTGACCAGCCGTGCTGGTGATTGCTCATTGGGACTGGGGTCCCATTGCTGTGCTTGGTGCCCAACAGGACACATGGGAGGTACTGGGAAGACCACCCCAGCTAAAAACAGTCCATTCTCAGGACTCAAACCTCCAAAGGAGATGCGACCAAAAGCTAGTACAGATGAAGCTACAGGCCAGAGAAGAAGAGGCCCATCCAAGAGGGTGGCAGGGGCCTACAGTCTGGCTGCTACTGTCAGAAACCCTTCTTTGGCCCTCCTAGGTCCATCAGGATTCAACACTTCACGAAGCAAGCCTCCACCAGTTGGTGATGAAGCCTTTTATGCTCCTGTACTTGAACTGGCCAGCTATATTGCTCCAAAACCCAAACCTGCCCTTCCCAGTAAGAATCATAAGCCTTGGAGATGTGAGGCAGCATTGCTACCCATCGACCTACTGTGCCATCCCATGTTAAATATCATTAAAAAAAATTTTTACAGGAGGATCTATATACTGCTCCGCTCTACTGTAAAGTTTGGGGAATGATGGTAATGGGATGTAAGGTTTTACTGGTTTGGATTGGACTCCAGGTGGTGTGGAGGTCAAGAAAAGAGGCATGGAGGTCGTTGGTTTGAGACTCATGGCAGAATTGGCTGTTGTACCATTGAACAAGATGCTCAAGCTGATGTTACAAAATCCCCTACCCTGTAAATGTTTTAAATATTTGCTACGGGTGAAAACATCAAGCTAAACAACATAGTAATACATAGTAACCTTATAATATGTCATTAGAGAGGTTTTCTCTGAGCAGATATTGATTTCACACATTAGCTCATAAATCCATGCTGATTTAAAGTGAAGGCTCACTGCAAGACCCTTTATTGAAGACATTTATCTTCTCTGCCCAGAGCTGAAGATGAAGAAGGAAACAGAACAGACCTGCCCAGATCCTCTCAGGTGCCCCATCGAACCTAAACGTTGCAATGAACTCCAGAGCAGAGAAACAGCCCAACAGGGCTCCCGCAGGCCTGACAGTCTCGACCTGATCTGGTCCCTCACTTGCACCACAAAGTCCCTCTTCGGCCTACCGCCCAGACTTGAAGACTCCCAGCTGCTTCACACTGGTGAGGGCGCCCCCTCTGGCAAGGTGAGAGGCAGCAGATGAGTTTGGATCATTTGTTGAGAAGACGTCGGACATCAGGACCTACTGATTAACACCTCAGGTTCTGTAAGCATGCAGGTCATAGCATTCTTGTTTTCAGGAACGTGCGTATTTTTAACACTTATGATTGGTGAATCCTTATTTTTCAGGTAGAGAATCTTTCACTGAAAAACTTCAAATTCCTTATGATGGAAAGCTGGAGGAGGAATGGCATCCATGTTTATGGCTTATTTTTTTAAAAAGCCACTCACTGGAGCTCAGAAGACTAATATGTTTAAAAGTTTGGCATCACATTGCATCCATCCATCTTTTAACCACTAATCCTGGGTAGAGTCATAGGGGGCCTTGAGCCTATCCCAGGCAGCACAGGACACAAGGCAGGTGTACACCCTGGACTGGATGCCAGTCCATTGCAGGGAACATTTATACGCATATCCATACTCAAAATTATACTCTGCAGGCAATTTAAGAGCTAACTCTGCATGTGTTTGGGTTTGGACTGTGGGAGATTGACTCAATTTGATTATCTTTTATGAACGCTGTATTTTTCGAAATAATCGTAATTTATTTCTTTGCCTTTGCCGGTTTTTATGATATATTTTGACTGAAATTTATTTCGTCTGTTTTCATGAACTGTCATTCTTAGATGAATTTATGAAGCAAATTTTATTAGTTTGATATTCTGTCATTCAGTTCAAAGTATTTTCAGTGCTTAAGTGAAAACCCGATTAGCAGAAGAAGTCATGCAGTATAATTAGGGAATAGGAAAAGATTTAATTGATACCAGTGCCATTATCGATTCTGCTTATCGATCTGATTGTTTATCAGTTCCCTTATTGATCCCTGATTAATTTGTGTGGAAAAAATAGGCCTACACAAGTTGTCAGAGTCAATGCCGCTGCTTCATTATCTGTTTGAACACAGTGTAGAATGTCAGCCTACCATCTGAACATGAATATTACAATGCTCCTTTCCTTAAAAGGATGTAACTTAGAAAATGTAAAATTGACCGATAAAATAAGTCTTTTTTTTTTTAGAAAAACCAGTATGTATGCCTTATGTATACATTTCAATAACTTAAAATACTGCTTTTCATTTTCGAATGTACATTCTTACCTACATGCTTTAGTTTTGCATTCATGTAATTTTTGCTGGCACATTTCATCAATGTTATTAAAGTGTGGAGCGGCTTTGACTTAATACAAACAAATATGGAAGCATCGTCAAACTATGCATTATATAAAAGATCTGTGCGAAACGTCTTCAATAATTCACTTCTTTATTTTTTCTGAATTTATGCAGAACATTAAGGATGAACACTTTGACAGTTTCCACGCAAATGTGCCATTAAAGCCTGATATTAAACCAACATCCCAGCGGTTCTAACACTGACCCGAGATTTAACTAATGTCAGGTGAGTGTTGTTCTTAGAATTCAAGCTGACTTTTTGGGTGCTGTAGGGAGAAAAATGCTTTGTTGTTCACAATGCAATTCACTACACAGTGGCCCATTCATATGTTCTGACATAAATCTTAGGTCAGATTCCGTGGTAGAAATGTGAGCATGACATACCGTATAGTAAGAGTTTAGTCAGGAGCATATCATCAGCTCATGGCCGTAATAATTGCATGCTACATGCTTTGAAATGTGCATAGTTGTTGGCCTATGCTGTAACGAAGCTTTCCATCACAGTACGCAAGAATGCAAATTTAAGGAACATCATTTGCTGAAGTCGTGACCACACAAGCAAACATGCTGCATAAACACAGACATGTTTACCATGTCTAGAAGGGAAAAAATGTTGTGTCAAGACATATTCTGCCTCGTGGTTTATACCCCAACGCCGTACCATAATGTGCCGGTACCAATAAGAAAAATTGATAATGTTGGAGGCATATGATTAATATGAATCTAAAAATTTGGAACTGGTTTTCAAGTGAAACTGGTTCTCGATTCCCATCCCTAAGAGTAATTTACTGTTTATTATAGAATGCAGTCTAGGAACATTGACCTAAACTAAATCATTAAGCCCCCGTTGAAAATGACTGTCATACTCTGATGTTATTTTCAGACAGAGATTTGATGAATGCAGGAAAAGGATCATGATGCTAACACTGGAGCCGAAGAAAGCCCAAGAGGAGATGGCGCGAGAGATGAAGGGACACATCAGCTCTCTGAGAGAAGAGAGGAGGAGGAAAGAGCAGGAGGGAAGAGAGGGATGGGGCTGGTGGGAGAATGGAGGGATGCAGAGCTCAAGGTTCACAGGAAGTCCAGCTTTGAGGTGAATATCTGTCTGGTTTACATTTGATGTTTATGTTTGATATGTACTTTTTAAAACCTTTTCAATCCATTTGAATAGCAATGCCTTTGTCTGACAATCTTTGCCTAACAGTATATTTGAAAAGTGTGTCTAGACACACACACATACACATAGACCAAGACCAGCTGTGTAAGTTGATGTGTAGCACTGGGGTCACTTATAAATGAGCTGTCTGGAACCAGCATAGACCTGGCTTGCTTCTCTAGCAGTTGTCCCAGATGTCCACACAGGGGCAGTGTTTCACTGTGGGTGGGGAACACAGGCGCGCCTCAGTAGATGGAACAGGCTGCCAGGAAGTCGTAACATAAACTTTCACAGTAATAGTCCTCTTCATCATCAACCTGATAAACAACAGCTCTGGCCAACTCTGAGTAATTATTTCTTGTTTAAGAAAGAACGTTGAGTAAACTTGACATTTTCTCCCAGCTGTCCTCATTTTCACTCCGTCTGATTAAGGAAGAGTAGGTGTGGACTGTGCTCACTTGCTGCCTGTCACGCACACACACACACACACACACACACACACACACACACACACACACAGAGGGCCGTGGTTGTGCCCAGTGCCATGTGAGAGAGATCCAGCTTTTCCAGACCCGGGAGCCAGTTTCCGCCATCATCCCTTTTGCATGCCACGCCGGCACCGCGGACACACCGCGTGCCCCCCCCCGCCCCTCTATGCTTTGATGTCTAATCCTGGCAAAGCCAGGGAGACTGCCCAAAGAGACTGAGTCCACATGACATTGACATGTGGTTTATACCCCGCAGCAGAGGCAGAGAAACCGTAGGACGTGTCAGAGCCGGAGGGGGGCTGTGTGGGGATGGACGTGCCAAAGCTGGCGTTGTGTGGCCTAGTCGTGTGGAGCCTTCTGACGGCGGGTGAGAACAGCACGGGGAGGACTCAGCTCACCAGGACGCCATAAAGACGCTAAAAGGCGCACACGCGAGCTGTGGAGTGGGCGTCCGCCAACTTGGGTCTTGATGCTATCAGAACTTTAAGGTATTTTTAAACACAATAAAGGTATTTTAAAACGTTAGCTTTCACAGGCACTTAAAACAGACCAAATCCAGGGCGAAAGCCCTACTAGGGGGTTGAGGAGGGGACACTGCTGACTTTCGGCAGAAAATGACATGGCAGTTTCAGGAGCCTGTAAGGCCCCCCCCTCCTGGGTTGGGTCTAGTCCTAAAAGAACAGTTACCTGAGTGTGGTATCAGGGAACAACCAGAACTGTGTGTCCCAGTTAAAACGCACTTTAAGGTACAGAGTTTACCTGGAGTCACTTAAAGTGGAGCAGGACTGAGCCAGAACAGCAAAAAGGCTGCAGAGATATGGCTGGTGAGATGGGGGAGGGGAGGGTTAGCTCCATTAATTAGTCCACATGCAGCCACACGATTGGAAGTGCCGGGATTGCGGGATCGTCTGCTGTTCTCAGCCCATTCCTGCCTTTTCCGCTAGTATCCCAGCAGCTTGGATAAGTAAGCAGTAAGCATTTGAAGAAGTGTCATGTTGCAGGAGCCCTTGATCCTGAACCTTTTTCTCAGTTGTATAAAAAAAAAACAAAATGTGCTTTGGATACTTTCAGTCAGAAAGAGCAAATGAGATTCATAGGGAGGTATTTTCTGAGAGTGTCGGGCTGAAGCAGATGAAAGCAGGGGCGCGGTGCATTATGGGAGCTGCTTCTCTGTGCTGAACCCAGGCACCGTGAGAGAACGAAGATCAGTAGACAGTGAGATGTCACGGGGATGAAATTGAATTCTAGTCAGTATTTACTGTAGGGAAATGGAATCACAGAGGGTCCCGTCTCCGCAAATCGCGTCGTGGCTTCCAGCTCAGCTCGGATTCATATTCAATTCGCATTCCAGCGACGCCGTGAGAACCGGCATAAATTAAATTGCCTTGCTGTCCAGGACTAGCTTTGTGTCAGAAATAGCTCCAATATGCTGCTTGGTTCATCCGGCCTCCAACCCTCTCGATATTGAGGGGAATTTGCTGCGTGGACTCAAGAACACCCTGAAATGTCATTGTTTACCAGCAGATATTTATCTTTTGAGATGCTGAGGCAGGCGAATTATGGCCTGTGAGAGTTTGTGGCTGCCACTTGGCCCACGACATGGAGAAATCACTGTAATAGAGCTTGTATTACAATCACAGGGCAAGCCTGGTATTGTCCTGTTATGTCCATCACAGAAGCTCAACGACTCGTGTTTAAAAAAAAAACTGATGTGGTTACAGGAGGCTGTGGTTATGTTTATGTACTTTCGTGCCGGGCTTTAAACACTGTTCATCATGCTTTGGTGCCATTTGTGATTAAGGAGCCGGACGACCTCGAGCAGAATTACATACGCAGCAAACACAATGCTCTTTCTGAGTATATCTGAAGCGTGCGAGAAGCAGGAAGTTGACTTTTTTTGGCACATTCATTATTCTGCCTGGGGCTCTGAGGTCATCTCCATCACATGGTGAGACAGGAAATGATGCAATGGAGGAGATTGATAGTTGGCCCTTGGCCACGACTTGAAGTCTTGCGGGAAAACTCCCATGGCGAAATGCTAAGTGTCCCATCTTATAATGCAAAATCGATGTGTACTGATTGGCCCAGCAATGCTGAGCTTTGACCTCTGGGCAAGTGCACATTCCATTTGCCGGTCCACGCTGTGGCAGAAATTTCAGCTTGCCTCCATTGTTTCTCCCTCTGGGCGTGAGGCAGGACCCTATATGCAAATTCAGGCCTTAGTAGTAAATCATGTGGGTTGTTTTTGTTCTAGAATGACTGCGCTCTCGGCAGTGCAGCGGGGAGTGAGGAACAGCTAGCCATCAGAGGGTTCCATTATGCAGGACGCTCTTTACCCAGAAACCTCAGCGGCTCTCTGCGTGGGGGGGCAGGGCAGAAGGTGCTGATTTGTATATTGTGAAAAATGTATCGAAGTAATGATGTCAGAGTGTAGCCACTGGCATGGGACAGGATGGGTAACAGCCAGCCATGTCTGAGGCAGATAAAAAAGAGAGGTCAAAGGTCATTCGCAAGAGCCCAGCATGAGGGAAATATTATCTCAATTTCATATTCCCATGTGTACAGGAGCAGCAAGAAAGTCAGGGAGAGAGAATAGTACAATTCCAATTAAAGGGAGCCA
This sequence comes from Mormyrus iriodes, assembly GCA_011763525.2. Lineage (NCBI taxonomy): Eukaryota > Metazoa > Chordata > Actinopteri > Osteoglossiformes > Mormyridae > Mormyrus > Mormyrus iriodes. The sequence goes on from JAAGVU020000040.1 coordinate 21,228,217, forward strand.
TGAATACAGTACAGCAACCTAGTTAGGGGGGGCGGCCCCAGAATGGGAGAATGAGGAGGGGAAGCGGGGGGAGCAGAGATGATTGGAGAGGAACTGGGTAGCACGGAGTCTTGAGCAGATTATTCCAGAAAGAAAGATGGTGGTGGAGGTTGTGGCTCTGGAGAGGCACTGTGAGGTGGGAAGATGACATGTTTGCCATGATCACATTCATGTTGCAATGTTTTCAGAAACAGCTGATAAAGCAGTAAAGATAGAAGGCTAAAAGGCGTCTTTGTATCCGCCGGTACCATATGAATCCCCGACTCTCTCGGACAAAGCGTGATGAAACCGTGCTGGCATCATTCCAGGACACGATCCCACTTCAGAGCAGCTGTAGGTCTGCGGCGTCTCCTGTCATTTAGGTGGGGGGGTGATGATGAGGATGTTTCTGGGGATCAGGCGGAAGGGCTTTGTCTTCCTCAGGTGACCTTGTGCCTCTCAGCTTTTATACAGACCCCTCCAGGTCCCTGAGATGGGTACTCTTATGGCATCACGCCACCGATGAAATGAAGGCTCCAGCTTCATTTGTTGCGAGTTGGTTGGTCATTACCCCCCTGACCGTCAGCTGGACACCTTTGCTGTAACCATCGCGCTACTGTTGGATCGGGGAGTCGGCTGTTTGACAGTCATTTGTTGGGTTGCTTTGCAGAAATAGCTGCCTTTGAAAGCATTAGATGTAGAATTTACTGCAGTTTTCCTGTGAGATGAGCTACATGTGGCAGCTTCTGGCCAGATCAATGGATTCTTTCTCTTGTTTGGTCAGTTTGGTCAGTCCACTTAGGAGCCCGAGGTACAGATAAGTGAAGATCATCAGGAGCAATGGGATGGATTTTAGGAATTGCTGATTTTATTTACAGGCAAAGTGTGTGTGTGTGTGTGTGTGTGTGTGTGAGAGAGAGAGAGAGAGAGAGCGCGCTTCTGGGCATATATCTATTACATTGTGGGCACCAAATGTCCCCACAATGAGATAAAATCCTGTTATTTTGACCTTGTTGGGTCCCCACAAGGGAAAACTCAATATTATAAAAATCTGTGGCTACATTCAAAAACTAAAAAGTCTTGTATTTTGTTTGGTTACTCATGGTTAAGGTTAGGGCTGGGTAGGGGTTAAAGGGTCAAACAGAGTAGCATTCTGGGACTTGAACTAGAAGCTTTCAGAGTAGTTGTGTGTCACCACTGCAGTAGCCTTAAGCAGACGCCCCCTGCTGGTTGTTAGTATAGTACAAACCAAGTGGGAGTGTGGAGTCATGCAGCCCAGGCCTTTTTGGGAGCTGTAGATTTCTGCGGCTTTGGTGGCAGATCTGGGGCAGTTATAGAGATGCATATGTGTACAGGAACTGCGACCGTTCCCAGAACAGAATCTGGGATTGAGCTGAGCTCTCAGCCTAATTCATAAGGGCCCTTGTGTGTTTCAGACAAACGAGGTTTGGAACACTTAATTGAATTGCTAATTGAACTGTGACCTTTGTCATTTATTCTAATGATTGGGGAGTTTTTTATAAGGGTTTCTGATTTTAATAGGTTTCCTTTAAGGTTCCCTAAAGTGGTTTTTAAGGTTCCCTGCATGAACTGAAATTTCAGCTGATTTCATGGCAGACAGGATGCTGTGGTTCAGCTGTCCTACAAAAGCAGGTGACAGGGGACTTTCTGAAGCTGCTGTCTGGGCACAGCCGGGGGGGCCGTTTGAAGGAGCTTTTCAGGGAACGTGGTCAAAACAGGAATGTGTTGCTTCTCCAGGAACGTGGAGGGCGGAGTTCCGGAGCCGGGCAGCAGGATCAGCATGGCCTGGGTATCTGTGACTCTCAGGAGATGGTACTGAAAATTCTCACAGAGCATTCCACAGCAGCGATCTCCATCTAAAGATGAGTAAGGATGGAGATCAGTGGAAATGACAGAACTGTAGGGACGTTAGATGGTGGAGATGGGGGGGGCAGCCAGAGATACACACGCTCTACTGATGAATTAAAGGTGTCGGTAACAGAAGTGGACCGTCCTGCCTCCTCCCCAAAAATCCCTGGTGTCCTGGTCTCTCATGACTGCAGAGACCATGTTTCTTCTTTGGTTTTAATAGCTGAGCTGGCGCCGTGATTGACGCCCACTCTGAGCGCCCATGGGGGCCTCCTTTCATGAAGGGGCAGCGTTTGGCCCACCGATCAAACCTAGCAGACCGTGGGCCGTGACAGCGACGCACGGGCCTGACAGGTCCCCCTTAACCCCCACCCCCCAGTGGCCGTGGTGCCCCCTCGCATTTCCTGCAAGCGTCTGAAATATTCATCTTATAAATATGTGAGCAGTTGCTAATAAAAGCTACTCGTTTATAAAGCGGGCAGCTGCAGGACCCATTGATCAAGCTTTCAGTCTTATGTCATGCACACTTTCTTCTGCATAGTGCCAAACGCGCCCCCTAGTTGTTGCTTACTCTGGTGACTTTCTTTTCACTACAGGGCTAACACCCCCCTCCCAATCCCAGGCACTTTCTAACAAGTTGCACAGTTTGCACTTCTGAGGGCATTTTTAATTCCCTAAAGCAGAATGTTTCAGTTTTCAAATGTCTAGTGCCCCCCACCCTCCCTTTTCTGTCTTGTGCCCCCTATGTTTTCTCCCCGCCCCCTCTGCTCTCTGGTCTTTCCCCCTGGGTTGTAAAGGTGAACCTGACCTACTTGCTTTGGGGTTGGGGGTCTGTCCCATCATTTGAGGTGTCATAAACAACACAGTCAATAAGAAAAAAAATCCTGGACCAGGCATTGCTGCTCCCATGACCCCCCCCCCTTCCTGGGACAGTTACAAAGGGTACAGAGAAGTGTTTTACACAGGGCTAATTAACCCCCCTCATAGGACCAGCTAATTGAATGAGTAATGGATCTTTTTAAACTCATACAGGCTACCCCTGTTGGCCTTTTCTGCATGTTTTTTTTTGCTGTGTGACGTGGTTTCTTCAGCCTTCTATGGATAGAGGTGAGCATCTGATCCCCTCTGTGTGTGATTATTAACACAAGATCAGATTACAGTCGCACTGGATTCAGGCGGTGGGGGGCTGAGGCTGATCAGATTGGAGGTTTACATCATCAGATCTGCTGATTTGCTCTTGCCCTCTGGTACTGTCTGTGACTCAGGCTTCCATACAAAGGGACTTTTGTGAACGATGATAGAAGCTCTTACACTTAACCTTTCTTCCCCCCCTTCTTTGGCCCCCGCCTGCCTCCCTTCCTTCCGCCTCATCAGATAATCAATGGACAGAGAGCCTTTGCTGGGACGGCCTCATCCGTTCACCCTTGGTTCTCCGTCCTCTGCGTGTCCCTCAGCACGCTTGCCTGTCAGCGCTCCGGTTCATGAGTGTCAGTCAGTCATGGACCCATCCGTCAGCCAGTGCCCCTCTGCGGGGCCCCCCCTTGGTTCAGCTGCTCGGTTTGGTAGAAAGAGGGCAGCCCACATTAGTATTCCGCAGAGGAAGCACTTTCCATTGCCGCTAATATCCCGGCGGCTGGGGGCTCTGCACTCGCTGGAAGCCGGTGACATCATAGCCACATAATTGCCGGTTATTGGGCGAGAGCGAGCGTGCGCCCCGGTGCTCCGCATGCCTCTTTGCGGGCTCCCGTTTCCAGGGCTGCTTAATGTCTGCTGGCTCATACTGCACCATCTGCACGGCTCAGACAAAAAGATGGAGTTGGGAGGGTTAGCCTCAGAGGACTAGCCTCAGTGCTAAACCATGACATCAGTGCCTCCTCTGCTTTGAACTCACAGTCAGAGATTGTTCATGACCCAGCATCACACCCTGCATGACTTCAACCTCCTCCTCCCTCTCTTCAGTTATTCACCCTCTGCCACTGTGATGCCCCCCCCCCCCATATCACCCAAAAGTGAACTATGGTAATCTGCTTCTCTCTTTGGGATTTTATCTTCATGGTTATATATTCCCCGCCTCTTTTTTCTCCCTCCAAGGGCTCCTCGGTTTGTCTTCAGAAACAGGCTTTGGACAGGGGTAACGAATGTCATGTGACCTCTGCCGTGACCCACCCCTACCTGGCCAATGAATGGGTAACACAATACAGATGGAATATGGTATAAACAAAAGTCCCCTGAAAGACAACTCCTTCTCAACCTCCAACAGGTTTTACCAACCCTTTTATCAAGCCCTCACCCCACCCCCCATCCCATAATCCCTCACTGGTGGGTCTCTGTGATGACTCAGGTGCTGATGGGTGTGGCCTGGCCCAGCTGATCAGTCCTGGGGTCTCTGCCACTTCTTTACCACCTTTACTCCTTCTTGGGCATTTGCTGTCTTTCATCCTCCTCACTGTAATCCACGTGGTCCCGATCAAAATCTGTTTACCCCTCAGGGGGTAAACGTTCATGCCAAACCTCCACGGCTGGCCTCCCCACATTTGCCAGCATTTGCCTTGGAGAGACACTGACTCGTTCAAAGCTGGGATCTTCATAACCTGACTGAAGAGCGTACACCTTGCTGTAACACTATGGTCTGCTTCCTGGTGTACACTGGAGGCCACATTCCAGTAGGGTATGAGATCATAGCCCCTGGTCAGAAGCCATGTAAAGTATGTTTATATACAGATATACTCATATATTTATACAGTATATGTAATTTTGAGCTGCCGTTGAATCAATATTTGCTGGATTAATGAAATGGAAAGGGAGGGAACAGTATATATGAATAATGATCATTTGAATATTTTAATTATTCATCCCAGGTTCCTTTTACCGCCCGCTCACTCCTCTACTGTGTCCTCCACTCGCCTCACCCTCCCCATCCCCCGTTCTCTCTTTGTTTCTCCTGCTTATTCTCTTTCTCTCTCTCTCTCTCTCTCTCTCTCTCTCTGCCTTCCTTGCAGGTTCTCACAGAGTTCTCAGGTTGCTCGAAACATGATCTCTGGGTTTTTCATTTCCTTTTCTCCAATATCCTGGAGTTATCCCGCCCTCCCTGCTGTCCCTGATGACTAGAGGAGAGTGAATATGAGTCTTGTTGTCTGGGTTTCTTCATCCCGGACAGGTGTCTCTGTCAGAGTGGCCTGTGAATGGGAGATGGAGCATTTACAAGCATCAGGATGATAGCTGTTCCATCTGTGGTTGTGGCTTAGACATGTTTCACTGAACCCATCTGACCTCTTCTGTTAGGGAGTCCTCTGAACTATAGTAGTCTGATATGGACCTTTGTAACTTTTTGGCCAAGTGTGGACCAGGTATTCTGGATCATATGGATGTGGTCCAGATGTCTAGCAGGGTGTACCTTCTTTCTAACAGTCATTGAAGCCTTTAGCATGTTTGATACACTTCAATGGAGGCTGGATGTCTAAGATAATGTTTCCTGACCCAGTCCTCAGGGACCACCAGAGTGTCCACATATTGGCTTCCTCCCAGCTCCTGGTCGCGTGGACTGTCTGGGTTGGGAAACATTGGACTAAGATATGTTCATGAACAAACATGTCGTGTGTCTTCTGTCGCTGTCTTTGGTCACTCTCCCTTAGCAATTCCCCAGATTACGTTGTGTTTCTTAGTCAGTCTTAGGTGATGGGTGCTTTGGACCAGTGTAGAAATCCCTGCAGTTCAGTCAGGTTGTAGTTTCAGTGTAACCAAGGCTGATAAAACATCATTCAGAAGGTAATGAGTTTAGTTTTACATTCTTAGAAAACAAAGATGGCCAGCAGCAAAAACACGCTATTCGCCGCACAGTCCAACAGGATTCACCTAGGAATTATTTGATTTCGTTTTGTAGGACTTGTTTTATTTATTTTACTTGAATTATCTGTTCCAGCGCCTGCATTCAGTCGAGCTGTCAGGTTATAGGGTCATTTCTGATTATTTTGCCATGCGTCATTTCCTTGTCCTCTTCTCTTCTTAATTCCCTCTCTTTTCCTGTTCTGTTCTTAAACCCCTGTCTTTTGTCCCTTCACCTGTTTTGTTGTTAATTCCCTCTCTTTTCTCCTCTATTCTGTCCGTACATCCCTCTTTTCTCTTTCTCTTTTCTGTCATTACTTCCCTCTCTTTTCTCCCTTCCCCAATTCTGTTATCAGTTTGCTCTCTTTTCTTTTCTCTGTTCTGTCATTACTTCCCTTCTCCTTACTGCCCTCTCTTTCTCTGTAGCCCTCTCTCCTCCTCTGTCTCACTCCTCCTCTTCCTCCCTCCACTCTGATAGCTTCCATCTGTAGAGGATTACTGGGTGTAACTTCCTGTTTCCGTTTCATCTTTTATGCTTTTCTTTTATCACTCTTTTTACTTCCGGAGGGTGGCTCTTTTCTGTTATGAGAATGGAGATGCAGGGGGCAGCCAGGATACTCCTGCCGCCTGCATTCATCCGCTTTGCTCTTTCTCCCTTATCCCACTTGCATCTCATTTGTACTCCATCTCTCTCTCTCTCTCCTATTCTCTGCCATCATTTCTGTATCGCTCCCTCCATCTGCGCCTCTTGCTTATCAAGCTCTCTCTCCAGTCCCCCGTTAGCTTAACGAGTGGAACCGGTTGCTGAGCGCGCCATTTCTCCACTGTGTTACCGGTTCACTAATTCTGTCTTTCTTGAGCATATGATCAATGTCATAACCCAACGGGGACTTAATGATATAATTATAAAACTGGCTCTCTTCCCATCCTTTCTTCCCAGACACCCCCTATTCTGTCCTTAATAATGGTAAATGTCTCATTTCTCAGTAGTACAGTAAGGATAAATGAATTAAATTCTGTCTCCCCGCATCCTGTAATAGCTCATAATTTATAAGCTCTTTTGTGTAAAACCGTAATCCGTCTGGCTCTGGGCGTGTAATGGTTGCATATAAAAGGTTAATCTTGGGGGATTCTTGGGTTGCCTGCGTCGGCAGCTTGCTCAGGATGGGTGGGTGTTGTGTAAACATGCAGATAGCCTTTCACGTTTGCCCTCTCGTTAGCGTGATAGAACCTTTGCCCCTTCATGCCCTTGGACGGCTCTTGGGGGCATCCACCACATCCAGTATCAGAAAAGCTCTGTGTCTGTGCCCATGCTGATTTACCCTCCAGCAAGCAAGGCCAGAGTCTGGGGAGGGACAGTCCAGGTTGCCTGTCAGCGTCCATAAACACATCCGTGTTATGAATGCATGTGTGTCAGCTGAGTGGACAGCTGGTTGCACCTCCCCCCTTGTTCTTACAGAGCAGTAAAAATATGACTTTACAGGATATAGCTGAGGAAGTAATGCATCCGGGGGGGTTGGGGTGTCACATCTTTTAGTTAGCAATTCCATATCTCTCTCCCTCCCTCCCTGACAGGCTGACTTAAGATTCTGATTTTGAAAACCGGTTCGTGGGCATGATATGAAAGTTGGCGAGGGAGTTGAGATCTAATCTGACTGTGGACAAACTAGTGAGGAGACATGTAAAACCTCACTGCCAGTGCTTACACCTCCATCTCACTGTCACTCTCCCCAGCTCCCCCTTATCGTTACCTGCTCTGGTGTCTCCCACGATAACAGTGTCAATCATCATTATTCATCAAAATGTCTTCCTAGAATCCACAGTGATGTCTAAAGAAATATCAGTTGTCCAGGAAGATGCTTCACGTAGGGTAACTTGTGTACAATGATTCAAGCCTGAACTAATCATAAAGTCCCCTGTCTTCCACTCTTCTCCCCATAGGGTTCCCTGCCTTCCATTCTTCTCCCCATAGAGTCCCCTGCCTTCCACTCTTCTCCCCATAGGGCCCCCTGCCTTCCACTCCTCTCCCCATAGAGCTCTCTGCCTTCCACTCTTCTCCCCATAGGGTCCCCTGCCTTCCACTCCTCTCCCCATGGAGTCCCCTGCTTCCTACTCATCTTCCTATATCGTCCCCTGCCTCCCACTCCTTTCCCCAGGGAGTCCCCTGCTCCCTACTCATCTCCCTATAGAGTCTGCTGCCTCCCACTCCTCTCCCCATAGAGCTCTCTGCCTTCCACTTCGTTCCCTGTAGAGTCGGCTTCCTTCCACTCCTCTCTCCATAGGGTCTCCTGCCTCCCACTCTTCTCCCCATGGAGTCCCCTGCTTCCTTCTCATCTCCCTATAGAGTCCCCTGCCTCCCACTCCTCTGCCCACAGGGTCCCATGCCTCCCACTCCTCTCCCAGTGGAATCCCCTGCCTCTCACTCCTCTCCCCATAGGGTCTCCTGCCTGCCTCCCACTCCTCTGCCCATGGAGTCCCCTGCTTCCCAATCATCTCCCTACAGAGTTGCCTGCCTCCCACTCCTCTCGCCATGGAGTCCCTTGCTTCCTACTCATCTCTCTATAGAGTCCCCTGCCTTCCCCTCCTCTCCCCATGGAGTCCCCTGCCTCCTACTCCTCTCCCCATGGAGTCCCCTGCTTCCTACTCACCTCCCTATAGAATCTGCTGCCTCCCACTCCTCTCCTCATAGAGCTCTTTGCCTTCCACTCCTCTCCCCATGGAGTCCCCTGCTTCCTACTCATCTCCCTATAGAGTATCCTGCCTCCCACTCCTCTCCTCATAGAGCTC
>JAAGVU020000040.1:21252439-21286655 GCA_011763525.2 Mormyrus iriodes
TGTCTGTACTGTACAGCTGTAAAGTGTCTATGCCGGGCTGGGCTCTGGTCTTGTCTGTACTGTACAGCTGTACAGTATCTGAGCCTGGCTGGGCTCTGGTCCTGTCTGTACTGTAGAGCTGCACAGTGTCTATGCCGGGCTGGGCTCTGGTTTTGTCTGTACTGTACAGCTGTATAGTGTCTGTGCTGGGCTGGCTGAGCTCTGGTCCTGTCTGTACTGTACAGCTGCACAGTGTCTGAGCCTGGCTGGGCTCTGGTCCTGTCAGTAGTGTACAACTGTACAGTATCTGAGCCTGGCTGGGCTCTGGTCCTGTCTGTACTGTACAGCTGTAAAGTGTCTATGCCGGGCTGGGCTCTGGTCTTGTCTGTACTGTACAGCTGTACAGTATCTGAGCCTGGCTGGGCTCTGGTCCTGTCTGTACTGTACAGCTGCACAGTGTCTATGCCGGGCTGGGCTCTGGTCCTCTCTGTACTGTACAGCTGTACAGTGTCTGTGCTGACTGGGCTCTGGTCCTGTCTGTACTGTACAACTGTACAGTGTCTGTGCTGGGATGGGCTCTGGTCCTGTCTGTACTGTACAGCTGTACAGTATCTGAGCCTGGCTGGGCTCTGGTTCTGCCTGCACTGTACACCTGTACAGTGTCTATGCCAGTCCCTAAGTCTACTTCTGTCTGTACTGCTGCATGTTGCTGTGCTGTGCTCACCCGAAGTGCCGCAGGACTCTCACCCTGGACAGTGCGACGCCATCTTACGCAATAAAGCGATTATCCCAGTCCATTTTACTGTCAGACACCCTGGCACATGAGCAGTGTCACCAAAACCACGCGGTTTTATAAGCCTGTTGTGTCAGACACTGTCCCGGCTGGTGGTCCCACGTCACAGGGTGGGAGGGTGATCCGCCTGTTTTGCTACAGAGGAAATGGCTCACATGTGTGAAGGCAGATTTGGTACGGTGTGGCATGGCCCTGCCCGCATCTCCTGCCTGGTAAGTGTGTGCACCCAGCTCTGTGTGCATAATTAGGCCAACGCCATTCCCCTGAGCCCGGCGGCAGCGTCACTGAGCTCCTGTTTTCATAGTGCGGCTTGGCTCGCTATCACGTTACTGCACAGACGCTGATGCAGCAGCCAGCCCCTCCCCCCACCCCCCCAGGACCCGATCCACTCAGGCACCAAGCAGAAAGATCCTCACCAACCCCCTCACTGGCCCACGCTGGTAAAACCAGAACTGTTTAAAATAGGGCTAGTCGTCCTTTGGAGGGGAGGAGGGCCACTCCCCCGAGAAGGTAACCCAAAGCCCCGTGGCCCCTCCTGGGGAGGGTCTTCAGTCCGGCCTGCAAGGTAAACAGACGGCTCACATACACACAGCTGTGCATGTTTCGCTTCAGCTTGGGGCTCTCCAACACCGACCGCTGTTTCTAGGCTGCAAGTGGGACCGGCCCCCCTTTGTAACTTTCCGTTCCCAGAGGAAAGAGCCTCATAGACAGTTTCAGATTTGTTTTCTGGGTAGAGCAAAGGTCTGAAAGCTGTCTTTCTGCAAAGTTAGGAGTCACACATGGCAGAATGATAATAATTCGGGATTTAATGAAATTTCACTGGGGGAGGGGCCATACGTGGCTAAAAAGCATAATTCATTCCTGGCACAAAAGACGGCTGTGCTGTGCTGTACTGAACCCGTGCAGGCTCACACAAAGGGCACTTTTCTTGGACCTCTTGGGGATCCCTTGATTAACTGTGCACAAAGCTTTGTTGTGTGCATGTAGGTTCACAGCCCACGGCTGTCTCAGGGTGCATCCACACATGTGTATGTGCATTCCTCTGTGTATATGTGTGTGTGTGGTCTAGGTATACCTTACATTGTGAGGACCAAATGTCTCCACAATGTGATAAAAACCTGATACTTTGATGTTGTGGGGACCATTTTTTTGGTCCCCACAAGGGGAAATTCAATTTTATAAAAATCTATGACTGCAATCAAAAAAACTAAAAATGCCAAAAGATTTGCATTATGTATGGTTACTTATGGTTAAGGTTAAGGCTGGGCAGGGCTCAAAGTTGTCATTGTTGGGATTAGGGTTTTGCCCATAGAAATGAATGAACAGTTCCCATATAGATATGAGTACAGGTCTGTGTGTGTATGTGTGTGTGTGTGTGTGTGTATGTGTGTTCAGCAATGTGGCCTACAACCCTCCTTCCACCACCGCCTCACCTTTCTCCAACCTTTGAAGAGCTGAAATAACTTCCCCTACATTAATCACTTTTAAAAAATATATTTTTTTTTAACTTTTATTCGATGTATAAAAACAGACTACAGAAAGAGAGTAAAACTCTGTTTTAGAATACAAATTCATCCAATCAGTCATTGCAATTAATTGTGGTTATTGTGACATTGATTGATTGATTGATTCACTGGTCAAATTATGTCTGTATGTTCCTGTTTGATTCTTAACGAGTGTTCGCATAGCCAACTGAGTTAACTGTGCGTCCCTTTCTGATCTATGAGAAGTGTTAGCCTAGCCAGGTGCATTAGCCATGGGTCTCTTTGTGAACCCTATCCATGGAGTATTAGCCTAGCTAGCTTGTTAGCTGTGTGTCACTTTCTGCACCTTGAAGAGTGTTAACCTAGCCAGCTGAGTTAGTCATGTCTCTTCTTTCTTCTTCTTCTTCTTTAAGGTGTGTTAACCTAGCCAGTCGAGAGAGCCATATGTTCCTTTCTGATCCTTGAAGAGTGTTAGCCTAGTCAGCTGAGTTAACTGTGTTTCACTTTCTGATGTTTGAGGAGTGTTAGCCTAGCCAGCTCAGTTAGCCGCGTTTTGCTGTCTGATGTTTGAGGAGTATTAGCCTAGCCAGCTGAAATAGCCATATATCGCTTTGTGATCCTTGATGGGTCAGAAAGCTCTTCCTGCAGCCCTCCATACTAGGATAGATGTTCCCAAGCCTATTGCTTGACCTGATTCATGGATTGGCCATGTGGGAACCATTTGAGACAAATGACCCAATCTGTCTGCAGAATGGGAAGCGTGAAGCTCTGTCTGGACACATTTGAAATAGCAGAAACAACCTGTGGCATTGTGGCCTTCAGGGGGGTGATCAGATACCTCTGAACGGAGGGTGTTAGGGGGAGGTTTCAGCATGAAGGGGACCTTAATGTTTATCCAACCATTTCTCTGAAAGGAACCACACCGGCACGTTCACAGACAGATACCATGGCTTCTGGGATACTAGGAGCAGGACCCAACACTTTACAGTGACTAATTTTCTGAAGCTGAGCCAGCTCCGATTCAAAGAGTCCATAGTGCCATGACGGCTGGATTCGGTGTGTCCTTCAGGTGCTCAGAGCTCAGGGTCACCAAAGGTTTGGAATAAAAATTCTCCGCTAAATTCAATTTCGATTCCGCGTAATTCACCGAGATTTAATGGCTGTATATTATGTTCCTCGCAGATGGTTGGATAAAATTATCCGTACTGAATGGAGAAGTCTTTAAACACTGACGAGGGGAACTGTGTGACTTGAATAAACGGCATAAACAGGGACACAAATTGCGACTAAGTGCAGGGATCTCAGCAGCCCCCCCCGCAGACAAATCACATTCACTTATTGCTGAGACAGGGAACAAGCTTGGGGATCTGATTAAATTAGCGTGACGTTACTTCTGGACGAACGTGAGGCTGCGATACTCCTGGGTGTCAATTCAGATGAGCACTCTCTGCATATACAGCGTCTGGCTGTACCTCCACCCCCCCGGTAAGCTCTCTGGTCACTGGGCGGGGTGTCCCCACATGCTTCATTTCACTTGTGTCCCAAAGGTGCCCCCCCCCCCACTTCTCAGTTTCACCTCCCCCCTGCTGATGCTTCCAGCCTGCATTGCTGTTTGTAAACATCCACAGCAGTAAATGGTTCGTCTGATTGAACGCTTTAATTGTCGCGATGCAGTGCGGAGTTTATCGCTACAAACTCATAACGGAAAAGCCGCAGATATGAATGTTTGTTTGAGATGGCGTCCCCGTCGGCTAAGCGTTGAGGGCCGTGCTGTCTGGAGCAGAGGCGGATAAGGATGTGCAGCTTGGCATTCGTTCCAAAGTATCATGTTTGTAAACTGGCAAGACGATCGCTTGCTCATCCCACTTGCAGAACATTCAGTGATAGGAGAAGGCAGGAAAGTGGGGAAGCCATGTGTGTTTCCAGGTGGGGGGGGGGGGGAGAAGGGGGAGTGTCCAGAATGACAAGTACGGGAATGTTTTAGGGGACTGAAGCATCAAAGAGGTAGTCATTAGGCTTCCCCTGTAAGAGGAGGAAATCAGTATATATACAGTACTTATCTCTGAATTATTGCCAGGCCCTCCTCTAAATTGCTCCTCTATTATAACTGTTTAGACATTTATATTATTTATTAACACTTTAAAATACACGATGCAAAAACTACCTACATCTCACCTCACCTGGTGAGTGTCAGCATGTCAGGAGAGTGACCCTCTCAGCCTCGAGAGCCCTCGCGCCTGAGCCCACGTAGGGGTCCACACTGACGGCGCACGCAATCGAAACGGGCACACCAGTGAAGACGCAGCCCTGTATCCCATAACGCTTTCAGCCGCATCCCCTAATCTGAACCCCCTGCCCTTCCCCCCCCTTTGGTGTTTGCTTGTGTTAAAAGTGTTAAGCTGTAATAAAACAGGACCTTTATTTGAAGAGGTTGGTCCGGGAAGGTGGGGGCTCTGTTAAAACAGACATACACACAGCCGTAGAAAAACTAAAACTAACCACTGGAAAAATGAGAAGACAGACAGCCAGTGTCTTACCACAAATACCATTTTACTACCGCCCTTAGCAACAAGCTGCTTGCAGAAACGTTCATACAACGTCTGTAATATGCTTGGTGCACTGCAGCGTGCAGACAGGAGGGACGGCGTCCTCATTATCCCCGCTTTGTCTGCCAATGTATGGCAGAGACGATATATATCACAAATTTTTGTTATGTATTCTGAAGGCACATTATGAGAAATGTGTTTAAATGATTGCTATTAAATAACTGCATCTTTGACATTGCTCATTTATAGTGCTCGTTAAGGCATATTCACAATGCGCCTCTCACTTTTTTATAAGCTTTTCAGGGGATCAGTCCAGGTAACGTGGAAATGGTGTGTCCTTGACCATGGATTAATTAATCCCATTGCTAACCCACTTTTTAATTTTAATTTGCATAAAATGTTTTAGCACTGTGCTGTTGAATATTAAAAACAGCCACTCTGGATCAAAGGATTTCTGGGTTAAAAAATGACATTTGTTGAAGATATCCTGTGGGATTTTTTTCCCTAGTTTCTGGTAGTGAGGGTTCCTCTGCCTCAAGAAGCTTTCTGGGGTCTTATTTCCCATCGATCCAGGCTGGGTGGTCTTCTTGCTGGGTGAATGCACCTGATTTCAGCAGCTAATTGTACCTTTGTTTCCATGGTTGGATCCAGCTGTTGCCATAATGCACATCAGTCTATTTCCCCTGTCTTCTCCACTGAGCATCTGCTGCTTCCCACAAAGTATCAGCTACTGGCATGTTGATGTTTCAGGTGAGAATACAGGATATTTGGGGCCTTTGACTATACATTAGATAAGCAATTATGGATGGATGGATGGATGGATGGATGGATGCTTTGTTCTGATTATCTTCATATTGCCCTGTGGTTTACTTTCTATCCTCCATGTGATGTTTCAGCATGGAATCCTGCTTGACCACTGCCTGCTAAAGATGCCTGGTGATCTGCAGAGGCCAGTCCATCCTCTGATGTTGATCGATATTGACGAGGGCAGTCTCACAGCACCCCCTCCACCCCGGCCTGGCTGGTATTCTAAGCTGCTACAGTCAGGGACGTGGTGCCACACAATGGCCATGTGCAGCCCACAGAGATGCTGTCCGCCCAGCGAGATGTCATCTTTGCACATAATTGTTCAACAAAGTTTTGTTTGTGCCACATTTGAATTTCAAATGAAGAGCCATCAATAAAGGACTGTATACATAATTTGCCATATTTAAAATTCATCATTTTGTTACTAAACCAAAAGAAAAATTAATTCCTGTGAGGTGAATCCGTAAAGGAGATCTTCCTAGCATCCACACGCTGGCCTGGTTTGGGCAGAGTGTGCCTTGGCTCGCGTTTAGATGCCTGCCGGACCTGGTCCTGATCCATTATGTTTGCTGTCATGGACAGTAGCGGGGACCCTGTGACTGGCTCTGTAGAGCAGTCCACAAGGCGGACTGTATGTTACTCTGCTGACCAACCAGCTTTTACTTGACCATCAAATCAAACCACCTGCATGATTTATTAGTGGCTCAGATGGTGCTCTCACCCAAAGTAATGCATACCGTTCCTTACCTCGAGATTTTATCTGCTGATATTTGTGCTATATCAGCTTAAATCAGTCATTCTGTCTGGCAGGGTGCCCTTCCTGGGACTTGAGCTGGCCGCTTCTCCTACTCCCCCTTACAACCACCTGCCCCCGGTCTGGTTTTCTTAACTATTGTGCCACCTGTATATGTCCTGCTGTGTTATAACTTTCTCGGCAGCCCCAAAAACTCTATGTGACCCCAGACTTTCCAAAGTCACTTCTTTGTTTTGCCCAACGCTTCTGTCCCAGGTACGGTGTGGAGTCATGCTTTTAGGGGGAGACTGAGGGTCCAGCTTCACCCAAAATTTCTGGCCCAGTTATCCAGCCTGAATGGGTCCCCGCCTCTGATGAGGGTCTCTGCAAACAAGGTAAATAAAGGAAGAAAAAGCATTTACCATGAACCCAGCTCTACAAAACAGTTAAAAATGTAATTAACTTGGTTAAAGATTTATATCACCTTCAGTGCCTCAGTGAATCACATACGCGCCACCCGCTCTTCACAGTGGTTGGTGGTTAAATTTCTTTCTTTTTTTTAAGATTTGGCAGCGATTTTTTTATTGGAAATTAAAGCTGTAGAAGTGAAGAGAGGATCTGATTTTTTAAAAACAGAATTTGGTATTAACAGCGCCCCCTACAGTACTGTTGGGAGGAGCATGAGCCTACTCTGTATTAAACCTCGGGAAGCCTGATTACCCATACAAGCTGTACACTATACACTGTCGAATAATTATACCGTTATAATTATTATATTGAACTCATTGAACACTTGTTATCTTCACACAACGCCAAATTATAAATGATGATTTTTTTATATCTAGAAAAGGTCTGAAGTTAAGTAAGGGCAATCGATAAAATATAATATGTAATTTTCTCAGTGAGAAACATAATCATGCAGACATTATCAAGCTAAGACTCGTAATGTATAAGCATTAACAGACACTAATGCAGTTTTACGTATCTGCCCTTAGACAGCTAAACAAAACAGAGATATGAGACGGACTGATATAACCATTACTAACCTTAAAACAGTAATTTAAGACAGTGGTCCCTCAAGCCTCACTCCACCCAGATGAAAAGGTAAAATAATCTACGGATCAAACTTCTCATATTAAGTATGAAAATACTTTGTGAGATCCTTAAATCAGGATTTTTCAGGTTTTGTTCGAGGTAGATCCTAAAGATCTTTGTCATGTGCTCATATCTAGAGGTTTCCATTATTATTTAGTATATTTTCTAAATAAATATTCATGTTCAAGATTATCCAGCAAATTTTCTTGCTAAAAATAAATTAAATGTTTTAAAAGTATTTGGCCATTATCTAACAGCTTTCATGTTTATGTACTTTTCTTTAAATAGTTCTGCAGGTATTGTAGCGCTGGACATGAAAAGGCATTAAGATCGTTAAAACACTAAAAGGACGTAGCCGATGGTTTGATTCTTATAATCTGAAGAACATGTTGTTATATCATGTTTTGCCAGCAGCCAATATTGTATTATTTGTATTATTATTATTTCGGACTACGTACTATAAGGTATTCTGTATGTTTTGTCCGGGGCTGGATTAGGCGATGTGCACTGGAGTCTGCTTCGCGTATCTGCTGAGCCACGTCCATAGCCACGTCCGTACCCGGAGATACCCGGAGCAGGAGCCGCACACTCGGTTGGAAATAAGGCTGCTCTCTGTATGAATAGAGGCGTTGCGCATATCCTCCCAGACGGGCTTATCCGTGCAGGGGGAGGCAGAGCCTGTGTGTGTGTGTGTGTGTGTGTGTTTTGGAAGCGGACCGGGTTCATGCGTCCTCCCTACGGGCTCCTATTACAGCGCAGGGCGAGTGTGGGACCGCACGACGGAGACGCTCTTCTATGGCCACTACTAACAGCATCGTTTTCACAGTTTCCCCACAGTTCGAGAATCAACAAAAGGGTCTGAGCTTGTGAGGGGTAAACACACACACACACACGGACACACACAGGGACAGCCAGCATTACGGGTGTCCGTGATCTCCCGGACCCTACGAACCGCATCAGGAAAGCGGATATCTGTTATTCTGCACTTTCCCGGAGCGGCTTTCGGATCGGGAATACCGCATGAGCAGCTGAGCGGGCAGCGCAGAAGTCCGGTAAGTTTGCACCTCTGCTCCGGCCGATATTTACCTTTTGTGGGCTCCGAAGTGCTGCTATGTGTGTTTTGGGTCTCTTTCTGGGGGGTGCGCTGTAAAGAAATTGGGTTTGGGCACATAGTGCTGCTCGACTTCACCAGAACCGGGCTGTTCTCCAACTGTTGCCCAAATCATCACAGTCTCGTTTGTATAAAAATACGTAAAAAAGGATTGCGTTTAATTCCAGCTGCAACTTTATTTCCAGCGGTGTGGTGTGGACGTAGCGCAATCCCGTCCATGAGGAGGGGGAAGGGACTTTGTCGGAGAAAAATACGAATTAAGCATAATAGGCTGTTTATATGCCGTGGTTAGACCCTACGTGACGAGCAGCATTCGTTTTATTCTAATTCAGTTAGGAAACAGTGGCGATTCAGTGCGTTTTTCCTGGACTATGGCTGAATTGTACTACTCTAATGTCATTTACTCCGATTCACTTGCGTTTCCTATGCTGAGTGGTGAGCCATCTCCAGAGCTCTTAGGGGTTTAAATGGATGGCGATCTGCTTTTTACACGGGTCACCGACCAGTTACATTTGTGACATTTCCGTGCATTGGGGGTGCTTTACAATACACATAGCATAGCACCAACTTTCTTTTAAACAGCAGTTTAAAACGCCTCGTAACGGTCTGTTTTAGACGTTATTCCGTCCCGATCTGCGGATTAAGGCGCAACGGCGATTCGCTTTCTTTGTTCTTTGCCTCTTTTAGGAGGTAATGAAATACGCATCTACCGCAGCTGGGTGATTATAGTAATTGCAGCGTGACCTGTGTGGGCAGGAGCTGCTCTGCTGTGATGCATGGGGACCGGACCCTGGTGTTTCAATGTGGGAGACCCCCCCCCCCCCCACCAGTAGTGTCATATTCTTCTGGGTATAAACATCTAGGGCTGGCTGTAGTTACCCACAAGTCCTTTATGCATCTGTTTAGTGTTTTGAGCATTGTGTTTTTGTTAAATGGGTTGTATGTATGTGTGCGTGCGTGTGTGTGAATGTGTTTCCGAAAGGGAATTTTGACATATCCGTGTTTGTGTGTGTGTTGGAGTGGGGGTGATAGGCCAGTGGAGACTCTTCTGCCACTTCACCCCAGATGTTAATCTGTGCATTGAGAGGCAGATTGGATTCCTGTGGAGCTGATCTCTTCATTGTCAGACTCACAATGGACATACATCCTGAGGAGCCCCCCTACTCTGCCCCCGCCCCACTCTGCAGTGTTTTTCTATGCTGATTTGCAGTCTGTGAGCCTTTTAATGCTAACTGGTTTTGCAGAGTGCATGTAATGAATAATGAAGAACAAATCAATTACCCTGTCATGCTGTCACCCTGCCACGCTTTCTGGATCTCATTGGCTGTCCAGTTGACGTTTGGTCGGCCACAGTGTCGTTGGTCAGGTCAGCACATAACAGACACGGGAGGACATTTTGAATAGGTATTAATAGAGCCGAGTTGTCACTGTTGGGTTTGATGCCACAGTACCTGACGACCATATTTGTTCCATCAATGTCCCGACTGCACAGACACATCACGGCCCGTATCACCCTATCACCCGTCTGCAGCCTCGTGAAACAGCAGTGGGCCATGCCCTTTGCAGGTGGTTCAGATGAAGTGTCTGTGAATGCTCTGAAACAATTTATTCCCATTGGACACAGCAGCATGGGGGCTCAGGGCGCAGAGGTCCCCAGCCAGGACACCTTGGCCAGCTGTGTGGATGATGAAATGCATGACATCTGGATAGACACAGCACATAAGCAGCCAGAAGCTAGTGGAAAGCTAGCCAGAGGCTAATGGAAAGCTTGGTAGAAGGTAATGGAAAGCTAGCCAGATGCTAACAGAAAGCTAGCCAGAAGGTAACGGAAAGCCAGCCAGAAGCTAATGGAAAGATAGGCAAAAGCTAATGGAAAGCTAGCCAGAAGGTAATGGAAAGCTAGCCAGATGCTAACAGAAAGCTAGTCAGAAGCTAATGGAAAGCTAGCCAGATGCTAACAGAAAGCTATCCAAAAGCTAATGCTGCAGTTTGACATTAGGTGATATGTGATAGCCGCACTTCATGCAGCTTTTCCATCTTTTTTATTCCTATTCCTACACATTATCCACCCTCAACCCCTTTGTGTACTTCATTTCTCTCCATTTACCACGCCCCCCCCCCATTTTCCCCTCACAGTCCTTGTGGAAAATGAGCCAAATGACCTGCTATCATCCCTGTGGTGGCTGGTCAGTGGGCTCCGAGATGTCAGTGTGGTGCTAATGGTCCGGGTGCAATTAGCCAGAGCAGAGTAGTGACGGGCCTGTCCTGGAGTCAGGGGTGGGGGCGTCTGCTGCTCCCTCACGTGACGTCTGGAGAAGCACCAGCAAACGTTTGCCCGCAATTTCTCAGGCACACGGTGGTGGCATCTTGCCCCCCCATGGCCATATGGCTTGTAGGCTCACACTGGAGTGAACTGTGCACAGCTGTGGGGGTTAAGGCAGGTGGTGTGTGTGTGTGTGTGGGGGGGGCGTGATCACTTCCATGCCTTCCTATGAAACTTAGTTCTTTTGACCAGACTCCCCCCCCCCCCTTCGTTTGTTTAGCGTGGGCCTCAGTGCTTAATGTTCCAGCGGCATTTTCAGGGGAAGCCTGACCTCTGGCCTTCCATTTGGGGGAGGGACCAGGGTTGACCCTGGATTTGATTGGCTGCCTCATTTAAAAACAAATCCCACCTTTCGGATGTGGTTATCGAAACAGAGCTGATAGTGGGGGGAGAGAGAGAGGGAGAGAGAGAAGGGGGGAGGAGACACAGCTAACGGAAAAAGGAGACGCAGCGGTGTGGGGGTAGGGGCCTTCCTTGCTCGGAGGTGGAAGGCAGGACTCACAGTGAACTGTTTGTTAGCAGCTGAGCAGCACTGACCATCTGCAACTGCCCCGTCTTCCCCGGAGGCTCCGTTAGCGATCTCCACACTGTGTGTGAGCATGTTTGCACTCCCCTCCATTTCCCTGCTCTCGGGCCCCTCTGAGTGCCACCCCGTGACAGGGCCAGCGTGGGCTGGGCTCCACACGTACCGTCAGCGGCCACAAGCTCTGGTCGCCGTGACATACAGTGGTGCCCACCTCACTTTGTGTCTGTGCTTTCCGGCTCCTCTTGCCCCCCCCCCCATGCCCCATATTAGTTTGCATTAGCACCTTTTGCAGTGGAGCTTTGTTCACATGTGACAGAGAGATGGATCTCCAGGCCACTGGAAATGCTGCAGAGCCACCATCCTGCCATCAGCGTCGGGGGAGGGGGGCACCTGGCCCAGTCCAGCTCTGGATTCCGGTACCGAGGCGGTTGGTGGCAGGTTTGGCGGGCATGCCTGTTTCAGGATGCCAGGGGGGTGCTGAGTGGTTTTGAGCCCCCCCCAAGTGTTTACTGGACCAGCATCCATCCCGGCCTCTCCATCTCTCCCTGCTCACTTTCTGTTCTTGGACAGTGTGCCCCTGTTCTCTCCTTTTCCCTCCCTCCATCACTCATTCCTTTTTTTAAGTATTTGGCGAACTGTGAACTCTTAACAGCACCATACCGAGTTTATGAGGGGCATTGGGGAGGCTGTCTGCACCCCTCCTAAGCTTTTAAACTGGCCTTTTGCACATCAAAAAATCAATTGAGTATTTCTTAAAAAGGTTCGGGAAATGCCAGTGCGAGTCAGAGATCCACACTGATACGTTTGGGGCCTTTCATTCGTTCCCTCTGCCTCTCACAGTCTCTCCAACCTGTGTCTGCAGGGTGGGGGGGCATGGTGGTAAATTTAATAAATCCATTTGGCCTCCTTTTAAGTCTGCCATCTCCCCGCCTCCCTTTCCTACGCCTCCTTAAGTGTCTTAGAGTGATTTTCTCATTACCTTTTTCCATTCACCTTCTTGGAAGCTTTGTTTGTTAATGAATTGATTTTTTGTTAAGCTAAATGCATTTATATCTGTGTTCACAAGCTCAGCTCTATAGCACCCCCTGACCCCAGCATGAGTTGGGCCTTCCCAGTAACCCTTAATACTCTGTGAATTTGTGTTATGACCTGTCATATTCTAGCCTGTGGGCGGCACTGAAGTCATTCATCTTCGCAGTTATTCTGTGCCGGTTCGGTACTTTGACTCCACCGTGACTCTGCGCAGATTCCTCTCTGACTCCACAGTGCCATATCCTCAGCAATTTTTTTCAGTGTTGGCTTTTTGTTTCCTCAGCTGAGAAGTCGATGATTGACCGAGTCCCGCTGATGGTGGAAAACGTCCCCTGTTGTGCCCCCCCCCCCACACCAGCCATTGCTTGGCACTCTGCCGAGCTGCAGGCTGTCTTGATTGACTGTACAGGCTGGGGGGGGTGTCGTCTGGGCACATAGTGGCCAGCTGACTTGCTGTGGACAGAGTGGCAGCAGTCTCCGGAGAGTGGAGACTCTAACTACCCCGCCACGCTGCCTAGAGCGGGACCATCGATTTATTGGCGTATGGAGCAGCCCCCACCTTTTTAATGAGTGGCTGCTGGTGGACCCTGCCTTCCAGTGAACAGGATCCGGGTCTTCATTACTGCTGAAGCCTTTGTTTCCCAAACCCCCCCTCCCAGCTGTTAAACTGCTCTCTTTATTACCTTCTGCACTACCGCGGACCGGTGCCACTCGGGACCACCAGAACATTCTGAGTAATCTGGTCTCAGCGAGCTCCTTCGCCTTTCTCCTCCGTTAACTCGCTATGAAATCCATTCAGGGCCCCAGTCCCCTAATTCCATCGCTAATCTATTCGCTCCGTTAATAGAACTCAATTTAGGAGCTGGAATTGCATTTACCAGTGGCTCTAATTACATTACGATTCAAGATTAATTGTGAAATTAATTAATGGGGAAGAAGAGTGTTGAGGTTGGATGAATGAATTTCTGTGTTTTTTCGCTGTTTTCTGCATTGAGCTGTCTGCTCCTGTATCGCTGTCCTCAGCACCTCCTCCGGCCTGGCTCTGGCATCTTCTGTGGTCCCACAGAACCGGCCTTAGAACTGTGACCTGCATGGACCCAACGGGGCTTATCGCTGGGCTGTCAGTGACCATCCTTGGTGTCTGCAGTCCAGCATGTCTCTGCGGCGCTAGTCCCTCTTCATGCCTCTGGCTGACTAACTACCTCGGGGGCCTGGGAACTGGGGGCCATGTGCCATTACCTGGGGCTGTCCCAGTGTAATATCCGTGCCTGTTGTTGTTATTGGCATTATTAATATAAATGACTTCACTGTGCCTCCTTGGGCCCATGTGCTTCACCTCGTCCCTGCAGACACAGAGCCCGGACACACATACACACACACGCACACGCACACATGCAGACCTCTCCACTTCCCGTATCTGCTGAATAATGAGAGCATATCCCCTGCTAAATTATCCTGAGTGCTTCACGCTTGTCGTGACACACACAGAAAGCCCTTCTGAGCCCTAGACCTGCTGAATTATGACAGAGATTATGTCACGATTTAGCTCGGAGCAGCGTGCCATTATGTCAGCTCGTTAACTCTCTCAGTGATACGGTGGCCGGGGAGGAGTAAACACATGATATCACCTGGGCTCAGCTGTTTGTGCCCCCCCCCCCCGCACGTGTGTTGCCGAGACCATGTGAGGCACACCCACCTGGTGAGGGGTGACCTGGCATGCTACACATGCAGGGTGTGTACCGTGGGGTGATTGTAGCTCTCCATCTTTAATTCATGTGAGCGTGGATTTCACAGTTTCCCAGGATCAGATTCCCTTTCTCATTGGTTGCTGTTGACCTTCAGGGCCATGTGTGGAGAGTTGACACCTTACAATACTTACAGTCCTGGATTCTGCCCAGGGATGATATCCCATCTTACAGTTGCCATGATTAATTCATTTTCATTAGAGGGGTCTTAACTTTGCCCTTGATTCCCATCATTAGCTTCTTAGCTCTTTCAGGGGGGTGTGGGTGGGGGAGGGGGTTTGATCCTGTGGTTCTGGCTGGGAATGAAGCAGTGGGTGTTTATGGAAACGGGCCGACCTTTCTGCTGGTCCGTTTGGGCTGACCTTTCTGTTTCATTTTTAATTATTTTCATATACATGAATTAACGTCACACGACTTTGGGGAATCTCACCGAGGGGGCTGTCCCAGCCAAACTATTTATATGAGATTCCCAAAATCAGATGCGTGCATGCACAAGTTCCCCCCCCCCTCGCACCCCGTCGGTCCCACTTTGGCACTGCTCCGGACTCCCGGCTGCGGGCTTGCTCTGATACCAGGTGCACGGTGCTCCATGCCTCTGTGCTCTGAACACTCCGGCCCAGTCACAGGAATAATAAGCATGGCCTCGGGCGGGTTCAGCCGGCCTGGCGCCGGGGGTGTGGCCTGTCCGCACTCAGACCCCCCACAGGCCCGGGCCGCTGCACCTACCATCTGTAGGACGGCGCCGGCTGGCGAGCGGAAGCCCCCGCCAGTGACCCTGCCAGGTGTCGCGCTCATTGCGGGGAGGGGCCCTCCTAACTCCCACATGAAAATGCTTCATTCCCACCTAATGGAGGCACCGGTTTCTCTCGGCGCTGAGTCAGGCGGCACTGGCCAGCTGCTACCTCCGGAAGTGCTGTGGGTTTCCATCAGTCTTTTCATCCACTGCGAACCAGAGCTCCTCACATCAGCAGCTGGAAGGAGCCGCGTGTAAACCTTGCAGGCTTGGCTGTGTAAACCCCTCCCAGGCCCCAGTAACAGGTGTTTCCCCTAACAGAGAGTGGCACTGCTGTGTAAAGCCCCCCCCAGGCCCCCATAACGGGTGGTGCTCATGAGAACGAGTGGCATGGCAGTGTAAACCCCACCAGGTCCCTATAACGGGTGGTGCCCCTGAGAGCGAGTGGCATTGCCATGTAAAGCCCCCCCAGGCCCCCATAACAGGTGGTACTCATGAGAGTGAGTGGCGTGGCCGTGTAAAGCCCCCCCCAGGCCCCCGTGTTCCGTAATGATCAGGGAGCCACGATGGGGCACTAAGAAAGTCACCACACACCTTTATTCCCCGGTGACACTGTCAGCTCGATCCCATCATGTGTGTTTTTGCCAGCGAGACGGGGTGAGTCCCGGCATGTGACCGCAGGGCCCCTGTGTGCCTGAAGATCTGTGTTGTTTTTAGCTCCAGCTTGAGAAAAACACACGTTTCTGGGCTGATCCCATCTGCAGGTGGGTTTCCTGTAAACCCCCCCCCCCCCCAAGAGGAGCGGGGGGTCAGATCCAAGCAGAAGAAGGGGGGAAGGGAGTTGCTGGTTAGGAAACATCTCACAGTGCAATAGCACACATGCCATTAGCCAGAGAGGGAGTGTGTGTGTGTGGCAATGAATGATGGTACTACAGAAAAAAACGCAGAGACATCAGACCATTGTTGTACATAGTACTTTTTTTATTATTGTTTAAGAATGGCATGTTCCCTCTCTGTCTATGGAGGTAAACAAACACTTAATAATTTCATGAATTAATATAGGCTAGTTATTTTTCAGTGACAGTTATAACTATGTTTAGCGGTTACTAAATTAAGTCCTCAGCGGTTTGCTCATCTCCAGTGCTTCAGTCAACAATGTAACAACAGCTTAATTGCACAACACACAGCCTAACTCATATTAGCTCCACTGCAGACAGCCTAACTGTGTACGTAACTCAGATTAACTCCACTGCAGACAGCCTAACTGTGTATGTAACTCAGATTAACTCCACTGCAGACAGCCTAACTGTGTATGTAACTCAGATTAACTCCACTGCACACAGCCTAATTGTGTATGTAACTCAGATTAACTCCACTGCACACAGCCTAACTGTGTACGTCACCCACTCGAACTTAGCGGGTTTGTTGTGGGAAGTGAGTCTCTCCTGGTGTGTGACCGCCTTTCACATATGAAACCCGTTAATGTATCAGGTAAAAAAAAATAAACGGGATAGATAACAAATTCCCCTTCCCACTCAGTCTTCCATAACGGTACAGTAACGGGTTTCGTGTACACCTAACTGATATCAATGTAGCGAATAAAGGGGCCCATCTCGAGCATTCACATTGGAGCCGAGTCAGAAAGTGGGTTTCAGTGTGTGTTTGAATGGGGGATAAGAGAGTGAGGAGAGATGTGCCATTGCCGCCACCTCACTAAATATCTGCTCTGTTTACTCACCTCGTCTGTTTGCCTTTTCCTTAGAAGATGAGTAAGCCCATTTTATTACAACTTCATGAGAGTGTCTGCTAAATGGTGGCGCGATGTAGCCTGGTAGTGCCGTTTTACCAGCTGAATTCCATTATGTGCACATGGGCAGGATCGGGCTTTCCGAGCGAGTCATCAAGACATTGGATTAGATGGTTGATTGGTAATATTGATGATTTTTTAAAATTTAAATCTTAAAGATCTAGGCGTGATGGCCCGCCATAGGGAAATGTTACTAGTGGAAGCACTGCAATGTAATATATGCATGCAGGGACCAAATGTCTCCACAATTTGATGAAAACGTGCTATTTTGACCTTGTGGTAGGGCTGGGCAATTAATTGAATGTTAATTTCAGTTACATTTTTGGCTTCCGACAATTGCCAAAACAAAATCTTGGAGCTAAAATGATAATTGTGCAGCATTTTGTTTGGCAGTGATTGTGCTCCTGTTTTGTCTTATGTTATGGAAGCAGCTCACCTCACTCCAGCCCCTTTTTAATTGTTTGATTTATACTTAGAGTTCAAGGAAATCCATTGTTAACAAGGCAAGTTTTTAAAAAAAGTTCAATAAATGTATGATATTTACAAGTCAATGAATATCGTTTTAAATAACCATAATCCCAATATTTACCAAAATAATCACGATTATGATTTTTGCTCTAATGGAGCCCCCCTACTTTGTGGGGACATATTATCGGTCCCCACAAGGGACAACTCAATTATACAATAATCTGTGAATGTAATCATCCGTCCATTTTCTGTAATCACTTATCTCATTCAGGGTCACGGGGATCCAGAGCCTATGAGTGCTAGGCACGGAACAACCCAGGATGGGGCACTAGCCCATCACAGGGCACACTCTCACACACACATACACACACATGCAATATGGTAACTCCAATTAACCTCAGCATGTTTTTGGAGTGGTGGGGGGAAACCGGAGTACCCGGAGGAAACCCTGTGACGACACGGGGAGAACAAGCAGACTCCACACATGGAGCCATGCACAGAGACCCAAACGCCGGTCCCAGAAGAGTGAGGTAACAGTGCTAACCACTGAGCCACCATGCTGCCCCAAAATGCCAAGATCTGGTATTTTGTCTGGTTACTTATGGTTAAGGTTAGGGCTGGGTAGGGGTTAAAGTTGTCATTGTTGGGATTAGGGTTTTTCCCATAGAAATGAATGGTCCCCTCAAAGATATGAGCGCAAATGTGTGTGTATGTGTGTTGCAGCACTATTTCAGGCCAGGTTATTTGCAGGATGTGAGGGGGCTCAATATGATCACACCACTGAAGCTACTCTTAGTTTAAAATAGTCATTAGACAAGTTTCCAGAGATGCCTGTTTATCAGCCAAATGATCTGTCTAGCAGTAATATACATCTTTTACCCCTCTGTAAAGATGGATGTTCTTTTAGGATTCAGAGCAGCATACTTCAGGTTACGAGTGTGTTCCCTCAGTCGCTGTGAGTTGTGAGTCTATATCCTTAATCTCTGTGAGTCCTGAGTCCATATCCTTAATCTCTGTGAGTCCTGAGTCCATACCTTTAATCTTTGTGAATCGTGAGTCCATACTCTTAATCTCTGTAAGTCCTGAGTACATACCCTTAATCTCTGTGAGTCCTGAGTCCATACCCTTAATCTCTGTGAGTCCTGAGTCTATACTCTTAATCTCTGTGAGTCATGAGTCCATACCCTTAAACTCTGTGAGTTATTAGTCCATTCCCTTTATCTCTGTCAGGTGTGCATCTGTGCCTTTAATGGTTGTGATCTGAGAGTCTGTGCCCTTAATCTATGTAAATTGTGGATCCGTACCCTTCAGTTCAATGAGTTGTGTGTCCATACCCTTAATCTTTGTTATCTCAGAGTATGTACCCTTAATCTCAGTGATCTGGGAGTCTGTGCCCTTATTCCCAGGGATCTGGGAGTCTGTGACCTTGATCTCAATGAGCTGTGAGTCTATACCCTTAATTTCTGCCAGTTGAGAATCTGTGCCTTTAATGTTTGTGATATGAGAGTCTGTGATCTTAATCTCAGTGATCTGTGAGTCTGTGCCTTTAATCTCAGTGATCTGTAAGTCTGTGCCTTTAATCTCAGT
Organism: Mormyrus iriodes; assembly: GCA_011763525.2. Lineage (NCBI taxonomy): Eukaryota > Metazoa > Chordata > Actinopteri > Osteoglossiformes > Mormyridae > Mormyrus > Mormyrus iriodes. Next base: position 21,271,209 of record JAAGVU020000040.1, read on the forward strand.
GATCTGTGAGCTGTGCCTTTAATCTCAGTGATCCGTGAGCTGTGCCTTTAATCTCTGTGATCTTTGAGCTGTGCCCTTTAATTCCTGCAGGAACCTGCTGCCCCACATACTCGCCTCTGGTTTCTATGACCTGTTTCTCGTGAGTAATTGAAACATGAAGACTGTGCAGCGGTGAGCCTTTTTCTGGTGGTGTATTTTTTCACCAATGTGCCGTGGAGCCGCCACTAATGGGACCGTCCCATTTCTGAGCTCTGGTGGTGGTACGAGCTTCTCTCCTAAGTTTAGTCTGACAGAGAAGACGCCATGGTGAAATTCGTGCGGTGGCAGATTTTCTGGCCTTCCTGGCCAGGCTTGGAAGTGTCAGGGAGGGCTTTAGAGGAGGACGTTAACCTGATTGAAAGCAGATTGCCCCCTGCCATTCCCCTCCCCCTTCTACCACTTCCTGCCTCCCTCCACCTCTCCACCCCCACCAGCCCAATTTGACCTTCGGCGAGCGGGACTCAGTCGCTCTGCCGTTCCCACAGGAAGTCTCCAGATCTGACGCATCTTTTCGCAGACTAACGTAAGGGACTCTCAGAAGAAAGAGGGCATTTTCTTGAAGGAGGAAATGAGGGCGGTGACAGTGGCAGGAAAGGGGGCATAAAACTGCACAAGGAGAGAGGGTATCAGAGGAGGAGGGTTGGGTGTCCTGGGGGACTTTCTGTTTAGACGCTTTACACACTGAGCCAGGAGCCACGGCGTCTCGTAACATTGCGCTCGGGCGAGTGGAGAGCAGATGAATCCATTAGTGTTTTAACGGTGCATGTAATTACCGGAGAAGGTTGTAAGGATAGTTGTGATCACAGCACTTGGCTTTTGAGAAGACGGTTATGGATGCTGAACCGCAAAACTATTTTTGTGTGCTTTAATTGCAGCGATAAAAGATGCTTCAATAGGTCCCCAATCCTGGAGATGGCTTTGCATGGTGGTGACAGTCAGATAAACCCTCACACACATGGATACACAGTCACCTGTTTCTATGACGCCAAAGGGACAGATACAGAGGAAGAGCAGAGTACCAGAGCACAGCTGGAAGTGGGGGGGGTGGAGCCTGTGCCTTCAGTGGGTGCATGTGTGTTTGTGTTTGGGGGGGTGGCACTCAGTCCTGGAATAGAGGGTACTGATCATAAATAGCTCAGTACTGTTGAGCTGAGAATGCAGGGTGGGGGGGGGGGGGCTGGGAGAGAGGAGATGAATGGGAGGGTAGGGAGGAAGCGGGCCTGAAGTGACCAGGAAGGGAGAGGGGAGATAAGAGGAAATTTGGAGCAGGGGAGTCGGAAATGAGACTGGGGGGGTGCTGGAGGGGGCCATCGGTGAACCGGTGGCTTGGAACAGCACAATGGTGCTATTCCACACGTAGCATGGTGGTCTGCCCATCCTGGCACATACAGCCGTCCCTTCATCACACTGAACGTCAGCTCTGTCGATCTGGGAATGTTCGCGCCTCAAAAGCTACATTTGGCTGCAGAAAGGATAAAAGAAGACTTACAGAACTAACAGAGTATCCCTGGTGTCTTCTCCATCAGTGCTTTCATCAAGCCCACTCTCAGCCATACTCCCAGCTTTACTCTCAGTCATACTCTCAGCTTTACTCTCAGTCATATTCTCAGCCATACTCTCAGCTTTATTCTCAGTCCTACTCTCAGCCATACCCTCAGGCCCAGTCTTCCTCTTATCCCCTGAACTCATCTCGGTTTACTTCCTGCAGGACATCCTGGAAGTTATTGCAGGACAGTTTTTAGCTCCAGCAGGATACAGGTGGGAAGGGAGCTCACATAAGTGCCTTTTATGTATTATTTAAGTTACACATATATTAGCATTTGCACTGGAGGTGAAGAACTGGCTTAATATACAGACGGTGTTGGGTAGAAGTCCCAGTAGGCTAACATGCTAACGGAACGGGCACACAGGGCATCTGTTCTTGGAGAACCATATGGAAAGACAGACGCATGTATTCATGGTTTTGGGGCTCTCAGGAGCTCCTCTGCTTGGGGAAAGTTCCCTGAAAAGCCACAATCCCAGGAAAAGGTAAACTAACACGGCTCTCTCACGGAATCTCTATCCATCTGTCTCCGGATTGGGTGGGTGTGGCCAGCAGCTTTGGTTCTGATGAAGTTCTGGCTCTGCGCTGGAGAAACACAAATACAGGCTGCCGTTTCTCTCCTGGCCTATGGGTGCTGGCCAGGACCTGGGTGCAAGCTTGGATTGGTTAAACCCTGCCAGCTCCACATACACACACATATACACACACACACACACACACACACACACACACACACACACAGTCCCAGCTTGGTGACCACAAACTCAGTGAAGCGTCACCCCTCATCCTTTCATCTGCCATGAAAGCCAGGATGAGAGGCAGGCGCGTGGGGGTCGCCTTTGCTCTCCTGAGGGTGGTGATGAGAGGGCGGGGCCCTGGCTGTGGCCCCCCTTCAATGTCCGGGCCACACCAGGCCTTTCCCAGGGGCCCAACAGGACGTGCAGGTCAGGAGCAGATGGAAAGGAAGTTTGATTTGTTAGGTTAATGTTACTGGTTGCTTGTCAAAACACGCTTGTGTGTGTGGGTGGGTGTGTGTGTATGGGAAAATTAATAAAATAGGCGCCATAGTAACCTCCCAAAAGGACACAACTTTTTTCACGCCTGCATCATTTTAAATAACAACACAAACTGCCAGAAGTCTTTGTTTATTAGTGGTTTTCATCTGTTTTTAAGTTTGGCAGCAGTGACAGTAGAAGGGGAGGAGTGTGTTTGCACATGAGTTTGTAGTGGTGTCGTCCACAGTGTCCCCACTGGCTCCCTGATGGGGAGACACCTGTGACTCTTAGGGGGTCGTGAGGTTGGGGGGGGGAGATGTTTGCTGCTTCTGAAGGACACATCAGCCAGCGGACCTTGACTTGTGGTGGATGAAAGGGAACAGGGACCGGAACAGGATTTATTGAGTGAACTTGCTGTAGGAAGATGAATGTATGCAGGCAGCCAGAGACAAGAGCCCACGGCACAGAGCCGGGCCCGATCAGTAATTTATGAATGTTAAATACTTGATACCTGTAGTCTTGTGCTTCAAAGAATCCTCCTGTGTTGGCTTAATATATTAGGAAAGGGCTGCAGCACCTTGCACGTATTCAGGAAGCCCAGGCTGTTACTGTTGTCAGTCTTTAGTCCCACTTTATATCTACTATCCCTCAGATTTTCATCTCCTCTCTAGCCGCTTCTGAGACTTCCTGGAGAGATTGTATTTCACTCAAGTACACAGTCTGGGGGATGGTGGTCACCCACTCTCCCGCTCACAAAACAAAGAGCAATTTCATTTTCACCCCAGTGTCTTCTGTTTGGCTTGATAGGGTGTGAGGCTCCGGGGGTGGGGGGGTGTCCAGGCTCAGTCCAGCCATGTTTTCAAACATGCACATCTCAGTGTTTGAGTGTGTGTGTGCCTTGCAGAGGCGTTCAATTGATCCAATAAAACAGGCTGCCAGCTGTGAGTCGCTGGGCTGCTGAACTGAAGCCAGAAACAGCCTGACGAAATTTCAGCGATCGGGGACATCGCAGCACTCTTGGCCGCTAAAAACGAAACTAGCCAGTGCTGCGGCAGTGTTAGTCCGTCTCGGGCCGGATAACGGGCCGTTGCGTGTTCAGCAGGACAAAGCACCGGTGCTCATGGCCCTTCATGTTAAGGGCATGTCGGCCAATCAGATGCTAAATCTAGTTTTTCTGTTCTTTTGAAGAAGTCGGTAACTATCGTCACTAGAGGGAAGAAATAGGTGAGTGTTGGTCTCATTCTGCAAAAGCATGACCAGGTTTTAAAGGACTTGGTGCTTATTTCTGTGCCACTGGGAAGACAGACTCCCAGGCAGCAGTCCCTTAACATGAAAACTTATATTTTGGAAGGTTGGCGCAAATGTATGTAAGCAAACACCAGGGGTCTGTAGAACAGTCCAGATGGTTTGGCACAAGGGGGCTTCTTGACAGCCACTGCAGCCCATTTTGGTCCATAAATCACCCCCCCCCCATCCACACACAGACACACACCTACCCAAAAAATCAATTTCTGCTGATAGGAACTGATCTGTGTCACAACCCTGTTTGTTTTTCTGGATAAGCATAATCCTTCGTGGGCGGGTGGAGTTAAAGGGGCAGCTGTCTGTGGGTGGGGTGACATCTTTATCCAGGGATGGGACATTCCTACCCATCGGCCAACAGCAGGGCTGAGTGAGGAAGCCCCACGCTGTAGCTGTCATCCCGGTGATAATGTACAGACACTGCGTAGCACGGCGCCTGTTTACGCTCTCTGCAGGACACGGAGCGTTACTAATCACCCTCAGGTGAGAACGTGTTGACTGCTGTCCGTTGATGAGTGTCATTCAGTCAGAACGAAGCTCACAGGACCAGTGAGGTCTTTGTGAACTCATTGCCAAAAAGCAGTCTGAGATTTTTTTAAAATGATGCTGTTATCTGTACTGAGGTATGTGAAAATATGCCAGTCATTAGGGTTTTGTGCTTGTCTGAGTGTTGGATAGAACATCTTTTATCCTCATACACTTGGGAGAGTTCTCTTCTTTTTAATTAGGCATGTGCACAGCCACCTATAAGTGCTCATTGTAAGTATGTAGCAGATTGTGACCAGCTGTCAGAGAGCTATCAACAATGCAGTTATGTGTGTGTGAGTGTGTGTGTGCTCGCACACACTTCCAGCTTTAATTCCCTCCCTGTGGGAGGCCATACAGAGATATGTCTGGCTGAGGGCCCAAGCTGAGGGCCTTGCTCGTATTCCTACACACCCTGGTGTATGTTTGTAAACGCTGCTGCCTTCCCGCTTTAGTTCTCCGAAGACTGTTTTTCGACCCTGACTTTCTGTTCCCGTCTTCTCCTCAGATTACCGGCCCTCCTTCTTTGCTGCCCCTGTAAGAAATCTCAAGGAGCGATGGGCGGGGCCGGACTACAGCTGCTGTTGCTCCTGATTGGCTGGGGGAGGGTCATGTGTCTGAACTGGAACCCGGTCCCACGAAAGACGGTGTTACACAGCGGTGAGTCACTGCCCTGCTTCTGTCCGCACTTTCTGTCTGTCTGACTCTCAGCCCCAGGCTCCCTCTCCATCCCTGTCAAATTTTCTATACCTTTGCTTAACTGTGATCGATCTGCCACGTTGTCCTGTGAGGGACGTTGTGTTTGTGGGGCTTTTCAACACCCATCACGTAGGTTTTCCATTTCTTCACAGCTCCATTCTCTCTTTCTCCTTCCGCCCTCCTCCCCCCGCAGTTCTATTTTCCAGTTGCTTGGCCCCTCCCCCTCTCAACGTTGGTGGAGGGTGGGGATACAGAAAAGGGGAAAAAATAGACACGCAGTCAGTACCAACCTGGAAGGGAAGAAAGAAAAAAAGCAAGCCTCTCTGTGAGTGTGGCACTTTTACCATCGGGCAGGAGCGCGGACAAAGGGGCGGTCCAGAGCATGGGGAGGTGGGGGGTGGCGGGACGAACCTCAGCCCCAGGTATATAAAGCATAAAGCTGGGGGGGGTGGCGTTGGTTCTGCCTGCGTCTGCAGAATGAGGGATTTGCTGCTTACGCTGGGAAGTGGGGGCGAGATGGGAGTGCAGATAATATTTACTCCCCACAAAGCCCCCTGCGCTAGACCCACCTCTGTAATTACGCGCGGCTTACAGTAATTTGTGCTCCAGCGGGGAGAAACCCCAACACATTTAACTTCCTGCTCCGTCTCTCTCTTCCTTTCTCTCTCTCTCTTTCTTTCACTCTCTCCCTATCTTTCTCTCTCTCTTTCTTTCTTTCTTTCCGTTTCTCTCCATTTCTTCTCTCCCACTTTTTCTCTCCCTTGCCCCCCCGCCATTACTCAGTCCCTCCCAGGTCAGGTTTGTGTCGCGTCTTTTTAAAATGAAAATCCAGCAAAGACTGATTGGCTGAGCTGAGTGACGATGTAATCAGTGAAATGGGAGCAGAGAGCCCACCCCCTCCGCCCCACTGTTAGCGTCCAGAAACACAACCTCAGCCCTGAGGGACGTGTCAGCCCTGTGGTCAGAGGGGCACCAGCACAGACCTCCTTTTGTTTTGGAGAAACAAAAATATGTGCATTTTTTTAAAGCACACATAAGCAAGCTTTGATCTGGGGAGGCGGGTGGAGGAGGTGGATGGGAGGAACGTGACAAGTGGAAAGAAAGATGAGAGCAGAGAGCGAGAGACAGAGAGAGAGGGAAACATGAGCTGGAGGAGAGGCAGTGTAAACGTAATGGTGGTGGAGAGCTCCAGTGAGAGTGGGCTGTACGGCTCCCCGGCCCTCTCTACCCACCAATTAGCATAATGAGTGGTTTGCGCGGGAGGGCGGGGCCCCAGGCATGGGGGCGGGGCTACCACCACCACGAGCAAACCGACGGGACGTGGCCAGTTTTCCGGCCTGTTCCAGGCGAGACCGTTTTTCCGGCCAGGCAGAAGGCTTCACCTGCAGGGCTCAGCTGCCCTTTCAGACCCGAAACGTGCCGACACAGCTGAGTCCTGCTTTCGCGTCTCCGAGGCGGCGGTACCTGGCTGGCAATGTACACTCCCATGAAGGAATCACTCAAGCAGTAAATGGCCCGACTGTGTGCGAACCAGAGGCTCCCTGGATGGTCCTATTCAGAGCGTGGCTGTTTATTTCTGAGTAAGCTTTCACTCGGGTCTTTACCCTCCAGCTGTCCTTCTCCATCTCCCACCTTCACCTCAGGTCCCTCAGCGTCATTTTGCCCTCTGTCTAAATAACACCTTCAGCTTTGTTCTCCTTCCAGTCTCTGGTCCCTCTGCCTTGGGGTCCGAAGTAGCAGTGCCCCAAATCCTCCTCCTCCCCCTCTCCAATCTGCCTTCCCCGTGAGTCTTCGACCCCCCCATGTCGTTTTGTTGCGTGTGCCGCAGATCCTGGTTCTGTCTGATGTGGCTGTAGATGAAGGTGGGTCGTCCTCATCTCAGAGATTACGGTTCTGCCTGCCCCGTTCCTTCAAAGTTCTCAAAATAGGGCTTTAATTACAGTGCCCTGTGTGTTACACTGCGGGCATGCGCTATAACCAGAGCCCAGCTGTATTTATAGAAGAGCGTCTCCAAGTAGAGCAGCGAAACGGGCCGAATCGCACACAGGCAGGGGCATCGGAGCTCTGGGGTGGGACGGGCTCCCTTCAGCATCCTGGGGGGTCTGCGAATGAGCGAGGGAGCTGCAGGGGAGCGTAACACATATGTCTCAGAGCATCGTGAGTTTAATAGAAGGTCCCCTGGCCTATGGGCTGACAGGAGCGCCAAACCCTATGGGAAAAACGCCACCCGGTGATTCGATTTGTCTTTCAGCTACGCCCGCAATCCGAATTATTTTTAGGCTTCCTTTTGTTTACATTTCAATCAGTGTTTTATTTTGCTAAATCACTACCTTCACCTTTTTGGGTTGGGATGGAGAGTGTGGTTAGACAAACAAAAGAACCCACCCATCGGCAAAAAAGAAAAAAAGAAAAACCTGCCTCAGTGCTGCCCCCATGTGGCAAGGCAGGGTGACTGCGTTTCTTTGTCTGAAAGGCACTCAGTGCCGTTGCTGTCTTTCATCTGGCCTGTAGGAAGGTGCCTATGTGACCAGTCCGTCTGCCTTTTTCCTGTCCCCTCCTCACTGCTGCTCTCTGCAGTTCACCCCTGTTGCAGTTCATTCTGTGAGCAGCACATGATCCATGGTGACAGCGATCAGTCACGGAAAATGTCTGCAACTCCTCCTGGCAAAATCAGGCTGCTGACGCGCTTACGGACCCCGACAGAGAAAAGCGTTTCTCATCTCCACGGTTTTCCACTCTGTCACTCTCTCTTTCCGTCTCTCTTTCTCCCTGACAGTTGCTTTTCCATCCTTCTGCCAGCCTTCTCATTTTAATCCATGTGTGGCACCATGGTGCGGCTCTGTAAAATGCTAACTCGTGGCTGGCACCAGATGCAGCTCTCACGGGGCAGGCTCAGCTGGAATGTTCCAGGACGGCTCCTCTCTCGTGTATCTGGTCATGAGGGGTGGCCAGCTGCCTCTCAAAATGAGCAGAGTGCATCTACACAAGGACCTCCGCTTCTCTGATTGAAAGATACTAATGATGTACATCCTGTCTTTTTAAGTGGTAATTAATGTTTGGCCAGAGGTCAGTTTTTGGCCCAAATGTGGCATCCGGCTCATTCGATTGCTTGCTCAAAACAGACCTGCAGTGACAGCGGGGGCTCATAACTGTGTGAGCGGCCCTGCCCTGTACAACGTGGCCCCCAGGCCCCTACCCCGTGGTCTGTCCAGGCTCTGCTCTGTGCAGTGTGGCCCCCAGGCCCCCATCTGTTCTTTCCCTGCTAGTCTTTCTTCAGCCCCCATCATCACATCTGGCTTTGTTTTTGTTTAGTCAGGAAGTCTGTGGAAGCATCTGACAGATCAGCAAATCATGCTTTACGTCATCACACCAGCACCTTAAGCTGGTCAGGCCCAGGATGCAACCTCAGGGCCCCTGAGCTGTTATTAAGGCTGCACCTTCTCCGGTTCTCTGTCAGATGTGTACGAAAGCATGCCGCGGTTCCGAGCTCCGGGCGTGTGGAACTATACACTGCTGCGGCTGGAGGACCATGACAGGGTGCTGTACGTGGGTGCGAGGGAAGCCCTCTTCGCCCTGGACCCCAGCGACATCAGCAAGCAGCTGAGAGCACTGGTATGCCTGCGGCTGACTGCGCCTCTCATCCGGCTCTGGGGGGTTTGAGCGTTTCCTTGCGATCGTCAGGGGAGCTCTGACAGTCTGTTTCTATGCTCCTCTGGCAGATCGAGTGGCAGGCGCCGCTGGAAAAGAAGCGGGAGTGTGTCTCCAAGGGCAAGAGCAACCAGGTACAGTGCACTGCGCACTGGCTGCACTGCATCAAGCTGCCTCAGTACAGTGACACTCAGTGCATTAAGGCTCCTCACACTACGTCGGTCTTTATCTCACTGTCCACAGACCGAGTGCTTCAATTACATCCGCTTCCTGCAGAGCTACAACCAAACTCACCTCTACAGCTGTGGTACCTACGCCTTCCAGCCGAAGTGTACCTTCATTGTAAGTGTTACCTTCAGCCTCTGGAATGTTCCACATTGGGGTTATTCACCAGCTAAGCCACCCTCTGCGTCTACTCTGTCCCACCCCACAGAACACAGATCACTTCACACTTAACAGTGCCGCTCTGGAGGATGGCAAGGGCAAGTGCCCTTATGACCCAGCCAAAGGACATACAGGGCTGATAGTTGGTGAGTGCCTCTGCCCTGCTGTGTATTTTTGAGTCTGTTTGTGTGTGAAACAGCAGTGGAGTTTAGAGCAATGCTGGCTCAGCTTCTTGAAAACTCTCCTATCTCTCAGACAAGGAACTGTACTCAGCCACACTCAACACCTTTCTGGGCACGGAGCCAGTCATACTGAGGAGCCTAGGACAGCAGCACTATGCCATGAAGAGTGAGCACCTGCCGACCTGGCTAAACGGTGAGGGGTGGGGTCTGTTGGGGGGAGGGGCCAAGGGTGATGGGAGGGGCCTGCTGGGAGGAGGAGTCAATGGTGAGGGGAGGGGCCTGGATTAGGGCGGTCTCAACAGTGAGGCCAGTGGGAGGGAGAAGGGGTGGTACTTATGTGGAGCTGGGGAGCCGAAGAGAAGCTGCCAGTTTCCGGGTCTTCATTTCCTCCCTTGTATTGTCCCTAAGAGCCGGACTTTGTGGCCTCGGCCCTGGTGGAAGAGAGCAGAGGGAGCCCTGATGGAGACGACGACAAGATCTACTTCTTCTTCAGCGAGCGTGCCCAGGAGCTGGACTGCGACAGCGAGTTGACGGTGGCCCGTGTGGCTCGAATTTGCAAGGTGGGGGCGGGCACTTGTGTTGAGTGCGGCCACCCAGAGGTGCTAACAAGCATAGCTTTGTGCCACTGACCACACATGCTCCCGTGTGTTCTATCAGGGCGACGTTGGTGGCACTAGGACCCTGCAGAAGAAGTGGACCACGTTCCAGAAAGCACGGCTGGTGTGCTCCCTACCCGAGCGGCACGTCACCTTCAACAACCTGCGAGCCGTCTTTACCGTGAGCCAGCCTGACTGGAGGAATACTGCTTTCTACGGCATCTTCCACGCGCAGTGGTGAGCTAGCCTTCCACTTGGGGCGCCGGACTGTCAGGAGGCCCCGGACTCCTGCAGCACTGACGGGCACTGGCCTCACTCTCCAACAGGGGCGACGTGGACGTGTCGGCGGTTTGCCAGTACCGAATCGCCGACGTCAAAAAGGTGTTTGAGGGGGCCTACAAGGAACTGAGAGAGCCGTCGCAGCGGTGGGGCCGCTACACTGGGGCCGTGCCAAGCCCACGGCCGGGCGCGGTGAGCCGGGGGCACGCCCAGTGGATGGGGATTAGTGGTTTGGTGCCGCAGTGACTGTATATTGAGTGTGACTTACCTGGAACCCACCCCCCCACAGTGCATCACCCGGTGGCACCGGGAGAACGGCTACAACAGCTCTCTGCAGCTGCCGGACGCCACACTCAGCTTTGCCAAGAAGCACCCACTGATGGAGGAGCAGGCTCAGGCACGCCCCCTGCTGCTCACCAAGAGCATAAACTTCACACAGCTGGCTGTGGACCAAGTCATCGCTCTGGACCAGAGGGTGTACAGCGTGCTGTTTATCGGCACAGGTAGGCCCCCCCCCGTCTCTGCCGTATTCCCGGGCGTAGGGGAAGTAACATCTGCTATTGAGGAACACATCTTCTGTTAACTGCATCAGTATGTGATTCAGACACGCATGTTTCCGCGGCTTGTGGCATGATATTCGGCACCCTTAGTGTGTGGTGTGCAGCCCCTGCCGTCACATATCAGTGCTGCACTGTCAGCTGACTGGCGTCTCCATGGAAGCAAGTGACGCTGAGTAGCAGTAGGTTACTCTGACATTGCGGTAAATCCGGCGCGGGCTGCTGTCCTCTGGCAAGCGAAACGCCGCAGGGCTGCACCGGAGAGCCGTTTATCGCCCCTTCAGAGGGCCTAATTAGTCAACGACCACCCAGGGAAAAACTGACGGGGGGGACAGAGTCAAACAGTCACAGAATCAACAGCACGCCAAAGCCGGTTCCGGTCCGTTGCCGACGGGAACTTCTGACACTGCTCTCCTCGGCCCCGAGGGAGGACCGCTCTTACTGTGCTCACTGCCGCTGGTAGCAGTCGCATCGCGTGACCCTGTCATGCCTGTTTCCATAACGATGATCTTGTCTTTTCCTTCTCACTGCCATCTTGCTCAGCGCATGGCTGGCTGCAGAGAGTGCTCATCCTGGGCTCTGAGGCCCATGTCATTGAGGAAATCCAGCTTTTTGAATCTCCGCAGCCTGTAGACAGCCTCACAATATCGCACTTGACGGTAAAGTCCTTCATACATCTCATGGAGTTCCTTCCACTGCCTGATCTTCTTTAACTGGAGATGTTCCTATATGCTTATGCATCTCATGGAGCTTCTTCACAGAGCCTGACTTTCTCTCTCTCTGTCTCCCTTTCTCTGTAGAAATCCCTGTATGTTGGCTCCAGAACAGAAGTCCTTCAGCTCCCTCTGGCCAACTGCAGTCGCTATCAGTCCAGTCCAGACTGCCTTCTCTCCCGTGACCCCTACTGTGCCTGGGACACCGAGGGCCGGGCCTGCGTCCGCGTGGACCAGCATCGTGGGTGAGTCGCTCCCGCCAGCCTCTGCCAGCTCTACACCCAGTACTGCCTGCTGTCTCCACTGGCACAGTGACCATACTCATTTTCTGCCCCTCCTCCCCCAGATCCACCTCAACACTTATACAGGACCTCCTGCTGGACAGGTTCAGCCGGGGCAATGCCAAGTTTGAAAAGCCAGTTTCCATTCCCAGCCCAGGTAAGTGCCAGAGTGGAACACCAGAGAACAGTATGGCATGGTCCTGGATTGGAGTCCCTCTGGTACTCGATCTCCTAGATGTGCTGTAGGTAGCTTCAGCCCAGAGGCCGCAGTTAAACATGAGGATGCAAACTGACATGCCCTCTCTCCCCCCTTTTCTCAGAACATTCGGTGCTCCGTAACGTCACCGTGGTGGTGGGCTCTGACCTGGTGCTGCCCTGCCAGCTGGTGTCCAACCTGGCACAGCCGTCCTGGCTGCTAAACGAGCGGGAGCTGCTGCTGGGGCCCGAGGGGACCGGGGGGGCCCGCTTCGACAGGGCCTTACGAGCCCTGGTCATCCCTGATGCGGGGCCCATGCAGGCCGGCCGCTACACCTGCTACTCGGAGGAGCAGGGTGTACGCTTCCAGACAGAACGCTTCCAGGTGACAGTGGTGGCCAGCGCCCCCGTGGTGATGAAGGCACGGGCCCCTGACGCCAGCATGGGGCTCTTCTGGGTGCTGGTCATCACACTGGGGGCCGCCTGCCTGCTGCTGATGGGCGTGGCCCTCTACCTGCGGCGGCGCCTCAAGCTGGCCCTGGGTAAGGGTGCCGAGATGAAGCCCCTGGAGAGCACGCTGGTCTACCCCATCACCCTGCCCAAAGAGCCACCCACCTTCGTGCCAAGCAAGATGTCCGGCGACGAGGATCGCTTCTGGGAAACGGGGGCCAACTATTACTACTCGGATGGCTCACTGAAGATCGTGCCCGGCCACGCGCTGTGCCCCGGGGGCAGCTCGACCACCCCCAGCACCATCCCCGGGCAGCCCATTCACTCACCGAGCCGGCTGAGCCTCACTAACATCCGTGGCTCTGGGAGCAACGGATACATCCGGCTCAACATGAGTGCGGCTGGAGAGGAGCGGGCCGGCGGGGGCGGGGCGGGGGGCGGGGGGCTGGGCGCTGGGGGCAGCCTGGGGAACGACTACACAAGCCCCTTCAAGGAGGAGCTGCTCCGCACTCTGCAGCAGAGGAGCGTGCTGCCAGACGCCAACCCAGAGGAGTCCTCCGTGTAGCCGAGCGCAGGGCGGAGACCAGCGGCGGCGGCTCGATTCAGCTACCTCCCTCCCTGTGTGGAGTCCTCTCTCTCGGATACGGCTCCCGCTCGCCAGACCCTGTGCTGCTCTCTCTCATCCGTACCCCCCATGCCTTCCCGGTGGGATCACATCCCCGGAATTTTGCCCATGGGCGGATGTGCTCCCCTCTGCTTCAGCACCTTGTGTTGCATTTCCATTATTTTGCTCCAAATTCTCACAGACGGTGTAAATGTTGTATTTAAAACCTCTGTATTTATGCTATAAGACCGCAAGCATGGCGATCGAGAAAGTGGATGTTTCCAAGCTTAGAAGATCTGGTACTTTGCACTTCGTGTCTATGAGTCATTCCAGGCAGCACCACACCGGCTCAGTGACACGGACTGCATGTCAGTGGAAAACCCGAATATATGTTTTGGAGAATCTGTCTTTTTTTTCGCCGGGCTTAACCGGTCGGTTAAACCGGTTGTTTTCTGTGTGAGCGAACAAGAGGGAGAGAGAGAGACAGGCATGAACAACAGACTGAAAATAAGATGACAATCATGTTCCCCTATTGGGGGCAGAACTTCTGGACAATCGGAGCGATAGAGAGAGAGGGGGCACAGACGGACCTGAATGCCTCAAAGCAAATGAAGGATAACTCATACGCTCCTTATAAACTGTTTGTACTTTTTTCCACACCGTCTTGCTTGTGTATTGCCCCTGTGAAAATAATATATTGTGATATTGTTGATTATGACTTTTTTCAAACTGCTATTTTATTTATATGTGAGACAGACTGCAGCAGTAATAATCAGCTTTAAAGCTCTCTAACTGTATGAACGAACAACCAGGGGTGTGTGGCGCCCCCCTCTGCTTGCCGTTAACCTGCCCACAGTTGCCCTTTTCTGAAGCAAGGAGTAGGAATGGGGCATTGAAATCACACAAACTCTGTCTTAATATCTGGTGAGAGCGTCAACGATCTTAAATGATTTATTTAGTCATGTTCAAGGGCTGGAGAAGTTTAATACTGCCACAATCGCAACCGACGTCTCTTTCAGTTACACATAGTATCATAGCGGACAGTTTTGTGTGTCACGGGTGGGAGGGGTGTCAGTATACCCTCACCTGTGGTGCCAGGGACCGTCAAAGAGGGCGTTTCACCCCCACAGGCGCACAGAAGGAGGGACCCTCCGGCGGGAGCCAGACGATCGGCAGCGCAGGTACAGCCGGGGCCTCTGCAGGGTCGCTGTGTCCCTCTGCCATGCCAAGGGGGTGTCTCTCGCTAACCGCCGCCCCACCCTCTCTCTTGCGCTGTCCCGTTCCGTGCAGACGTCACCCCTGCGCCCACTACCAACCCCGACGGAGAGCTCTGCGAAGCTGGGCTCGCACACCAACGCTTGGTCTGTCTTCATGAAGAAGGAAGCAGAAGGTGTGAACTTTGATGAAGATGCCAGGTGAAGAGGCACACCGCCCCCGAAGGCCGGACTGAGATCTGATCAGGCTTTGAGCTGGAGAATAACTTCACGCCCTGATCTCTGCGGCTACATCTCTTCACCAGGGGAAAAGCCAAAGACGACTGCAAGTGTTTATTTCTCTCTTCCTGATATTTTTCCCACACTGTTTTTTTCTGACTGTAAATCTCCAAAATCCTCCCAGATCCCGAAACGTAATCCAGCCGGTGCCTCTCCTACTCACAGACAGCTAGACGAGATTAGGACACACCTTGTTATCTACCAGTCTGTAGGCTAAGTCAGCACTGTTCTATTTCAGCGGCTCCTACAGATTAGTAATGTGTAACATGCAGATCATGTATTTAGGGTTTACTTAGTTTGTTGTGACGCTGAAGCCGTTGCTTTGCATGCGTTGGCCCCGGCACTTCGTAAAATGAATCCTACCATCCGTCACTCATGTACTGAGGAAAACCCTCAGAGAATGGACTGGTGTCTGGAAGCCTTGGGGAATCCCTCACTCTGAGCCAAACCCCCCCCCCCCCACCCCGACACACACTTCTTTTTAAATGTTGTTTACACTCCACAGCTTTAATTTTGTTTTTATAATTATCACATGAACACATTTGAAAAGTTGTTGCTTAATCTGTCTGCTTGAGTCTTTTTTTTGTTTATTACAGGATTATGTTGTTTGGTAACTTATTTTGCCTGTATAAAATGTCAGTATTTATTGTCACTGTAAATAAGTTGTTATTTTTATATATATAAATATAAATAAAGGTAGGGCTGACATCTGTGTCTGTGTGTGTGGATCCTAAAATGAGATCTGGAAATATGTTTGGATTCAGCTCTTAGTGTGTGCATCTGCAGTGATGGAGATCTGAAATCAATCATAGCATGATTCTCTCCCAGGGTTAAGCGGATCAAAACAGCACAGGGAAGAGGGGAGTCATGGAGGGACAGGGAGCCCACTCTCTGATAAAGGGGGACTGAAGATGGGGGGGGGGGGGGGGGGGAACCAGGGCCCATATTTCCCCCCAACTGTG
>JAAGVU020000040.1:21287670-21308890 GCA_011763525.2 Mormyrus iriodes
CGAGAAGAGCAGAGGAGAGATGGGTGGGCGGGAGGTAGTCGAGGGGCGTGGGGAGAGGGGGGGGTGGGGGGGGGGGGGGGGGGGGGGAGATCCTAGGCCCATATTTCCCTCCAACTGTGAGGAATGTTTCAGCACATTTGCAGAATTGCCACAACCTCTCAGCCTGACACACTGGAGAGTGAAAACAATTAACAGCCCAACTGTGATGGTGATGAGGGCAGGTGTAGGGACACAGCTGTGTGTGCGGTGTGCGTGTCAGGGGGTGTGTCTCTGTGTGGGGTGTGTGCGGTGTGCGTTTGAGGGGGTGTGTGGGGTGTGCGTTTGAGGGGGTGTGTCTGTGTGTGCTATGTGCGTTTGAGGGGGTGTACCTGTGTGTGGGGTGTGCGTTTGAGGGGGTGTGTCTGTGTGTGCGCTTGAGGGTGTGTGTCTGTGTGTGCGGTGTGCGCTTGAGGGGGTGTGTCTGTGTGTGCGGTGTGCGCTTGAGGGGGTGTGTCTGAGGGTTTATTTGAGTTTGGCTCTTTCTGAGATGCTGCCCTTCAATGTTGCAAAACAAGGTTTCGCAGTTTCTGGCAAAACTTACATCATTGTAGTTCAACACATCCACAAAGCATTACATACAGTACTCTGGGACCATTAGTGTTTTCTGAACACGCAGAGGGGTGAAATCCAGAAGACAGTTTAATTGTTAATTCACCAGACTGCAGTCAAACGGGCCAGTGAAATGAAAGCAAAATATCTTTTTCTTTGTTTGAAATCCCAAAGATCCTTTGACGTTGATTTTTCATGAGAACCTTCCCACCCCCTCACTCCCCCCAGCCGGATTTCGGCATCCCTGTCTTGGGATGAGATCATGCCTCCGAAAAGTGACTTGCGGCAATAGATAATCCCAATGCAAACCTAGGGCCCTGGGGTTTTAACAGAGGGATTATGTCACTGAGATTCACACCAGAGAACAGCAGGTCGTATCGGTGCCACCAACCAAGGACTCATGCTGAAGGGTAGACACTGGCTGCTAAGTAAATGTTTACACTTTTTCAATGTTCATCATAATTAGGATGATAATGTATCATATGCAAATGTGCCGTTTAGCAATGCAAACAAAATCTAAATTCAATGTTTGAAAAATGCAACTTGGGAAAATGAGAATATAGAGAGACAAGTCAGTACTTTTTTTAACGAATAAGAACAGCCTGCTGCCTTTTGGTTTAATAAAAGTGTGCGTTGGTGTTTTGAAATCATATCTGACAGAGAGTTTCGATAAAGCGCACGCTCCAAGCCCTTTTCTGGAGATGTGTTCGGAGACTGTTGGCCACCTGGTTACTTCTCGGTTTTTAGTCATTTACACAGGTGTGGAGTGACCTGCTTCCCAGTTTGTACAGGATTTTAATGAGGTCAGTATGGCTACGGTGACGAGAGAATGGACCAGCACCTACTTCAAGCACATCTGGTCCAGGTACCCTTGCGTACAGAGTATCTTTGTTGGGGACATGATGCTCGTTGTTCCAGCTGATAGGCAGCCCAGTCTGCTTGCACAGCACCTAGGCTGACCGACCTCCATAGGGTAATATCTTCTACACACTCGTCCAGGTTTGGTGACTATGGAATTGATTGGTGCCAAATGTGAATTATATTAAGTTTGATAATATAATGTGTTAGTCACATATGCTCAGTGGCCATTTTATTTGCTACACCTGCTTACTTAGTACAAACAGTCTTCACCTCTAAACAGTGAAAAATGCATATAGAATAAAACAAGAGATTGTCTTACTGCTCAACTCTGCGATAGAGCAGCTAAGATCTGATCTGATATTATTGTTGGGGTCAGATGTAGTGGTTCAAGCATCGCAGAAATGGCTGCCGGCCGGGGTTTTTATGCACTACAATGTTCGGAGTTTATAGAAAGATGAGCCGATGAACAAAAAACATAGGAAGGCATCTCCAAATGCCTAACTCATCAACCCTTGATGGGGTTTTGGAGACTGTACTAGATATTCTGTAGGGGTGCCTAATAAATTGGCGATTGATTATATATTACTTAAAGTAGCTCATGGTGGCTCATATTTTATCTCGCCTCCACTGTGTGTGTGGAATTTTCATGTTCACCCCCTTGTCAAGTGTGTTTCCTCCCACAGTCCAAAGATGGGCAGTTAGGCTAATTGGTGTCTCTAAATTGCCCACAGTGTATGATTGTGGGTGTATCCCAGCCTTGTGCCCTATGCTGCCTTGGTTAGGCTGCAACTCTGTGCCCCTGACATGTGGCTGGTAGATGGATTACTTAAAGTATTTATTATTTATAGTAGTGCTGTGCATATAAAGAAGTGTAAGTCTCTATACATTTCAATACTATTTAAAAAATCAGAAAAACACAATGATGACACTGCTAACCCTTTAGCATATTACAATACGATAATATTTTATTTTTAACTGATATTGTTAAAGTACGAATATTAATGGTTTATGTTTTGAATAATTATCAGCTGTTTCCTATTATTCTTAGCACTAGCTTTTCAAAGGACAATATATGCAATGATATTTATGAACTTTAGAGACTCAGTTGTGAGTAATATTTTTTCTTAATTATCATACTGTAGTTGTATTGAATCTGGTGCTGGGGGGAGAAGGAACTAACTGTAGATTCATTGGACACCACGAAACACGTGATACGCTGTGTCGTCTCTTATTGGTTCATTCATATAAAAATACATTAGTGGCAGACTGGAGGTTTTTTTAGATGATCTGGGACCAAGAAGTAGTTCCCCTGATTCAGTGTAACGGAAATGTTAATAATATATATCTGGACAGAAAATCAAACGGGGACTTATCTATAATGATACTTGTCAGTTTTTATAACTTTGCCACGTAAATGGAAGGTGATCAGGCGCGATTCGCCGGCGGAGGAATACGACATGGCCGTGTGGCGCGCAGTTTGACTCGCACCGCCGCGCAGCGCGGCTCACCTCGCCTTCCCTTGTTGTTGTATGTATAGTTACAGGAGTCCGTCGTATATATCCTCTTTTTAGTGGTCCTCAGCGTTTTACTGGTTTATTTTTTATTTATCGATAACGACTTCGCTCGCAGGTAAGGCTTTTTCCCTTAAAGAGGAGATGTGTTTAGCTTGTTACGTGGCTTACTTTAGATTGTCTGATTTGTTCCATTAACAACATCAGTAACGTGTCTCGTGTGAATTAGTTATTTTGTGTCAGGGCTTAGTTAAGAGAAATGTAGTGTCCTGTTAGTATGTCGGCCCGGCGTCATTTCTCCGGCATGGGCACCGTTAGCATGATGGCTTCCCTGGAGAGAGACACCCCACGGGACATTTTAGTGGCCATTTAAGCCTTCTTTAAAAAGTATCCTCTCTCCCATCCCCAAACGGTTAGCCGTCAGCCGGGTAATACTCTCGGCTCGATTGCAGAAGGGTACATGAGTGTCAGCTAGGTGTCCGGCTCAATTTACGGTGTTGACAGCAGTTATGGGGCCCGTTACTGTGTGCTGTCAGTCACAGTAATTAAAATGACCAGCGTGTGATGGGTTTGGTCTGTCGGTGGCTTTCGAGGTCTCCTGTGTCCCCTCAGGTTGGCAGTAAAAACGCTTGTCTTGCAGTCCAGGTTGCGAGGTGGCCGGCATGGAGGACGCAGAGGTCGTGCTAGGGCAGGCGATGGCTGGAGCACCTGAGAAAAACCCACCTCTGGATTTTTCACAGGTCACTCCCTCCCAGTTTGGCATTTCCGCAGAAAGCTTCATCCCTTCTAGTCGAAACAAAGGTGAGATGGATGACCGAGTATTTCTCAAGGTTTGACTGTAACAGAACACAGAGCTCTTGGTCAGAGAGCAGCAGCCTTTTCTGGAGTTTACAGCTGCTCCTGCGTGTCTAAATGATGATTCTGTGAGGTTGTATGTGGGAGGTTGGTGTTGGGTTAATAAAGGATCCTGCAGTATGCTGCCTCTTTGTTGGTTCAGGGCATCATGCATCAGACTCGCCATAGCGCACTTGCGTTGGGTTGGTTTATATGGCTACTGTGAAGTGATAGGAAAAAAGGACCAAAAACTAAGCAGAAGTGAGAGGGTGCTGCTGTCCTTGACTATTCAGCAGCATTCTACTGTATGCATTGAATGTGTAGCTATGAACCTGCAGGCAATGGCCACCTCATTTAATGCTTGTGCTTTTATTGACTACTGAGGTCATCTTTTTCCATTTCCTTAGATAAATCCCGATTATCACAGCTGAAAGCACGACGCAGATCCACTGTCGGGGTGCGAGGGTCTCCAGAAACCAACTCGCTGATCCGCTATATGGCCCAGCAGAAATGTCGGACACCCCCAGTAAGATCTACGTCTTTTGTCTGCTTGCTCCCGCAGACGTATGATGAGGTGCTCCCATACAGCAGGGCTGCTTTGGTGCCTTTCAGCGTGTGGCCCTGTCATTTCTGCCCCTCTGTAGAGTCTCCCGCCCAGCCCCTTCAATGCCTGTGGCTTCTCCACTCTGAGGCAGAAAATGGCATCCTTCCAGAGCCTGCTGGAAATAGACGAGGTTCCAAAAGCAGAACTGCTGCCAGGAGTGGAGCGGAAAGAGGTCTCCGGTATGAGCCAGGCTGCTTCTGGCCTCATTGTCACTGTCGCTTTGGTCCTTAGTCAGTCATAAACATGAAGCTGAGTTGGTGTAAAAGTGTCCCCATTACTGGTTGTAATTGATATAAACTATCAATATGCCATGACTATACTAAGATCCTTTTTTTAGTTGTTTACTACTATTGGATGTTTATCTCGGTGCCATCTGGAAGGCTTCTAATTAAAGCTGCATGAAACTTTCAGATGAGAGCAGTGCTATGACTGCAAAGGAGAACATGGACCCCCAGGTCTGCCTGGTTTCTGCTACGCCCCCCTCATGTAAGAAGCCCCGTATGGAGTGTGTGCAAGTCAGCCCTCCCTTCCTGATGCTCAGCTCGCCTCCTGCGCTCTGCGTCCCACGGTGGCATCTGGGGGTGAGTGAGAGGGACAGCCTTTCAGGAAATCCACCTTTCGTATCTTCACACGTGTTGTGATTTTTTTTGTGCGGTACAGGTGAGGCTGATGTACCCTGAATAGCCTGCTCTGCATGCATGTCTCGTGTCGTAACTCCCGCAGGATGCTGTGAAGCCGGTTTGCCCTGAGCTGGACTATGCCATATGTGAGTCTCCACTGTCCTGCAGTGCCGCCGAGCCCAGAGGCTCCGGCCCAGAGCAGCTCCCTCCTGCAGAGGCTCAGCAGGTATCACTGTCTTTACATGGCCCCACTTGCAGGATTCTGCCTGCTTTCGGGTGACCTTCACGGTGCGTTTTTCCATACCGCAGGCTTGCTCTGCTGGACCCACACGGCCGGATTCTAATGGTCTTCATCTGCCTGATGAGCCAAAGGCTCCCTGCAGTGGACCCCTGATGTTCCTGTCACCTCCCTCTGAACACCCCACGTGTAAGAATGTTATCACTGACCTTGCTGTTCCCTCCCTGTATTCTGTGATGCTCGTCTGTGCTGAGAGGTGTATGAGCTGGTAACTGAGTAGTAGAGCCTGAATGCTGGCCTTCTGTCAGTCTGAGGGTGGGGGTGCTCTGTATCGCGGATCCAGGGTCGAATTCCCACAAGGCCGCATTAGCAGTCTGCGGCAAGGAGGTCCACTGAACATGAAACTTGCTTCTATCTGGCTGGGTAGCGGCATGGCCCCTCCCCCGTCTCTCTTCTCTGCGGCAGCGCATGCTTTCAGCTGGGTGCCTGTGGCGCTGTGGGTGGAAGGCAGGGGGAGGCGTCGCTGTGTGCAGCCTGCGGGCTGACGATGGCTGTGTGCACAGAGTCGACACGTTTGTTGGTGGAAACCTGTGGAAAATGGAGCAAATGGCCTCTCCCAGTGGGGGGGCGGGGAGTCTTGAGTCCCTTTGCAAAGGAGCTGAGCTGCTTATTCTGCAACATTTCGTTTGGCTGTGGCTGACGATGGTGTTCTGTGTAAGCTGCAGGTGAGGTGATGGGTGCAGCGGACGCTCAGCTGAGCACCAAGAAACGGGTGCGGTTTGGGGCCCCGCTAACTCCGGAGTTTTTCGACAAGACGCTGCCCCCCAGCACCCCGCTGCAGAAGGGGGGCACGCCCGCTCGCCTGACCGCCTCGGCGGGACCTCGGCTACGTCCATTGCTGAAGACGCCACGCAGGTCGCCCCCCCCTTTCCCTCAGCCGGACTTCAGCAGTCCCTCCAAGACCGGAACCGCACCAGCTGAGGTGCAGTTTGACCTGGTGGAACCCAACAAGGAGGATGATGAGGTGCAAATACTTACAGGCTCCTGTCGGGTGTGTAGGGCCTTGAGCTGCCTGCCTGACTGTGAGCATGGGGAACTGATTTGGTGCTGGCACTTCCCCAGTGTCCACAGGTGACTCTGCTGGATGTGATGGAAGACAGCGGCCAATCTGCCCTGGGCACCGCAGGTACATGGAGCCTCCAAGATGTAAACTGAATCTGTAACTATACACCAACAATCAATTTCACAATATTTTCTTTATTCAGTTTAAACTTTGCAGAAAACCGCCCAGTCCTCGTATTGCATAGTGCTACAATTTACCGAAGACAGAAGTGCAGTGCATTTGTTTGTTGCATGGTCTTGTTATTCATCTTGGTTCCACTTATGCTGCTGGACATGCTTTCTGAGTCAGTGTCAGTCACCTCACGTTCCCAGACTCTTGTTTGTCGCAGACGTGGCCCCAGCACAGATTGCCTCATGTCAGCCTCAGCCTGAGATGATCCCCGCCGTGCTGTTGCAGGACCCCCTCGCTGGGACTCGCTCTGGTGTGTGACCCTGTCCTCTCCTCACTGGCTGCCTCTTCCCTCGCCATCTTTGCAGCCTTCGATCTGATGTCTCCTTTTTGTTTCAGAGCTGGAGTCAACTAGTGCCACGGAGGAGCCCCCCACTGACAACGCTCCAGTTCGGTCTCGAGGCAGGAAGCGGAAGGTGAGCCAGGTGCTGGCATGGGTGTGGGGGAGGGACCTTATGACATCCTCCCCCAGACCTTATCATAATGGTGAACTTTGGACCAGTATCAGCTGCTGATTATGTTTTCGCCCGCAGCAGATGAGTGAGAGCCTCACAACCAGGAAAAGGGCAAGCCGTACAGCTGCGGTTTGTGCATCGCAGAAGATTAAGGTCAGTGCCTTTCCATAGGAGCCTGTACAGGGACGAACGGAGGTCCATGACTGGAGAGGAAGTACTAGAGTGACCTTCTCACCGATGACACAGTGGGCAGCCAAATGAAATATAAATACCATTCACAGCTGATGGTGCTGGTGTTAGATCCTAACTCAAGTTATCTTCTGTCCTTTGTTAGCAAGCTCCAGTGAGAATTGGTTTCTGTTGCTTGGAAACCATTCTTAGTAGTTCTGCCCAGGAGTCACACGCCTGTAATGCAGAACTGTTGCACAAAAGGATTCTCTACAATAAATCTGCAATTATTTGATGGGT
The DNA here is from genome assembly GCA_011763525.2 of Mormyrus iriodes. Taxonomy (NCBI): domain Eukaryota; kingdom Metazoa; phylum Chordata; class Actinopteri; order Osteoglossiformes; family Mormyridae; genus Mormyrus; species Mormyrus iriodes. Next base: position 21,295,141 of record JAAGVU020000040.1, read on the forward strand.
TGGTGGGGGGGTGTTCCTAATGTTATTAAACTTATAGTTATGCTTTAATATGTACTGCTGAGTGTTGTGAATATAGTGATAGCTAAGCCTGCTGAGTGGTGTCGAACACACTTCGGCTGTGTTCACAATCCACTCACAGTGCTCTTGGGTAGGGCTGTAACGATGTTACAAATATTCATGGTTCGGTTCAAGTCTCAGTTTTGGGTTCATGGGTCAGTGCAATTTCAGTATAGTAGGGAAAAAGGAATTTGTTTTAAAATTATTAAAACTACAATCAATTTTAAACTGTTTCAAACCAAATGCAAAGTGTCTGTCTTCTGTCTGAATAACCAAACAACAAAGGTGCTTATTTGCATGTTGTAAAAATAAAGTAAAATAAGAGTGTAGTATAACAATCTTAATGAAGGTAACCTTTTGTCTTCTGTTATGGAGTATGGTCGCATGTCTGTAGTGATAAATATCCCAATAGCCATAGTTTTTTTTTTTTTTTCTGAATTTCCTAGTAAAATTTGCAGAGGCGTCTCTACCTTGCTCCAGTCAGACACACTCTTGGATGATCTCAAATGTCTCGATTTAAGTTAGCATGTTAGATGTGTTTCCAGCAGCATGTCAGAGTTTGCTCTAACAGAGCCATCAGAGTCTTGGCCTTACTAACAGCTTTCTCCCAGTGCTGGTGTAATTTATTGGGAAACCAAAGTGTTCCCAAGCTGCTCATTTTTCCTGACCATAACAAGCATGAGCTGTAGCCAACTCGCAGCCACTGTGTTGAACATCTAATTTTGAATTTTTATGTTCCGTCCGTGTCAAGAATTGTATTCATTCATTTCATTGTACGTTGTGAACCTAAAATGATGTAACCAAACGGCACACAACAAATATGTGTATAGTTACAGCTCTGCTCTTGGGTTTCGCTCTGATTTACAAATTTAGGAAAGACTGGCCCCATGTAGTGAGGTGGCTGCCCACCTGTGGTGGGGAAACTCGGCCATCTAAAAAGTCTATATGGTGGTTTTATTGATGGGATATATTGTTCTCATGATTTCAAAATACTGTGGTATACCCAACGAACTGCAGTATACCATATTGCCGTAATACTAGGGCTGCACAATGTCGTTTCAGCATCATTGTATTAATGTGTGCAGCTGCAATAGTCACACTGCATTTGTCAGCACTGCTTTGTGTTCACAGTCTTATTTTACACTCTGTTGGTATATAATTACTGAATGTCTATAGTTTATTTCAGGTAGTTTCATCTTTTTGTGTTTTATAAATATTGCAATGTTACTCGCAGAAATTTTCACATATCATGATGTGATATCATGCATCCCTACATAATTCCACCCAAGCCTAGGATTTACTTATCCCCATACTGACTGATATGGCTTCCAGTCCACTTGCTGCTTATCTGCAGTGCTTTACTAGAGAGGTATAGTTCGGATGCCATGTTCACAGACACGGCAGAGGGGCAGGCCCTGTTCCCGGCACCCTACTGTCTTGCCTGCCATCCTCACGTGTCACCTTAGGTTCTCGCCCATTGTGTGTCCTCTCAGTGACAGCTTTGGTTGGCATTTCACTGCAGCAGAGTGCTGCCTGGCCTTCACCCTCCCTGCTCTTCAGAACATAACCGCTGCAGTGGGGAGGCATCCACAGTGGAATGGATGAGAGCCGCCAGCTGTCATGGCTGAATCCTCTTGTGACTCTTTATCTGTTCTGAGTTAAAGGTTGTCTTCCTGCAGGGCTCCTCGCGTAAGAAGCACTGGGGCAGCAAAGAGGTGGACCGCTCGCTTTATGGGAAGAGGGACTATGCGTCGAAGAACCCCACATTGAGCCCTATCAGTGAGGCTGTGCTGTCTGCCAGCAACTCGCCTGCCTTGCAGCCTGGCCACTCCAGAGACCAGCCCTCAGGTAACATGGCCTCAACGAGCACATCTGAATGCCAAAGCCGGAATTGCCGCCATCTCACCATAGCTCGTTCCCATAGGAGAGATGGAGACGTCCACCATAGAGGTGCCTGATGCCACCCCCGGCCCCAGGGACTCAGACCTCACTGCTGGAGTCGTTATTGCTGCTGCCATGTGGCGAAAGCGGTTCTGCCTGCGGTCCAAGGGTCCCGTGAAGGACCACTCGGATGACATGGCAGGGGGCAAGTTGGAAGAGGAGGGTCCCTTAGCTGGGCTGGACCAGCAGGATAGTACGGGAGGTGGAACGAGGTCAGGTATTGACTACATGGTTCCCACTGAGATGGAGCCAGCTGATGGGATAGACAGGGCCCTTTCCAGCTCCCCCACCCCCTCCAGTGGTCTTAGCGTTCCTCCTCTGGAGGAGGCCACACAGGTGAACTCCGATCCCCATAAAGATGGTGTTGATTGGCACATGCAGCAGGAATGTGGCGAAGTGGGAGCCAATTCAGATACAGCAGCTCCTCCACAAGTGCATGGAGGCCCGAGGGAGAGTGGTGTGGATAAGGTGATGAACAGAGGCAGAAAGAGGAAGGGGCGGGGTGGGAACAGAGTTCGGAGGAGTTGCCGGGGCCAGGACAGCCTGGCACACGTGCTTGTCGAGGAGCAGATGCCAGCCCAGCAGGTGCCCGGTCCCTTAGTATCAGGTGCTTGTGGGGAGATGAGACGGGAGGATGGCGTTGTGATGGGGTTTCCGTCTGCTGACTCCTCAGAGGTCAGCCAGGGTGCTGACAGTACTGATCAGGTGCTACCTTGGCAGCTGCCAGACTTCAGCATCGAAGACATTTTGCAGCGTCCCTCGAGGGGCCGTCGCTCTGTCCGTAGGAGCCTGCGGAACCAGGCCAATGTGGACCCTTCTGAGAGTGGGCTGGCCTGGGTTCCCGACACCTCTCCGGACCCTTCTGTGAACAAGTCACTGCACAGGGGAAGCAAACGCTGGACCAGACCTACACTGCCAGAGGAAGCAAGCCTCTGAAGATGCCTCTGAGTTCAGATAAAGTTTCTTCCGATGTAAAAGATTTTCAAAAGTTGTGTTCAAGAACTTTAGTGTTTGTAAATAAAACTTTCTTGATACAACTTGATCTGGAGAGGAGATAGGTGTGCTCTTAATTGTCTGATTTGCTACCCAAAACTGTAAAATGTACAGTCCTGCTGCAATGCATATCACACTGTGAATCAGTTCAAATGTAATTGATTTATTAGTATCCAAGTCCAATACGATGTGGAATCGCATTTGTATTTGTGTGATTTTTCAGTTGGGGAGAACATGATACTGTCTTGGCGAGAAACGCTTGCACGCAAAAACAGCAGTTCAGGTGAATGAGAGTGATATACTGTTAATGAATGAACTGTTCTTTTGAACCGGTATTTAGCAGTGAATCTGTTGAACTGGTTTTCAAATCTAAACATTTTGTACGTCCATGCTTTGCATAGGTCAAAATCTTAGATTCTAAAAATATTTGGCAAATTAATCATATAAAAATACACAGCAACCTTTTTAAACATTCACTTACCTTTGCTTTTTATAGACTGACTGTAGCTATATTGCCTTAAGTGCCCATACCGTGATCTGTTGTATGTATGCTCGACCACTACTCCCGGCAAATGATGGCCAAAACAACGTCTCATGAACCATATGCTGTATTTTCTGACCCCTCTCTGTTCAAAAAGGGCTCAAAGCATGCCCCGAAGTAAACCAAGAATGCCGTCTAGTGAGATCAGAAAATAGTTTATGAAACATGGTTTTGGCCATCGCTACTAAGTTGGAACAATTATTCGGCAATTCTCCTGAGACTTAAGACCCATAGGAGATGTTTATAATATAATTTATTAATGTATTATTTTTTATTAAAATGCGTATAATTACATTATTGGCCACTGGAATCACTGTACATGTTAAATTCGTTTGGCGTGAGTACGTTTTGGAGCCGCATTCCCCTAACCCCATTTTTCCATTTGGATATGTGTATTTTAGTACAGTGATCCCTCGCTATATCGCACTTCGACATTCGCGGCTTCACTGTATCGCGGATTTTATATGCAAGCATATCTAAATATATATCGCAGGTTTTTCGCTGGTTCGCGGATTTCTGCGGACGATGGGTCTGTTTATTTCTGGTACATCCTTCCTCAGTTGGTTTGCCCTGTTGATTTCACCGACCGAAATCAGCTGAGAATGTAAACATTACTAGAATGCAAATGTGCATGACTGCAGTGTTCGTATTTTAGAAATATGATAGTAATATTAAAGGAATAATCATATTATATCTAATATAACTGGGTAAGTAAAACGAGTGCATTACTGTCTATTATAGTAAATATAAAATTATTTTTGTTAAAATATGTATTACAATGTGTTTACAACTACATTTTACCTATTAAATAAAACTCGATATATGATACGTATATTTGTGCGTAGTATATAAACAGTATGTTTACATATATAATTACATACAAAACGAATCTTACCTAATATCTAAGAGAATACAAAAGGTTTAAAAGGGCTTAAAATATACAAAAATAACCATATAAACATGGTTTTTACTTCGCGGATTTTCACCCTTCGCGGGGGGTTCTGGAACGCAACCCCTGCGTTAGATGAGGGATCAATATATGTGATTTTAGTGAACGTGAGCTTTTACAGGAGCGCATTAGTCATGTTGTAGCGGGATTGGTTGTACAACATACAGTCAGGCAAGTGAACAGATACATGGAGTTCATTTCAATCCATCCCCCCCATGCCAGTGTGTGTGTGTTTGTATGTCGCCACAATGTGGTAAAACCTGTTACCTTTTAGCTTCGGGTATTTTTCAGGTCCCCACAATATGAACCTCAGTTTTATAAAAAGCTCTGAATGCAATCAAAAAACTAAAAATACCAAAACTCTTGTATTTTGTTTGCTTACTAAAGTTAGTGCTGGGTAGGGGTTAAGGTTATCATACCTGTGATTAGGTTTATGCCCAAAGTAATTAATGGAGACTCCCCACAATAATAGCATTGTGCATGGGTTGGACAATGAATGTGAAATACCTGGTTTTAGACCACTGTAATTTATTAGTACGGTGTGGGGGCTCCTTTTGTGCCCAACACAGCACCATTTCGTCATGGAAATGACAGATACAAGTCCTGCAAAGTGGCCAGATGGATTTGACGCCATTCCTCTTGCAGAATAGTGGACAGGTTGCTACATGATGCTGGTGGAGGAAAATGTTTCTTGACCACTCTGTCATCAGTCTTGCTGTGTGTATTGGTGCATTATCATCCTGACACATGGCACCACCATCAGGGTACATTGCTTGAACCTCCAAAAACCAATGGTTTGGTAGTTCTTGGCAGTGATACGACCATCTAGAACAAGTACTGGGCCTAGGGAATGCCATGATATTGCCGCCCAAACTGGCACTGATCCATCCCCTTACTGCACTCTGGGTACACAACAGTCTGGTGGTAAGCCTCTTTGGGGTTTCTCCACACCATAACTCTCCCAGATGTGGGAAGGACTGTAAAGGTGGACTCATCAGAGAACAATACATATTTTGCATTATCCACAGCCCAAGATTTGCACTGTTGGCACCATTGAAAACTGACATTTTGCATTGGCTTAAGTGACCAAAGGTGGGGCTATAGCAGCCTGGCTATGAATATTGTGAATATAGACCCTGTGGTGCTCCTAACAAATGATTTTTGGTGGAAACTGGAGAGTAGAGTTGTGCATTTAATCATATAGTGAGTTGGGCAGCTGTGGTTTCATGTTTTTTGGATACAATCCAGGTTAATACCCAGACATCCTTTTTAAACAGCTTCCTCTTGTGTCCATAGTTACTTCTGTTGGATGTGGTTCGTCCTTCATGGTGGTATGCCAACATTACCCTGGATACCGCGGCTCTCGATGCACCACAAAGATTTGCTGTCCGGGTCACAGATGCACCAGTGAGGCGCGCACCAACAATTTGTCCTCTTTTGAACTCTGATATGTCTCCCATTATGTTGTGTGGATGGTAATATTTTATATAAAGCTGTGCTATTGCACTGTTAATTCGACCTTCACACTGTTCTTACTGATGGAATGTGTAATCGGTGAAGAATGGCCACCAGGCCACGCATATATAGAGGTGAAACTTCAAACATTACTTAGTTTCATTGTCCAACCCCTGTAGGAGCTGTGTGTGTTAACATTTACAGGTAGCAGTGAGGAGATTAACATAAGTTGATCTCTGAAGTGTAATTATGTGACAGGGATTACATCCTCTCTAGGAAGGGGTGTACAAAAGGTAAAGAGTAGGATAGCTGGGCCTCACAGACAGTGTCACCTGACCTCGGTGTGAATTCTGTTTCGGATGTAGTCAAGATGAGAACCATATTGTGAAACCCCTCAACTCCGATTTAGGTTTTGGGTTGGTGCCCAAGTATTGGCACAATAACAGGGACAAGGAGCTGAATGAATACGCACTGGACAGCTGGAAACTGCTGCCTGGTCTCTTTTCAGAAGTGACTACTACCAGCTCTACATCAGTGTTTCTCAACCGGGTCCTCAGGGACCCCCAGATGGTCCATGTTTTTGTTCCATCCCAGCACCCTGCCAGACAGTCTACATTTTATTTCCCTGCCAGCTCCCGGGCTGTCTGGGGCTCCCCATGGACCGGTCTGTGAAACACTGCTTTACATGACACCAAATGAAGTGACCCCCTGTATAAACAATGGCTTTTGTAAGCAATCAGGGGCTGAGCTGTAGTAAAAATCTGTTTTCCTTTCAGCCCTGGAGTTCTCACCTCTTCAGCTGCCTTCCCTCAACGATCGATTTCTGTTTGGTTTTGGAAGAACACCACATAAATCCTCCAGGTTACACGGAGCCCACGCAGGGAGAGTGTTGAATGTGAAGATACCATTTGAGTATTGACTTCTCACTGCGTTTCTTTGTCATGTTATGGTGTGTAGAATGCTGAGTGTTTTCTCTGAGACCTTTCATATTGATAACTTCTGCCCCTGTGGTTTTCCAAACCACTTGGGGGGAGGCTGTCCTGTGAACTCCATGAACCTGAGTCCTGACTATTGAATTCTGACCGCTCTTTGACTGACATTTTCTCAAAAATGGAGGAAAAAAGGACTACTGAGTCCAAGGACGTCTGGGGAGATGGCATTATCAAAGCAAGCGGTGGGTTCACAGTTACGCTTCATGCCCATAAACAGCCCACTGCTGCTTATTTGAAGTCCTCTGCAGTCCCTCGCTGGGTAGTTATTTTTTATGATTAATCTAGTTTGCGTTTTTTCCTTTCATTGCCAGTTGCTCCTTTTCATCGGAGGCGATCTGGACGCTACCCCCTGGAGATGAGTCAGCGCCGTGGAAACCAGTCAGACTCCTCAGCTGTGCTTAATTATCGCCGGCTTTTATTCATTAGTATTTTGTGTTAAGTACATTTTAACATTGACTCCTGATATTAAGCTACTTGTCTTGCTGGAATGCATTTTTCCTACAAAACACATTCGTTTTGTTTAACATGCTTTAGAATTGCTGTGTATTTTATGAAGTGAATACATGGATCATTAAATGTCTTGGAAGCAGCAGCATAGCTAGAAATTCTGGGCCCCTGACAAAACTTCACTATGGGCCCCCGAATAGGGCTGGAAAAAAAAATGTACCCCTCCGTCACTCGAGAAGAATATTTCTCCCGAATATTTAAATGTTTATTCTGTGTTCCTGGAATGGCTCATCTTTAAAGGCAGAGGGATGGACTTTGATTGATGCTTATATGTTTTGATGAGCATAATGTCCTTGGGATAGTCGATGTGATGCCGTAGGTCGGAGAGCCTGTTAAATCTGTAAGGGATCAACCCATCTTATTATCTTTGATACTTTAACTCACTTTTATCAGTCTATTTGTCATCATTGTCATTACAAAAAAAATAAAAAATAGACCAGCAGCACAACTGCCCTCTGCATTTGGTGTAAATTCAAAGAGAACTACGAATGTTTATTAAAGTTTTACCAATTTCAGACTGTTGTGCTACTACTCACACTTTGCCTTGAAGTAGTAAAAATAGTATCAGACTGTGATAAATAGACAAACTTGGCTACATTTTCTAGCACTTTTACACAGATAAAAGCCATCAGTTTGCCACTTCTTTTGTTTTCTGCTGTTTTTCTTTAATTAATGGTGTTAAACAAACTGCTTGCATCAAAACAGAAAACATTTATGGATACATCGCTTGTATGTTTTCGGGGAAATACAATAATACAGCGCTCTGTTGCTTGTACCTACTAACATCCTGTTCCTTTTTCAGTGGTAACTCTTGCCGACTTTTTCAAAAGATTTATTAGGTGAAGGGCCTGACAGGGAAGCACTGCAGGGTGGATGGTAGCAGGACCAAAAAAGAAGGATAAGTAGATACTCTCATCCAGTGACCTCGTATAAGTGATAAATCCAAGCATAAATATAACTGCGTTTAGTGATGAGGGGATTACTCCTGTTTTGAGAATTAACTTGATGTTAATTACTTATGTATGATATGTCAGAATGAGCAGCAGTGAGAATGTCATGTCAATAAGAACCGAACCCTTCTGACAAACAAGGCTGTAAAATTCAAGGCAGCAGCCATATTTCCTGTGAGTCACTGCTTCGGTCACACATCCCGAGCTCTGAGTATTATGCGTGTCAGTGAATCTCTGTGTCTCCAGGCATCGCACTATGGAGGTGACGGCATTAGAATTATGAAACATGGCCAGTATAGACCAGTGCTGAGGCCATGCATTTTAAAATGGGTATTTGTGTCTCTCTGATAATTGCGTAACAGTTTTGTAATGCTTTTTTTTTTTTTTTTTTTTTTTAAAGAATTCCTTTCTGTAGTCATGCCACATTTGACAAAACAATTATAAAGCCATTACAACAGAATTTCACTGTGTGGTGATGGCAACTTTTAAAAACATTTTTATTTAACCTTTGTTTTTCTAGGCAAGTCACTAAGAACAATTTACAGTGACGGCCTGGCAAAAGAACCTTTGGTGCAGGCTTACCAGATGTATTTACCATCTCCTGTTGTCATTTGTTTATCCTTCTCCGTGTTATTTGTCTGTTTTCTCTGCTCCATTAAATGCAAATGGACGTAAATCAATCCCAGTTCAAGCAGGCAGACACAGCATTACACGTGTTCTGCCAGCAGAAGGTAATCCCAGCAGTCGCTCGATATATTTAATTAAAAAGAAAATGCTCCGCTCTCATGGATATGGGCCTCAGACATATTATCTGTCCAGAGTCATGATTTGAACCTGGAATCAATTCTGAATTTCGACTCTGAATCTAAGATTCAGCTTCCGGACAGACTGTACACCAGACTAATGCAGCAACTGTGAAATTTATTTGACAAGGTGTGTGATGCTGAGTCCTGACAGCAAAGAAATGGAAGTTTTGCTATTTTGAGAAATAAAACACAAGCAATAAGTTTGTACATGTTTTCTTAAATTTAACCCCATATACATTGTGCAGCTGGATCTGCAATAAACAGCACTGTTAGTAACTATTATGTAACAGTAGTTATTAAGGGGTAGTACTTCAAAGGTTCAAGTCCGCTTCTGTTCTCCCTGTGTGGGGTTCCTCTCAGTACTCTGGTTTCCACATCTCAGCTGTGAGTGTGGGTGTCAGTCCGTCCATCCTGATGGACCGACATCCAGAGAATACCTCTGCCCTAACTCTGTCTTGCCTTTTTATATGCTCCAGCCGCCTTCCAACCCCAACCAAGCATAAGATGTTGGAAGATACGTGTCTTAATAGCTCTGAGAGTAACAGTTAATTGTGTGGCACAACAGCGCCTCCTAGAGGGCATTGAGGAACTTGCCGGTCCCCTGCTGGTCTCCCGATGAACTTTCATGTGACGCACTACTTTTGACGCCCTCTGGTGGCCATGTGGAAAAGTTGGGCATAAGTTAGCATGATGCAGAACAGAAATGACTATCTGGGGAGGGAGATGATATAAAGTCAAAGTAAAATTTAAATGTTTAAACTACATAGATATGTTGTAACTGTACTTTCCTCTGCCTTTATTACACACTACTATAACAGCCTTCCCAGTAAAGGAAAAACGACTGCTTTAAGATATTAGATACCTAATGAGAAATTTCATTTTGTTAAAGATGAATTAGCAGTGTTTTATGCCATTCTCAGTCTACAGACCAAATATTTTGTCCTCTAGTTGCATTTCAGATATGAATAAATTCTTCAGATACAATTACAGTACATCAGGTTTTTCGACTGTCAGTTTTTTCTTGATTTTTAAATGTGATTTTGAGGTGAAACTGAAACATGTATGTTACAGCAATGACATATTAAACTGTTCCTCTTAAAAAGTTGGAAACATCTGGTAAAATCAGTCAAAACTTTGTGGCGTATAACCCCGGCCATTGTTCTTCGATTCATTGACTGTGGAACTATGTCGCCATCTGGTGGAAATTGTAAGGATATACACCGTATACCAAAACTTGGTGCTTTTCGACGCTTCCACCTGAAGTTAATCTATTAATAAGATTAATTTATTTCTGCCAATACATCTAAAAATTTATAGTCCTGATATATCTGTGCCACATAAGCATGCGTTTCTATAATGAAAATTAAGGAAAGATCTCTCTTGGAAGCTGTGCTGTAAATGTGAGCAACGTGTCTCATGTTTGAGTGTGTAAGAGTGTGACTACTCTTCCCAAAACAGACGGGCACAGTGAAGACGGCTTAGCGGGAGAACAATAGGGTTCTTTGACCAAGACGACGCCCCCAAGACATGTGGCCTCCTGTCACCGTAGCAACCCACCATGAGATGGAAGGCTGGCTGACAGCTGGAGGGGGGAGAGTTTGCACATACTGAGTGCAGTGCAGTCAGAGAGGACCCCTTACCTCTCCAGAGATGTTGCTCTGTGCAGCATGCAAACCAAATGCATTTCACTGCACACTTCCCTGTCCAACTCATATGCCTTGGTGTGACCCACTAGATGAGTGACTGAGCGTTATGAATCCCAGCTGGAGAAGACAACATTCATAGAGAAACTTTTATACCACTCAACTCTAAAAGGAAACACAAGAAATATTTTTTAACGTACACAAACAGACAATATGGCAGATATTCTGAAAAACACTTATTAGTTTTAATGTTTAAGAAATGAAAGTTTCAAGTCAAAGTTGTTAGGCCACTAGGGGAAATTTAGTTGCAGCCACATGTTAAAAACATGAACAATCCATCATAAATACAACACAAAGGGCATACGAGATAGAACACTGCGACAGCATTACAGTACAGTAAAATACAAGATCACTCGATATGAAGATAGAAAATGAACCAAGTTGCAGATTGCAAAAAGTACTTGGTGGCATCATTTGTGTGAATTTACCTTACTAATTGCTGTACCGAGAAAAGAGTCTTTAACTCTTTTAATCGTATGAGTAGGAACTCTGTATCTTCTACCTGAAGATAGAAGCACAAATTGTCTGGTGGGGGTGGCCAGTACAATCCAATATGGCAGAAGCCTTCCTTATGACCTGCTGATCATAAAGGTCAGGCAGATTCACCCCAATGCCTTTACTGACCACTCCAACAAGCCGACCAAGCCTGTTCTTATTGGCCAGACTCAGGTTCCCAAACCACGCCACCATACAAAAAGACAGAAGTGATTCAACAGAAGTTCAATAAAACTTAATCATTTTGGTTAAAAGAATTAATTTTTCTCAAAAAAATAAAGATGTTGTATGTTCTTGGAAACAACATCAGCATTATTCTGAAAGAACAACCTATTATCAAAATGCCCAAATATTTGTAGTTGTCCGTCTTCATTTAAAAGCTTACAGCAGGCTGCATGAAGTTCACCACTAGGCCTGGTGATGTAGGCCCTAACATCTCCTATACACCTATGTGCTGGGCACCATCTGGTGCCTCTTAAACACTCCTTTGCACGGCTCCTTTTCCCTTACATCTGTATACCCTGTACCTTGACTGGGACGGTGGTGAATTAAGGGGGTCTAATGGAAAGTTGATGATGACGATGATGTGTCTGATGAATCAGTTAATACTCAGCATCATCAATCACACATTTATTATGATGACTATTGTTATTAATTTAAGTAATTGTGAACTAATTATAATGATCACCACCTTCAATCACATATTAAGATGATGATGATTATTAAATAATTTAAATAGTTAATAAGCATCATCATCTTCTATCGCTCTTTTTTATCACAGTAATAAGTAACAGCATGAAAATGATACAATATGTGTTTTTATTTCAGTTTTTTGTGGTATGCATGCCTCACTAGGTATACTGTTAGCCTGGTGTTACAGAGCTGCGGAGTATATTATCCATTATTAACGTGTCTTGGTGTCAGGCTACCTCAGCACAGGCTGCCGTGAAGAAAACCGCGGCTGACTCTCCATATACCGCACCGCGGTGACTGCTCCTCTGTCACTACTCCCAGAGCCTTAATGTCCCACTATGGAAAACTTCATTCATTTACTTCCCATTCTGGTGAATGAGCAAAAATAGCAGAACCTACCAAAAACTGCCATAATTAGGCAATCACCTTGAGAAAAAGATGCTTCTCAGTCATTGCTCTATAGGGCCCCTCTAGAGTCTCTGTAACCCAAACGTGAAAGAGAGATAGGAAATAAAAACGTGTGAAATAATTTCCCATGGGTCAATTTTCCATAGACTGCTTTAACTGGGCTATTTGAAACTCACAAACTGTACTCTGTTCGCCTTCAAATTCCTTTCCACATCTGTCCAGCAGGCACAGGGGAGACGCATTTATAGTAATCCCCCAATGAATGAACCAGTAGGTTACATGGGACTAATTCTGGGTACTATATTGTCATCTTAGAACATTTCATACGTATCTCTCAGATTCACAGATACAGGAAGCTTTGAATTAACTTCACCTGAAGCGGTTTTCCTTTTGAGCAGTGGTTTAAATAACTGTGGTGTCTAAATTCATAAAAGGACAAGTTAGATAATGGGCATCATTTCAGGTATGCAAGAATTTTCTAGAAAAAAAGACTGAAAAAAGTTTGAAATTTACTAGTCACACACAGTGATTAGCTGGATATTAATTTTTAGATGTATTGGCAAACAGCATAGAAGACGAATTAATGAATGAATTAATGACTTTTTAATTTAGCTGTTCAACTCCAGTCATGTGGTGGTGCAGTGGTTAGCACTGTTGTTTCATATCTTGGGGACCACGGTTCAAATCTCTGCTATGGTTCTGTGTGTATGTAGCTGGCATGTCATCATGGGGTTGCCTCTGGATATTCCATTTTTTTCCCCCCACAGTCCAAAAACAGGCTAAGGTGAATTCAGCTTGCCAAATTGTCTGTAGGTGTGAATGGTGTATGACTGTGCCCTGTGATGGCTGGGTTAACCCCAGGGTTAAAGTTCTCACGATTACTTGATAACTAAAAACATTGATTAAAATTTTCCTTCTTGATTGCTCGGCAATATCAATGAAAACCATCAGTTGTGTGGAAGATCTTCACATTAAGAGTGAATGAAAATGCAGTCACCCGTCAGTATTGCAAAGCATAACTTAAATATCACCACAGCTCGACTGCAATACAAATACAGCACAAATAAGATTTCTGGGTTTGACGGACTCACCCAATAATGTGAGGTTAGCCATATCCATCCATCCATCCATCCATTATCTCCTGCTTGATCCGAGGTCGGGTCGCGGGGGCTGCTGTCTCAGTAGGGAGACCCAGACTTCCCTCTCCCCGGCCACTTCATCCAGCTCCTCTGGGGGAATCCCGAGGCGTTCCCAGGCCAG
>JAAGVU020000040.1:21314382-21343638 GCA_011763525.2 Mormyrus iriodes
ATATATATATATATATATATATAATAGATAATTCTGTTTCAGAGGGTCTCATTTAGGAAAAACAATTCATTTCTTTTTTTATTACAACTGTGCTAGATTATTATTGTTGTTTTTGTTATTATCATAAAAAATGTTGACAGCACTTTTCTGACCTAACCTTAAACAGAAAGCTTTAAAGTCTGGCGTGCTGATAAATCAAGATGAAGTATACAGTAAAGACTGTAGTACCAGGCAACAAAAAGGAGACTAATGACCACATAGAGATAATGTGCTACATAAAGGCAGAGTAATGGGAGTCTCTCTCTTAAGGTCATATGTGAAAGCTGTGATCGATTGAGAACTTTGCAGATGTTTGAGTGAAGCATTCCAGAGATGGCCAGGGCGCTGTGGTGTGCAGGCGTGTCCCAGGGTATGAATATGTGTGCACGCGCACTCATACACACACACACACACACACACACACACACACACACATACATACATATATATATGTGTGTGTGTGTGTGTGTGTATATGTATGTATATGTTTATATATACATAAAGACCAGCTTGATGACGGAATCTTCTTTGTGTGAACCAAATTGAAAACACTGTTTTACCCATGTCATTTACAACCATTCACACCATTCACCTTCCCCCAGACAAAAAGCCCCCTGGATCAAATTAATAAATTGTGTACATTTCCAAGAGGCAACATATTAACAGGAAATGGAATTGGTCCTTATACAGAGCCTTGTGTAATTCTATAGGTTACCGGGGACCCCTGAATTGGAACGTCTCTCTGTTATCTGCCTGAGAGAGTGCGGGAGACCATTTGAAAATAGTTATTTTTGGGAATTCTTAGTATATTCACTAATATGAAGACAGTCCATCCATTTTCCATACCCACTTGTCCTATGCCAGGTTGTGGGGGTCTGGAGCCTACAGGCACAAGGTGGGGAATAACCCAGGATTAGGTCCCAAACCATGGCAGGACACGCATACCATTCACACTTACAGACAATCTGGCAACTCTAATTCACCTGAGCATGTTTTTGAACTGTGGTGCACCTGCAGATAACCCCACAACGACAGAGGGAGAACATGCAAACTCCACACACAGAGCTGGGATGGAGACTCGAACCCGAACTCAAGAGGTGTCAGGCAACAGTTCTAACCATGACACCACCATGCTGCCCCGTGAAAAATGGTTATTATGCCCAACATCAGACATGCTACTCATCGTTCAGAGGATTTTAAAGAGATGCTTGGTGTGTCATTAATAGCACTTACTGTCTGAGTGCTTTATTTGACCAAAACAACTGGATGCTAGATATTACTTCCAGTGGGCAGCTCTTACCTCTTTGTTTGGCAGAAATGAAAAACTCTAAATGGGTTTATATTCACCGAGACCTTCCATGTTGAGATTAGTGTTCTACAGCATAGGGGCAAATGCATCTACTTTGAAATGTGGTGGCACCATTCCAGTTCTAAGGGACTCGTTAATTAGATTTGTAACAATCTGGGAGAGATGTTGAGCATGATTTAAATAAACGTGTAGGCATGGGATCAAGGGAACAAGTGGTTGTTTTTGCTTTTTGCAATTATGGGTAATACACCCCTTTGATTGATCCCAGCAAATCGCTGGAAGGCCAAGCAGTACCTGCAGGAGTCAGTGGACATTTGAGCCTAAAGGATCTGAATTTCTGCCTGGTGACTTGTTTTCCTACAGAGGAAATTTCTTAAAGAACACCTCTCTATCATTAGTATCTACGAGCAGTCTAGAATTTTTAAGATTCAATGGCTGGTTGATTTTACAAATGGAGTTTTCTGGGTGGCCTTTCATGGTTTTAATCAAAGCAACACAGTAGTACATTCGCAGCATATGGTGACTGATGGTTTATAAAATAACACATATGCAAATTAAGGCCACAATCTCTCCACAAGCATCCTGACTTGTGGGTGTGTGACCTGTGAAGCGGGAACGTGTGCGACGGAATGACACTATCTGGGCCTATGTAGGACACAGTGACACTGTTCAGAATATCTTCAGGTGTGTCATCACATAGACTGGCTCCTCAAAAGCCAAAGTGTTCCAGGCTGCTGCAAATCAAGGTTTCATGGTTTCTTCCATTTACAATATGTTGGCCCATTTAACCTATGTATTGATTGGCTGTGTACTAATGGTGTAGTTATAGAAGCTAATTTGAGCTTGTAACAATGTAGTTAGCATTATAAATATAGAAAACATCTTAGTGAATTCTCCTTTTCTATATATTATATATATTGTATATATGTGTGCTAATAAACTAATAACTACTAATTTAATTAATCATTCGAAAACTGACCATGGTTAACCTTCACCACTCTTATGTAGTATGGTTATACACCACCAGGGATGTGCGTTTGAACCCTGCTGCTAAATCCGCTTGTTTATGTGGGCTTCCTGTGGCTACTCTAGTTTCTTCCAACCATCCAGTTCCAAGGAGTTCATATAGATTGCCGTTTCTAAAGTGGTGTGTGTGTGCGCACCCTTTCTTACACCTGATGCGTCCTAACATAGTAACCCTAATTGAAAATGGATTGATATAACTTATTTAAAATAAAAATTACACCTACTCACCACTCTAGGTGTATTTGGTTTAATTATAACATGTATCTTATCTTTTTAGGTATATGGATAAAAGTGCATAGAGTTATGTATGAAAATGAAAAAATTATATATTGAAATCAGTCAAAGCACAGAAGTGAAACCATGTCTAGAACATTTTCAAAAATAAACACATTTTCATGACATTTTTTCCACCAGAAAAAGTACTCTCAAATTAAACCATTTAAAGAAAAAAAGTGATATATATTTATCTATAAATTAAAAAGACAATACAATGCAAAAAAAATAAACTAGCTATTCTTAATTTGTTCACAACATTAAATGTAGCCTTATTTTGTGACAGAAAACATTTATAGTAATTAAGTTCTAATTCCTGGGACAATGCTACTTAATATTCAAATGAGAATTGTAAAACAATAATTGTTTTGATATGCATGTTCATAAAATGATCATTTAGTAACTAGCTATTGTCATTATTAATTTGACGCTCTGTTACTATTAAATTATAAAAATGAATTACAAATTCTTAAAAAATAAAAGATCTAATTGACACAAAATGTGGAATATAAAAGAGCACATATTATATCCCTGCTAAAGCCCTGTGATTTCGGAAGTAAATAACACAGTTAATAAAACACATGAATAGTTCCAAATTAAACGCTGAATGGAGACCTTGGTAATTGCTTCGATCGGAAGATGCCTTAAAGATTGGATTGTGTGTGATAGCAATAAGCATTGACACACAACAGGTTTTCTGGATACTGGTGTAAAAGGTCTTCTGGGAGTTACCTGTCAGCCCCCCATTGCGGTCAAACGAGCCCCTTCTTGGGTGCACGATGACTCCGTTAGTAGGCATTGCGGTTCATTAGCATAACATAAATATCGTCCATATAAATACGATAATGCACGGAATCACGCAAACGCACAAAAGAAGGAACTGATCAATCAGCACAGATGTCTGAAGGTAGCTGGATATTTTGGACGTGACATATTGTCTTTCCCGGGGGCAGGCTGACATCAGTCCACTCAGAAGCAGTGAACAAAAACCAGCAGCCAGCAACAATGCGATGCAGGGCTAAACAGCAGCGGAGGAGGGCCTCTGTGATCTTTAAATACCCTCTAACATTAAAACCACAATCCGTAGCTTTGATTTTTTTTCCTCCCACCCCCCCGTCCTGCTGTTGAAAGCAAAACGCAAATGCGAGACGCTCCCTAACACGTCCGTGCCGCTGTGTGCGCGCAAAAGGGGGGAGAAGCGGGACACCGATCCCTTTTCCCCGCTTCACCATCTGTCCTTTTCTTCCATTTCATTCGTACAACCGGTATTCAACCTCCACGGTTACAACCCCCGAATCCCCCTCCCGCACCGCCCGTCTACGCCTCCCAACGCGTGTTGCACCATGCAGACGCTCCCTCGGCCCGACCCTTTCCCCTCCCCCCGCTCGCCCAGCTCCTGTTTCACTCAAAGATGGCGTCAGCTCCAGAGCCCCTAGTCTCTGGCTGCATTTTCGGGCTTGTTGTTGTCTCCGTTTCGGGAGGTTTCTGGCGCGCTCTGTCCGGCCGATCGACGCCGAGTCCCGGTGAGTTTAACGAGGAAGTGAAGGCGGCTTTTCTCCGCTTCTCCGAGCGTTCATTTTTTAACAAGCCTGGCTTGGACCCGTCCTACCGAGAGGGAGAGGGAGAGAGGGGTACGGGGAGAAATGAAGGGAGTGAGGGGGGGTGGGAGGAGGAGGAGAACGAGGAGGAGGAGGAGGAGGAGAGGGGGGAGTCGAGGCCTACTTCGCTCCGCTGGCCTTGTCTTCCACCGCACCGCGGTCGCTACGTAGGAGGGTGGGCGAACGGGAGGGAAGGAAGGAAGTGGAGACGGCGGTGGGGGGGACTATCCGTGTGCAGGGACGCCACTCGCTGGCGAGGTGTGTGTGTGTTGGGGGGGCGGATTTCTACTCACAGGCGAAGCTGAGACGGAGGCCGAGCGGCCATATCATCCGCGCCTCGGTTACGCGGAAAAGGGGGGAAATGCACGTTGTTTTTTCCGCGCTGGATGCCGCGAGCCGCGCTGTGTTCCGCGAACCCTGCTGGACACCTCCAGCCGCGCCGTACTCTGCAAGGCGCGCGGAACGCCGCGAGCCGAGCTGGACGCTTAACCGCCGCGTGACTGCGCGGCCGTTATTGTTCGAACCCCGGACGCCTTGGGGCTTTGGTAGCCGCTTGCTGCTGCCCCTAAAACGGAGCTCATCTCTCACACTGGGCTCTTTCTATGTACGGTTAGTAGCAGGGACGGGGTTTGTCGTTGGGTCAGTGGAGGTTCGTAACCGGCGGTGTATGTAAACACAGGCGCTCTCTCCGCGGTCGCGGGAAGAGACCGGTGCCGGTCACCGACACTGTCATTACTGTCAAATCGCCATTTGGGCGGGTAACGGTGGCGCTGACTGGGAACCGTCATGTCCGTAGTAAACAATAACAACAACAACAACGCGTAGGTTGCAAATGGGGTTCATTCAGACCGGCCCCCCCATCTTTCCCTCCGTTTAATCTGCTCGAGAGCTTTTGTCAGCTCCTGGGTTTTTGGTGAAGGAGATTTGGTGGAGGGCTCCTGTCCTTAAAATTCGTCCATGTTTCACACTGTCCTGCATACCCCTACGTTCTAGATGGGGGGGGTGTTCACAAGGGTTGGTGCAATATTTATTGGTGAGAGAAGAGAGTGAGATGGTGAGTGTGGTACAGTGGGATTAGTCCTTCTGTGAATGTTAGATGGTTGCTTGTGAAATAGATGTAGGTACACTGGGATGCATTACAGTGATCTGCAGGTCCTCGTTGTGGATGTCGGAGCATGTCCGCTTGGCTAGGAGGGCTGGAGAGAAGGTAGCTGGCCATGCTGGATAACTACAGTCCTCTGTCGGATGCAATAGTCTTTGGGGCCGCTGGGCTGCCTTCAGGGTGTACAGTGTCTTTCAGGAGGGTGTCTGCCCTGCTGGGTCACAGCCCCTTCTGACGGGGCATCCGGCTGCGTTTGGGGTTCGCATTGAACCTACCAAGGTCTGCCCTTTTTGCCACCGTGTTTTCCTGTTGCTGCTGTGTACAGCCACCACACGCCAACCTGTGACTGACCTCCGCCATGTCCATGTCATTTGTCCCTGCAGGCTGCTCTCGCTGCTGAAGCGTGGTCTGCATGAAGGTGATCAGCTTCTGCTAGTCCCTGGAGTGAGAGTTCTGTCCTGTATTGGCTGAAAGAGAAGGTGTGTGACGCAAGGAGGAGGGAGACCGCGGCCACTGGAGCCACACAACGCAGTTCATGCCAGCATCCTTTTCTCTAACGACCAGCTTGCTCCCTTCTGTCACATGATCCATGTTTTTGCCAAAACGTTGCAGAATTCTTAAGCTTGTGGAAGAAGGGACCATTTCTGATTGTGGATAAACTTGAAAGCAGCCGTGTCTGCGGACTGAAAAGACAGGGTTTCCATTTATCTCTGAGGCCATTGGTGCTTGGTGGGTTGGGATAACAAGGCCTGTCGTGAAGATCCCAGTGACTTGCCAGGGGTGGGGATTAGTGCCCACCTCTACCTGTGTTGTGACAGCTCTTCTCCCTGCGGCCCACCCGCCAGCTGGGAGAGGCGAGCCGGTGGACCAGGTTCCGTTTTGGGGGGGTGGGAGGGGGCCTGTGCTATGGTGAGCTGTCCCCTGCCCTGCTGCTTGTGCTCAGGCTGTGAGGGACTCTCCATTCGGCCCCGGAACAAAGGATAGTCTCTGGGCAGAGGAGGGAGACGGAGTGGTGGCGTGAGGGCGAGGGCCGGGCGCTTCCTGGATGGGTGTGTCGGCAGGCCGTCGTCGCAGCCAATCGTTAACCATGGTGAAGCTGGCCAACCCGCTGTACACAAACTGGATCCTGGAGGCCATCAAGAAAGTGAAAAAGCAGAAACAGCGGCCCTCAGAAGAGCGCATCTGCAATGCTGTGTCCATGTCTCATGGCCTGGATCGTAAAACGGTCTTGGAACAGCTGGAGCTGAGTGTCAAGGATGGCTCCATCCTTAAGGTCTCTAACAAGGGGCTCAACTCCTACAAAGACCCCGAGAACCCTGGTCGCCTGGCCTTTCCCAAGCCACGTGGGGGCTCGGGGGGCAGTGTGGGTGGGGGCTCGGTTGGCCCAGGCCGGCGCCCAGTTTTGGACTGGAATAAGCTGATCAAACGGGCCTTGGAGGGGCTCCACGAGCCGGGCGGCTCTTCCCTGAAGAGCATGGAACGCTTCCTCAAGTGCCAGGGAGATGTAGCGGCCCACCTGTCAGCCAGCGGTTCTGCAGGGCCTGTCCTGTTTCACCAGCAGCTGCGTGTGGCCGTGAAGCGTGCTGTGGCCCATGGCCGCTTGCTGAAGCGGGGCCCACTGTACCAGCTGAGCGGCCGGGGCCCACAGGCCGAAGGTCCCCTCTGCCTGTCGCTGGACTCCCTCCCTCCCGTGCGCCTGCTTCCTCATGAGAAGGACAAGGTAAGGGCCGTGGCATGCTAGGCAGGAGGGTGCCTGATGGGGTACGGGTCTGTCTAAGAGGGTGTGACGAACGGTGGGGGTGGGGGAGGGGAGGAGGAAAAATACCATGTGATAGATCTGAAGAGGGCTACAGAAATAAGCTTTAGACAGAGAGGTAGAGCGACAGCAGTCTCTATGGAGCTTTTAGCATAATTGTTAACATTTAACTAAGTTTAGTGACGTTCCAAATTACCGGGTGAGACGCTTTGGGACTGTGACCACAATTAGTTACATCTGAAATTCTTCATGGACATTCTGTTCAAGATCATTTGGTTTGGTTTCTGTTTGTATTCCAGGGCTCATAATTGGGATTTTATATAGATGGAGAGTATAGTGACCCCTGAAACTGATCTCTGTTGAGGTTCAGAAGATGCCAGCAGTGTGTCCCTTAAGTAGTGTTTTGGCTTCTGTTTTGACTTTTCTGTTATGCATTTATCTCTGTCTGTGTAGACACTTGCATGTAATTTAGTGAAGGTTAACCATCAGATCTTTAAAGTTTTTGGAAGAGTATATGTTCATTTTCCAGGATGTATTCTAACTGAAGGAGATGCAGTGACAGTAAATGCCTAATAAATTTGTAGAGTCAGAAGGAAATGCAGTAGATGGCAGCAGATAGAAGTGGAATTTACGGTTTTGTTTAAATCAGTTTGCTTTTGCAATATGTGACTGCTGGTAGTACCTCGTAGTGTAGGTTCTCCTTTACAGTTTTTCTTTAGTACAGCAAAAATATTCAATCAGGACAGAGCATGACTAACTCAAATTTTGATACTTTATATAGAGTAATTTATTTGTACAATATGCTTTGTCTTATTCATTCTGATCCAGTAATGTAATATAATTAGGTAGTTAAGAAAATGTGGCAAAAAACATCTTTCCCCTGTTAGGACCATAATCCTGTAACTAATGTGTCGTACAGAGTGGGGGGGAAATGTATACAAAAATTAGCAGTTTGTTCTGTTCCTGGCTCAGTCTTAGTGGTATTTATTAAATATAACATTTTGATAAATATTTCAAGACTGTTTATTTTTAAGGCACAGATTCACTGAGCATATGCATTGGACCTACCTTACCTGCCTAATAAATGCTTCAGAGGAAGGTGTATCATGAATTTAAGTATACTATCAGCATTATAAGGTTTTCATTAAAATGTTCAGCTTCAATATTTATTCAGGTATTGCAATGAAAAGACTGATCTATTTGCATTCACCACTAACTTTTGTGAGTAATACATGAAAAAATGATGCAGCCACTGAAACAAGCTTTGCAGTTTGTTGGGTGTAGAGGTTTGCGGTCTTGAAGTGTTAACTTTACACATCAGTGTATGTATCAGAGCCTCCATTGTTCCCTATGAAAAATGTAAAACTTTCTCCATACATTTTCTTTTTACCAGGCTGGTAAATATCACAGCACCTTTGCTGGCTCTGAATGGCCTTCGCTGTCAGCTGTATGGGGGGTGAGCGTGGGGTTATTGGGGCTTCTAGAGAGATGGAGAAATGTTAAGGCAGCTGTCCAGTCTTGGCTTCCCTGCGGGAGGACAGCAATGGTGCTGATTAGGACCCTTTTGTCTGGCCCAGTGGGCCGACACTCCTCTTTGCGGCATTAGGGGTAAGGCAGAGCGGAGACATCTTTGGTTGTGCCAGGCTGACGCAGGCCTGGAGCCGCCCAAAGCAGGCAGAGGCGGGTGCGGCAGACATAGAGGCGTCTGCTAGCATGTGGACACGCCCACTGGTGAAACCCGATAGACTGCATAGAGTAGTAGGGCTGGCCAATCTCCCTCCTAACTGCTAGGTACAGCTGCCTTTCGGGCTTGCTTATCAGTTTGGGGGGGGGGATACGCTTATAAGAGAAGCCCCCCATGTTTTGATATTTTCCCTTCCCCCTCATTTCAGCAAGCTTCCAATCACTGCTTGTGTGAGGCTTCCCTTGGCTGCTGTGCCAACTTGATCATATCCGGAATTCTGTTGCACACATGCGGGTGAGGAGGCACGTGAGGAGTGTGTGGGCATTGCCTCCTGAGGGGAGCAGCCTGCATCTTCCAGGGGGAATCCCATCAGGCCATGCATCCCTCAGGATGGTTGTTATTACCCTCTGCAGCTTCGAACGTCATGTATTGCCCCCTGAATTTTGGCTTGCGTTGTTTTTATTGGTCGTGTTTTGATGCATTGTGCAAAGGGACACCTCAATCTTCCCGTTGTTTACCCAAAGCCTTATTTGATTTTCGGTAGCACAACCTCCTCGTCATGGGGCAGGGGGTTTGTAAAACGCCAACTGGGCGTGTACTGCTGCTTGGTTGCAAGCCCAGATGGATGGGCCCAGTGACCTTAGCCACTCAGCCCTGCTGCTGACCCCGCTTATGGGGAGACAGGGTTCGCACAGTGCCACTGTGTTCAGGTTTTCCACAGAC
Source organism: Mormyrus iriodes (assembly GCA_011763525.2). NCBI lineage: Eukaryota > Metazoa > Chordata > Actinopteri > Osteoglossiformes > Mormyridae > Mormyrus > Mormyrus iriodes. The sequence goes on from JAAGVU020000040.1 coordinate 21,323,893, forward strand.
AACCCCCCCCCCCCCGCACTTCTAATAGGGGGTCATTGCCAGGCCATGCTAGGGGGGGTTCAATACAGAGGGAGTCAAATAGGGGCCATGGATATATAGATAGCAAATCTCATTCCTCTTCTGAGAGCAGTAGCAGTTAGAATCTGAAGCCGTCATGGAGGAGGTGTGTGACTTTGGTTTTGTCTCAGTCAGCAGTAAGAGCAATTGTGGTCCCCGGATTGCCCTCTCTAGCAGCTGGTCTGGGCTACATCATTCCCACAAAGCTGGTACGCTTTTGAGGTATATGCAGAAATCAACCAGACACTGTGTCAGGTTTCTGCAACTCGCTGACCTGATGATTCCTGGCCATTTGAGGGAATGGAATGATGTTTGTGAGCCTTTGAACAAATATTCAAACACCCTAGTTAAAGGCTTGCTTGAATGCAGTGTAATATTGTTGCAATTAATTAAGCAATTCTGCCTGTGTATTTGTACAGGGACCAATAAAGATCTTTGACTTGATGTGTGTTAGCTGACTATAACAGGTGTTGCAGCAGGTCAGCTTGAGTACTGTTTAAAACTTGAGATTAGCTCAGCAGCTTCAGATGTGGATGTATCTGTACCTGCAGGTACTGTGGCACCATTGGTTATCTGAGATTCCTGATCAGGGTTAATAGCAGGGCCTTGATATTGACACTTTGTGTGTTTCTAATCCGCTGCCGAGAAATGGATGTTGTTCTCATCTGGATGTTTAAGTATGACCAGACTCGAACATTTCACTGCCAGCAGGTAAAGAGATCATCTTGCTACCAGTTATGTCAACTGTGTGAATTCTGAATGTTTCAAAAGGAGCAATGTACAAAGGCCTTTGGTGTGTAGGTGCTGAATTAAAGGTCTTTATTAAAACACTGAAGACGTCTACCTTGAATCAGTCTAGCACACTTGCTACATGGTTTTTAGTGCAAGTAAACATTAATGAAGAGAACAAAAATCTTTAGCACCTTTATTAGTGGTTTTCATTGTACCTGCTCTCCTGCAAGCTACTAGCAGGCAGTGGCACTCAAGGGACAAGCACGTCCTTGCCCCGTGTGGGTGTGTAAATTGAATCATCTCCAATGGGAGCACGTTTGCAGTTTCGCTCCATCAGCAAAGTGTAGAACTGGCTTCTGGGCTAGTTTGATTACACGTGTACAGATATCTGGAGTCCACAGTAACCACACAAGCTTGTCTTGGATTATTTTGGTATTGAAAATAGGCAGGCTGCAGCTGTATACTTCTATTTCTGAAGCCTCTGCGTAACTTGCTGCCCCTCTTTGTTGCAGCACTCAGAGCAGTTATTTAAATAAATCATTAACCACATGCACAGGTGACTTGATGCAGGTGAGTGCAGGTAAATTCTGATGTGTGTGTGGTGGTATGAAGAAGGGACACAGAGTGTAGAAATGGAGCGATTCCAAGCTCAGAGCTGCACTCTGTGCTTTCACCTGCTTCATGGTCCTGCTTTTCTGCTCATGCGTCCCTGCCTGGCCTTACCATGCGCCAGCGCTGTTCATCGTACAGTGATCAATGGGGCTGTGGTGGGGGGTGGCTTGTATGGATGGGGGGGGGGGGGGTGAGAAAGCGAGTGAGAGAGAGATGGGTTTCACATGTTAATGAGAACCTTGACTAGTGAACGGACAAGGACAGCAGGTTCTCGCTTTTTTTTTTTCTTATGCTCTCCTTCTCTTCTGCCCTCACCCCTTCCTCTCTAACTCACACCTCCATTATTTTTCCAGTTCCTCTTGCATGCTTTTCTTTCATTTTCTCCTCCCTGGATGACGGCCAGCCTGGTTCCTGAGGGATGCGATGCTGGAAAGGTGACACTGTCAGTAATTATCTAGTCTGTAAAATGGCTGGTTTTGAAAGTGAGCGTATGTACTGTGCTGTTACCGGGGGAGGTGTGACACCGTAAATCTTGGTGTATATGGGCAACCACACGATAGCTGGGTGTCAGGGATTGTGGGGCTGTCTAAGATCTCTGTATGTGTCTGTATGTGATGCCAGCTGGAATCCAGGCTTCTCAGGTGGAGTGTAATGACGGGCAGCACAAGCCCCATTTCACCTGGCTCATACCTGCCCCACATCAGAGAAGAGTACCCTCCACACACATGCCTTCAGCCAAGCCCCAGTCACAGAAAAATGAACCACATAAATCAAGCTCTTCTCCTGTCCTCATTCTCCTCCCAGACCTGCTCGCTTACAGCTACTTGAGGCCAGCTAGGAATATGTTGCTACCTGCCCCCACCCCCGACCTCTCAGGAATACAAACGCTTTGGTCCCAGTGGGGAAACCATCTCTGCCCTTAATACTTCACCATCAGTTTCTCTGTTGCTATGGGTTTATTTACCTGGAAGATCAGTTGGTGCAGGACTGAGTGAATGTCAAAAGGGTCACTTCCTTCATGTTGCTTTCACATTGTGTTTGGGAGGCAGCTTTTAAGCCTGTGTAAAGCCATGTTCCCAGAGCTGGACAAATGTACTATGTCTAGATCCTCATGCACAATTTCAGCTAGGGAAAGGTGGATAGAATTGTTACTTTTGAGTAGTCATCTGTTAAATCATGAGGTAGGTGAAGGATGGTGGTGAGGTGACTGGGAAAGCTAGGTAACCGTCAGTGTTGTTGCCCAGGCCGAGCTGGAGCCACATGCACGTACCAAGTGTGAATGCTTGGCATGCTCTGTAACTAGGCTGTGTGCTTGTGTTCCAAGTCCAAGGGCTGGGCATTGCAACTGCTATCCATGGAAAAGCAAGCGAGTGTGACAGCAGCTCTGTGACCTCTCTGCTTGATCCGCCAGCTCATCTCTCTAGCGATGCCCGATGGCACAGTGCCTAGGAGAAAAACCTACAGTCTATGTCCAGTCCCGCATTACACAAATGCAAACGTTACATTGTTCTCATACGCTGTTTAAAGGAGGTGTGTGCTGTACGGCTTTCCAGCGTGCACGAGGGTTGTGTGTGCGTGCTGCATGCCATTCCTGAGTCCTCTGCAATGCAGAAAGCGTGTGCTCTTAAAGCAGGAGTAGAGACTAGGCGGTGATGGAGCTCTACCTGCAGAGATGAGTGAACAGAAGCCAGGCAGGGTTTCCTGTGTCTGGGTGATCATCCTGCTGCTCACATGCATACCTCTGTGCCGGGGGGGCTGCGGCTGCCTCTGGTAGCGTCTCTGCTAAATCCCTGAGATGCCTGTGAGGCTCTAATATGAAGGTCCCTTTTGATGGTTCATTTTTGGTTCAAGAATGCTTTCCTTCAGAGTAGCTCGGTTTCGTAGGCTCTTCTGTAGCAGAAGCGGACCCTCATTAGAGATTTTATCTAGACGAATGCCTGCGGGTGCCCCCTTCCCATTTATCGAAGCACTGTGGAGTGGCAGCTTGTCAGGGTGTGTCTGTCCTCCCCCAACAGCCGGTGGCAGAGCCCATTCCCATCTGCAGTTTTTGTCTGGGGACGAAGGAGCAGAACCGGGACAAGAAGCCAGAGGAGCTCATCTCCTGCGCTGACTGTGGGAACAGTGGTGAGTGGAAATCGTCTGGTGTCTGCTGGTCACCAGGAACAGGTACGGCTCAGCTGTTCTGTAGCCTCCCCAGGTATCCGCATCCGTGACCATTTGGCTGTCTCGCCCTCCCCCCTGGATAGCACAACTCACTCATGTCATGAGAAGTGTGCTTTTATGAGACATTTGGAATATTTTCCCACCGCTCTGCTGATCACCAGTCATGAATGGTGTTCCCCTTCTCCCACAGGTCATCCTTCTTGTCTGAAGTTCTCTCCAGAGCTCACTGTTCGAGTGAAGGCACTGTGGTGGCAGTGTATCGAGTGCAAGACCTGCAGCTCTTGTCAGGACCAGGGAAAAAATGCGGTGAGGGAGACGTGAATGTGCATGTTCAGCCTATGGGACACAGTTCCTCTGAGGAGCTGCAGCACTGTGGAGCACAGGACTTTGCATCACAGTTATTAGTGTGTTTGAGGAGAGGATGGATACACATTGGGTTTGCTAAAATAAGCAGCCAATCATACTTTCTCTGCAAGTCCTCTTTCTTAAAGTGATGTTTCTTCTGCTCCTGTGGAAAAGGCGGGTTTGTAATGTGTGTAGAGGGCAGTCAGATGACCCATGTGTCCGGTTGTCCATGCAGGAGAACATGCTGTTCTGTGACTCGTGTGACCGTGGCTTCCACATGGAGTGTTGTGACCCTCCGCTGATCAGGATGCCAAAAGGTTTGGCCTCATCCTCTGCTCCTCTTAACGTATGAGCTGACGCTTATGCCAGCCTGCTGCTCTCCTCTGCCACCTTGTTATCAAGAGGTTGAAAATGTTGTAATGTGCACAGGGAAACGCAGTCTGGGCTGCGTTATGTCCTGCAAGTAATGCAGTTTGTCTTGCAGGCATGTGGATTTGTCAGATTTGCCGGCCAAGGAAAAAGGGAAGGAAACTCTTACATGAAAAAGCAGCACAAATCAAACGGCGATACAACGCACCCCTGGGGCGGCCCAAGAACAGGTATGTGCAGTATGGCCTTTTATTAACAGTAGGGGGCTCTCCAGTGCAGTCTGCCATTTCTTTTTAAGGGTGAAGGCTCCCCATATAGCTCCCATTGCTTCCGGGTAGGAGGTTGGCTGAGTGTGTTGGCATGTTAAAAGGTGTTTAATGTATCGAATGACATTAAGTACTGCTGGTTTTCCGTCTTTTGTTTTGCATGCAGATATACGTTAAGTCCTTCAAGTCACAGCATGTTTGACAGGGAACTTTGAAATTTGTACTCCAAAATGGGAGGAGTGAAAGTGACTTTGTGACGTAGTACCAGGCCGTCATCTTTATCTGCTTTGAATTTTTTGTCACCTGGGAACTCCTATACACGTGTTTGGAAGCCTGATCTCAATTCATGGACAGCACAGCTAAAATTCTTGTGAAACTGTTGTAAACAAGCATCCAAAGCTGCAGTAAATGTTTTGGAATTAACATGCATTTGAATTGTCTATTATGTTGGACATATAAAATTGCAGAACTATCCTTTTTCAGACTGTATTCTTAACATAGTGGTGTTTTGTTTAAAATTGAGGAAAAATGGGGGGGGAGTAAGAAAATCCAGCCAAAAGTCATCCAAGTGGGGAATTGTTTTTTGTGGTGTGAAATATGGTGAAATAAACTGGCTTGGCACGGCATGCACTAAAGAGCATTTGAATCAGAGATGTCTCAGTGCAGCAGAGATCTGGTGCTCATGTGCTGGTAGTAATATAGGCATTGGATGTTTAGCCTGAGGAGCATCTCATTTTCATTGTTATGGTCAGCCTATTTAGACAGTATGCTTTCTTAAGCGACTTCTGGTCATCTTTACTTTTTTTAGAGAAAATAGTTTAATTAAAATGTCAGAAAATTCAAAAGAATACTAAAATTATTTCATAGTTACAGCCCTACAAACATCAGCAAGCAGCCTTTCACTCATTGACTTTTATTATTTGATTCTTTAAAATTTGCAAATGTTAAATGTGATATTTTTAAGAATTTTTTTTTTTTTTTTTTTTTTTTTTTTTTATGTGAATCATAGTAGGGGGTAAGAGTTACAAAGTAACCCTGCACCTTCTGACCTAAGGGATGTAGATAAACTAAAAATGTATCTATTAGAATAATTTTAACTAATTCTGTACAACCACATTTGGGCACCAAGAGAGATGAATAGACAGCGGGTATTGTTTCTTCTAATGTGCAAGCAAGAGGATATGAAATTTCATTTAACACAAAGGACATTCTTGTGACAGAATTAAAAATCCTACAAGTAACAACCTGGAAAAGAATCTCAAAATGAGGACATCCACTATGTACATCAATAAACGGAGCTTGCTGCTTTTTGGTGTGAACCTGCTGCCCTGGCATTCATACAGATAGCAAGATGATCAAAGGAAAAGGATCATCATATTGCCACTGGTTTTAAATGTCTGACGACCTTTTACAGTCCTCATAGCCCCTCGTATTCATGTGTATAAGGGGTCTGTGATACTTATAGCAACTACTTAATGGAACAGTACTCTGTTTTTGGAATGACTTCCTGCACCTGTGTGGCGTTTCAGCACTGACTAATCCCATGCTGCTTGCAGGTCGAAGCGCCCCTTCAAGAAGCTGCGTGGGCCAGGTGGGCGAGGCCGGCGACGGCGAGGTGTGGGAGGGGCAGACAGGCGCTCCCAGGGCTCCTCGTCCCCAGCCTCCTCGTCGGGCTCGTCCTGCGAGGGCTACCCCGGGGACAACCAGCTGCTCTTTTCCCTGCAAAGTGAAGACTCCACAGAGGGGGGGCTGCGCTTCAATAAGAAGACCAAGGGCTTGATCGATGCCCTCACCAAGTTTTTCACGCCCTCTCCGGATGGCCGCAAGGCTAGGACTGAGGTGGTGGACTACTCCCAGCAGCACCGGATCCGCAAGAAGGCAAACCGCAAGGGGGAGGCGGAGGACAGAACTGGAGGTGAGAGCCTCCATGTCCATCTGCTTTTCACAAGCTCTGCGCGCCACGGGCGGGCATGCCGCTGCTGCCAGAGGGCCTTCTGTCCGTGGGTGTTTGGCTCATGGCCCTGTCCCTCCCTCTCTGTCTCCCACAGACAATCAGGAGTATGGGAAGGAGTGGCATGATGACGACGATAGGCTTCCAGGCCATGAGAACCTGACTGAGAAGGACGTGGAACTTTTTAGACACATCCAGGAACTGGCACTACAAGTAAGGCATTCCCACAGTGACAGTTTTCATTAAAAATTTTTTTTGATTGTCCTGCACCCTTTCTCTGTAAGTGTTTGCACTCCTGTGTGCATAGTGTGGTGGGGGGAGGGGGTGCTGACGCACTCTCACTGGCTGGGGTGAGGTTGAAGGCGGACGCCCTCATTGCTGAGCGGCTGGGCCATGCTAGGGGAGCGGAAGCCCACATGGCTAGGGGGAGGGGGGAAGTGAGGCCAGAGAGACGACAGGGAAAGTCAGAAGTCGACGAGCTAGTGCCCAAAAACAGTAGCTAGATGTGCAAACAGCTGTGCTGGACTCCCAACTGGACCCTGCCTGAGGGCATCTGCCTGTCAGAAGGCATGGATCAGCTTGCGGTGCGAGCCCAGCAGCAGGTAACTGGCTGTCCCTGCTTCCTGTCTACGTTTGACCTCTGCCTGTGCATGTAATTGTGTTTTTCAGGGCTTCAGGCATCTGAAACATGCAGAGAGAGACTCATTTGTGTTTAACTACCTGTTAATGAGAGAGTTCGGAGGTTTAGCTTTTGCAAAAATGCTGAATTTCTATGGGATCTTGTTTGTTTATCCTCGGCTGATTTACTGCTATCTTTAAAGAGTTTGCTGCTGATCTCTCGCTTTGACAGAATCATGTGGAACGAAGTAGGAAGCATCTCATCTCTGCCCTCGCAGCTGTGTGTGCGTGTGTGTGCGCGTGTGTGTGTGTGTGTGTGCGTGCGCGCGTGTGCGCGCTTACGTGAGAGAAGGAGAGGGTGTCAGCGACAGCTTCTGCCTCAGACCTTGTGGTTACTAGCCTGTGAAACAGAGCCCAGCGAAGTGGCAGATGTTCAGTTTCCACTCAACACTCACCAGAGTGCTAATAATAATTCAGCAGGAGGCGTGCCCTGCATGTGTGCGTGTGTGCATGCGGCCAGGCTGGGGCTGCCAAAGCACAGTAATCCCTTATTTTGTAATCTGTCTGCCCCACAGTCTCCTAATCCCCTGTGAAAGCTCAGCCCTGCTTCTGATGTCTCTCTCCTGCACTTACAGAAAGTGGGTGTGACGGGGCCTCCGGACCCCCAGATGCGTTACCCATCTGTCATCGAGTTTGGGAAGTATGAGATCCAGACGTGGTACTCGTCTCCGTACCCACAGGAGTATAGCAGGTAAGCCATTGGGGCCCGGGTGCTAGAATCTGGGGATGCCCTTGCAGCTCCTGACTCTCTGGTTTCTACTGCCATTAGGTTGCCCAAACTGTACCTGTGTGAGTTCTGCCTTCGCTACATGAAGAGTCGTAGCATTCTGTTCCAGCACATGCGCAAGTGCACCTGGTTTCATCCGCCAGCCAACGAAATCTACCGCAAGGACAGCGTGTCTGTATTTGAGGTGAGGGGGTGCGCCTGCCTGCCGCCCAGTATCGTGCCTTTGAAGTTCTGATGGATGGGGGCAGCCGCATTGCAAGAGGTGAATGTTTCTCATTCCCTCACTGTTTATTTTTTTTGTCAGTAGATGTATAACTTAGCACCTGCAATTAATATGGTCATGTAGCCTAGACTCCAGTCCTAATCCAAACCCAGAGACCTATAGATCTAGACCACTGAGCTTCTTTTGGGACTCTAATAAATTCATGTTTTAAGATCAGATGACTTTTGAAAAGGCAAAGAGTGGCCAACTCAGCAGGGCTCTGTGGGTCTTGCTTGCAGTGTTTTGTCCAATAGTGTTAATAGCCATCGTTGTGCAAACCAGCAGAGCTGCAGACAAGCTATCAGGCAAATGCGCGGAACGTACCAGTTCATGTTCGAAAATGATACTTATGTAGACTTTGGTTGAAAACCATGACAATAACTATTTCTCGCTTTGCCATGAAGTTCCTGGGATCATAATTATGTGTAATATCTCATTCAAGGTTTGGGCCTCACTGAGGGTGATGGTTGAATAACTGGACCTCTGTGAATTGTAGTAATAGTAATGGTAGGTAATTCTAGTCCTGGCCTAGAATGTGTACTCTGCAGTTAAATGGCAGTTTTTGGTGAAGTTAATGCGCTGGGGAATTCTCTGGATTGGTTGAGTTGTAGGTAAACTGAAGTCTTTGGCATGGAAAATGACTAAGAATTGCTCAAATTGCCATCAGAGCAGGGGATCATTTGTTAGTCGGACTATTCAGCACCCTGAGTTTGCAGACACCTGGAAAGGTGTGCTGCACAGGTCAGAGAGACCAAGTTGGCTCTTTGTGAATCAGAAATAAGAGCAGATGATGTGTAAAATGCTGTTTAATAGAAGTAAGTAGATTTTACTTAAACATACTCAGCCAGTGACCATTGTTTTTTTTTTAGAAAGTAGCTTTCAGTGATCTGTGGGAAATTCCACCTCAGCAGATACTGTTCTCACTCTTCACAGGTTTACTACCTTGAAAACCCAAAAGGGGCGGGGGGGGAGGCGGAAGTGTTCCAGGATGTTGTCACACAGCTTTGTTAGCCTCTATGGCCGTCTGCTCTGCCAGTTGGCCTCTGAGGGCCAGGTCTTGCTAGGTGTCAGGACACGCATGAGTCCCTTCTGTGCAGTGCTCCACATCCAGTGCTTCCTGGGAGGAAATGACAGCTGCAGAAGGAACTGTCCCCTGCGCTACTTCCTGTTCCAGGTGGATGGGAACGTCAGCACTATCTACTGTCAGAACCTGTGTTTGCTGGCCAAGCTCTTTCTGGACCACAAGACGCTGTACTACGATGTGGAGCCTTTCCTCTTCTACGTCCTGACACAGAATGACAGCAAGGGCTGCCACCTGGTGGGCTACTTCTCCAAGGTGAGCTCTTCTCTTGCCCCCCTACAGCATTTATGATATGTCTCTATCATAATCTGACTATACTTAACATAAGTGCCTCATAAGAGGAGGAGAATCAGGACTAAACTAGCCACCAATATTCCTTTGAGTGAAAAGTCTTAAATCAGTCGTCTTCACATTGATTTGGTAAGAATCCCTTGTATTGTTGCGGCGTGGATGATCCTTTTTTTTTTCCTGTCTTTACACCCCCTCTACTGTTTCTAAACATAGTACCTCTCCGTTTCCACCAGGAAAAACACTGTCAGCAGAAATACAATGTGTCCTGCATCATGATTCTCCCCCAGTACCAGCGTAAAGGCTATGGACGCTTCCTCATTGACTTCAGTAAGGCAGCATTTTCTGACCTTCACATGGGAATGGGGCCCCTCATTGCTTCCATTCGTTGAGCTTTTTTCATTTACCCCCCCACCCCCCACCCCCAACAGGCTATCTGCTGTCCAAGAGGGAGGGCCAGCCAGGCTCGCCAGAGAAGCCGCTGTCAGACCTGGGCCGCCTCTCTTACATGGCGTACTGGCGCAGTGTGGTGCTTGAGTGTCTGCATGACCTGCGTGACCGGCAGGTCACCATCCGGCGCCTCAGCAAGGTGACGGGCATCTGCCCCCAGGACATCACCAGCACGCTGCACCACCTCAACATGCTGGAGCACCGCGGGGGCAGGTGGGCTGTTTCCTCATTGCACCGCTTCCTCATCTTGCGGCTCTGTGCCAAGCTCTCGGATCGCTCTCTGGGACTAGTGGGTCAGCCAGATGGCACGGCAGCAATGGTGTCCCGTTATCCAGCTTATCTCTGTCCACGCTTAGTACTGTAAAGCACCTGTAAATGACAGAAATCGCAAGCAGGATGCTGCCCTGAGACACTTAACATAGTCATCTGTCTGATGGGTGTATGTCAGCTTTCTATATTGATGCAGCTGCAGTTCTTCTCTTCATGTCCTTCGTGGTGACTCATTTTCTCTTGCCCCCTTATGTGCCTCAGGCTGGTCCTGGTGCGCAGGGACAAGCTGGTTTCTGCCCACATGACCCGGCTACGTGCTAATCCACGGCAGCTGGAGGTGGACCCAGACTGTCTCCGCTGGACCCCAGTGATTGTCACAAACACAGTGGTATCGGGGGATGATGACGAGGAAGAGGAGGATGAAGACGAGGGTGATGCGGAAGAGGATGGCTGCAAAGAGGTGTGGGGGCGTGTCATTGCCAGGGGTTAGAGAATCTTCGGTTGTGTCAAGGAAGTCTGCCCAGATGTTCCTGACCAATTTGTCTTGTGTGTGTGACAGACCAAGCCCACCCAGTCAGCTTCTCCGCTGTCCTGGACCACTGCACGCGGGGAGCGGGAAGACGGTGAGGAGAAGCGTCAGCCAGAGTTTACCACTGGCCATCCCTCTCCGGCACCCTCCCTAGTGCGGGTCTCGCCAGTGGCCCCTGAAGGCGCACCTCTTCCAACCAACGGGGAGCGGCGTGGACGGGGCCGGCCGCCTAAGAGCTGGCTGTGGGGCCGGGTGAAGGACTGCCAGCGGGGGCGCCCAAGGAAGATCCGGTTGGCCGAGGAGGGTTGCGATGATGAGATGGCTGATGCTGTGGAGGCTCGCATCCCCTCCCTCTCTCCTATCATGCCCATGTCAGAGAAAGAGTCGGAAGATGGCCCCGGCCGACCCAAGGAGATTCCCAGGCCGGCCACTGCACCTGCCCCTCGCAGCAGGGGGAGACCACCTCGCAAGAAAAGGGGGCCGAAGCGCCGACTGAGTGAAGGTCCTGGAGAACCCCCTCCTCAGTTGCCACTGGCTCCCCGGCTCAGCGAGCCTCCATCCAGCAGTGAGGAGGATGAGGATGAGCAGCACAGAGCCTGCTCCCCACCCATCCTGACCAAGCCCACACTGGGGCTCCGGTGTAAGGTACGTCTGTGTGGAGTGGGCTGCCGTGACCTGCTGTGTGGTATGACCCTGCAAAACGTTCTCTGGCAGTTTTAATAGAAATCACTGTGTTTGACCAAGTATACTTAGTAATCTCATTTTTTCCCAGAAGCCTGGGCGCAAGTGGCGTGCGCACCAGCGCATCCACCGCCACAGTAGCGTGGTGACCGAGACCATCTCAGAGACCACGGAGGTGTTAGATGAGTCCTTTGTGGATTCAGATGCTGAGAGGCCTATGCCCAGGCTTGAGGAGGAGAGCCCGCTTCGGCGTTATCCACCAGCCCGCACGGTGCTGAGACACATGGCCCCCCCAGCAAAGAGAGGGCGCCGTGTGCCCCTCACAGAGTCTGATGAAGAAGGTAGGTGCCCAGTTGCTCTTCATAGCTCTCGTACTGAAGTTGTGGGGCTATGTAAACTTAACTAGTGACTTAAGTTTACATAGTTAAGTTTATGAAGTTACTTCAGTCCTGGCACACCCATGCATTTCCTCCTCCCAGCAGAGGTGGTGTCACATAGGTTTGCATGGTAAAGACCTTAATGGCGATTTTTCACTGCCACCAAGAACCGAGCTGTACCACGAACTGGTGGTATTCCGTTGTACATGATGTGAGCTGTACCCGTGCTGACATGGCCCAGCTTACTGGTAGGGGCAATAACATGACCAAACCGGGCTGGTTGCTTCACCACCATCTGACTGGCCAAAATGCATGGAGATACCAGTGTTCTGAGCATGGATTATCTGAAAGGAAAAAAGGGTATATTTTCTATATTATTCATTATTAGAAGAATTGCATATTGCAATGTATTGATGCATTCCTGATAACTCAGAACTTGAAAATTTCATACATAAAGTATTATAGAACAGTTAAATCAAAAGGATTTGTAATGCATGATTCAAATTTACGCAAACGAATGTTAATTCCGCTACTGTTTGACGCTTGCATAACACGGTGATTCTCATAGATGTGCTAGGAAATTAGCACATACTAAATCTTGATGTAAAGCATCTTGTTGGTTTTACGTCACTGTCGCTCTCCAAACCCGGCAACTCCTTTACCAAGCCAACCTTTCTGTGTTGGAAAACCGAAGTGAGTTGGAACCGCACTGTAACTAGTCTCTCTTGCCAGTAAGACTCGGTTCGTGTATGCCAGTGGAAAAGCACTATAAGAGGCTGGGAGTTGGTGGCCTGTAGGCTCCACCACTGACTGCTCTACTGATGAGTTGCTTGTATCTGTTTTAGATGGCACCCCAGTGCTGAAGCCTATGACCACCCTGCACAAGCCTGAGCCTGTGCCTGGAACTGAGGGTGGTGTACCCACTGAGGAGGGGGCGGAACCCGCGCCCCTGAAGAAGAAGAAGGGCTGGCCTAAAGGCAAGAGCCGCAAACCGCTGCACTGGAAGAAGCGTCCCGGGAGAAAGCCAGGTGGTGGCGCCAACCAGGACACTGGAGAGGCACCAGGAGAGGTCCCTATGGCCCCAACCGCTGAGGAGCCACAACCCCCCAGAATTAAAATGAAGCCAGGCCGTAAACCAAGAAACTGCTACTTGCAGCGGGCCCAGGAGGAGGTAGCCAGACAGGAGCTGGAGAGGAAGCAACTGGAAGAGGAGGCAGCCGGCAGGCGGTCCAGGGTTGCTGACCGTGAAAGCCACAAGTGCAAGGACTCCGAGGAGGATGAGGAGGATGATGATGATGACGACGAGGACTACATGGACAAGCGAAGAGACGAGAAGCCTAGGCGTAGGGGACGGCCTCCAAAGAATGCATCCCTGCCACCTCCTGTCAGCAAACCTGCTGTTTCGGAGCCAGAGGAAGAGGATGAAGAGGAGGACGAGGAGGAGGATGAGGAAGAGGAGTTGTCCTGGTTACCAGAGAAGCAAAGTCGTCCTGCACCTCGGGCCCTCTCTGCAGGTCCCCGGGCTCCTCAGCCCCGGCTAGACGTGTCCGAAGGGACGGAGGAACGGGAAGAGAGCATGTGTGCTAACAAGAGCCTAGCTGTGATCACAGGCACCGGGGGACAGCGCATTGAGGAGCATGATGCTGATGACGAGGGCGACGGGCACCCTGGGGACAAGGCTGACGTCGGCAGCAAGAAGAGAGAGCCTCAGAACTCGGAGGATGAAGAAGATGACGATGACGATGATGATGATGAAGAGGAGGAGGATGAGGAGCCAGTCTCACGAATGCACTCTCCCCCTGTGAAGGAGGAGCCGCCAGGGGGTGAGGGTTTTTTAGACACCGGGGGCAGTGTGGCAAGGCCCTATGTTAACAAGGAGGAGGAAGAGGAGGAGGCTGGAGAAGAAACACGGGAGGGGAAGACTCAGGTGGATGCTCAGGACGAGCGGCGGCGGCGGGAGCAGGACGAGTCTGCGGCGGCAGCGGCAGTGGTGGAGACAGTGGCCATGTCTGTGCCCCAGGAGCCCCTGGATTTGCAACCGTTGCAGACTGAGGACAAGGCGGTGCTCCTGATCGAGCCCGAGCACCACCCGTCACACCCCCACGCGCACACCGACTTCAAGGAGGAGCTGGGTCACCACGCACATCACCACAGCAGCGAACTGGACCTGGAGACCGTTCAGGCCGTGCAGTCACTTACACAGGGTGAGGCTCAGGACGAAGAGGCTGAGCCGCACGGGGCCTACCAGGACTGTGAGGAGACGCTGGCTGCCTGCCGCACACTACAGAGCTACAGCCATGGTGAGGCTGAGGATGAGGCACTGGCACTGGTGGAGTGTGGGCCCTCGCAGCACAGCAGCCCGCTCCCCGGTGCCCCCCTCCCCCCTCTGCCCAGCCAGTCCGTGCGCTCTGTCAGCAGCCCGGGCCTGACACCGGGGCCACTGGAGTCCGGGCCGACCGGTGGGGGTGGCCCTGGGGGCGGGGGCGGGGGAACCAGTGGGTACAACCAGATCACACCAGAACACCCAGGCTCCCTGTCGGCCCCCTCGCTGCAGAACATGGAGACATCTCCCATGATGGACGTGCCGTCCGTGTCAGACCACTCACAGCAGGTGGTGGACAGTGGCTTCAGCGACCTGGGCAGTATTGAGAGCACGACTGAGAACTACGACAATCCCAGCAGCTACGACTCTACCATGGGCGGAGGCGGCGGCAGCGCTGGGGGCAATGGGAGCAGCATGGCCGTCGCTGTGGCTGCCGGGGCAGCACCCACCGCTGCCTCCACATCCTCAGGCTCCGCGACTCCATCCTCATCCTCTTCCCAGGCTGGCGGGTGCCCCTTCGTCTCGGCGGCCAGTTTGACGTCTTCCAGTGCTGCAGTCGGAGCTCCCCTTGGTCTGGGCAGCTGCAGCCTGATCCAGCAGACGGGGCCAGGGGCGGCCGGGGGTGGGGCCGGAGGTGTCCCTCAACCTCCTCCGCCGCCCCCCCCTCCATCAAACACCCCCGGCTGTGGCATCAAGTCTCCTCAGAGTTGTGTGATCGAGAGGCCCCCCAGTGCCAGCCAGCAGCCCCAGAAAAAGGTTCCGGTGCCCCAGCAGGCGCAGGCCCCCACTCCACAGCCACCGCCGGCGACCCCCCTCCCCCCGCCACAACAGCAGCAGGCCCTATCACAATGCAGCATGGGTAATGGTTTCGCCTCCACCCCTATGATCATGGAAATCCCTGAGTCAGCAGGGGGGGCAGCTAGTGGCCGCAGCCTTTATGAGCGCATGGGCCAGGACTTTGGGGCAGGCGGCTACCCCCAGCCCACGGCCACGTTCAGCCTGGCCAAGCTGCAGCAGCTTACCAACACCATTATGGACCCTCATGCCATGTCCTACTCGCATTCGGCTGCCGTGACGTCGTACGCCCCCAGTGTGTCGCTTTCCAATCCCGGACTGGCGCAGCTGGCGCCCTCCCCACACCCGCCGCTGCCCCAGGCGCAAGCCACCATGACACCCCCTCCCAACCTCAGTAGTGGCTCCATGAACCTGAGTTCCCCCCTGCTGCAGTGTAACATGCCGGCTGCCAACATCAGCCTGGGGCCTCCTCATGCACAGCGCCTGCAGGGCCAGATGGCCACAGTGAAGGGCCACATCTCCATCCGCTCCAAGGCAGCCCAGCTGCCCACCGGCTCTCCACACCAGCAGCAACTGTACGGCCGCAGCTCGGGACCTGTGACCATGCAGGGCTCCCCGCGGGCCCTGGCTGTGCAGCGCAGCATGATGCCCAACCTCATGGCCACGCCCACTGCATACAACTCCATGAACATGAACGCGCTGAATGCCATGCCGGCCAGCTACCGCATGCCACAGCCCATGATGAATAGCGGCTACCATGGCAACTCGCCGTACATGAACCAGCCGGCCCAGTACCCCATGCAGATGCAGATGGGTGTGATGGGGGGGCAGGCCTACCCACAGCAGCCTATGCAGCCGAATCATCACGGCAACATGATGTACACGGGCCCCTCACATCACAGCTACATGAACGCCGGCGTCCCCAAACAGTCGCCTTACATGAGCAGATGAGCGCCAGCCGTCGGACTCAGCGCCTTTATTCCATATCCGTGTAAATTAGCCCCCCCCCATGCCCCATGGCTAGAGTGAGGCTAAAACGGACGATGCCTGCTCCTGTTCCATGTCCTCATCCCCACGGATCATTTTCTTGACCAGGGCATGTACTTCAAGAGCTGCCGTGGAACTGGACCTCTGTGTGAGCCCTGGCCCGTTGGGATTGGACCCGGGGCTGCCCTTCCCCGCCCACATTCCAGCGCTCTGAGGAGCGGGCGTGGCGAGTGTCGGATCTGTCTGACAAACTGAGAAAGGAAAACATACATGGTTAACGTGAAATAAAACCATGCACACAATCTTTTAATTGACATAGGAAGCCTTACCTAAAAAAGACAACATTGTAGAAGGGACTATCTTTTTATATTTTTAAATTTCTGTTTTGTTTTGACGGTTGAAATGCTTGTGTGCAGTCCAACATCCTTTTAATGTTTTGGTTTCTGTGTCTTTGTGTGTTCTGGAGAAATGGTTCCCAGCAGTCTCTGTCCTATGCTCACGGGCCCTGCCGTGAGGTAGTGCTGTGGGGTGGTGCAAGGGTCATCGGAGGTGTGCCATAAAATGCCATCAAGTGTGGTTCGGTCCGAGTCCTTGTCTTCCTTGTACAACGGGAGAGGATGTGCTGATGCATTGTGGGACGTGCAGCTCAACACTGCCAGGTTACAGTGAGATCCCCCAAAACTGCATGGCAGACTGGAAGCAATTTTAGTTGGCCCTCGTGCGTCTCGCTGTGGGTGCGGACACTCCTGATGTCTGTGCCCTGATGACAGCAGGTGTTTGAAGCATGCAAGGATGTGAAGGAAGGAGAGCCATGTCTGACATCAGCCCAGCAAACGCTCCGATCCCTAAACGGACTCGGATCGGGTTCTTGGACATGCCACAGGACAGCAGCTGTGGAGGAGAGTGCTCAGCATGAGAGACCGCCATCCGTATGCGAGCCACCTCGTCTCCTAATTAACACCCCTTACACGGAAGATGGGCAGGCAGGCAGGGGCTCTGAGGGTACAGGCCGCCCTGTGTGGCTGCTGCGTCCAGCCTGGGGCATAGAGGTGTTCCCCGTGTTCATTGTTCAGTATTTGCATTCTGAGGAGGATCCTTTTCTTACAGACATGACCTCTCATATATTATTTGTGTGTTTTTATTTTGTTCTGTTTTCTCTGAATTTTATCAGACTGGGCAGCTTTCTTTTAGTACACAAGCTGACTCTTTTTGACTTTAGAAACCTATTGTAGAGAAAACGTTTTTTCTATAATATAAAAAAAACTCTGACATTGATATTGGTACTGTCATTTTTTCACTTCGGTTTCAGGAAAAAAAAAATAAAGGTATTTTTTAGCTTGACTTGGGTAATATTATTAAGAAATTCAAAACTAAAAAAATTACAACTCACTTTTAGTGAATTTAAGATGCCTTTAACCTTCCCATTCCATCCCATCTCTAGAGTTTTCTATCTTTGTGTAGTATATTAATGATATTTTAAAAAACAAAAGGAAAAAACAACTATCTAAAGGTCACTTAGCGTTCTTTTCTTTTGTTTTGGTTCCTTTGTGTGTGTATAGGACGACTTCCCTGCGTCTAAGAGGCATGTAAAAATGAGCTCAGTATATTTCTGTCTGTTTATATCGCTTCCCTTTTGTATCCTTTGTAATTGTACATGGTGAGTTGTAAGCTAAGAGAGAGAGAGGCGGAGAGCTCCTTCGCGCCTCTGCTTCGTCCCTGTATGTATTTCAACTTATACGTTTTTTCTTTCTTAGCAAGTACTTTCAAAGAACTCTGTACATTTTAACATAAAACAAAATAAATTATGTTGAGCCATTTCAGTAGTGATTGCACTTTTTGCTTGTTTCCCGTCTGATTCGACTAACACCTTGTGTAAAAAAACGTTTCAATAAAATACTTTTTTATATAATTTATGTAAGCCATACAGTGTATTATCTTGGTATTGTAACTTTGCGATACATAAAGTGTGGTGTATATTTGTTTGAAAAACCGGTACATATCAAATTATGTAAAAATAAAAAAAAAAAAAACCCGTGGACAAAGAGTTCACCCGCGCTCTTTAACTCTCCGGGAACTCTATTTAACGTGGTTAAATGGTTCCGAGCGGCGCGATCCCACAAATCTGATTTGGTTTCCCCTGCTACTCGGTTATCATTTTAAATGTATTTACTCTTCGTAACGAGAGATACTGATAACCACGAATAGTTCACTTCGGCAGTCCGGTGGGGAGCAGGTGCAGTCATTGTTATATCTCAATTATGCTTTCGCATTGCGATTCCGCCGTTATTTAAAATTCATAAATCTACCGTAAATGTTTCGACTTGAACTCATGCAGTAAAGCACTTGATTTTGAAATGAATACCTACAATCAAAAAGACTTCGGGGGTACCAATCCAACCTAAACAGTTGTGGCGCCCTTGCGCCTTTTAATGATCTGTTTTCCCCACAGACAACGACTATCATTAGTGTAAAACGTGCATAACGCTTTAAGAAAAGCAGTTTATAACGTTCTGTTCATGCTCGAAATCAGCATACACGTACACGATGAAATGTTAATTTTATGCAACCATCAGCCGCGCCAGCGTTTTTATTATATGTTTTTATCTTTCTTGTTTTCTGTCGACAAAAAGCCAGCTGGCACTTGTCTTTCAGCAAAGCAGTCTGGGATATGCGCAGAGGCGGTCGGCGTTGCGGGATATCCCGTTGAGCTCATGCTCTCAGGCGCACGTCCACAATGTGCCCGGAGCGGCGCCGCTATCAGCAGAGCTCAGCTCGTTCGTCTCAAAATGCGCGGCCGGCGAGGCGCGTCACAGCCGCGCACAAAATGGCAGAGCAGCTCCGCTGCCTAGCGGGCGGCCGCTGTTGCTGCGTTACGCGGCACAAATGCCCACTTTTCCTTTATACATATACTAGTATTACTCTCTGAACTATTATGTGGGTTGTTTTCTTTATTAATGAAACGTATTATAAAACGGCGCCACTATAGTTATCATTACAACCATTTGTTCTAAATCCAAACGCATATTATTAGCCTTCATATAAATACTACAATTAAGGTGCAGGTTGAAAAACAGCTCTCTTATGATTCCCGACGCTCAGTATTAGCCGGTCATTTTCGATTTTCTATGGTGCCTGATGAATTTTGGTGCATCGGTTTTTTACGAGGTATGTTTATGGTAGATATCACCCCTGGGAAAAACATAATCTCTGTCATATCTTATACTGATACTCACTAATAGCATGCTGTTTTGATTTATGCACTCACTTCATACAACCTCTTAGATAGTGGTGTGTCTATATATATATATATATATATATATATATATATAGAGAGAGAGAGAGAGAGAGACGGAGAGAGACACATACACACACGGTGAGCAGTGCGACGTTTAAAGATACTCCTGAGTTGCCTCGGTCATTATTCCTTGATATGAATGGTGAAAATTAGACCAACTTGTGTTCAAATAGTCATTCTGCTGTACGTCATTTCATTGTATTGTACCCAGTTAGATCAATTTGTTGCCATACAGGTAAGTTAAATAATTTCCCAGCTGCATCTACATTATTGGTATAGGTAGGTTTCCAACACAGTGGTTAATTTGTCTAAGTTGATTTTTTCGACCATTTTTTAATGTATTATTCGACTAAACCGGAAAAAAAGTTAAATACATAAAAACCAATCTACATGCTTTGTGCTTTAAGAACTTGAATTTATCCCTAAGCCTGGCTGTGATGTCCAGCCCTTCCCGGTCTGTGTTTCCCCAGTGGTTCCCCGCAGGCGGGGCTGGGTAGCAGCCACGCCT
>JAAGVU020000040.1:21343738-21368792 GCA_011763525.2 Mormyrus iriodes
TAGGCATAACGGGTTAGGAAAACACACTTTGTACCCAGGAACAAAATAAAAATAAAAATTTGTTACATAGTGTTATAAATAACTGGGTACCGACTCAACTGATGCAAACCTGCTGCCTCTATAAATGTATCAGGCGGCAGGCACCTCTGCAGTCAATGGGCTTCCGGTTCCTCTGACCGTTAAAAACGCTTGAAAATCGGGTTTAGCGGAAAGTTGATCCTTAAGTATGTGTTCCGACAAGCCACCTAAACAGGTGTGTATACCTGCTTTCCCAAAGGCGTTTCTTTGTTTGCACACCACCTGACATTACTGGCCCCCGGCCATAAATCGCTTTTTTGGATTCCTGGATGTCAGCAATTTTGTTAACAGAAGGCGACGGGTTTAACGTGACTCAGTGGGCATTTTTACTTTTAGTAATCATAATTAATGAAGGGATCCCGAGAGCTTTCGCTTCCAAGAGAACAATACCATGATTGTATACCAGCAGGGGAGTAGTCGATACAGGATGTCTATCTAATAAAATGTAACTCCTTGACTATAAATACAGAAAGACAAAAACCTATGTTTAACTTGCTGGTCTTATCTCACTAGTCCCACAAATCGCATAAATGATTATTGCTGTACTGCGGTCTAACGCTTCAATACAAACCAATCCCAGAGCCGGATATACCGACGGCTGGCCAATAATCTTCGACATCCGCGCCCTTCACCAATACTGGTGAGACAAAGGCGGGTATTCCTGCCACTTCCTGTCGATCATTGATCATGCTGGACGCCAGTCATCCAATCACCGTCCGAGTCGTGGTGACGGAGAAGGAAGCAGCGAGCCTCCTGTTGGTGTTTCATTCAAGGGATAAGAAAAAAGAATCGAAGCCTCCGGCCGTGGGTTGCAGGTGAGTAAGCCTGTCTGAACGCATGACTCGGCCGCAGCCGATTCAGGGGTACGACATACTGACGGTGGCATTTCTATGGGCTCCATAACCAGTGAGTATGGAGATCTGGTGGGGGAGGGGGATAGCGGGATCCCTGTCACAAGACTGTCGTATGATGGAACACAGGGAGAGAGATCAGGATGTACTGTTAAGATGCGAATTAAATCAGTTACCAAGTATCCTGGGTCAAAAGTGCATATGTGTGCTGAAAAAGTCAGAGAAAAGCATCTAGGGCACACAATGACTTTGCCTGTGACATTTTACCTCCATCTCGAACATGATAGTGCTGCCGCATATAAGATGAGGACGTATCAGATGTCTGTCTTTTTCTTGCCCTTTCCTCCCTACCCCCTCCACACACGCGCACGCACACCTACCCACCCACGCGTCACCTACTCCTCTGTTCTAACAGACCGAAACGCAAACATCACCCTGTAAAGGTGATTGTGTTGTGGTTGACTGCCCTCCGAATTCAGGATCCCTCAGTCAGCCTCCTGCCTGCCCCCATCCCATCGCAGTCAGGATGATCCACAGTCTGTTCCTGGTCAACTCCTCGGGGGACATCTTCCTAGAGAAGCACTGGAAGAGCGTGGTGAGCCGCTCTGTGTGCGACTACTTTTTCGAGGCTCAGGAGCGAGCAAGCGAGCCGGAGAACGTGCCCCCTGTTATCCCCACGCCCCACCACTACCTCATCAGCGTGCTGCGTCATCGTATCTACTTCGTCGCTGTCATCCAGAGCGAAGTGCCACCCCTCTTCGTCATCGAGTTCCTGCACAGGGTGGTTGACACCTTCCAGGTGTGTGCGTGCATGTCACAGACTGCCCGCTTAATCTATTCTTCTGCTGGTTCCTTTTGCATGTTAACTGTCTGCCGCTGCTATGGACTGCAAGCCTGGGAGGTATTTGTACTCAGTGGGACTTCCTTCATTTCCTAAGCTAATTTCTCTGTTGCACTTTTTGTAAGTATTCCTATAATTCCTGTACATATTCCTATAATAACACAGCCCTGAGTTTCTAGTTATTTCACTTTTCTGTACTGAAATCCTCATGTTTGACTTTATAAAGTGCAGGCACTATTTATTTCCAAGTGTGAGCCTTTTTGCAGTGGTCTGCCTGCCAGTTTGAGTTATCCACGCTTTTGTTTTTGGTCCCAGTCCCCTGCATGTGTGGTCATGTCACCAGACCCTCTTCCTGTTTGACTGTTCCTAGGTTTCTCCTCTTCTCACAGGTGCCCGTTTGCATGTCAGACATTCATGTTCTTTAGATTGTGCCCCCCCCTTCGTCAGGTCTGGACCTGCTTTAATGGAGTCTGTCCACACATGCACGCTGCCACTAACTCCTATCTCCACCCCCCACCCCCGATCAGGACTATTTTGGGGTTTGCACAGAGGCAGCCATTAAGGACAACGTGGTGGTGGTGTACGAGCTGTTGGAGGAGATGCTAGACAACGGCTTCCCACTGGCCACTGAGTCCAACATCCTAAAGGAGCTCATCAAACCGCCTACCATCCTTCGTACCGTGGTCAACACCATCACAGGTGTCCTCAGCGTGTGGGGGGGCCGAGTCACATGGTTTTAGTGCACATGGTGTGTGACGTGCGTGTCGTGAGCAGAGAATGTCATGTGTTGCTGGGTCTGCTCTCTTATTCCCCTGGGATGCAGGCAGCACCAACGTGGGGGAGCAGCTCCCGACTGGACAGCTGTCTGTGGTGCCCTGGCGACGTACTGGCGTGAAGTACACCAACAATGAGGCATATTTTGATGTTGTGGAGGAGATCGATGCCATCATTGACAAGTCAGGTATCGCCACGTTCATGATTAGCCACCATTCCCTGCTGCAGTCATTCACAATAGTTGCATTACTATTTATGTGTGACATTAATATCATGTTCATCACGTGAACGTTTTGCTTGAAAAAGGTGTTCATTGTAAGAAAGTAGCCTTAAGAGAGCTGAAATCCATCCATCCAACTTCCAATCATATATACCACTACAGGGTCATGGGAAGGGGGCCTGGAGCCTATCACAAAGGGCACAAGCCTGGGGCTCACCCTGGAAGGGATGTCAGTCTATAGCAGGGTCACAAATACTCAGATCTATCCACACTGAGCAACATGAGGAGAACTGAAAACTTAATGAACACAGTGGAAACAAGATTCAAACCTCCCACTCCCCCGAGGTGCCCACTGAACCACTGCATAAATCATCAGAGATGATCCAAACCATTAAGGTCTAATAGAAGAGAATGCATGTTAAAATACACTGTTGGTGTTTTACATGGAAACAGTGAGTGACTGCGGGTGTTTATTTCATTATGGTTCATGCCAAGAAGCTCCCTGAGTTTGTGAGGGCCTCCTTCTCACTGCCTCTCCCAGGTTCCACCATCACAGCAGAGATCCAGGGTGTCATCGATGCCTGTGTGAAGCTGACAGGAATGCCCGACCTCACTCTCTCATTCATGGTGAGCCCCCCTATCCCCTCACAGTGGCTGCTGGGTATCTGCATTGTCTCCTGTGTGGGCTTCACCCTCATCCCCTCTCCCAGAACCCGCGACTCCTGGATGATGTCAGCTTCCATCCTTGCGTGCGGTTCAAACGCTGGGAGGCCGAGCGCATCTTGTCTTTCATCCCCCCTGATGGGAACTTCCGATTGCTGTCCTACCACGTTAGCTCTCAGAAGTGAGTACCAGCTCACGCTATTATGGATATCAGGTCCAGTGCAGACTAATGCCAGTATAGGTATCAGGTCCAATGAGTACCAGGTTCACATCAGTATGGGTGTCAGGTTCATTGAATACTGGTTCATGCCAGTTCAGATATGAGGTCCAATGAGTACCAGATCATGTTGGTACCGCTGTCAGGTCCAATGATTAGTATGCTCATGCCAGTATGAGTGTCAGGTTCAGTAAGAAACAGACTCAAACCAGCACAGGTGTCAGGTTCAGAGAGTACTAGACTCACACCAGCACAGGTGTCAGGTTCAGAGAGTACTACACTCACAGCAGCACAGGTGTCAGGTTCAGAGAGTACTACACTCACACCAGCACAGGTGTCAGGTTCAGTACACCACTATGGACCTGTGATCAGTATCATATGTCCTGAACCTCCCACTTGCTTCCAAGTTTGTGAGATTAAATAAAGACATTGACTCTTGGTGTATAGTTTCTAGTTCATGCCTCTGACTATATTCCGTCCCTGTCACCCTTTGTGGGGTGCAGCCTAGTGGCCATTCCTGTGTACGTCAAACACAACATCACTTTCCGAGAGGGCAGCAGTCAGGGCCGGTTCGAGCTGACCCTGGGCCCCAAGCAGACGATGGGCAAGGCTGTGGAATCTGTATTGGTGAACAGCCAGCTACCCCGTGGAGTCCTCAATGTCAACCTCAACCCTTCTCAGGGCACCTACACCTTCGACCCCGTCACCAAGGTATCTGCTCTGCCCCTGGGAGCCTCCTTTCTATGTTTATGTGTAAACAGTATGAAACATCATACAGTGTTAATATGCAGGCGGGGTTATAGTGAACAGCCAATCAGGATCTTACTCCGTTTACTGTGGGTTTGAAAGTCTTCCCTCACCCAGCATTACTGGATCCTACAGGACACAAGGTAACGCTGCATGTGTTTTTGCCCAGCTGCTGTCATGGGATGTGGGGAAGATCAACCCCCAGAAGCTTCCCAGCTTAAAGGGGTCTATGAGCCTGCAGGCTGGAGCCTGCAAACCTGACGAGAACCCCACCATCAACATCCAGTTCAAGATCCAGCAGATGGCCATCTCAGGTACTGGTGGAAGCTATCGTCCAATGGGAGGAGAACCTTTCTGCATCTGTTACACAGATCCACACACAAACGTATGCAGGAGAAAACAGCAGCCTTTGAGGGAGGGACACAACCATCATTCATCCAATTGTTAAGGCATCTCTCTGTCATGTAATCTCACCTCTGTGTCTTTCTCCAGGTCTGAAGGTGAATCGGTTGGACATGTATGGGGAGAAGTACAAACCCTTCAAAGGTATCAAGTACATGACCAAGGCGGGCAAATTTCAAGTTCGAACATAGAGGCCAAGCCTCATGGCACTGGTGACCCCAAACCGGCACCGTGGTGGTGGGGGGGGAGCTGATTTCTCATGCCTCGGGGTCAGTTGATAGTGTTATTGGAAGGATGGGTGACACAACACACAGACATTTCACGTGGAGCAGTTTGTGCAGCCAGATGTGTGAAGATTTGTCTAAGTATCATTACCTTTAAATGCTCATGTCAGACCTGAAACAGACCGTTCTTGCCTCCCTGTGCTTTCGAGGCTGGTCTCGCTTCTTTTGACCAATCCTATTTAGGAATATTCCTCTTTGTTTCCTTCACTCAACACCTTGTCTCCATCTCCTGTCTTTTCTGGGTCTCCCTGTCCCCTCCTTCATCAGAGCCCCCATGCACAGTGCAGTGTCCAACGCCCTCCGCCCCCACCACCACCGCTTCTGTTACCTATTCCTGTCTTCTAACTGAGATAAACTCCCCATGTTTGTCTCCGACACTTGGGTCAGAGCGCCGGTGCCTTGGCCCAAAGCCAACTGTTTATTTTTCTGTTCCCTTTAAATTTCACACCACTTAAAGAACATTACTATTAAATAAAATGTAGCATGTCTCTTTGCTCTCCCCCAATCAGTCTTGAGACCCTCCCTGGTTCTGAGTCCATAAACCCAGCTCCCGTCACATGCAGGTTGGGCAACTGACATTGGGACCAGTCAAACTGGGATTGTTGCTATGGTTTTGATCCGTGTTTCCGTTTCCCCAGTTGGACCCTCTATTATTTATTGCGTGATATTGTACCTGGACAGCACGTGTGCTGTCGTGTTTTCATTTGTGTCCCCGTGTGTGTGTCACATCGGTCCTAGTGTAGGTTTACAGTGCTGTGATAATAAAGACATGGTAAATGAATCTGATGTGTACGTCTCATTCCTAACAGGGAAACATATGGGGGAATGGGAGGAAATCAGTCACAGAACTGCAGATTTTATTACTTTATTTATATATTTAATTCTGTATTTTACCTTCTCATTTCAGTAATTTAACTTTTTTATTTGTCCACAATCATTTATTTGGGAATTTAGCTTTTTTTTGTTCTTTAGGAAAAAAATGGACGATTGCACGTCAAAGATATAAATACGAAGACGAGAGCCTTTTAAATTCTTATTATTAATATAATAATAAAATAATAATAATTATTATTATTATCAGTAAAGAGGGGGAAAGCTAGTACGATTCCAAGGGGCCATAAAAAATCTGGATCTTAATTGAATTGGTCTGGGTTGGGGAACCAATATGATAAGCTTTCATGGGGCCCAAAATCTCTAGCGGCAGCCCTGACTATTATTTTTACTATTACAATTGTTGTTGTTTGCACGTAGTTTCTTTGAAAATGGATGGAGGATTTGATGATTTTTTACTATACCTTTGAATGTTTTAGGCGCTGGAAACCCGGTACGTGTTCCAATATACAGACGTAAACCTTACATACCATAATGGCGGATTAATTCGCCGTAATTGCTACCGTGTACTATAGGAATCTCCTAATCTAATTACAGATAAATTGCTTAAGAAAGCATTTGTTTGTTTCATATTCACCTTTTTATATCGAGTTTTGCCATTAAATGATTTTTTTCCTTATTCGGTGTTATAAATAGAAGTAAGCATATATTTAGCAAACCCAGTAATAATCGTTTCTCTTCCAATAGCCAGATATCAACTATTTGTTGCATCTCTTACAGTTACAGTTTATTTTTCAAATGTGAAATAATCGGAACAACATAGACCTTTCATTTTTTAAATATTTAAAACACCTTTATTATGTATTATTGTTTATTGTTGTTCATATATATATATATTTTTTTGGCAGTGTGACTTAAACAGCTGATGTCGCACCTAGGCATAATATTAATACTTTTATTTCAAATATCTGTTATTTTGTAAAATGTGAAGGCGTTAAGTATTTCTGCATCTCTGAAAGGCTTTTTAGAATTAAATGTACATTCATTAATTGAGCTGTTTGTGACAACATTCCTTTGTATAACTCTCTTTTTGAGATGTTATCAGACAGGTTTTACAGGCACCTCATCGTTACATTTAATCGCCGCATTTCCCAGTACCGAACCCAGCCAACGGCCCACACACCCGCCCCGTCACTGCTGAAATTTTGTGAGTTTCCAATATCGGTGTGCTATGACTAACTTCTATACCTATAGAGTCAAGAAAGAATCGTTTAAATTAGTAAGGTAAGTTGTCATATTCGAAAAAGAATTAAGAAATTGATAAAAAAAAACGATTATTAAAGACAGCAATAAGCAGAATTTGGTGTACGGTTACATTCAGTATCAAACTCGGCGCCTTTTTCAGCATCTTAAAGGTGGAAAACCCTGGAATGCTGGAAAAGCCTCAAGTTAGAGCATCTGGCGTTACCGCGTGAGATATTTGTTTTTATCATTTTGTCTAAGTAAATTAATGGTGTAGATTACAGTCAAACGTTCACATTAAAAACAAAAATTTTCAGTCTAAACCATGATATTACTGCACATTGTTACAATGAAAATAACTTACATATTATAAACACGAAAACAGGTGTTAATTTATATATTTTTATAAGAAATAAGAAAAAGTCTAACCTATATATACCAGGGTTAAAGTAATAGGTTACTTTAAATATGTATATTTTATAAATGCATAGGCCTATTTAAATAAGTTTATCAGAATAATACCAAGTTAAACGTCGTTTCAAAAGCGTAGGCTAATTTATGGCCCAGTCTGATTGTCGTGTTCTCCTACCCTTATAGAGATCTTTTTCATAATTAATTTATTGTGCTTATTAAATTTTTTAATACGCTATTGTATATGGATGTCAGAATTAAACCAGTTTGTTTTTTAAATGACAGCTGTCGTCCAAAGTTAATGACGTGATGTGGTGAAGCAAATTAACCCCCTCGCTCCAGCATGCCGATCAGACTCCACTCCGCGATTTCCTGATCACTTTTACCTCTTTTCAGTAACGTTTTTCCTCTTCAATTCTTCCTCCTCCTCTTCTTCTTTTAACTCTAAGGAGACCTCAAACCTTGAGCGAAACAAGAAGCACAACTTTAAAAAAGTGTTTTAGGCTTCAGATTTTTTTCCACGCGTTTTCTGCTGTATTCTTGTTCACTTGATTTTCCGATATGACATAAGGAAACCATGAGCATGTGGTTACTTTGGCAGCGCGCAGGCTTTACTTTAAACATTCCTTAAATATATTTGATAATCAGATCTGCGCACGTATTTGACTGGGGAATTAGGGGCTGAAGAGCTGTACACCTTTTTCACCATAGTGAAGTATATGCACTTTTCAAAATTAATAGATTTTTTTAGGAAAGGAAGCTTCTCCTCTCGACATCCACCCTTTAAAACTTGGTACGTATGCACGTTTCGACATGCGGTAATTTACATTCTTTTACTTCTGTCTCTTGTGACAATCGGCGTCCAGCCCGCGGGTCCTTGCCAAAAGAAATCTCTATGTGTATTCCCCCGAAGAGAAAGTGGATTGTTTCCTACCAGCACGGCAATTAGTGCAATACACATGCTGGCTTTTAAATTAACCCTAAAGAGCAGAGACTGCTGAGCTTAGTGCGGACGTCGCCCGGTCATTGTTTTCCATGTTTATGTTATGAAATGCCTATATATATATATATATATATATATATATATAATAGGGTAGTATTGGTGCGTCGCTTTTTATATTTGCTTAATGAGGTATACGTTTGTTTTAAGGAATTATAATGTGTGAAGCCCCCCGGGGCGAAATTTTCGGAAAGTTGGGTGGGGGTCCTTGTTGATGTGTCGATTTTCTTTCTTCAGTTAGAAAAACTGTTGCTGATGAATAAACAGTTGTTGCTCCTGGGTGATAAAAGCAGCGGCCCCGCACCCCTCCCCCCTTTGTACCCTCTTTCTGGCGGCATTAACCCCGAGCCGGACACCGGCTCTGATAGAGCCACGTGCGAGTCGCGGCGCGCGTAACCTGCCTGTCACATTGTGTCGTCGTGACCGCGCTTTGCGGGTGTCATCCGAGGGTCTAAATAATCTTCAGACAGCAAGGTCACGTATGTGTGATCTGCAGACTCGTTCTCTACTGAGTGATCGCTCGTTCATGCTATTCTCAAAGGTTAAAATCGACTACTGCATGGCGTTAACTGCAAATGGAATGAAAGGCATGTGCGTTTTCTGCCGAGCCTACAAGTTTAGGGGCTAGTGGTTGTAAGTCACGGAACTGAAAGATGAGTAAATGTGAATAAACGCACGTCCAGTTTCCAGCGCTGCGCGGCTCAGAGGTTTCCATTTAAAGCCCGGTTTTCTGAGCAAACGTGCCGTTTACTGTAAACTTTTCTACGATCCTAGCTTCTGCTTTGTCACATTATCGAGCTGGGGAGGTCACATTTACCGCATGCGATGCCAGTGCATGGTAATACCAGGGTAACGCAGCTGTACACCCACCAATCGCACACGGGTACCTGAACCCCGAGGTAACCTAAACTCCACTGTGGAAATAAGACAGCAGCGACCGCGGTAAATAATGCGACTTTATTGACGGCTGACTGAAGCCCGGTGCAGTCGAACAAAGAGCCTTCCTTTCTCATGCAAAGGACGGCAAACAAAGCCTTCCTGCCCTGGACACGCCATTAGAAGACCACACTTTCTCAGACTTTGCACGTTCAGTTTTCATTTTGCAGTATGAAAAAAAAGAATAGATTTCTGTCGGTTTTAACCCCTAATAATTTGAGATCTAACGTTATATAGGTATTGTCACAAAAGCTGTTCCTGCATTCCTGAAATACATTTTATATATTAATAAAATTACTCTCTCCTACAGCAGCTGCAGTTTCGTGTAATTATTAGGACAGTGGCCATTTGTTTAGACTTATATTCAGAAGGTTGCGTGGTTGGTGCCCAACCCGAAGGAGCTGTCTGATATTCTTCCACTAGTATAAAAGGTCACAGTAGGTTTTCAGGGTAATGATTAGAACCCCATTTCCGGTTGTTTCCGCAGAGCACTATCTTGAATGGTGTAACCCTGCAGCAGATGCATGGCAGTCCTGCCCTCTCTGCCTGTCCTGTTCCTCAGCGGGACTTGGCCCCACACCCCCGGTTTATGCTGGGGAGGCTCCTGGTGACCCCGGCAGATGATGCCCCCCATACCAGTGAGTGTGTCCACCCCAGCATTCCACAGTCTGCGGCCAGCCGGCGCTGTGGCCACTACTAGCCTTTAGTGAAAGAAGACTCCATCTTTGCTGTACTGTGAAATTCACCCTCACACGTGGCTGCCCATCAAACAGACCGCACTACATTCCCAGTGGGCTGTGCCAGGATAGTACCCTCCGACGCTTTGAGCGCGGCCCCTGTCGTACCCTTTCGTCTGCACTCCCCAGGCCGGAGGATGCACAAACCTGGGGGGAGCCTAGGCAACCCCCAGCCGGACATTTATGACTTCTCTCTGGAGGGTGAAGACCCCAAGATCTTCCTGGGGGCTGGAGCAGCGGGGAGAGCGTCCCCGCTTGGAGAGTACATCTGGGCGGAGCACCAGCAGGGTGGCTTGTTCTCCCTCCAGCCCCCCTGTCCCGAGGGCCCCCCGGAGCTGGGCGCCACACCGAAAAAGAAGAGGAAGAGGTGCGGCAGATGCGAACCCTGCCTGCGCAAGGAGAACTGTGGCAACTGCAGCAGCTGCTTCAACCGCAAGGTGGGACACCAGATCTGCAAGCTGCGCAAGTGTGAGCAGCTGAAGAAGAAGACCGGAGCCTGGGAGGTGAGGGGGTGGGGGGGGCACCGGGGGCATGAGGGGAAACATGGCAGCTTGGTGGCTAAGGACGGGGACACACACAGTTCAGAAACCACACACACTTCGGAGGGCACATACAGACACCCACACACACAAGTCTGCAGGCACACACTATTTGGAGGACAGACACACACTTCTGAGGGTATACACACACTTATAGTGGCCATACACTCATGCACTTTTGAGGACACATACACATTTCTGAGGTTACACACAGACACCCCCATACACAATTCTTCAGGCACATATACACTTTGGAGGGCACAATCACATACTTCTGAAGGTGCATACTATTGAGAACACACTTCTCAGGGCACTTACACTTCTTAGGGCATACACACACACTTTGCAGGGAACATGCACAGGGCACACTTCTCTGGGCACATACTTACTTCTGAGGGCACACAAAGACACACTTCTGAGAGACTGCCGGGGCAATTAGCGGTGGAGAAAATGGACTTTGTGAACAGAAAGCCAGAGATTTGACTCCTTGATGGGGGTGGGGGTGTTAGCGTCTCCTCGTGTGATGAGGGTTAATGTTCTCCAGATGCTGTGGAGGTGGCCATGTGGTCCTATCGGTGCTTCACGATTCCTTTCCAAACCTTCCTTCCTGCTAATCACTGGCACTGGGCAGTGCTCACCAGAAGCTTGGTGAATGGTTATGTGTCACAGTTATCCATTGCTATTGGATGGGATACCTGATCATATTTGTGCCATATGCTGTAGTCATTGGAATTTAGGGCGGGCCTTGCGACTGTATGCTGTATGCTCCAGAGAGAGAGCCCGGTTTCGCACCGGGGATACGGGCCAGGCAGTTAAGATGACAGGTTCCCCATGTCCCTTCCTCTCCAAGGTCATTGTGTATCCATGCCTGAATTTGCCAAGCAGCTTTGTGGCTTTGGCAGACTCCTGATGGACAAAAGTAGAAGCATGTCACCACAGTCACATAAAAATAACTAACTGTTGTGCCATCGACACCCTAGGCAGATGTTGCTTTGCATCATTCTGTAGTTTCATATTAAACAGGTTGTAAACTGAAACAGTTTTCTGCCATATTGGATGTGACTGACTGTTGTGAATCTTTAAGGAAACATTAATTGCAGGTAAATGAATGGAACAGAACATCTTTTGAGCTCAAAAAGTCTAGCTGTTAGGAGATGACCTGAACTGCCACATGGGGCTGATGTCAGACCTCCAAGCAGAGGCTGCTTGTTTTATTTAAGCATTTCCTCTCCCTGCTGTTGATCCCCCAGCTGCATTGTGTAATGCCAGCTACACGTGGTTTCTTTGGAGAAACTGAGGCCACAATCAGCGTGAGCAGAGCACAAACCGCCACCCCGGCACTCAGCTTGCCGCCACTGGGGTCCCTGGCCTCTCCCTCTCCATCCCCACAGAGGCCATGACGGCTGCTTTTGGTCTGTGGCATCACTTCTTGACGTCTTTCCTGCCTCAGTCGGCTTTATCTTAAGTCAACAGAGGCGAGCATTGGTTACTGTCGTCTGTTTGGGTTTATTTGTAACATGAAGCCAATCAGCATTACCAACGGATCAAACTGACGAGACAGAGGTGATGTTACACCTGTGAGGGTCATCAAAAGGTCAAAGGAGGCTGCTCTTGATACACACACCCATTACCTTTAGGAGTGATAATCACCACTAGGAGTGATAATCTCCTCTAGGAGTCATAATCACCTCTAGGAGTGATAATCACCCAGCAGGCACTACTGAGGTCTGTGTGTCCATTGTGCCGGGGAAGGGAAGTGGCTTGTGGAGAATCCACCCAGCCACGTGCCCATGTGACCTTGCAGGTGAGCGTGCTGGTGTGTCAATGACCCATAGAAAGCCTTTGTGTGTGTGAGGGTCAGCATAAGCAGACGCAGGCACTATGTGCTTTATTATTGTGATTCTTGGCTGATGTCGTGTATGTGAAGGTTCATAGACTAAACAAAGAGAAACAGTATCCCCCAGCCAGCCAGGAGCCCCACAGATCTGCTCTAAAACACAACTGTATACTTCCTCAGTTTGATACCTCTCTGCACAGTGTCGGCATTTTCCATTTCTGCATTTTGCTGGAGAAATTCATTTTGTACTCAAGAGCTAAACAGTGGACCCCCCGCTGGGGCTTTGGAACAGTAGCATTCGGGCTGCACCCGGGGTGCTGAGGCTGGCTTACACGCTCCAGGGAGGAGCTAGACAGTTGGGGAGGGGGGGGGCACAAGTCCTGGAGATTGATCTGCTGTCACCATTTCTGCTGCTGACGGACGGGGGTGGAGCACTCGCTCGAGACGGGTCAGCAGAAAGGGGAATGTAAATAAATACATGGTGGGGGGGGGGGGCTGAGGAAAAACAAGGTGGGCTGAGGAGATGGCAGGAAGTTCCCTCGCTCACAGGAAGCTGGTGGGTGCTCAGGGAAGCTCAGGGGACACACACATCAGAGGAAGCTCTCTCCTCAAGGAGGGCTCTCCAGGAAGTATTGCACCTCAGCCTCCCTCCCTCAATGCCCTGGGTGCCTTTGCTCTCATAATATCCTCTTCATGCAACTTCCTTCTGGAGGTTCGATTCTTCTCAGGTCCAACGTTTCTGAGCTGAAGGGCTGGTTTGTGTTAACTAATGTTTATGGTGTGGTACTAAAAATGAACTCTGCTGTGGACTCTTGAAGGAACCTGCACAGAAATCAATCATAGAGTTTAATTGTTACATTTACTTTCTGTTTATTGCTGGTTTGAGCACAAATCTGCATGTATCTACAAATCTTAAGCCTTGCTCAATGTGTAGCTAGGAGTGCAGTCATCGGAGGTCAATCACTGTGAACACACGTCACGGGAATTCTGCTGTTATTCCCAGGGCACAGTGCATCGTTCTCTTCCCACAGGCTGGTCTTTTTACCGTCAAAGTTGGAACGTGATGTGAATTATGCAGCCGTCCAGGTAATTACCTGTAAAGTACACTGTAAAATGGACCCCTGCTGGGATATAGCTGTGAGAAGCCATGCACCAGGAGGATGGAAAGTGTGAGATGGTGTATAGGTGCGACACCGCTGTCCTGCTCATCGCGGTTGTGTGGGGGCATTGTTTTCAGGGAAAGCCTGTCATTTTGAGTCTGACTGTGGGTTTTTTGGAGGCAGGGCCTCCCCCCATAGGCCGGATGAGCAATGCCACACAGGACAGTTTTGGAAACTGCACTTTGTTCCAAAGTTAGCATGGCGCTTCCTGTGGATGGCTGGCTGGGTTCACCGTCACATTGTAGGAGTCTGGGAGGCTGGTCACATGACCTGTGTTTGTAAATAGCCTTTCAGCTTCAGTGTGAGCTAAGCATGACCGGGGGCCTGTACCATGAAGCTGAATTTCTTGCTTACCTGGATAACTTGTTAGATTTAAGGTAGTCCAGGCTAAATGTAAGTGAACAAAGTCCACTTAAACTCGGGGCCCCTGTTTTTAATGAGTAATGAAGACTGAGCTCTGTCAGCAGGCAGCTAACATTGCTATGTTAAAGGTAAATTCTGTGACATTTCTATGAGTTATGTCTTGAAATTCTTTTGATTTTGAATTTCCTTGTGTACATTTAGGTGCTTCAGGCCTGACTAAAATCTCTTAGGACTGTAATATTTTATGATGTGTTTTACCCAGAGCACTGCAGCTTTTTGCTCTGTTTCATTACGATATTTATGCATGACCTTTTCTGTAAAGTACACACACCAGCCGTAACATTAAGACCTGTATAATATTGCGTAGGTTCCCTTCGTGCCACCAAATCATCTCTGGCCCCATTGAGGCATGGACTCCACAAGACCTCTGAAGGTGTCCTGTGGTATCTAGCACCAAGATGTTAGCAGCAGATTCTTTAAGTCCTGTAAGTTGCAAGGTGGGGCCTCCATGGATCGGACTTGTTTGTCCAGCACATCCCACAGATGTTCGATCAGATTGAGATCTGGGGTATTTGGGGGTCAAGTAAACACCTAGAACTCTTTTTCATGTTCCTCAAACCATTCCTGAACAATTTTTGCAATGTGGGAGGGTACATTATCCTGCTGCAAGAGGCTATTGCCGATGGGGAATACCGTTGCCATGAAAGGGTGCACTTGGTCTGCAGCAGAACACTACCCTGAGCATTACACTGCCCCCACTGGCTTGCCTTCTTCCCATAGTCCTGGTGCCATCTCTTACCCAGGTAAACGACACACGTGCACCCAGCCGTTCACATAATGCAACAGAAAATGTACCTCATCAGACCAGGCCACTTTCTTCCGTTGCTCCCTGGTCTAGTTCAGATGCTCATTTGCCCATTGTAGGCACTTTCAGTGGCGGACAGGAGCACTCTGACTGGTCTGCAGCTACGCAGCCCTATACGCAGCAAGCTGTGATGCACTGTGTGTTCTGACACCCTTCTATCATAGCCGCATTGACTTTTTCAACAATTTGTGCTACAGTAGCTCTCCTGTGGGATCGGACCAGATGGGCTTGCCGTCACTCCCCACATGCATCAATGAGCCTTTGGTGCCCATGACCCCATCGCTGGTTCACCAGTTGGTCTTCCTTGGACCACTTTTGGTAGGTACTGACCACTACATACTGGGAACACCCCACAAGACCTGCCGTTTTGGAGATGTTCTGATCCAGTCATCTAGCCATCACAATTTGGCTCTTGTCAAAATTGCTCAGATCCTCATTCTTGCCCATTTGTCCTGCTTCCAACATATCAACTTCAAGAACCGACTGTTTACCTGCATAATATATAGCGGCACCCTTGACAGGTGCCATAGTAACAAGATAATCAGTGTTATTCACTTCACTTGTCAGTGGTTTTAATGTTATGGTTGATCGGTATAATCGTCTTTTTATGGCATATGATCCAAGCTGGCTGAGATCTTACTGAGTCAGCAGCATGGTGGGTGTGTCTCCCAATGACAGATACAGACATGCTTGTGTGACCCAAACCTGTCTGCACAGTAGCTGCTCCCACTGCTGCTCCCTGTGTAAGCCATCGTGACTTACTGAGACTGTCCAGTTGCTCGTGCCCCCCATCCTCTGAGCTGCGATTTCAGTTTCCTGCAGAGAGACGCACTGAGAAGCGCCAGAAGGCAAGCCAGTGGATGACGGGTGAACCCGGGCTGGGAGGCGCTGTCTGAGATGGCTGTCCACCATGAGAAAACCACATGACAATCTCACAGAAAGGGCAAATCATGGTCATATAATTAGCAAAAGCAATCAGGAATTTCATGTAAGGTGTAAATAGCCAAACTGTATGCCCTCAGTGGTGCAAAGAAGGTTTTGGGTTACTTTAGCATCATCTTTGAACATCTTACTGGAAAGTGGACCTTTCCCTTTGTGCATTTTCACACTCTCTGGTTTCCACACAGCTCCTGACCCACTGGGTTCGAGGGGGGAGGGAGGGTGAAACCTCAAAAACTGAGACCCAGCTGCTATGATTACAAGTGACTTAGGTCAGGATGGGGGGGGGCTTTGGGATGGAGGAGGGTGGATGAGGTGGCAATAAAGTGTTGTTTTCAGAGGAACGGTGACAACTATGTTAATTAATTATGCTGTAATTACAGTCCTGCTTTAGCCCTCCTTTCACCCCCCCCTTTACGACTCATTATCAATGCAACTTTAATGACATCCCACCCCTTGTTCCTTTCTGGGGGTGGGTACAGGTTGGGCAGGCAGGGGTTTGGGCCTGAACCTTAATCTCCCATTGTCCTGACGTGCGAGAAAAGGGACAGTGTTTGAATGTGTTTGTGTGCGTTTCTGTTTAAGCGAGTGTGAGAGGGCCATGGTGGGGGGGGGCAGGGATTATTGCCCCATGTTGTGAGTTTAAGGGATTTGGAGGCCTCTGCCTGTTAGGCAGGACCAGGTGCTGGGGTGGGGGGTTATGGGGCTGTTGGGTCATTTCTGCCTCTCTGGGGCTTCAGGACACTAGGCTAGCTGCCCGTGGCTTTTGGGAGGACGCAACAGTTGTCTCCTCTGTGACTAAAAGCACACTGCTGGCCGCTGGATGTGACGCAGGGCGCTGGCCCCACCATAGTAATGGCACAGGCACACTACTCCTGTGCTGTGTGACATCAGGCCAGTGAGTTGAGTCCAGGGTGGTGTTGTGGCCGCTGTTTGCCCTGGCTGCCTCCACAAAGCCCGCCTCCCTTCGGCTGCTGCCTCTCTCCGTCAGCTCCGTCCCACTCCTGCCTTCCCTGTTTCCTCTCACTCATTTTACGCAAACTCGAATTTCGCTCTCTCTTCCTAACTCCCCCTGCCCCCCACCATATCATCCTGTCTCCTTCTTGACCCGGCTAACCATCGGGGGCTCAGACGACAGCGGCGCCCTCTGCAGCGAGCGCCGTACTCCCATGCTCCCGTGGTGCGAACCTCTGGCGAAGCGGCAGGTTACGAACTCTCCTACCTCCTGTGGGCGTGGCCACCCAGAATTCCATCCTCTCAGTGGCCTCGGGCGGTCTCCATAGTAACAACGTCGTAGTAAACAAACGGTCGTGCAGGAAATGTGTGTCACGTTGGAAGACCGAAAGCGGGAAATTACAAAAGTGCAAAGACGTGCAGGGAGAGAGCATGCCGGCACGCTCTGCATTTGCCGGCGCTGTGGGGTCACATTGCGTGCGCGTGTGAGTATTCCAGGGGACTCTCCGTGCCCCGTGGGTCGGCAGCGAGCCAACGAGCGGGTGTGTGAGCACACTTTGGCATGTTCCTCACTCACGACGGTAATCTGACCGTGCGTGTGTCTCAAACCGCGGCGGTGCCCTGTTCCAAGGACACTTGGTCAGCTTCGAGTAACGACAATGCAGGCAGGCGTGGCCAGAGGCTGCTGCCCTGCAACACTCAGGCTGCGTGCTAAATGGTGAGGAGAGTCACAGATGGGGCCACGCTCACCTGTAGGGAGAGAAAACACATACACACACACACTGATCCTGTTCTTATCCTGCTTGATAAATGTAACACAGCAAAAAAGACCTTGGCAAACCTACAGGCTCCAGTATAAATGGATGCACATTCGCTGTGAGATCGCTGTCGCATGAAAATGTTACATATTCCCTTATTTAGAGAGGCGCGGTAATTTATGGCAACAGGAAACCAAAATTCACTATTTTCACCACAGTCCTTAATATGCAGCGAATTGCTTTTCTTCGTGACTTTATTGCTATAAACAATTAATAGACTCGGTGGCGTCGGTTGCTTGTCAGTAAGGTGATAGCTCCTTCCTGCAGCCATTAGTGTGCGTGAGTGTGTGTGCTTTATATTTAGCAGTGGGCTGCTGCATGCTTCCAGGTCGTCGGGGGCATGTGTGTGCGCGCTTGTCTGCGCGTGCGTCAGCCTGCAGCCGCACAGTCCAGTCCAGCATGATCCAGTCCAGTTGTTACAGGCAGCCGGACCCCAGATGGTCTTCAGTGATTCCACATACCACAGGCATTGTTTAGGGAAGCCGGCTATGGGAGATAATTGACAGGCAAAGAGAAAAACCCTTCCCCCGTCCACCTTCCTCTCTCCTCTCAGGCTCATTCTTTTATAGACACCCAGCACACACTGCACACACCCTCACACACACACACACACACCGCACAAACAGTCGCTCCCCTCCCCCCTCTTTCAGCCTAGCAGCAGAGATCTTCTCCGTTGCTGATTGGTGGCTGGCCTTCCTTTGTCTGATATCCGTAATGTGACGTCGCTTCAGCTCGCTGGCGCTGCCGGCTTGTGTGTGTGCATGCGGGGGGGGGGGGCGGAGGCGGGGGTATTCACATCACGTCTGCAGTTTGCTCTTTCGCTTGTTGGAAAGAGTGAGAGAAGAGGGAGGGGGTGGAGAAAAAAAGAGGGGTGTGGGAGGGGGTCTTGGGTAAGGCAGCGTCAACCGCGAACGCAGAGGCTGGTAAAAAAAAGAAGAAAAATCACCCTGTGTAGGGGAGCGAGTCAGAGAGAAAGAGAGAGGGGAGAGAGAGAGAGAGAGAGAGAGAGAGAACTAGTCTACTAGTACTAATGTAAAACAGGATTAAAAACACAAGATGGCTTCCTGAATGGGCAGGAGCACACAGAAGCAAGAGGGAGACAGAGAGGTTAGTCGCGAGAGCCGGGGATTTCTGATGGGGATAGCAGCAGTGGATGGAGCACTCGGCAAAGCAGATTGGCTCAGTGGGTAAATATTAATTATCAGGGGGGAGCTGACAGCGACAGGGCCGGTAGGGAGAGCGGGTGGGGGTGGAAGCGAGGGTGCGTGGGGGTAGGCTGGGGTTAGCTGGCTAAAGACAAAACAGAGCCGGCACAGGGACGAGCCGACCAGGCAGGACGCTGCAACAGAAAAGTATTATATCACTATTGTTGTTACTGTGAGGGGGCTATGAGGTGCTCACTGGGGGTCTCGGTACAGTTTCGCTTAGGGTTGTTTGGCACCACAGTTAAATTACCTCCTTCCTCATTTTCAGCGTAGTGATGTTATCAGTGGTGATTTTTAGCTCCACACGCACGCATGCCTAAACCTGGGCAGGAGACCGCTCCAGCGCGTTACATAATTCATAGAGAAAGACCCTCGCCGTGTGTCACTCCTTATCGGGCATGAGAGAGCGGGGGCACCAGCTGCGGTTTCAGGCTAAAGGGTTGCCTTTGTCTCGACTGAAAGGCAGGGAAGGACGGGGGAAAACTCCAAAAAGAGAGAAGCACGGGAACAAGAAGGATGTGCTTTGAACGTGCGTCTGGACGCTGGGCGCCCTGAATAGATGCGTGTCGTCGAGAGCCGTCTTGTCGCATTATTCTATTGATTGCCGTGCCTTTCTCTCTCTCTCCCCCCTCTGTCTCTGTCTCTCTCTGATCGGCTGCAAGGTGGGATTCGAGGACAACAGAAAAGCTGGGTTTGGGACCTCGTATCTGACAGCAGAGGTAAGGCTAATACCCCTCTGGAGAGGATGATGGTTGAGTTTGGGCGTTTGTGTGTGTATGTGTGTGTGTGTATGCGTGTGTGTGTGTGTGTGTATGTGTGTGTGTGTGTGTGTGTGACGCGCAGGTCCTCAAATTGGCGCAGTCCAGCCACCATAGAGGGAGGTTTGCTGTCACCCCTCAGAGATGGCCCTCCATGTGCCTTGTGTCTTCGTGAAGGGCAGTCAGAAAGCAGCCTCCGAATCCATGTCTGCGTCTGGTTCTGTGTTTATGTGTGTCCTGAGCCGAACTGAGTCCCCTCATCTCCTGCCACGGATTGGGGATGGGGCAGCCGACGAAACATGAATCAGACAGGTGGCAGGGTCAGGTTCATACGGCATTGGGTGGGCGGGCGAGCGACACCGAGGTGACCAGTGACTACAAACACACAAGATCCGCAAGGGTCTGCTTTCCCCACTCTGCGCCGGCCTTTATCTGGCTGTAGCGCATGCCGCTGCTCTTCGAGGACGGCCTGAGTTTAAAGGATCCCGGGCTCAGCGCTTATTGGAGGGAACGGGCGGCACGTGCCAGGAGCAACGGAAAAGAGGAAATAGGGGGGCGGGCCTGTCAAAGTTTTAAAGTCACCCGAGGTAAACGGAATGAAAGTTAGTGGGTCATGTGCGTGCTGGCGCTCACATGGACACATCTGTTTGGACTGTAGTAACCTGCAGTGCATGGGAGGCCACGTGAACTCCCAGCAGCCCCGCGATTCCGCGCCCTGCAAGCCACTACGCTCAGTCGCGATAAACCATGCCGGCGGAATAATAGCACCAATAACTCTCTGGCAAGTCCTCGGCTTTCTCTGCCATCCTGATGTGTGCCAAGGTCCACTTGTGTTCCCCAGTGAAGGTTTCCTTGCGCTGGCCCATTGAACGTCTGGCGTGGGAATTGGACTTTCATGGCTCTGTTTGGTTGTCCCAAAATGCTGGCGTGTCCCCCGAATGGACACGAACTCAAAACATCATGAATTGGAGGGAGTGTGAGTATAATGGCTAAGTCCTGTACTGTTCACACACAGATAGTCGCTGAAACGACGTGAACGTTTAACCTCCAGATGTGGCTTTTTGTTTAGAACATTATCTCTTGGAGGCTCTCTAAAGGGGCCCCTTCATTCTAACATTGACACTGAATGAGCTAAGATTTGCCTAGAAGTAAAAATTGGTTTGCTAGTGACAGAAAGAGCCAGTGAATGGAATGAGCTCAGTTTATAAATAAAAGTTTAGTCGTGAGAGTTTGCCTATAAAAAGACTCGACCTCCCTGGTAGCTCTGACTCAACTCAACCCAGGAGTGTCATCTGCCTCGTTACACGATGCTCTCATCTTACTCTTCTCACATGCTGCCCAGAGCAGTGACATGGCTGATGAGTCCTCAGACCAAGACAGATGGGATTTTGGGCTCAGCAGGAAGCTAAATTCATTTCCCTGCTACAGGGTGGCTTGACTTGGTTGCCATGCTGATGTTTCGTAGGAAATTGGTATTGGTGACCCAGGTTTCCATCCAAGGCGCACGCTTGCTCCCACCTCTCAGTGTAGGAACACCAAGCTATGAGATCCTAGCCGATGTTCAGCGGGAACACGAGGTGGCAGCCTGAGAGCGCATTCCCGCTCCTCGCAGTTCTTGGGACAGGTTGCGCTTCTGTACTTCATGGAGAAGCTTAATAATGACAGGGGGCTGAGTTCTGGTTCTGAGTTATTTATGACCTGGTTTGTTTTATTAAAACCCAAAAAGAGGACGGGGTGGCTCTGTGGGCGTTACGTTGGAGGTGCACACACACACAAGCACATACTCATTAACCACTGTGACATGACAGACACCCATGCTAATGCTAGTTCTGCTGCTAATATAGAAGGGCTGTTTTATTCGTGATTGGAGTCATGGTTGTATCGTGGATGATGACCTGCTCCTTCACTCATAGCTGTATGGCTGTCCAACAATACGCTGGTGTAGCACTTATGGACATGGGCTGTGCAATACATGCAGGTGAACTCCAGGTAAGTGCTTTTTCATGCTGAGCTGATGGCGATGGCCTGACACAATGGATCTCACCAGGTATGTATCTCTTGTATGTATCTCTATGACTGTAATCATGTGACCCACTCAGTGCGATGCCTTTTGACAAAAATAGAGGATCAGTCAGCATCAATCTGTGCACTGTGTTGTACCGGATTTGAGAATATGTGGGTATGTTAATGGGGCATTGAATAATGTAACTATGAAATAAATGTGGGCTACAGCCTCTCCA
The DNA here is from genome assembly GCA_011763525.2 of Mormyrus iriodes. Taxonomy (NCBI): domain Eukaryota; kingdom Metazoa; phylum Chordata; class Actinopteri; order Osteoglossiformes; family Mormyridae; genus Mormyrus; species Mormyrus iriodes. The sequence continues at coordinate 21,365,651 of JAAGVU020000040.1, forward strand.
TGTGTACCTCTGCTTGTCGAGATGAATTCACCCATTCTATCCCAAAGTGGTCTTAAGCGTCCTATCTTCTCATTGAGTTGGGTGGGTAGTTAGTGCTGTGGTACATGTGGTTCACTATTGGTCTGATAATGCAGTTTTGTTGAATTTGTGCATAAATTTTGCATTTGTTACTTTGACCCACAGGAAAAGGGTTTATTGTGTCTCCATGGTTATAGGGGGGCAGGATTGGGGGAGGTTGTAATTACGATACATGAGGAGAACTGCTTACAGATAAAAGAGGATTGGCTAAAATGGAATGAGGACATTTGGACAAAGCCTTCCGGTCCCGACATGAGGGCAGAGTTAACAGGTTAATGGTGACCTGGATTCTGCATCTGCTAGTGACAGACAACGTTGATGTAGGGTACAAATGGCTTGCTGTATAGCATGCAACTGTCACAGCCTTTACGAGGTGGTATGAAGGAAAAAAGGAAGGTAATGAAAATGGTCTCAGAGAGGCCACATTTTGACACGGCATCCAAAGTCCATGTTCAAACTCTGAATTCACCCCAAAGGTTCATTGACTTGAATCCGAAGGTCCATTGAGACTTTAGGATGACAGCCCACCCATCCTTGGACAAGGAACCTGCTCAGGTTGCTTCTTTTTGTTGATCAAGTGTGGCTTTTCTTATGGCCTTGAGGGTTACAGTCCAGGAGGTCTTCATGTTCCCTGGATTATGATTTCTGGAGGCTGGTTGTCACCTGGCTGACTGGTGGCCATCGACAAGACTTCAGTGGGGCCCCAAACATGAGTCTGAAGCAGTTGCTGAAGGTTTATGAAGCAGAGGCTGAAGGGAGATGAGCGTCGTTTTAAAGCCGAATTGATCCGAGCTCCAACGACTTCATACCAAAATAGGTCTTACGTAACAGTCCTCCTGGGCTTCACATGATCTCAGTTCTCAGCTCCGCTCCGGTATGGCGAATTGTTTCACCGTGTCTCCGGGCCAGTTTTGCTCACACACATTCGGAGCTGACTGCATCCACCAGAGAACCCGGGGCTCGCTGAGTGGTGCCGCAGTTCATAAAAAATGGATGGGTCGGCCGGGCTCCCGGCCATGGTGTCCTCATGCTCCGCTGACCGTGGCGTCTCTGTCCTCTGCAGCTCCACTCAGAACAGCCTTTTCCATACTTTCCTTCTTTGAGGCATCCATTCGGATGGCTTCCGGTACGCTGTGGTGGTACTCACGGCGCCGGGGCAGAACCAACTCGGTAAAAGCTCTGCTTATAAGCTTGGTAATGCACTGAGGGTCTGAGGTGCTGCGCTGCAGGATGGCGTGATTTTCCGAGTGGCATGGTGCCTTTGGCACTGCACTGTTAAAAGGGGACGCTGGCCCTTTAAGGCTGGCTGTGCCTGACTGTAACATATGGGAAGCTAATCTTAGCCTGACTCCTGGGAGAGACAAGGCTGGCAGAGAGCCACAGTGTGGGGCTTTGGGGGTGGGGGGGCTGCCTTTCTGCGCCCGCCCCCCCCTCCCCACCACCACCACCTCGTTAGTGTCTACGCTAATATTAAACCGGCTTATAGTGTGTGTACTCAAGTAGAGTTGCCATCGGAAACGGGCAGTTTGATCGAGCTGTGTTTGTCGTCCTTTTGTCACCGGTGCCCTGCTTTCAGCCGTTGTCCTCAGCACCTTTGTCTCCCAGCCAGTGGCTGAGTGCTGGGCTCTGTGTAATAATATGGAGCATTTTAACACAGATGTACCTTACTTGTTCCGGAGACTGCAGTGTGTTATTGATTTCCTTTGTTCCCCTGCGTGTGTTCCCTGCTTCCCCCCTCCGTCTGCACTCTTGCCATGTCCCTTTGTTCCTTGGCATTTCCCTCCCTCGCCTTCCCTCTTTCCTGTTTCTCTCCACATATTTCATTTTCCTGCCGTTCCCAGTTTGCCTCACAAAGACCCTCCCCCCTGCTCTCGGCGAGGTCGGATACGCCCTCCCCCCGCTCCACTCGCTCTCTCCCTTTGTGCGGCCGGGGGCCCCTCGCAGCTGGGCTCTGCGTGCTGACTTGCACGTGCCGCGTGTCGGGGAGGGGGTACGGGGGGCACCGGGAGGAGTTATGACACAGTGGATACCCCATAGCAGAGCACGGTTCATGGGGACCACTGTAAGAAGGGAATGACAGCAGAAGGAAACACAGACAAAGAGAATGCACATTCTACAGGCGTGTGCTGCACTCCACAGCCGTGTTAATGACCCGTCTCTCGGATTAGCATAACTAACGTCACAAGGTCTCTGTTTCTGCATGAACTCGTGAGCTTCATTCACAAAGAAGTCCCCGGATGCCTGCGGTCCTGGTTCTGAGCGAACTGCTGGTGCATGTGTCAGAGGTGTGGGCTCTGGTGATGTTGGCCCAGACAGGACTTTTAGGGCTATTGGCAGTGGGGGATTCAGACATTTTAGGGTCCTCTAAGTGAAAAGATTGCCATGCTTGTCGGACCTTTCCTTCCAACCCCCCGTGTCGGGTCTCTGGGTCCATACGCCCTCTCTCTGAACCTGAAAGGCTTCAGTCGAGCTCAAAGATCCACCCATGGGATGAGGCGTGGGTGCCCTAGAAAGCCTGCAGGAGAGTAGTCATTACGCAGCTTGGGGGTCGGTGGTTAATCACACCCAAAGCTTCAATAAAAATTCACAGAGGAAATCCCCCCCGAAATGTCAGCGTCCCCCCGACTGCCGTGGGAACGACTCCGTGTGTGACTCTGCACTTATCTTAATTGGCAACACTGTTTGTTTTTGTGCATTAACAATCCAGCTTAGTGTGACTTCTTACAGTATGTAATGTAAATTTCAGTTTCAGTGCAGGCTATCCCTCAATGTCTGTGTGAGTGTGTGTTCACTGTATGTGTGATATTCATTGTAAAAAATGTGTGTTCATTATGTGGGTGTGTATTAATGGTGTAAGAGTGTGTTCACTGTGTGAGAGTATACTCATTGTGTGTGTATTTATTGTGTAAGAGTGTGTTCATTATGTGAGAGTATATTCACTGTGCGTGTATTTATTGTATAAGAGTGTGTTCACTATGTGAGAGTACACCCACTGTGTGTGTATTTATTGTATAAGAGTGTTCACTGTGTGAGAGTATACTCACTGTGTATTCATTGCGTAAGA
>JAAGVU020000040.1:21369246-21388054 GCA_011763525.2 Mormyrus iriodes
AGAGTGTGTTCACTGTGTGAGAGTGTACTCACTGTGTGTGTATTTATTGTTTAAGAGTGTGTTCACTGTGTGAGAGTATACTCACTGTGTGTGTATTCATTGTTTAAGAGTGTTTACTGTGTGAGAGTATATTCACTTTGTGCGTATTTGTTGTATACGAGTGTTCACTTGGTGAAATGTATTCACTGTGTGTGTATTCATTTTGTGAGTGTATGTGTTAATTGGAACTGATGGTACTCACAATTTGTGTATTCACTGTGTGAGAGTGTGTTCACTGTGAATGTGTGTTTAATGTTTGTGTATTTAACCACCATGTATGTTTTTATTGTATCTACTGTGTGTATTGACTTTGTGTGTGAATTTGTGTTTATTCTGTGTGTATTCTCCATGTGTGTTGTTGAGTGAGTGCCAGAGTGTGTTACAGTTTCTGAGTGTTTTAGGGTGTGTATGTCTATGAGTCAGTAGTTGCCTGTTTGTATGCTTGTATGTATGTTTGTGAGTGTACTAGTACTTGACTCTTTGTGAGTGTGTGCCTGTGTGTGTACTCGTCTATTTGTGTATGTCTGTGTGTGTATGTACTTGCCTGTTTGTGTGTCGGTGTGTGTGTGTGGGTGGGGTAAGGGGAGATGACTCATGGCGGAGTGTGGAGAGGTGAACACATAGTCCAGGCTGTGTTCTCAGTTGTCTGTCATCCCTCCTACGGTAGAAGCTGCTTTTTGCCTCTCCCTCCTGACAAATCAGTCTCAGTGCGTACGCCAGTGTGTGTGCGCACGTGTATGTGGGCTCTCTCACTGGAACCAGCGGACCTTTCTGCTGTCACGGACACAGAAGAAAGAGTGAACCCCATGTGAGACAGGAGCCCAGGTGGCTCTGCGGTCTGTTTGGCACCCTGGTCACGGGTTCTGAGTGCTGGGTTCGAGCTCTTTGTCACGCTGCTTTGGGAGAAGTTGGTGTCCTGGGCCTTCGCCGCATGAATTTACCTCCTGGGTCTCCGGTTGCACATCGTCATGGTTGCCTAAGCAACCTCGCCGCCCAAGCAAGCAGCCTGACTGAGGTGAGACATGCGATGCGGGGGGAGTGGCAGCGGGAGAGCTCTGCTTCTGCCGTCCATAAGGGGGTGCTGTAGCATTGCTCGGCATGCCACCCCTGAAGGGAGGTGGTTTCGGCTTCCTTGCTTCTTGGTGCCACCTGGTTGTGGGGGGGGCATCCGGTATGGGGCTGCCATGAGTCCTAGGGTCAGCCAGAAAATGGGGATTAGCCAGTTGGATAAGGACCGTATGGAGTCAGTCTTGGGGAGCTGATTGTAGGAGGCTACTGCCCATCTTGGTGGTGTGGCCCTCCAGTCACCCGGCCGGGCATATCCCTACATCTGGCATTCCTGTGACTACCTGCCCTGGAGGACCGTCTGGTTCACCCAGAACCTGCCTACGCTCAGAAACTCTCTGCTATGGGCTCTCCGGTCTGGCATTCCCACCCCTTCCCATCCACTGATGTCACTAATCTGGTAAGCGGGAGGCAAAGCTGGGCAGAGATGGGTTAAACTGGTGCTCTTCACAAGAAATGCTGTGTCATTGAGAAAGAGAGAGAGGAGGAAAGCGAGAGGGCGTGAGCGAGTGAGTGAGCGAGTGAGGAATGGAGGGGGCTCCCACACATGCTGTGTGTCATGTGACCCATCCGCCCACCCCTGTCCGGTTCTCATGGTGGTCGCGGTGGGGGGTGTAGGTTTGAGGGGATGATGTCAGATTTTTGTGACGTGAGGGTAATGTCATTACTATCCACTTTTCGAACCTCCCGTGCCCCCCCCCCATCCCTCTGGTTTTCGCTGCCATGTTACGTAATGCACCTCATCCTGCAGCTCGCTGCTGTGCTGTGGACTTGACCAGTGGTGTGTCTCCTGTTTTGGGGCTGCTCATGTTGGGGGGGGGGGGTGGAGAGTCATGTGTGAGGCTTCGAGGCGGGGGACCGAATGTGAGGCTGCCGAACCTGCAGGAAAAGACGGCAACCGGAGAGGGGAGTGATGCCTGCTTATCTGCTCTGCTCCATCGGCGCTCTCCTACATGGAGGACGCACCGCTCCAAATAACTCTGAGATCCAGAAAGATCCAGTGGCACTGGAGCGGCGTGTGCAAAGACAAGGGTGCTGGGGGGAGAGGCGGACAGGAGAGCCACGCCAAGGGGCGACTGTGCCGGAGGGATGCCGCAAGAAAGAGCCAGGATGGGAGGAGAGGGGAGACGGGTTGAGGGGGCGAGAGATGAGGGAGCTGCGTGGCTTCTGGACGCTGCTCTCGTTGTTGTTGTTGTTGCTCCCAGACCCAAACACGTCTGCCGCTCTCTCTTCCTCGGCTCTCCGCTGACCATTGAGAGATAGGCGGTGGCTCCCTCGGTCCGCTTGCTTGCTCCGCTTCCTCTTCACACCACGGAGTCCGCAAAATGAGATCCAGAATCCCAAACAGAGAGGCGAGCTCGCGGCCGCCATCTGCAAGTAGACGAATTTCTGTCGCTTTCCATTTCTCTCCTTGCCTCTTTCCCAGGCTCTCCCTCCATGTCTTGCTTGTGCCGCCTGACCGTTCCGTAACCCTCGTTGACCGGCTCCCTCGTCCGCTTTTTCCTCCCACTCATCCTTCTTCCCTTATCGTCACCATCCGTCCTTCTTGTGGTCCCTGGCCCCCGTACTTTTGCCCTAACTATGACCACATTCCTCTACAAAACCGGAGTTCGTCAGTGGCCGCGTCAATGTCAAAGGACATCGGCGAGCGCCGAATCTGTGAGTCCTCCACCGTGGCCCGTCGGCCCTGGGTGGAATGGGGATGTGGTGGAGCGGAGGGTGGATCGGAATCGCGGAGGACAGAGGCACGAGCGGAAGGGTTGGGAGACCCGGAGGTTGGGAGAGGATGAGAAGTCACCAAGGAGCAGGAAGGAGACGCGCTTCAAATGGGAAGCGGTGACCAAAAAAAGATACACCTCACACAAACCACATCCAAGGACTGTTTCGTGTTTCTTTAGCTCTCTTTTTCGCTTTCCTATTAGCTACGACTGCGGCCGGAGATCGCTTTCTCTGCCTTCCGAAAATGATTCTTAGAAACCCAGATTATGAGGAAAGATTTACGCCTGTGTTATTTATGCACATAAGCATGTTTTTCAGATAGAGAGAGAGGGAGAGAGATGGACAGAGCGAGCAGGGCTGCACAGGTCTGCTGAGCTCTGCGCCTCCCCCACCAACCCCCCTCTCCGTTCACTGCGCTCTCCTCCATTCCAACGTACGTGCCCACTGTGTCTCAGATAATGGCCTCTCTCTTGCTCCGCTCAAGCAGGCGGGGAGAGAGAGAGAGAGAGAGAGAGAGAGAGAGCAGACGTCAGAAATGGAGGGGGGGAGAATTTAGAGTGGGGGCTGTAAGGAGAAACAGACAGAGAGAGAGAGGGAAGAGGGGAGAGACGACAAAGGGAGGAGCAGAGAGAGATAATGAGAGAGGAAAGAAGAGAGAGAAGAGAGCAGCGGCGGTAAGAAGAGGCAGAGAGTGCCTGGGGGGAGGTGTGCGTGCGGGTGTGTGCATGAGTGTCTGCGTGCTGCACTGACTGAGGCCAACAGCAGATTTCTGCCGGCTTCCCACCCTTGGTGAGCTCCTGCTTATGGTAGACGCTCCTCTCTCTGTCCTCCACTCCTCCACTGCGCAGCCTATAGTCGTGTCAGCAGCACCGCACTAATGTAAGTTGGACTCTTTTTTTTTCACATTTCTGCCGGCGTCCGTCCGTTTTTCCGTCGACTTCGTTTCTGTCGCTACTTTGCGTTTCTAGACGACAGGAGGGAGGGCAGGGGAGGGGAGGGGGGTGGAGGGGGTGTCGTGTGTCCAGCCGTGTGGATTTGTGTTCAGCTGTCTACTTCCAGGCTTCCTGCAGCCCCCTCCGACTCTCACCCTTCCTCTGTTTTTTCTGCCTTTGCTTTGTCTTGTCAACCTTGAGAGGCGTTTGTCTGAGTCCCCCGGCGGAGGTGGGCATGCCGCTGGTGGCAGTGTGAGCCTCTTTTTACGCGCCGCGTTTAAAGGGACTGGGGCAGGGAGGCAGGTTTGACAGACCAGTCCGGTTTGGCATGTTGGCGTACGTGCTGTTAGCTGCTGTCTGTTTGGCTGCCTGGAGCACGTGTTTCCCTCACTCAGGGCTGTTGTGGCATGTGCGCGTGGGTATGAGCGTGTCCCAGCCGCATCGCTGTCCTGTTTTGACACAGTTGGGGGTAGGGGGTCGGCTGCATCTGGTATCTGTGACCGTATCTCAGTTCTACTGCTCCTGCACGGCTGGGGACGCATGTGCGAACAAGCGACCGCATTTCTGTGCCGGTTTTACGGGCCGTTTGAGGAAAGAGGAAGCAAATTCAGGCTTGACAGTGGGCTGTGCAGCCATGATTTTAAAGCCCCCTAGCTCCAAAGCTGCCCCCACCTCTCGACCAGCGTGAATCGGGTCAGACGGGGAAGGGGCTCCCCCAGCACTGATGTCCAGCCTGATCAGTGACACGGGCTCCCCTGGGAGAACAGACAGCACACACAGGAGGTGGATTCAGACCAAGTGGTCTGTCCAACAGTGATACATCTGAAAAGGTCATTTTCTGTGACTCGGGGCTGAGAGGAGAAGACTCGGTGTACAGTTAGCTATTTAACCAATAATTAGTGACAGAGTGTGGTTCTTTGGCTTACAGCCTGTTATCTGTGAACAGGCTTACAAAAGGTCACTGGGTTTCAGGAGCTGTTTGTAAAGGCTGTCTCCATACACCTGTATGTGTTTGACTTTGGTTTCTTGAGAGCCAAAACTGAACATGACATTTTTTTTATCGAGTGCCACTCAGGTTGGATTACATACATGTTGATAGATGGTGTTTTTTGTTAATAAATACAGGAACTCATGGTCCAGCAGCCTGGAATGTTGAGACTAAATTAGTAAAGTCTGACTGCACCTTGGGGGACACTGCTGGTTGTTGCTGGGTTAATAATTGGTTAAAAAGAAAGATATACACCTTCTTTTTTCATAGTTGGCTTACAGACAGCCATGTATGTGTCTGTTATCTTTGTAAAGGTATAGGAACCAGCTCATTAAGCCATGTCCAGGTCATAGCATTGTGGGTAATCTGATGGAAGCTCTCCATATAGATGTTAGTGCGTTTTATTTGGTACACAGCTGAGGCTGCCATCCAGAGAAGACTGATTTTGATCTTGCCTGTCAGTTACCTACAAAGCAGGATAATTTGCATGAGGTGCTGAATCCTGCATCTCCTGGGGGACCCCGAATCACTTCCCCTTTCAAGCTGGTCATGTGCTTCTGTCGGCAGTGATCCTCATCCAAGCCTGCCTATTCCTCCGAGTCTAATGGTGAATTCTCCTTTCAGCCCAAATGTTTTGGTCCGGTGGCTTTCTGTTAATCCACATGGCATACAGGAAGTGTCGTAAACGGGTGCGTTTAGGCAGAATGCACCATGCGACCCTGTGGTTAATGCAATCAGAGGGTTGAGCAACAGTTCAACTTTCAACATTTACACACCTACAAACCAACTGTTCCTGGGGTAAAATCTCACAAGATACACTGACTAATTGATCAGCTATCCAGAGGAGCCTCCCCAGTGACTGATGTCCATGACTGAGGACTGCTGTATGGTACAGCATCTATGTGATTCTGAGCAAGTACATTCAGGAGATGACCTGTTGAAGTAAAATGTCCAGCAAGTCACAAAGGGATAGGAGTGTACCTCAACACACACGAGTCCTCTGGTTTTGGCTTTTTACCAAATATTTTCCACGAAATACAGTTGTTATCACTAGGGAGTTGGATGTATGTGCACTAGGGAGCTAGATATATATGACGTATATGTATACAGCTCTGTGTTTAACAAGAAAATTGGCTCTTCTGACTTCCGCAAGCATTCCTCTTGTAATTTGCATCAGAAGTCTATGAAGAGTTGGCTCTCAAAATCACCAGACACTGTGCTTTCATGATCCTTTCTGCCCATCAATGTATTAGTATCTCTGTATGTTCAGATTATCATTATAAGATTCCCCTTTGCCATTAAAATGTAGAGTAGTTTTTAGATGATGGTGAATTTCCACAGATTAGGAATTGGAGTTACACTGAATATGAGGAATGACATGTTGACTGATACTCTTCTATGATATGAGCAGTGTCACTTCACTGTAGAGTGTGTCGATTTGGCTCTCACACGTGGACGGGTTTCTAAACCTTACTCGCTTCCTCTCTCCGTCATTTAATACAGTCTGGAATGAAATGGTCTTCCGATCAGCTGCATTTCATATCATAAACAGAGAATGTGTCCTGTGCGAAGGAGCCCCTGAGTTTGCTGTCACTTTCACAGTCCTCTTCCGCCTCTGTTCGTGAAAGCGACTGCACCTTGCCAACTTCACACGGTGTCAAATACAACAGTGGGAAGAGCTTTCGAATTCCGGATTGCAAACTGGGCAAACTCTGACATGTGCTGAGGCAGCCAGATAAGCGCACTTCCTTCTTCAATTGTGTTCCTAGCTCAGACCCATTTAAAAATGGGTGGTTGGTTAGTTCTGCTTTGCGTAGTGAAGTACCACAGTAAACTCGATTCCGTGGTTCATAGTGAAGCGAACTTTAGTTCTTCTTTTCGTACACATGTTCCTCTCTGTGAACAATGCTCCAATGGCAGCTGCCATTTTTTTTTAGCGTGCATGGAAGTGCCTTACGGGACAAATGAGCAGTCTTTTTGTACTTCTTACCTATTAATGTGTAATATCTCGTGTCATTCATATGTCCAGTACCATCTTAAACACTGAAGTATGTATAGGTCAGTGGCTAAGCCACAGGAGGGGGAACAGGATTCATTTGTGGAGATCCCGCCTGTTCCTTTAAACTACTAATCATGTGACTGTAACAAATGGTTAGGATTTGAATAAGGAACCACAAAGGCCTTTCGATTTCAGGGCTTGAGTGGCATTGGGCGGTATTCACCTCCACCTGCTGGAATGACAGCGGGGAGTTGGGGAGGGTTAGGGTTAGGGTTAGCAGGAAACACTGCTTTGCCTTTCAAATTTCAGACAGAGCTTTTCTTTGCAGCAGAAAACCTTCGGCAGAATTTGCATCTGAGTTGAGACAGGGACAGTGGCCTCAAGGATTCATTCACAAGGATTCATGTGTGCAATCCCCCTGTCCCAGTGCCTGCTACTCTGAGTGTAATAAAAGCTGATCCGTGTATAAGTCGCCTTGGTAATGTACAGTAAGCACATGTAAATGTATTAGCGTGGGTCTAAGGCAGAGAGCACAGAACAGCGGGTCATTAAAAGGGAACTGGTGACTGTAGGAGTCATGGAGAGCTAGAAAATATGAAGCAGATTAACTTTATGCGAGAATGGAGTTCAGTCTCACAGCTGTGGACAATGAATTCATTTAAATGTCTCCTGTAATACCAACTTTCAACCATATGTTCCATTGAGGAGATCTGCATGTTGTACCACGGAAGCCAATGTGAATAAGGGGAATTGTGCCATCTGCCCATTACTGGTTGCTGTTTATGAGGACCGTCACACATTAATGGTGTATCTGAACCCCAGACGCATAATATTGCAGTGACTGCGCCAATGGCTGCTGGGTGCCATTTGTCCCACCAAATGCATAGAACTGATGCCTTTTTCATTTGTGTGTCCTGCAGACTGTTTCAGGGTTGGCTTCAGTGGATGGCCCCAGAAGAAGAGGCCAGATGGAAGCTGGGTCACATGACCACCTGCAAGAAGGCTTGTTGAGCCTGGGGCTAACAAATGGGGAAAGCAGGCATTGTGTGGAAGAGGAGGCAGGCAGGCTAGGTACTGGAGCAGCTGGAGAGGGGCAGAAGAGGGCAGTGTGTGAGCTACTGGGGCAAATCTGGGGCCCCGGGCAGGACAAGACTGGTCATTTCCAGCAGCAGCAGCTACAGATGCCCTGCTGGGGCGACGGGGAGGTGCGTGGTGCCACAGATGAAAGAGACATGGAGAATGCCAGGAGCCTAGTGGCCCTTGCAGCCGGCATGGGCACACCATCGTCCTGCAGCCACCCCGAGCAGCAGATCCACACAGCTCAGCTGTATGAGAAGTTCAAGCAGGAGATGGGAGGTCAGGCGGCAGAGACCCGGCCGTCTGGGATGTCATCAGGTGGGGATCGGGGTCCCCCTGAGGACCTGAGCACTCTGCAAACAGCACTGAGCCAGGCACGCCACGGCAACAAGCCACCAAACTGCAACTGCGAAGGACCTGACTGTCCCGACTACATGGAGTGGCTGGAGAAGAAGATCAAGATGGTTGTGGATGACCAGGATAAAAAACAATATGAGGCATCCAGTGTGCTCCACCAGAGCCAGCAGGAGCAAGCTGCCCACCTCGCCCTTCAGTTAAACAGAGCCACGCCACCTGTTGCCTCCTCTACTCCTTCTCATACCTCTCTCAACTCCCCTGTGCCCTGTTCCTTGGCTCCTATTCCCTGCTCACCTAGTGTTCTTTCCATCGCCAAGGAAAAAAACATCAGCCTACAGACAGCCATTGCCATTGAGGCCCTGACCCAGCTGTCGGCCACCGTCCCTCAGCCTGTGGTGCCCCCCCCGGACACTTCATCCACAAACCACCATCAAGTTCCGCATCACCTTCCACCCCACCCACAGCATGGCACCCACCTAGTCCTGTCCTCCTCGTCACCCAGACCGCAGTCTGTCCCGCCTGGACTTCACGCACAGCTGGACTCATTCTCCTGGGAGCACAGGAGGCAGGTTCAGACAGACGACCCCAAAACCAACATGCTCGCAAACTCAATGCCCAACCCAGCACTCCACTCCTCCCCTCATCCACGTGCTGTGTCACCCTTCCCCGGACCCACCTCCACGCCAGGCGGCCCCCTTCCACCGCAGTGGCAGACAGGCCCCAGGAAGCCCCACACGACACTGAATACTGAGTCCCAGCCACGCTTCGCACCTCCTCCCCACAGCGGTGGAGATCCCATGTCGGAGCTGAAGCAATTGCTGGGAGACACCAGTGGCAAGTACGCAAACCCTGCATTCAGGTCCCCTGCCGCCCAACACCTTCCGCACCATGGCCCTCCAAGCCTGGGGGTGCTCCAGATCAAGCAGGAGATGGACTCTGGAGAGTACCCAGGCTCTAACTGTGCCACGATGGAGAGGTATGGGGCTGTGGCAAATGGCCGGCCACTGTCCCCTGGGAGTGCGGCCGTGCGCCACTTGACTCAGGCATCCCTGCAGCAGTATCTGCACCACAAGCGGAACCTCTTCTCCAGCACCTCTGCCACTGCCCACCGCCCACCCTTCCCAGGCTTCCAGGACCTACGCAAGTGGTGGCCAAATGAGGGCTCTGCACCCATCAAGCAGGAGCCCAAGGAGCCCAAGAAGAAGAAGAGCTACTCATCCCCATCCCTCAAGCAGCCGCTGGCGGCCGGCCTCCTGCCTCAGCTGGGTCCCTCTCTACCCAAACCGAAGCAGATAGTAATCAAGAAGCCTAAGCAGAAGGCCTCGCAGCCTACCTTCATGCCACAGGCACAGATCTCCTTTCAGAAACCACCACCCAGCCGTCAGGAGAATATTCTCCCCCTTCCGGCCATGGCCAACCTTGTCCCAGCATTGTTAGCCACAGAACCGGGGCCCCTTCCAGCTCAGACCCCAGCCCACCCTCAGGAATCTGTTCTGAACAGCACCCTGGCTGCTCCAGCTCACCAGAGTGATGTTGAAAGCGGTCCTACCCTGCTAGCCTCCTCCGCAGCCTCACTGCCGCAGGGTGACCAGGCTATCTCAGGACCGCCAGTGTCAGGGGACAGCGGTTTGATCCCTGATACCACAAGCCAGCCCTCCACACCCCAGCCAGCCCCCTCCCTCAGTCAACTTGGTGCCCTAAACCCAAAATTGGAGGAGCTGATACGTCAGTTTGAGGCTGAATTTGGAGATGCCCCTTTGCCCGGCTCCCAGAGCCAGACCCCGAACCCAGCTCAGCCAAATTCTAACTCAGGACAAGCCGTCCCTCCTGCACCACCTTCATCTGATCTCCCAGCACAGCCCGAAATCCCTTTTGGAGGTCCCCTGGCTGCCACAGATGTGACCCTACCAGACGGCGATGCGATGGATGTGGGCATAGAGGAAAATGGGAGCGCAGCCCAAGCAGAACCCCTCCAAACACCAGCAGGTGATGGGATGGAGCAGCAATGCAATGGGGATGCCTCACAGGAGGTGTGCCCCTCATCCCAGGCACCTGCCTCAGCCCAGGACCCCCTTCTGCAACTGCAGCAGCAGCAGCATCGTGTCCTGGAAGATCCCTTCACTGTTCCCTTCTCCCCGCTGCCAAAGCGCATGAAGATCGAGTCGTCAGGGGACGTCACGGTGCTGTCCACCACCACCTGCCTCTCTACCGCTTCAGATGACACTGAAACGCCTACAAAGCTCATCCCACCTTCTTCTCCCTCACTGCGTGGCTTCCTGGAGTCTCCCCTGCGCTACCTAGACACGCCCACTAAGAGCCTGCTGGACACCCCGGCTAAGGATGCTCAGGCTGAATTCCCTCTCTGCGACTGTGTAGGTGAGTGATTGGTCACGAGACTGTAAAACACACACTTGGTCCTGATTACTGTTTACCCCATAATTTCATCTGAGGGTTCATTGTTCAATGAGGCAACCCTGAGGGTTCAAATAGGGATGCAAATAAAGGTCTAATGCTGCCTTGCGTAATATGAACCACATCGCCCATGGTGAACACTAGCTTTGGTCATCAGCAGGACTTTTCACTGCTGGTCTTTCTTAGGTCCTGGTAGACAGACGAACTATTTATCCATTCATGAAAGAGGCTCAGCGGTACTCCAGACTATCCCTTTAACACAAAGATTCCATGTGGTTATGAGACTTTTAGCTGTTTCTGTGCTCACCCAGGATCCCATGTGGAGCTAGCATGATCTTTTCCCTCCATTTCTGTCCCCCACGTGACGGCCCTGATTATACCCAATCTCTTTGGCTTTAGCACCATTGTCTGGGTACCATCTGCGTGTGTCTGAGAATGTTAGCAGGGGGAGGGGAAAGGGGGCTGGACAATGGGGCGGGTGGAGGGCACTGTTGCAGATGAAGGCCTAGCAGGATGACTGTACTTCAGAGCGACCTAGTCCATCTATCACTGACAGGATGGAGGTTCTGCACATTATCCAGGCCTGAGGAGATCAGGAGTCTCTTATTCTCTTATGGTACACTCTAAGAATCTAAGTCATTGGTAAGTAGTGTCCTTCCCAGTATTCCCATTAGCTGAGATAGAGATTCACTCTGAGAGTCCATGCCTTGGGTCAGCAGTATCCTTCTCTGAGTCAATGGTTCACTTTGTGAGTCTGAGCTTTGGGTTAACAGTGTCCGTCCCAGCAGTCTCCTTCCATGAGTTAGAGTTTGACTCTGAGAGTCTGAGCCTTGGGTCAGCAGTTCTTCCCAAAACTCTCCTTTCCAGAGGCAGACACCTAACATCCGGTCTCTCAAGTCTGGATGAGAGAAGACTTAAGAACAGAATAACAGAATAGGATTCCCAAGTTTCATTTTGTCTTGCATAACATTGAAATCCTGTGGACATGCCAGGAGACAGATGGATTGCAGTGTTTCAGGGAGAAATACAGATGAGTATGGAGAGGTGTCTGTATGTAGCTCATGGCATCTGGTTGCAGCTGGATATGGTCCTTCATGGTCAGGTGAAGACAGGACTTGAAGTGGCACCCAACAAAGGAGTTCCACCACAATACTGCCACCATTCAGCCACACTGCATGCTGAGAACACGTGTCTGATTTTCATATTGATCTGTTACACAGGGTTCAGTTCTCCTAAATGCCTAACACCTTTTATGTTCTTAACACCTCATTTTCCACCTTCTGGGTAATAACTGATTGTGACTGAGACAAAGATCTCCCTCTAAATGGCATTCCAGCGACAAAATTAAATAGTCTTATCTATGTTTCCATAATTTCACAGTGAATTTTGCAGTACAATACATTGTATCTACGCAGTAGCTGGGAGAGCAAAGGTTACTACTAGGCTAGAGGTCACCAATGTATTGCCCAGCAACACACCGTGAGGCGCACAGAGTGCAAAACGGCTGGTGTAACCCGACACCCTCACTTGAGCACCCGCTCTAGTTGCTTTGTTAGGAGCGAGTGTGCGCGCGCACACACACACACACACACTAACACACACACAGACACATACACACACACAAGTGCATTCAAAGGATCAGCACTCCTGTGGATAATATCCTGGTTTCAGCCACACCCTTCCCTCTCTCCTTCCCTCCGCTCCCCATGGAATGTGACCTTAAATCCCCTCCTAGGCCAGGCACACAGGCACACACACGCACAGCCTCACACACTCTGCCTCGCCTGCATCCCTTTCTCACTGTAGAGCTCACAAATAAACACACACTGTTTGGTGTGAGGCTGACTCTGTCAGTGAAGGCTTCTCTGTTTCCAAGCCGACATGTGCTCTGCCTGGGTGTTCCCTCCTAACCTCCCAACTTCAAAACGCACTGCTATTGGCTCAGCAGAGGACCAGCCAGAGGCAGGCCCCCAGTTCACTGGGAGGGACAGCTAGACGGAGGCGTGGAGCTCAGGTCAGAGCCAGAAATTTGACGCATACTTTTTTCTTCTCTCCCTCACAGAGCAGTTTCATGAGAAGGATGATGGCCCGTATTACAACCACTTGGGCTCAGGGCCCACAGTGGCCTCCGTTCGAGAACTCATGGAAAATAGGTGAGAGGCACCATGTAGATATGTGACAAGCAGTGCTTGGCTCTCCAATAAAACAACCAATAGCTGTGGTGTGGGGAGTTCCCTTAGTCGAGTAACTGGCCCCTCAGCGAGGCCAAGGCAGCAGAAGCCTCCACACTGTGCCAGAGAAGATAAAGGTCCAGTGAGGTCCAGTTCTTCCCGAGGAGCCGATCCATCCCTTGCAGTCTCCCCGGCATCCTCTTTCCTACCACTTGCACAGCTGTGTCTCACTGCCTCCTTCTCCTCCATTCATCCCGGGTCCCTGGGGAAAACCCTGACCCAGAATCCAATGGATGGGAGAGAGAGAGAACAACATCAGCAGAGAGAGAGCAAGCGGTGGGCCGGGGGAGATGAGGACACAGTGTAGCAATCACGTCATCAACACTCTTTGCTGCCTTGTTCTCGATGTAGCTCCTTTCATTTGCTCCTTTAAGGGGAGTGGGAAACTCCTGTTCATCACATGCCACACACACAGGGGGGCCAAGACGTGCTCTGGGGTTTAGTGACTTTAAAATGTGCTATGGCACAGTGGTAATTATCACCACAGCTGACTGGTCATGGACCATGGCTGGCCATGTTGGTCTACTGACACTTCTTCAATCCAGCACTTTCTTTAGTTGGTAACATACAGGGTCAGGACTGGAAAACCCTCCTGGACGTTCAGGGCTTGTGATGTGAGCAAGACTCAGGGAGAAGCCGGGGGATGATGGGGGAGTTGAAGGATTTTTTTAGCATGTCACAGGGGTTAATAACACCACACAACTGGAGGCTCACCCTGTGACCATCCTCTGACCCATCCAACCCAGCATTCCCTGCCTCTCACCATGATCCAACCCAGCATTCCCTGCCTCTCACCATGATCCAACCCAGCATTCCCTGCCTATCACCCCGATCTGACTGAGCATTCCCTGCCTCTCACCATGATCCGACCCAGCATTCCCTGCCTCTCAGCCGGATCCGACCCAGCATTCCCTGCCTCTCAGCCCGATCCGACCCAGCATTTCCTGCCTCTCACCATGATCCAATCCAGCATTCCCTGCCTATCACCCCGATCAGACTGAGCATTCCCTGACTCTCACCCAGATCTTACCCCGCATTCCCTGCTTTCAGGAATGACAGTAGATTTCTTGTTTTTCCGGTCACCTATGGCACTGGTTCATTAATTAGTAACTCTTTGGGAAGTCTAAAACAAAACAAGGATCCAAGACGCCACCTTAACCTCATTGTTCTGTGTTTTTGTATTTCATCCCCCTGCTATGGGGCTGGGATCTCCTCACACCCGTGCGAATATCAGCATAGCTCTGTGAACACTCTCCCAGAGTTTGTGCTGGTTGTTTTTGTTTAATCACACAATGACACACTCTTCGAACTGCTTATCCTGGTCAGGGTCACAGGGAGCCTGGAACCTATCCCAGGCAGCACAGGGCACAAGGCAGAGATAGACTATGGATGGGATGACAATCCATTGCAAGGAACATACACACGCAGAATTATTCAGTGCGGGCAATTCCAAAATTATACAGTGGGAGGAAGTCCACACGAATTGAGGAGATATGCAAACTCCATACGCAAGCAGATGTGGAACTCCCAGCTCCGAAGGTGTGGGCCACATGCGCATAGTTTTTGACACTGCACATTTTCATTGAGTATATAGTAACTCAAAGCATTAGTATGAATACATATAGACTTCTAGCTGAACTGGTTGTGTTCCTAAAACACCAGTTTCCAATCAGTTGGCTATGTATTCCCTGCATGCATGTTTCTGAATTTGTATGTGTCTTGTATGTATGCAGGTTTGGACAGAAGGGTGAGGCCATACGCATTGAAAAGGTGGTCTACACAGGCAAGGAGGGCAAGAGTTCTCAGGGATGCCCCATTGCTAAGTGGGTAAGTCTCAGTGGGACGATCTCAGGAAACCACCAGGCTTTATGACAGGATAGACCTCACTGTCTTCCTGCTTCATCGTTTCCTTCCTGGTGACACTGGAATGTCCCCCAGTCGGTCATTTGCTGGACAGTAAAGATGCAAAGTAGCCTAGTCTTCTTACTTAATAAATCTATGTGGTGTATACCTTGGCATTCTATATTTAAGCCAGTCATTCCATCGCAAGTTTGAGGGATGAGCAAAACACTGTGGGACTGGGAAGGGGTTGTGAGAAAGGGAAGGAGGCGTGAGCACAGTGTCACCTATCAGACTAGTGCTTCCAGGGGGCTAACGAGGGCAGGATTTACGAAGGGGAGAGCTGTGACAGGGTGACACATGGTGCGGATCGGCAGGGTGCAAACTCCCCTCCCTGTCACACTTAAGCTGCAGGGAGCCACACTAATTCTCAGCTACCCCAGTGGGTCAAGTCTGTGATGATTTATGGGGCCTTGTTAATCAACAGTCCCATTGGCTGGAGAGACTGACTGATGTCAATTGTGTCAGATGAGCAGCTTTACTGGTAGTCATGGCGAGTTGTTTCATTTAAACAAACAGCAACAGCCTTCAGAATTCGGATTGGCACTGGAGTTTTCCCAAAATGCACTGCTCCTATTGTAGCTGTGTGCTGAAACATGCAGGTCCTAGTGTCTGTTAGTTGAAGTGCAGGGTTGCCAACTTTGGTCAGCTGGCTGGAGTGAGATTTTCAATTTGAGACAAGTCTGCACACATATGACACGTGACATGCATGTAACATTTTTATTACCTTGTAAATAGTCTGTAGGGTTTGCAAACTACCCCAACGCTTTTGTTGTAGCTAATTTTTGGTTTACAATGGAATAATATAGATTTGCCATTAGATTTTTTGTGTGAGGGTGAGAGTCTGAAAGCATCAGTGTCATGCCATATACAAGTGTCTGTTTGCAAACACAGTCAATTTAACTCAATTTAACATGTCAGTGAGACAAAAAGTGCAGTAATGTAAAAAAAAGATCCTTGTTCTGGGAGATGAAAAACAGAGTAATGTGCTGAAATCCCCACATCCGCTAAACTAGCAACAGTAAATGAGGCAGCTCTGCTCCTAAGCTGAAACAAGACTTGCTGTTAACACTCCATGTTGGGGTGGAAATTTGGATGATCATGTAAAATAAAAATTTTACTTGTCACCAACACTCAGGTTGAGTTGGAGCAAGATCTCTGTGGAAGCTGCCATCATTTAAACACAGACAGCTCTTCAAGTGGTCATTCCAGTACTACCTCCTTGCCAATGGCTTAGGTATACACCCCCTCCCCCAACCCCCTGACTTACCTGTGCGTCTACCGGCCAGGTGATCCGGCGCAACAGTGAGACTGAGAAGGTCCTGTGCCTGGTGAAGCAGCGTGTGGGACACCACTGTGAGAATGCTGTCATCATCGTGGTCATCCTGATCTGGGAGGGCGTGCCACGTGCTCTGGGGGACCACCTGTACCGGGAGGTCACCGAAACGCTCACCAAGTTCGGAAACCCTACGAGCCGCCGCTGTGGCCTCAATGAAGAGTAAGTGTGTGACTTGTGGCCACTTGGTCGAGTGCTCGGGGGGGCTCCAGACCGCGGTTTGCTAACACTGCCCCTCCCTGCCGCCGTCCCACCCACAGTCGCACCTGCGCATGCCAGGGGAAGGACCCCGAAACCTGTGGTGCCTCCTTCTCCTTCGGGTGCTCCTGGAGCATGTATTTCAATGGGTGCAAGTATGCCCGAAGCAAGACGCCACGCAAGTTCAGGCTTCAAGGAGATCACCCCAAAGAGGTCAGCTTTGGCAAAGGGCCCCTTTCATCCTGATGTACCCCTCCCCCCCATTCAGCTGTTAAATATTTTGCTCAGGGGTGAGAAGGCAGGATTGAGGGCTTGAATCTGTAATTGTTTTGCTCCAAATCGAGTTCTTGAGGGCTGCACTACATGTTGACATGATCATTAAATTACTGTAGTTGTCCCTGCATGTTGTCAAATTTGACATTTGCTGCTTTGGTTATTTGCAAATTGGCTGTGAACAATTTAACAGGAATATTTTTGGAGCTTTTTAATAAAATTGCAGCAACTCCCAGATAACACGTAAGAGCGGGAACAATACTGAAAAGGATTTGCATTACATAACACCATATAATATATAAATATTAGTGTTTTTATTATTTGTTGGTGTAACTGCATACTATATCTTTAATATTGAAAGTTATCATGCAAAAAATAAAAATTAACTGTGGGATGTACACATCGCAGCCTGGGTACGCCGCACATCCTTATCTTGGCAACCAGCCTCACTCACGTTAGCTGTCTCTGTGATCTTGGAATCTCGTGTTTTTTGCAGTGACTTTAAAACTCTTCAGTGCTGTTAATTTTGCATTTTTAATCTACGGCTATTTCATGTTCACCCACCTCCCCAAATCTCATCATAGAACCATACTCAGCTTCTGTAACACACATTCATTAAAAAAAAAATTATATTTTTCCACCATTAATGTCCATCTCTGACTCTGTATATTACACAGCCCACCTGGGTTCAGGTGAGAAATAAAGTCATAGTCCAGGCCCATGGTTTTGCAATCAGGAACATAGTTCTTGGTCCTGAGTTCCTGGGCCGTCTCGACTGGGAACTTTTGTGAGTCGCTTTCCTACCACACAATAGGAACTGACCTTTATGCTAAATAAGCATGGGGGAGCACCAGCAGGCAATAGTTTAAACTTCACACGTAATTGTATGTGAAACTACACCATGACCCTAAAACAATGAAGCCATTTATTTATATGACCCACATGTTTGAGTAGTACGGATACAGAATAAACAAAATATATACTAAATATAAAAATATAAAATATCAAAAAACAATAAAACAAAACAATAACATTACACTAATGTTAATGGTGCAGATGTGCAAAGCAGTGTGCGACTGTTTGCAAATGTGTGCACAGACTGCTAAACCGTTGGTACGAATTTTTTAAACTGTGCGCACGTATTGCAAAACCATGGGGATGGATTTTACTAATTTATTTCTCACCTAAACCCAGGCGGGCTCCATAGTACTCTTTCTTCCTATTTAGTTATATTTTTCAGTATTAGGGGGCCTTACATTATACATAGCTGTCTTTTCGGGTGCCTGTTCTATTTCATGTAGCTCTCCTTTTGGGTGCCTGTTCTGTTCCATGTAGCCATCCTTTTGGGTGCTGCTTCCATTACGTGTAACCTTGTTGCTACTTTGAGTTTATAACTGCAATTTTTTTGTGATGGTTTGCAGGAGGAAAATCTCAGGGATAACTTCCAGGAACTAGCTACCAAGGTGGCTCCCCTGTATAAGCAGATGGCCCCAAAAGCATACAGCAACCAAGTAAGGCCACCGGGACTCCCCACTCTGGACCAGTCTGTCGTCCAGTGGCTCTGCATCCTCACAGAAATGTCTGCAAAACTGATACCTATGTGTACTATTTAATAAAACCTAACTAGAAGCCATTACATTATTTTGAGGGCCTCACTGATTCACCTCATAGGACCCCTGTTTATTAATAATTACAGTAACTGTAAATGTAATTTTGAAGCTAATCCCCGTTTTAAATATAAAAGGTTATAACTTGCAATATAATTATTTTAATCCCAAATGATAAGACTTTAAATTAAAATAATTTATAAGTAATAAAGCATGTGTTTTTAGAATGTATTTGTGCATTATTAGTGGAATATATCGGTCTGAAAGTATATGAATTATTTCTCTTTTTAATGAGTAGAGTGAATTACTGACGTTGGGCCACTCAGTAAATCAATGGCTTGTGGCCACAAACAGCTGGAAAGTCAGGTTTTGTCCCTGCAAGCTTTTACATTTATGGTCAGTCTCTCAGTTTTCAAGGACGTCACATAAACACACCTTTTCACTGTGCAGTCCCGATGGGTGTGTAAACATGCTATTTTATTGCACAGCCCTGGGGGGCGTGTAAAAATGCCCTCTGTGGGCAAGTGACTGCATTGGTGGGACCGTTGACATGGAAACCAGACAGGAGACGCACAGGGTGGCAAAGCCTGATGTTCGGCTCTCATTAGATGTGCTGGGCCACATATGTGGGGGAGCTGGGGGACATGGCAGCAGGACATGGACTGTAACCAAATAT
>JAAGVU020000040.1:21388154-21406083 GCA_011763525.2 Mormyrus iriodes
TCTCATTAGATGTGCTGGGCCACATATGTGGGGGAGCTGGGGGACATGGCAGCAGGACATGGACTGTAACCAAATATGTGGAGACATTGGGGGCACTTTGGGATGCGGCATCCGTGTATCAGTCAGTCATCTGTGCATGACATGCGGTCTATGGGGGCCACTGTGCTAACAGTGAGCAAACCTGCTTCCTGCCCATCTCAGTGTGCGATGGAAGAAACCGCTTCGGACTGCCGGCTCGGCCTCAAGGAGGGGCGTCCGTTCTCTGGGGTCACGGCCTGCATGGACTTCTGTGCCCATGCGCACAAGGACCAGCACAACCTATTCAACGGCTGCACTGTGGTAGGCTCTCCCTCCATCCATCCACCCATTTGTCCATGCCCTGCTCACCCAACCTCCTGCACTGCCGACCCACACTAACCTAAATGTCCCCCCCTGCCAGGTCTGCACGCTGACCAAGGAGGACAACCGAGTGGTCGGTCAGATCCCAGATGACGAGCAGCTGCACGTGCTCCCTCTCTACAAGCTGTCCCTCACCGATGAGTTCGGCAGCGAGGAAAACCAGCGGAAAAAGATGCAGAATGGCGCCATCCAGGTGCTTAACAACTTCCGACGTGAGGTGCGCAAGCTTCCTGAGCCTGCCAAGTCCTGTCGGCAGCGCCGGCTGGAGGCTAAGAAGGCTGCCTCCGAGAAGAAGAAAGGGCAGAAACAGCTGGGGGAGACACCAGAGAAGACCATCAAGACGGAGATGCACCACTCTGGGCCCGTCAGACCACAGCAAGCAAACAAAGGTGAGTACCGCGTCGCAGCAGCCATGTGACATAAGTCTGTATCTGTGGGGGGAAAAGCGCTATGCTGCATCGCTGCTAATAGGTTCTTTCTCATCATGTCTCATCGTAGCAATCCCCAAACAGGAGGTGAAACCCACCATTAAGACAGAACCAATGGGCCAGTTCAATGGAGTCTTAGAGGGCTACCCTTCCATAGGAAACTGCCAGCCAGCTAAAGCGTACAGCATGAACAATGTCTACCCCCATCCCGGTTACTATGCAAGTGGCCACACTTCCAATGGGCCTCGTCCTCCTCCCCCTTCCCCTGGTGCCGTCAACGGCTTTCACTCCAACCCCACACTGCACTATGGTTATTACGGCTACACCTCCAACGCTCTCTTCCCCCACCAACTGCTTGCCTATGAGGGTCGCAACGGGGCTTGGCCCAAGGCAGCCACGGTAGCTGCCACATTTGACAAGAAACCGGATGTGCAGAGCCTTCAGGCCAGCTTGGGCCACTCCTACCCTGATCACCCAGAGGAGCAGCTAGGCGACGTGGCCCGGTGTGGCTACCCGGCAGAGTTTGCCAAGTCCTTGCCCCTGCCGGCCAGGCCCCTGTCAGCACCATCAGAGGTCCGCCACAGATCCACGCCTATCATAAAGCAGGAACCTGCTGACACGCCCTTGTACCCAGACTGCGCGGCAAAGGGGCCATCCCGAAGCTGCAGCGTCAACTACAATTCCACCTCACAGTCAGAGACCTGGCCAGGGCACAAACCCAATGGCAGCCTGACCCCAGGGGCGTCTCTGGAGACCTTTGTCACCCCCGAGAAACAGCAGGTCCACCAGCACCCAGCCAACCACCATCAGCAGCCCCAGCAGCACCAACAGCAGTGGGCCCCCTTTCCCAACGCCGCCACCCCCCTGGCCTCACCGGCCCCCTCCCCGTCACCCTCAATCAGGTCGACACCATCACCTGTGCCCTCATCCCACCACTGGGACGGTCACCAGGTCAGGTCCTGGAGCGCAGGGCTGGCAGGGTATGGCTTGGGCCCAAAGCAGACCTGCACCACTGGAGCCTTCCCTGAGAAGCTTTGGAGTAAGGCGGGTGAGAGCAGGGGTTCCACACCCCTGGGGCTCCAGGAGAAGGCCTGGAAGTCATGTGGGGGTTCGGCTGCTGGGAGCACGCCATCACCAGCACCTGAAGGCCGGCTCTTTCCAGATGCCTTCCAGCAAGCAGACACACAGGCTTTCTGCGATGCCGCCGGGCCTGAGTGTGTGGCTAAGAGCCAGAGTGAGCGTGAGCAGGAGGAGGAAGAGGTATGGTCAGACAGTGAGCACAACTTCCTGGACCCAAACATCGGTGGCGTGGCTGTGGCACCAGCCCACGGCTCCATCCTGATTGAGTGTGCCCGGCGGGAGCTGCATGCTACCACGCCTCTGAAGAAGCCTGACCGCAGCCACCCGACCCGCATCTCACTCGTCTTCTACCAGCACAAGAACCTGAACCAGCCCTGCCATGGCCTGGCACTGTGGGAGGCTAAGATGAAGCTGCTCGCGGAGAGAGCGCTGCAGCGCCAGCAGGAGGCAGCGTTACTTGGCCTCTCGCAGAACGACATCAAGGCCTATGGCAAGAAGCGCAAGTGGGGTGCGGCAGGGGCTGGGGCCAGCCCTGGGCCGATGCAGGGCAAGGACAGACGAGAAGGGGTGAGCACACGCCAGGCGTCAACGCAGCATACCACCTCCGTCGTGACAGTGTCACCGTACGCCTTCACGCAGCTCACCGGGCCCTACAGCCACTGGGCGTGAGGGGGGAGAGGCAAAGGGAGAGCCGGCTCCCCAGCCCCAGCTTGTGGTTCCCACTCTCTACACCAGGGGATCACTCCTTCATCCTTGAAAATTTTTCCCTTTTTTGGTTTTTACCTCAAATTTGGCAGCGGATCAGGACTCTGCCTGACGGACCTCCTGCCTGCGGTGCTCTTTCCTCTCTCTGGCATGAGAGATGGGTGACATGTTTCTGCTCCTTAATACAATAATGATCCTAATTATTATTATGGCTAATATTATCAATATTATTATGATTGTTATTGTTACTGTCAATGTTGTTATTACTGGTATTATTATTATTACTATTATGAGGATAATGATTTGTTTAATATTAATATTATTGTTTTCTTTACTGTTTATCCATACGATATTCTGTGGGAAATGCTGGGATCCCTTGTTGCTCATTTTCTTTCTCATTAATCTGGAAACAAGCAAGATGCAGATCTTTATTTTTGTTTCCCCCCCATGCTGTTTTTGGTTTTTGGTTGGAATTCTCGCATGAAGACAAGGCCGCAGACGGCGGCGCCAACATCTTTAAGCTTTAACGGTGACAGAGAATGATGTCGGACATGCAATGAAATGATTGGAAGAACCATCCTGGAGCCGCACGACGCCTGAAACCCAGAAGAACCTGTTTGGGAGTTCACCGCCCTAGTTGGTGGAAATGCCCTTAAAAGGCTGGAAAACACACAGGGAATCCCTTCTATGTTGTCCTGTGAGCGGGAACGCCACATGGACATACCCTCCTGGGAAAGGATGGAGGCAGAAACATCCCTCTCCCGCGTCTCTCACAGCTGGTGCTTCTTCCTGGTCTATGCCAACGAATCGGACGTCTTGGTTTGCCCCGAACGTCTCCAATCTTACTCCAGCATGTGCCGTTAGCCCCGAGTAGGCAGGCCGGGCTCGAGTTGACGTCCTTCCCATCATCCTTCAGGGGATGTGTCTTGTTTGCACGCTTGGAAGCTCAGCCTGATCCCCCCCCCATTCCCACAAAGTCCTCCTGGAGGACAGAGGTGCCCCCTGTGCAATGGTGCTGACATGGTTCTATGTGTGCCCTCACCCCCCCCTGCCTGCCCCCTTCCCATGCAGACACACCCGCCGACCGGCCCGTGTGCCTTAGCTGGCCGGAGCGGCTTGTGCCGCGGTGCTGGGTCGGTCCTCACGGGTACTGTAATGCCTTCAGCACACTTACAAACAATGGTGCTTGTTTAACACACTGAAACAGCCTTGGCCTTTTTCACCTACCATGGCGGACGTAGCATGACGTACGCGTGTTTCGTACTGCGATTCCCGTGTGAAGGTTTACATGTACACAGCTCCTCCTGGTAATGCTGTGCTTCTGGGACCCTAAAGGTTATTATATCATTTCTCCTTTTCCCACAAAGCAAGTATGCAGTCAGAACAGGCAGTCACAAAGCCAGCTGTCAGCCTTTTCAAGGGCCCCAGGAATGTAAGGATGCCTTTTCGACTGCAGGCCAGGGCCGTGGAAACGCAGCATTATTGACGGGGAAGAAACTATAGGGTGAAAAGCACCTGTATCTCCAGTGCGTTTAGAACGTGCGGGTTTCTCTGGCTCCGTGTTGGCGGTGGGCTCATGTGGGTGCAGGCTCCTGTAAGAGGCATGTGCCCACTTCGCATGTCCAGGCACAGTATACTACTGCGATGTCGCCCTCTTTGGAAAGAGGCTCTGAAGTGACACGTAGGGGCGTGGGCCAGCGGTGTGTGTGTTGGAGGGGCTGCTCTCAGGATCTCCGTCGATGCACCTTCTGCTGGCCCAGCCAAACAGGGTACAGCTTTCAGCCGTGGAAGAAGGGGTGGTTGGTGGGGCTGGGGCCGGGGGAGACCGGGTGGTGCAGGCGAGGAGTCGACGTTTCCACGGTGCGGCCACGCTGCAGGCCATGTCCATTCCTATGGAAGGCCAGAAACTCCTTGGTGCTTAAAGTGAATGGATCCTGGTGCTTTTTAAGAGGTCAATCTCTCTATACCTCATGTTGTAAAGACACTGGTCACAGTCACGACATGCTACCAGCACACGGCTGCTGTGGAGGCCTCCCAAGGCATCCATCATGGCTCTTGTGTGGCTGTTGCCCACGTGGTGCATCACAATCCACATCCTCCTTCTTATTTATTACATGCTAATGATGCTTATTATTATTGTTATTGTGATTGTTGCTCTTTTTCGGTTTTACTGTTTAGTTTTACCTGATACAAATTGTAAATACAGAAGAAAAGAGTTTATAAAAGCACTTTTAATCTTGATTTTAAAGAAAAGCAAAAGAACAGATTATTGACAACTTGAAAACTAGTTTTTTGTTTTAATTGAATTTTATGGGGAGAAATAAGCAAATGTAAATACTTAAGTATTTAGGTAAGATTATTTAACTTTAGAGGGATAACAACCTAATCGTGAGCGAACATGGGGTTCTCCAGTTGTCAGTTTGTTGAGTCCATAACAGCCTAAGGGAGCAGCTGATTAGAATGTGACGTGTCTGTTATATGTGTCAGGAACCCTGCTGTACGAAGTACTGTAGTACGTCAGTACATCTTGAACAGAAAGCAGCCACCTTCTGGAAAAAAAAAGATCATGGGTTGAAAAGTATGCAGATGCCACATGGCTAATGACCACGAGGTTGCACGAGGGAGAGGAGAGCAGGCGGCCTCCTGTCATTCGAACCGGTGATAGGTTCTGTGGTCCCATTTTATGTGTGTGGCTGTTTATAATGTCAGCAATAGAGGAAGATGTTTCCGCGATGTGAAAAACGTTACACCCAGTCGTCAGGTCTACTTGCTAACAGAGAGCCCCGGACCGCTATGGCTTATGGGATAGCGACGGGACCGCGAGCGTTCGTTCCAGCTTGCCTCGATTTTCCTGTTCAACTCTTCTTCTCTCGGGAGAGGTGTAACTCACGCAAAGTTAAAGGCCATTTTTTTCTTACTAAAAGAGCTTCAGATTTGTCATTTTTTATTCCATCTTGTTCTTGGTAATAGTAATAACAGGTGCTGGTTTATTTATTGACTTTTTTAAAGATGTACATTTGTATACAGACTTAATTGTTCGGGATGGAGAATCACCAGTAGTTTGCTCCTAACGGGTGCCCCACTGAAGGGCGGCTGCTGTGGTGCAATCGCTAAATTCACTGTGGAATCGTGGATGGGGGGTTAGGACAACTACTGGACAGCTTGGGTTTCTGGGCCTTCTGAAGTTGTGACAGGGTGATTCTAGGAGGAAAGCCACCGTACGGGGAATGAAAACTTCACATGGTGCTGATTAGTAAAACACCTATTTTTACATTTTTGTGAATAATGTTTGCAACGGATAACATGATTAGAATCGCTCAGTGATTTGATGGCAGTGAGGCAAAAACAAGGAAAAAAAAAAAACAAGAATAGCACTTGCAGTGTCATCGTTTAATCTTTCCTCACCCTTAACACACATGATACACGGTCAGGGAATGTGTTGGAAATACTTTTATACAGGTAGTTTGACTCATGATATGGCAGTACACAGACTGTTAACTTAAACTCCTCTGCACACAACACATATCTGGTGCTGAAAGTCCATCCCCTGTGAGAACATCTGATAATGTGTGAGATGGTCAGAACACTGCAAACTGCAATCTTTCATGTGTTTCTCACTCCCTCCCATTCTATTTCTCTCCCTCTCTTGCTCACACACACACATATACACACACACACACACACAAAATGCCCCTCTTCAGCACTGGTCACTGCCTAACCCAAAGCAATTTGTCTGATTTGGCCCCTTTTCAAGATGGACTGATATAGCCTGGGAACAGAGAAACGCTAACTCCATCTCTAATACGCAAAAATAAACACATGAAAACAAGGCAAAAGAAATACTCATTTTTAAGAACTGGCAGCTACATTCCTTTTATGAGTTTAAGATTGTCCTCAGTTCTATTTTTTTTATGTCAAGTATGCAGTATGTAAAAAAAAAGTGTTTTTCAGTCTCTCTTTCTCTGTAGCTGTATCGTGTATTATGTGAATACATAGCGTATGTGGTACAACCCACAGTACTGTTTTATGTTCTGAGATAATAAAGAAATAAAAAAATGAAGAAACAAAAATAAAGTTGTGTAAAAAAACATGTTAACGTTTTTATTATTATTGGTCATTTAGAGATAATATGCTATACTGTTTGTGAATGAAGTCGGCAGTGTGCTACCATGAGATGCTTACTGGAAGGTCTTAAGAGAGCAGCTCTGTACAGAGGGCGGATTGTCACCAAGCCACATACAAAGGGCGCTGGGAGCAAGGGACTATGGGAGCACGGCTCTGTGGACACTGTGCTGCCTGTCCTGTTAGTATTTGTGGTCCCGGACCAGAAAAATGGGCCGTAATATTATAGTGGTCATGAGAAGAATATGAGTATTTGACATAAACTAGAATTGGCAGTTTCTTAGAATTTTAAGAATGGTTCTTCTGATTTTGCTGGTAGATTGGATGGCAGGATGATTTAAAATTGAAACGCATGCTTGGGTAAAGGTGAAACCCCATTTCTTTGTCCTTGACTAAAATGTAACAGTGGACAGCACTGGCCAGGACGCTCTCATTGTGCGAGACGTCTTCTGTACATACCTATCATGGCAGCCGCCGGGACACATCTTCTGCAGTAGTCCAGCGCCGGCTCTGACCACACCAACCAGCCTGTGCCTGAAATGTTGCGCATGGTGACGTTGCAATCCCCCTCTAGCTCAGTCTCAGTCAAACCTCATTGTGAAGCCACAGAATTCAGGGAAACAGTCACTGTCTAAGTGTCCTGGCTGGCAATTGACTGCCACAGCAGCTGACGTTTGCTGCAAACGTCTTTAAGTTGAATAATGATGGATTTGCAATGTGTACAATACCTTGGAAAATATCTATATATGGGATGACTGATAATACTGCAGCTGTATTATCATTTATTATTGTTATTATTACTATTATTATTATTCAAACTTTTTAAAAATTAAATACAAAATCAAATTATTTCAAATACATGTGACATAATGCAGTCCACATATTAGCTCATTGTTTCAAACGAAGACTGAGTAAGTGAAACGTTTCTCGGGTGTTATTGACCTTTGGAGTTTGTGTTACTTTAAACTGGCGGGTGGGTTGGGTGTTGCTGGGTTTGATTGTTTAAATGTAGCTCCTTTGTAATATGATATATATGTACTATTCAACTGTAGATATTAGAACAGTCGAAATTAAGGGTAATGAACTTCAATGCATTAGTATATTATAATTATGTCAATTTCTGGTGTTAAGATTTTAAGGTTGGCCTCGTGGCTTTAATACTGACCATGACTACAGTTCCATTTTTAATAATAATAAATTGTGGAGATTGTCGGAGAAAATGAGGCAATGTGATTTTATTTTTTAATAATTATTCTGCATTATTTCTGTTTTAATGATAAAGATGAGTGAATTTTGTTCCTTATTTATTTTCTTGTCAGTTTTGTTATGAGGTTACACATCCATCTGGATTATGAGCTGTTCGAATATATTTGAAATATTGTGGGTGTCTTAATAAATTTTATATTTATTTTTTGCACTCAGAACTAGTTTCTTGGAGTATTTTTTAAATATTTTTAAATGTTGTTCATTAAAGTAGTTCCACTAATTTTATTTTATTGAAGATGTCGATTTATAAAAATTACATGAGTTTTTTTTTGCTTGCCTTGTAAACTGGTGCCTATAAGGCACAGTCCATCCTATTCGTCTCCTCTAAATACGGGTGTGTCAAGCATTCATGAAAATTTGACTTACAAGCTCATTTTCACGGTAAACCCTTTATATAAAATACAATTAAAATTATTTTAAATTAGAACATTTAGCAGAATACGTTATATTTTATAACCTGATACAATAACATGTTAAAAAAACAAGTGATTTGGAAACAATATTATAATTTCTACAAAATACACCGCCAAACCTTACACACACAAAATTGCAGAATGCTAACAAGAGGCGCCATCTTCTTTATACCCTGCCTAAAGTCGTCGTTGTCACTCTGCCTCTGCATAGGAAATGACGTAACTGTACGTACAAGACGTACGTTCACACTTCCGGCAGACAGGCGCGTCCGTCGTACAGGCGTAGTTATGGTGTCGAAAGCATGTATTGGAATGGTTGGGAAAGAACCCTGCTGAAGCGGAAAATATTTTATCATATGCGGTTTGTCAGACGGTTTTAGCAACGTACTTTTGCGTTGGCTCTATGACTGTGTTTAGCTTATTCAAAGACTCAATTTGCATGCACCAACGACGAAGCAGCGGAGTGCGTTTTCATTCAGTCCCCATTTCCCGTACTATTTACTTGTGAACTCAACCTGGATCGCTAACGACCCAATAAAAGATATGAGAGTAGATCTACTCTCATATCTCCTGAGACCTCTTCCAGTAGGACTCTTCCAATAGGGTGAGCCTTTTTTGTTTTGCTTGCGACAACTTACCAGAAAAATATCGCCTAATAATTTGAAATTAACTTTGTGTTATTTCCTCCTAACATATTAAAAAAGTTTTTGAAGTACTGTAAGCGATACATATATAATTTTGTTTACGGTGATTTTATGTGTATCCTTCGTATTTAATTTTGATATAAATCTTTGTTTTTTCTGTATTAGGTGTTTGTGACTTTAGTGAGAATCATTTCGATAAAATGTCATGGGGCTTTTCAACGCAGAAAGCGTCTGAAAAAGTAGAAACGTGGATCACGAAAGACGAGTTCTTCAGTGCTGAAGAAGGCTACACAGAATGAAGAGGAGGCAGACAGTGATGCACATGAAGCATAGGCATGACAGGCAGCACAGACAGTGCGAGGAGCCGCACAGGCTGCGCAAACAGCAGCACAATGACAAGAAGCTTCTGTGCAAGGAGAAGCACTTACTTACAGAAGCAAGAGTGGACTTATGTGGTCATCTACTGAGCCCCTACCACCCCAACACTGTCAGCTCTTGCAACATCATGCACAGAAAGGAGGACTCGAGTGAAGATGCCAGGCTTGTACAAAGTGAATTGATTGCATTGCTGTGCTTCATTGACAGGCCCTTGACAAGTATGGTAATTGATAATACAAACAAATATGCTAGATTGTTCTTTGCATCCAAAGGCAGAGATCCAAATGTTTGAGCACTGATTGATGAGGATTAGATGAGAGTAGTACTGGGTGTCTTCGTTTCTGCTTGGAGTGTATTGTTGTAGAAATGAGTTTGTGAGGCCCTGTGGTCCTGGTGGTATCACAAAACACGTGAAGCCAGAAAAGCCAGTGGTAAAATTTGCACCACTTCAGTCATTTTGTAATGCCTTCACTGAAAACTGCAAAAAGAAAGTACTTGGTCTGCGCATATATGACAATTGATGAACAGTTCATTCCACTTAGAGGACACATCGTGGCTTTCTTCAGTATTTGTCCATTAAGCCGGGCATATATAAGATGGAATTATTTCTTTACGTATAATGTTGTAAGTGGCTACATGTTTAATGGACTCCCTTGTTTAGGCTGTGAAGACACTCAACGATCCACGATGAAGGGTACTGCAAACACTGATGGAGCCTATACACTACTAAATGTAACAACAGACAACTGGTTCACAGGTGCCAACCTAGCAGCAGATTGGCTATGCAGACAAATAACACTGTTGGGGAACATTGAGCAGAAACAAACCAGAGGTTCCTCAGGGGTTTCTGCCAAGTAGAATGAGAGCTACAGGGTCTGGCATGTTGGGTTTTTGCCCAAGACCAGCAATGGTATCATATGTGAAAAAGATTATGATTGTGATTCTTCCATGTGCACAATAAGGACCTTGATCAGGAATCTGCAAAACAAACCACGATAACTGATTAGAGCAATAAGAAAGGTGGTGTGGTTCATGTTGACCAGCTGTCCCACAGCTATAGTGTTCAGGAAAGAACAAAGCATTGGCCTTTGGTCTATTTTTTCCATTGCCTCAACTTTGCAGGCTCAAATTTAATGGTAGTGTTCATGTCAAAAATTTCTGACTGGGAAGCCATGACCTCATATAAAGGTCATCCTGATTTTGCTGAGTTTGATGTGTCTCTGGGTGAACAAGGGAAGGGCTTGCATTTCACATCCTTAACCAATCATGGTCTTTCTTGTATGATATCATTACATTAGCCTGATTCTTCTCATTTTCAAACTTGAGGCTTCCAACCAGCAGCGGTGTGGCTTAGCAGGCTGAGCCTCTGTGCTTGTGATTGGAAGGTTGTTGGTTTGAGTCTTGTTATTATTATTTATTATTATTATTATCATTGTCATGAAATAAAGATGCACACTTGCTCTATACAGCCTTTTCAGGGAAGCAGATTCCTATATTTAATATGTGTTTATCTCTGACATGTCCTTTAACAAAAGCCATACACAATAAAACGGGTACTTTAGAAATCTGTGCACCTTGCTACTTAACAGAAAAGACTAGTTTTAATTAATGCGTCCTAGGCCACCAGCTACCAAGGCCATGCCTGGAGAGAAGAATGTAGATGCTAGGTCTTCCAAAAACAACCTTAGCTGCTCTGAAAGTCTGTGGCATTATGCAGGCCACACCTGTTCAATTTGAGCTACCAAGAAAACGGAGAAGATGCCATATATGTCCATCATCGCTGGACCGCAAGATGACTGATAAAAGCAGCATGTGCCAAGAGGCGTGCTGCAAAGACCACAACACTCACAGTTGTTTGTGACTATTGTCCAAACTAGCCAAATAGTTGTTTGTGACTTTTGTGCAGAACACACAGATATCTCTTTTCAAATTCAGTTATGAGTTTTTCCATACTTTTAATTGTGGAACACTTTGCTCAGGATTTGCTCAGTGTTTCCTTATTTCTTTATTTGTACCATATATACAAATATATATTTCATACATTCGTAAGTTTAGTAAACTTATTGAATGCTTTTTAATGCTCAAATGTTTAATATGTTCAGATCTTTTTCAGAGTGTTCATTGAAGAAGTAAGAAGTTTTGCTGCTTGATTATTTTTACATTCTTCTGGGTCACTAGTGATCTGGGTTGTGTAATAGCATTTGTTGAAAATCAGTGCACAACTGGTTTAACAGATGATTGTACATGCAAAGTACTTGTCAGTAGCTTAGAAGATTCCTGTAGTTTCTGTAGCGTAAATCAGCAGTGCTTAGTAAGGCACGTGCCTGGCTATCTGTAACCCTCGGCCTGAACACCCAGAGATACCCGGAAAACATCACTCTGCTTCTGCATTTTCCCACCTATCCATCTTCTTTCAGTACCTGCTTACCCATTTCCAGTAATGATGGTACATATCTTTCAATTTTTTTATTTCTTAGAAGCGTAATAAAGTGGATGTTCTTTATACCATTGACATTAATCTGTTTAATTTGAAGGTGGGGTGGGGTGGGGTGGGGTGGTGGTGCAGTGATTAGCACTGTTGACTCGCACCTCTGGGACCAGGGCTCCATGTGTATGGAGTTTGCATGTTTTCCCTGTGTTGTCATTGGGTTTCTCCCACACTCCAAAAACATGCTGAGGCTGATTAGAGTTGCTAAATTGACTGTTCCCTGTGATGGGTGGGTGTTCTCTGTCTTGTGCCCACAGTCTCTGGGATAGGCTTTGGACCCCCTGTGACCCCGAATGGAATAAGCTGTTATGATGAATGGATAATCCTCATGAATTTCTACTAGAGCTGCATAAGCCCGTTGTCAAAAATTATCACTGAAGTTCAGAGTTCAGCTGCCTTACAAAAATACAGATTTAGGCTTAGGTCTGGGAACTCTCATTATATTGTGTTATATCAGCAGCTGCTGTAGCCAGAGCTGGCAGAAAGTTAGGATGATTCCAAGAGCCCCTGAGTGAGTGACATAGTTGGATTGGGGACCCATTATCTTTAGCAACGCCCCAACCTGTAGCTCAACAAGTAGAGCAGCGTGCTAATAATACAAAGGTTATGGGCTCAAATCCCATAGAATGTGTGTATATTGTAACCCTTCTCTCTATTGTGAAGCGCTTTAGATAAAAGCATCTGATATTTCAGCAAATGTACATCCCATCGGTTTGCTCATTTTAAGAATATCCACTAGGGGGTGTGGTGAGATCAGTTTTTACCCAACGGTACTGTGTGCTTCTGAATGGCGTAACACTACAATTCAAAACTGCACTTAAAAAACAAAAAGAATAAAAAAACCTGACAGTTAAATGATACCTTTTACAAAATCACAATACAAAATACAATTTCAATAAATTGTAGTAGAAAAATCCTCGTCAGAGGAGATTTCCCCATTAAACATAAGGGTTCATGAAATAAGATATTTTTTAGTTTGTAAGAATACATTGTAGCTCCATACAATCTGCCTATTTAATGGTAACACATTTAGCAGAAATAAGAAAGAATATTTTTCAGTACTTAGTAAAGGCCAATTCATACTTCACTTTTCCGCGCGAGCTTTCAGTTGTGAACAAGGGAATGCGACGTAAAAACAGCAGCGGTCGGAGATTTTTGTGTCTAGCGGAAACCTTGCGCGTCGACCGCGCATGTGCAAGATAATTGACTAGGTATATCCAGTAGGTGGCCTGCGTGTGAACTTTGTCCTTAAAATTTGTTCAGTTCAAAACAGTAGATATCAATAGCTCTGGAAACCACTTCTCATCTATATTTGTTCACGATTAATGATATATTATTACGGAGCCTCTAAGAGGTCAGTGTGAGAAAATATTTTTTTAAATTGTTTTACGTTTCCTCGCAATAGTTTTCTGTTATTAATAATAAGTGTACCGTGTCCGTTTAAAGTACAAAACATAGAATTAATCGAGTAATAAATATAAACCTAAACGATACAGACATGTCCAGTTAAGTTTGCTTTAAGCATTAAACTATATGGGACAATGTACACCATGTAACTTTCATATATGTGTTTTTATACATATTTATTAGTAATGGCACTGTGTCAGTTCACCACCAGTAACTGTAAACAAGACAGCTGGGCTATTGAACGCGAAGTGCACACAAATATTATTTAGGTTTATCCTTGCCGTCACGTTGTAGCATATAGTAAGTGGGCAAGTGTAGGGGATCACAAAACTATTTCAAAAAATATTTTCCCTCCCTGACATATTAGGGGCTCTGTATATACCACCTATGTCTTGGTTATTATTGATTTCTACCCAAAAATCATATTTTATCACAATAATCGAATAGTACTTTCAATGAGAAACGTGATCGAGCAGAGGTAAATATTAAACATTTATTGTACAAATTGTTTGCGAGACAAAGCCGACATCCGTTAAGTCTTTTGTTTACAAAACAAAGTTATCTTAATAGTTTTAAAAACCCGAGAAGACTTGAAACTTGCGGTTATAAACCGTATATCATCCTGCTTTTGCGTAAGCTTCGTTCAGACCTAAGAGACGACATCTGCCCTCTGCTGGTCTGGAGGAATATCACTGCAGTACGCATGCGCCGACCGCAACCACCCGCAATCAGCCTGTCTTCTCAGCATGCAATAATCAAAGTCGACATGGTGATGGTGGACGTGCTAGGGGATGCAGATGCAGGTGGAGCATACCATTTGTTTTGGAAAACATGAACCTGAGTCCTGCATGGGTTTGGCTGAATGGTCCTATGCCACGTGAGAGCAGTTTGAGGTGTGTTTGGCTCACTTCCGCGATGCACACCAGTGCTGTCTGAAAGCAGACGGTTGGTGTTAGGCACAGAGTAAACAAGTTGCTTTAATGAGACATTGCTGCGTTGTGTCTTCCCATGTCTCATATTCTATGTGAACAAATGGTTTCAACAGCTAGGGTTTATTGTTAGAAAATAAAAAAGGTTTCATGGGAGGTGTCTTTAATGAATCTCATACTGAGAGCATGTGGCCTCTTATTATTACGGATTAATCAGGTCTTATATTAAGGTAAAAACACTTATGTCTGTAAATAACTGAAAAAATGGCTTCATATAGTAGAACCCATACCTTCAGACTGTGAACTGAAACCAACAAGAACCTCACCTACAGTTAAGCCCAAAATTACTCATACTCATACCAAATACTGATCTATACTGAATTTTTATTTGACCAATAGGTTTCTTCTGGCTGGAAATGGCATGAGCATCTGACAAAAGATGGTCAGACATTGTGCTAGAGATAAAAATGAAAATAAAACTATTTTGATGTTTATTTTGCATTTCTATTAAAAATGTCATGTTCAAAATTATTCATACCCCTTGAAATTGTACAAGTATTTGAAAAAATGTAAGCTTCTATACTATACCAAATGGTCCTGGTTATTACCACCATGTTCTAGAGAATTCAAATATCAAATATGAATCAGCTGATACAGTAGTTCTCTAGTCAGTTCCTAGTGAACTGCAAGTCATAAGCTTAGTGAAGACCTCTGGTTGCGCACTGTGGATAATCACAAGATGGGGAAAGTCTATAAAGTCATATCCAATATCCAAGTATTTTCAAGTGCCAGTGGTCACAGTGCAAAGCATAATCAAAAAGTACAGAGAGTTCTACACTGTGAAAAATCTTAAAGGACGTGGTAGGAAGCCAAAAGGTGACACTGGCAAGAATGGTAATGTGAGAGGCCAGGAAGAACCCAGGGATCACCACCAAGGCCATCCTGACAAATCCTGAGCAATTCTGGTACCAACATTACAAGGCAGACACTCTATTGGACCCTGGACAAGGCCGGTCTTCATGAACATCGACCGAGGAAGACTCCACTCTTCCAAAACAGGCACACAATAGCTCGCCTAGCCTTTGCAAAAGCTCACCTGGACAAAGACAAAAGCTTTTGGTCATTAATTCTATGGTCGGATGAGATGAAAATGGAATTCTTTGGACACAGGAACGTGGCTTTCATTTGGTGAAAATACAGAGATGTATTCAACCCCAAGAACACCATCCCCTCAGTCAAGCATGGTGGTGGGAATGTAATGCTTTGGGGGTGTTTTGGGCCAGGCAACCTTGTCTGAGTAAATGGCATCATGAAGAAAGAGGACTACATTAAGATTCTGGAGGAAAACATCAGGCAGTCTGCAGGAAAACTTGGCCTTGGGAAGCACTGGATCTTCCAACAAGACAATGATCCAAAACATACAGCCAAAGTGGTCAAGAAATGGTTATCAGAAAACAATGTTAACATTTTGGAGTGACCCAGCCAGAGTTCAGACCTGAATTCTATCAAGAACTTGATGGAGGGAACTGAAGACCAGAGTGATGGCAAAGGAGCCATCCAACCTCAAAGACCTGGAGATCTTTGCAAAAGAGATGTGGTCCAGAATCCCGGTGGAGACATGCAAAAAGCTTGTTAGCAATTATAAGAACCATTTGATTGCTCTGATGGCAAATAAAGGCTTTGTCATTGATTATTGAGAAAGGGTATGAATAATTTTGGAGATGGCATTTTTTATAAAAATGTGAAATAAACATAGTTATCTTTTTTTCATTTATATCTCATATAAAATAATGTCTGACCATCTTTTGTCAGATGCTTATGTCATTTCCAGCCAGAAGAAACCTATTGGTCAAATAAAAATTCACTATAGATCAATATTTGGTATGAGTATGAATAATTTGGGGCGTAACTGTATCTACTCAAGACTCTTTCACTGTGTCTGGGTTCACTGTGTTGATATGGATATTTTGTGTGCTTTGTGTGGATTCTTGTATGACATGCATTATAATGAGCAAGTTGTATTGAAGATGTCAAAATCCGACTGCACAAATGAGATTCAGAGCGGTTTGTTTTCCAAGATGAATGTTGCTATAAGCTTAGAGCACTTGGAGAGAACATTGAAAAACAAGAGAAATTCCCTGAAAAGAAAATTAAATAGAAAATAAGCAGTAATGTACACTATTTGGACAAAAGTATTAAGACACCTGGCTGTTTCACCTACAGGAACTTCTATGAAATCCCATTCTAAATTCTTAGGCATCAATGTGGAGTTGGTCCCCTCTTTGCACCTACAACAGCTGCCACTCTTCTGGGAAGACTTTCCACAAGATTTTGGAGTGTGTCTGTGGCAATTTTTGCCTATTCATCCAGAAGAGCATTTGTGAGGTCAGGCACTGTTACAGCAGGGCATGGCGAATGTTGAAAAGGAGTCATGATCCATGGTATGGCTCAAAGCAACAAAGGGGTTTATTAAACAAGCTGAACACACAGGGAAAAGCACAAAATAAAAGGAATGCGAGGGATCAAAAACAAACTGGCAACAATAGAGAACAAACTAAAGCAAGAAATAAACACACACAACTAGGGAACAGAGCAAACCAGGGAGCAGGACTAACAAAACAAGCAGCGCTTCAAACACATAGTAACCTGGCCAATGACTGCCGGAAGACTGAATGACTGAAGAAGTGAGGGCAGGCACTTAAATATGGCCTTGTAAGGACACCAGCATAGACCCAGAAGGAAGATTCATAATTATCAAAATTTCAACATATAACAAAGAGATATGTATCGCCAATATATATGGTCCAAATAGCAATGACCCATCCTTCTTCCACCACGTCTTTGCTGCAATATCAGCACATTCAGACACAGAACTTTTAGTGGGAGGGGACTTCAACTTAGTACTTAATCCAGAATCTGAATGACTTAACGCAGCTAGTCACTGTACCAACCAGTCATTGGAAATAATAAAACAATATATGAACGATTTTGGCCTGTGCGACACCTGGCATTCTTGTCACGCCACGCTCAAAGAATACACCTTCTTCTCGCCAGTCCACCACTCTTACTCCCATTTAGATTTTTTCCTTACAAGTAACTCAATCATGAAAGGTATATATGTCACGTCCAGCCCTGCCCTCCTAGTTTGCTCCCAATGTTTCCCACGGGTGGGGCTGCTACTCAGCCACGCCTGTAGCTCGTTGTTGTTACCTCGTGTTCCTGCCCTCTTGTTAATCAGCCCCAGGTGCCCCACGTTCATTCCTCTGTCTTTCCTGTGTATAAGAGTTCCCGAGTCCTGTGCTCCCTTGTCGGGTCATTGTTGTGGTTGTGTTGTAGCCTGACTGCCTCTGTGTTGTTGCCTTGTCTGAATAAAGTCCCCACACGGGGTGATTTCGAGTCAAAGCTCCCTCTTGTCCTGGATTGTTTCAATTCTACAAAATATTCTGGCCCATGCTAGCACCAATATTTCAAAGAATGGTTATAGAAGTTAAAGAAACCTCCAGACTTCCTCCAAACATGAATTGTGCAGATATCAACCTTAACCTCAAACCAGACAAAGACCCCACACTTCCATCTAGCTATCGCCCAATATGACTCATAAATGCTGATCTTAAAATCATCAGCAAGGCACTGGCTAGTAGAATTGAAAAAGTAACACCTTATCTAATAC
>JAAGVU020000040.1:21422653-21434546 GCA_011763525.2 Mormyrus iriodes
GGAAGAATATCTCTAAATGCTCAATATGAATGTTTTCATGAGTTTTCCGTTCTTGAATGCCTCTTCT
Organism: Mormyrus iriodes; assembly: GCA_011763525.2. Lineage (NCBI taxonomy): Eukaryota > Metazoa > Chordata > Actinopteri > Osteoglossiformes > Mormyridae > Mormyrus > Mormyrus iriodes. The sequence goes on from JAAGVU020000040.1 coordinate 21,422,721, forward strand.
ATTCCAAACTTTGCTTCCGTCGTTAAGACTCGGAGCAGAGGGCTCTGTATCATGTACAAATGCTGTTTCCCCTCCTATTTTCCGTGATAGTTCGTTGCTGTTATCACAGTGGCCGTTTACATTTCACCTGATGCTAATATTAAAGTTGCACTGAGGCAATTAGCAAACAGCAAACCACTCGTCTTAATGTTTTTTTTTTTTATTGTGGCTGAAGATTTCAACCATGCGGCTCTCAAAACAGTACTCCAAAAGTTCTTCCAGCACGTGGATGGAGAGAAAAGTCAGAAACAAGGTTCTGAACACTTCTGAACGAGGTTAGTGGCCAGAGGATTCTACTTCATCACCTCAGGACTGTTTGAATGCACCGACTGGGACATTTTCAACGATACGGCAAGCAATGGTCAAAACATGAACTTGGAGGAGTACACATCTACCACCAGCTACATCAGTAAATGCATAGAGGATGTCACAGTTTCCAGTCATATCAGTGTAAGTGCCAACCAGAAACCCTGGCTTTCCGGTTTGAACATTGCTGATTGCTTGCAACGCAGCCTGAAAGCAGCAAGGAGCAGCCTGTCTTGCCATCAGAACAGCCATGAGGAGGTATGCACAACATATCCACAGCCACATTCTGTACAATGACACCCGACTCATGTGGTAGAGTTTGCAAACGCTGATGGACGATATGATTGCACCGCAGATGTCCCAGCCATGCCTCTTGTCTGGACATATTAAAAAACTACTATACATGCTTTAACACCCACAATGACATGCCACTGCAGAAAAGCACCTTTCATCCCAATGAGAAACTCCATCTAGAATCTAAATGTAAAATTCATTCTTTCATTCATTCATCTGTCCACTGCTGAAGTCTGGAAAACTCTCTCCAAAGTGTATCCATGTAAAGCCACCGGACCCAACAGCATTCCCGTTCGTGTGTTATGGGAATATACGTACCAACTGGTAGATTTATTTACAGATATCTTCTACATCTACCTAAACCAGGGTTTCATTACTTAATCCCTCAAAATGGCCACAATCATTCCTAAACTGAAAAAGTCATTAGGGACAGGACTAAATGACTTCCATCCTGTGGCACTCACACCTATCAACTCTAAGTGCTTTGAAAGGCTAGTAATGGTCCATATCAAAGTCTGCCTTCCCACCAAGTTTGCAGGCAACACCATGGTAGTGGGTCTGATCAGCAACAATGAAGAAACTGCATACAGGCAGGAGACACTAGTTTGGTGTATGGATAACAACCTGGTCCTGAATGTGGAGAAGACCAAGGGGATCATAATAGACTTCAGGAAATCCAAAATAGCACTCTCCCCGCTGACCAGCAATGGCTCCACTGTCGAAGTGGTGAAAGACACCAACTCTGTCTGAGTACACATATCAGATGACCTCAACTCGATCGAAAACATCAGCACAGACCAAGGAGGCATAGCAGCACCACAGCAACACTTTCTCCGCCGACTGAGAAGAACACGCTTCCCCCTCCAGGACTCACAGCTCTTTACAGGGGAACCATGTACAGTATCCTAACCAGATGCATCACTGTCTGGTACGGGAACCACAAGGCCTCAGAACTGAAGATACCCCAAGATAAAAGTGAGGACAGCAGTGATCATAGAAACTTCTCTAGCCACCCTCATGGATATATATATAAAAAATGCTGCAGCAACAGAGCCCACTCCATCACACGTGGCCCCTCGTACCGCGCAAACAGCCTGTTCACCCCCTTCCATCTGGAAGAAGGCTCCAGAGTCTACGTCAAATTTCAGCTACTCAACAGGGTCTCCTTTGTCATATTTTTTGTTGCATGATGTGCCAAATGTTGTTATTGGGTCACAGGTCTGGACTGCAGGCAGGCCAGTCTAGCACCAGGACTCTTCTACCATGGAGCCATGCTGCTGTAATGCATGCAGAATGTGGTTTGGCATTGTCTTGCTGAAACATACAAGACCTACTCTGAAAAAGACGTTGTCTGGGTGGCAGCCCATGTTGCTCCAAAAGCTGTACATATCGTTCGGCATTAATGATACCATCCCAGATGTGCAAGCTACCCAAGCCATGGGCACTAATGCTTCCCCATACCATCACGGATGCTGGATGGTCTCTCTCCTCAAGCCCAGAGAAGTTGGTGGCATTTCTGGATCATGTTCAGATATGGTTTCTTCCTTACATGGTACAGTTTCATTCTGAATTTGTGGATGCAGCAACAAACTGGGTTCACAGACAATAGTTTTCATAAGTAATCCTGATCCCATGCAGTGATTTCACTATAGAATTGTGTCTGTTTTTAATGCAATGCTGCCTGAGGATCCGAAGATCACAGCTATCTAATACTGGCTTTCAGCCTTGTCCCTTGGGTACAGCAATTTCTCTGGTTTTACTGAAACTTTTAATATTATTATATACTGTTATTATATACTGTAGACAATGAAATTCCCACATTCTTTTCAATATTACATTGAGGAACATTATTCTTAAATTGTTGCCCACAAAGTCTTTCACAGGGTGTCTAACCTCTCCCCATCTTCACTGCACAGAAACTCTGCCCCTCTAGGAGGCTGTTTTTATACCCAATCATATTACTTACCTGTTGCCAATTAACCTAATTAATTGTGCAATATTCAACCAGGTGTTTTGTTTTAACATTACATAACTTGTCTAGTCTTTTGTTCAATTCAGTTCAATTTATTTTTATATAGCACCTTTCACAAGAGTTGCCCCAAAGCGCTTTACATGATATTGAGAGATTAGGAATAAAACAGGAAAAAGGAAAGACAAAGATATTAACTAAAGAAAGAATGAAGGCCAGGTGACAACGGAGGAGAGGAACCAAAAACTTCCAAGTAAGGAGAAAAAAACCTCTGAGGGTCCAAGGTCAACTGGCTGCCCAACCCCCCTGGGCATGCTAACATTATTGCACAGACAAAAGTGGGCTTGCTTGCTAAAAGCAAGGTGCAAGCTGTGATGATCATGCCAAAGTCCAACAATGAGTTTGTTCTCCACACTGGCCTGTGCAGGGTGGCAGACTGGAAGCTGCACACACAATGTTACAGTTCATAAGTTACATCCACGATGTCACCCATCCAACCGAACCAGGACTCCAGCTCAGACAGTGTCCTGCCCGGGCACCACCTGGACATGTGGGAATGCAGAGAGTATGGATGGTCAGAACATGCACTGACACATTAAAATTAAGTTGTGAGTAAGCTAAACTGAAATGATAGGTCTTCAGTCAAGATTTAAAGGCTGAGAGCGATTCGGCATCCCGAACATTGGTTAGTAAACCATTCCACAATATAGGGGCCCTGTCGCAGAATGCTTTGCCGCCAACTGTCACTTTCTTTATATGTGGAACCACAAGGAAACCTGCATTCTGTGCTCTGAGTGAACAATGCAGCTTGTAAACTTGAAGTAACTATCAGGTAGGCAGGTGCTAGACCTTTAAGTGCCTTATATGTAAGTAGGACAACTTTCAAGTCCGTCCTTGACTTAACAGGAAGCCAATGCAGGGTACTAAGAACAGGGGTTATGTGTTCAGACTTCCTGCTCCACTTTGAACACACTGCAAGGTGTTTAATATGCAGTGTGTGCTCCCTGATAACAGAGAATTACAGTAGTCTAACCTACTGTATACAAAGGCATGTATCAATTTCTCTGTGTCTTGGACAGTAAGAAATCGTCGTAGTTTGGCAATGTTGCGTAGCTGTAGGAAGCATACCTTCGATACTGCATTTACATGCGATTTGAATGAGAGGCTTGTATCTAAAATAACACCTAGATTATGGGCTGAGTTGCTGATGGAAAAATTCAGCCCTCTGGAGTGGAGTGCAGACATTATGGCATTCCTAATTATAGACTTGCCACCAAACAACAACATCAGTTTTCTGAGCCTTTAATAATATGACGTTTTCAGCCATCCAGGTCTTGACTTCATTGAAGCACTTACATAGAATGACAATAGGTGTGCAGTCATTAGGCGTAAATGTATATTTGGGTGTCGTCGGCATAGGAATGATAATTAACATTATGTGTTTTATTTACATTTTACTTTTTTGGAAACGGGGCTGTATCACTCACTCTCATTCATCGTTGTGTACTGTTTTTATTTTATTAAAATTTTTATTCTTTTATTTATCCCCCTCAGGATTAATTGTCCAGTGTTTATTGCACATTTAGTCGTTGTTCAAGCTGTGTGATGCTTTGAAGAATTGCAGTTTCATGTGTATGAAGTGCCACTGTGACTTGACATGACTTCTATATCTGTGTATCTCTGCAGGCCCCTCCTACAGCCCCTCCTACTCTGTGCTGATTGGTAATAGAGAGTGGATGAGGCGGAATGGCCTACAGGTGACTGCTGACGTGGATGACGCAATGTCCAGCCATGAGTCCAAAGGACAGACTGCCATCTTGGTGGCCATCGACGGTACTGTGCATGTCCAACTGGATTTGCTCAGGGTTAAATAAGCACTCTCTGTCTTGTTTTATAATAGCAGTCAGTTACTTGTTTTGTAACAATAAACTACTGTGATACAGATTGTACTGTATCTTCACCTAGACACTGAACTGACACTGTAGGTAAAGGGATCATGCTGCTATTCAGCTTTTGCTTTGCTAACAGAGGGCTGTGTCTGTGTGCCAGGATGGCTGAGCCACTCAGTCTAAGGCACCAGACTCAAGGTTCAATATGTTCCATAGAAATGGCTGATCTGGTCTCTGATTGGAGGTGTGGGTTCGAATTCCACTTCTGACAAATAATCTTGGGGGCTGTGTGTGGCCAGCTCAAATCCGGGCAGAGTCACTGCTGGGCCCTTAGCCTCTCTTTCTGCAGGAGTGCAGGACATTGGTTGACCCTGCACTCTGATACCAAAACTTGGCCTGACCTGTCTGTGTTTCATGAAAAGCAAGATGGGATATGCAAAAACTACTCAAGCATCATGATTCTGTTTCAGTTCTGCATGATAGACTGTCATAGACTGAAGTGCGGGGTAAAAACTCCCACCTTGGGGTCACACATGGTAGTACGGGGTGCATATTCCAGGTGGCCACTGTGAAATAACGGTCGCTGTGCTGCTGTGCTCTCCTTTCCCCGGCAGGGGTTCTGTGTGCCATGTTAGCCATCGCAGACACGGTGAAGGCTGAGTCCGCTTTAGCCATCCACACCCTGAACAGCATGGGCATAGACGTGGTGATGATCACCGGTGACAACAGAAAGACAGCCAAAGCCATCGCTGCTCAGGTGGGGCTCGTGTCCGCTGAACCCGGGCAGCACGGATGCTGTAGAGGACAGCCTTTACTTAATTGCAGTGTGTGTTTGTGTGGATAGGTGGGCATCAGGAAGGTGTTCTCTGAGGTCCTGCCATCCCACAAAGTGGCCAAAGTGAAGGAACTCCAGGAGCGCGGCTGGAAGGTGGCCATGGTGGGCGATGGCATTAATGACTCTCCAGCCCTCGCCCAGGCTGACATGGGCATCGCCATTGGCACGGGCACCGACGTGGCTATTGAAGCGGCTGACGTTGTGTTGATCAGGGTGAGAGAGCAATGCTGCCTTTCTGTCTGCCTTGAAAACAGCGCCCCCCCCCCCCCCAGTGAAATGGAGGGGGAATAGGTTCTCAGGATATCACTGCCACAAACGCTTATGTTAAAAGACAACTTCATAGCAGAGTGAACCACCACCCAGAAAGCTCCCCCTATGAACACTTTTTTAACCTAAATATGTAGCATTTAAAATGTTTAGACAGTATATATAAAATAAAATCTCTCTCTCTCTCTCTCTCTCTCTCTCTCTCTCTCTCTCTCTCTCTCTCTCTCTCTCTCTCTCTCTCTCCCTCCCTCTCTCTCTCTCTCTCTCTCTCTCTCTCTCTCTCTCTCTCTCTCTCTCTCTCTCTCTCTCTCTCTCTCTCTCTCTCGGCTCTTGCAGAATGATCTGCTGGACGTTGTGGCCAGTATTGAATTGTCTAAGAAGACGGTCCAGAGAATAAGGATCAACTTTGTGTTTGCTCTGATCTACAACCTGCTGGGAATACCCATAGCCGCAGGTAGGCATAAATATGGTCTAATCCCAGCTCCCTGCCAGACAGTCCATATTTTTGCTCCCTCCCAGTGAGTCTGGTCCCTGAAGACTGGGTTGAATAACAGGTCTAATCAGCTCTACGTTGTGCTACCATGAGACTCCAGTTAGTGTTTAGCAGAGCAGATATACCTTTTCTTCTGGCACCTGCCGGAAACAGGCTATGTGATGGTGTGTGATGCTTTGTGATGCTGTGTGATGGTCTGTTACACACAGGGGGCCCGATTTTATCAAACACAGCACAGCTTTAACAACAGTTTTAATGTTTTTCTTTGAAAGGCTAAAAAATTATACATACAAATGAAACTACATTGTTTTCCATCCATCCACATATTTGGCTCACAGCTGTTTATTTTTGACAGAGTTGTTGGCCCATTACATTGTTTTTAATTGAAAACATTTTGTAAAGGCAAAAAAAAATACAATTATTTTTCAATTGCTAAGACTGACTGCAATACTGAAGTCGCTTTCTCAAAACTCTTCATACAGTCACCACAACATCAGCTTATGTGGGCTAAACTGTTAAGCATTTCTCTTTGCTTTCATACAAAATACATTCAATGACTAAACGCTTCAAAATTCATGGATTCCTGTTCCACTCAAAATCCACAACAATAAAAACTTTGTTTGTAGAGCCCAATTTGCACATGCTTATATACTGGTCCCAAAACTGTTGATCATATATATATTCAAAACTGTACGACTACTATTTGCTACAGTACTATCAAAACCCTTCCAAAATATACTGTAAAACTTGATATAAAATAAATAAAATGAAAATGAGGCCAAACACAGCAGGCATCCATTCCAGGTGATTACCTAATCAGGTGTATTGCCAAGAGGTACCACCCTAGATGTATCGTTTTGTGCATGTGTGTATACATACATATATATGCACAGTATTTTTTGCTTCTATGGTATTTTCTGCAACGCTACATTTTGTGTTGGGTATATATATATTTTTTTATGATTATGCATGAATATTCTGTACTTACAGTCGACCACAGACAGGAATAAAGTCCATTGACATATACTGCTGCGTGGTTTGAGTACAAAATAGTTATGTTTTGTAGTACAATGTTTGCGACAAATAATGTCAGTTACTTTACAGACGATACTTTCATGACGATCCATATTACATTTTAGGTAATGCTGTCTTGTTAGTGTTTTGTTGGCCTTTTGCTTTGTGTATGATGCAGTGTTCTTCCAGAAGGACATAAAGTACTACTATTTTGGAGGCTGTAGTGCATTTTGGAGGATAGTTTAACTGCTTGGTCAGGTTGTGTGTTGGTATTTCAGACTGTATGGAGAGTTTTGAGAAAGTGACTTCAATATTGCAGAATCTGTCTTAGCAATTGAACAAAACGGTAACATGGTCAGAGATCCCGGGCTTCTCCACCATAGATAGTACTGATGGTTAAGATGCCAGGGTATGCCTTTGCTCATTGACTGGGTTGTTACATTTTTTTTCAATCGCTAACATGCGTTTGTCCAATCTTTAGTCACATTTTCAACATTTTCATGTCATTCTCACACAATATGCAATGAGTGAACGCATTTCTAAAATGCTTACATTTTCTTAACAGACAAGTTATACCCAAAACCAAAATTATGGATATTTTTTGTCTTATTTACAAATGTTTACAGACATTGTAATGCCAGAATGCCAGAATAGAAAACCCAATATTCCAAACCTTAGATACAGTATAAAAACCTCTACTTCTGCAATGACATCAGCTCAAAAACAATAGCAAAACAGCTGATAATAAACCGATCACTGAATATTTGACACATAGCTGATTTATGTTGTGTATATTAGGCCAACCACAGCTGATTCGAGTCTCAATCTGACACAAAGGCTGGTGTTGAAGTTCTTTCAATTACACTGACACACATAAAAGTGGGACTTATGGGACTGATGTTGTTTGGTGTAGAAACAGAACACAGGAGAAGACAAATAATGTCTGGACAAGGGAGAGTTGCCCCAGGGAGAGTAAGGGGCCTGGGGAGAGGAGCAGACCTAAGGAGAGGAACAGGTAGAGTGTGAAGAGGAGTGGGGCCAGGGAGAGGGACAACTGGCCCAGTGAGCACATGTGTACATTTGGACGCTCTTGTACGTTTCATGGATATTTTGTTCAGTCAGCAGTTCTGTCATTTCCTGTTCTTTTTCTACTCTACCTCCTACTGTATACAGTAAAGGAACAAACTGATTTATTTTTGAATGACGTAGAATCTAAACATTAGATACTGATATTCAACTCCCAAACATTAAATGTGGTGTACTGTACGGGAACTGAATTATACAAATGGCGGATAGTGTGTTTTGTATGCAGGCAGTTGTACAACCGAAACATAAAAATCAATGCAGTTTTTGTAATGCCAGCAATTGCTAGTGCTTTGATTGACTGTATGTACCTTGTGAATTGAAAACGTGCTATTCTTTGGCAGAACGATTTCATTTTGAGTCAGATTTCCTGTGTTTTGATAAAGTTAGTGTGTGTAGAAAAAGATGTATTGTATTTTGAAACGAAGAGCTAGTATTAAATTGACAAAATGTATTTTTGAGAAGAAAATTAACAATTTGGTCAATTGTGTGATGTAGGTATGCTGCTGTGTTAAGAGATTAGAAAAAGTATCTTAAGTATAGGTAAGTGCTTGTTAGCAATTGCAAAAAACTGTAATCAAGAGCTTGCCACTGATGGAATGGTCATCGCTAATAATGCTATAAAACTACATGAAATTCAGACCAGAATTGGGGAAGACCATGAAATATTTGACAATGTGGACAGTATTAGCCTGACAACCATTGCTTGGACTCTATCCAAATACAGAATACGAATGAAGCAACTCTACGCTTTTCCCTTTGAAAGGAAAAGTGAGCGGGTCAAGGAACTCCGGCAACAATATGTCCAGTTATAGTGTATATTCAATGTCCACTTCTGTGAGCTTTACACTTTGCAAGTATACATACAGGTTACAGTACAGTAGGGTATAATGAAGTGAATTCACATAAACTGTATTTGTTTTTTTTCAGCGAACTATGGAGTTGGAGGCTAATGTGACCCCACATGAATTTATCTCTGTAGATGAGGCAGGGTGCAATTTGGCAAAAAGGCATCAATGAGGATGAAATATAATTGGAAAAAGGGCCACAGTCAAAGTGCCAGGTCAAAGAGGAGCAAGCATCACAATGTGTGCTGCAATTTCAAGCACTGGATTGGTCCTTCATAGATGCCAGGTTGGGCCCTACAATACTGAGTGCCTCCTTGTGTTTCTGCATGACCTCCGCCAACGCCTGGTACCAGAGGCAGAAAGGGATCAGGTGGGAGGAAACATGAGGACCTTTGTGATCACTTGGGACAATGTTGCTTTCCACCACTCGCAAGCCATCACCATGTGGTTTGAGGCCCATCCAAGAATGGTACCTCTTTTCCTCCCCCCCACTCGCCTTTCATCAATTCCATAGAGGAGTTCTTTTCTGCGTGGAAGTGGAAAGTCTATGGTTATCAGCCACATGACCAGATGTTCCTCCTTGATGCTATGGGTGCTGGCTGTATGAACATCACAGCCGAAGACTGCCAGGGGTGGATCCGACACTCCAAGCAGTTTTATCCCCAGTGTATTGCTTTAGATGACATTAGATGCAATGCTGGTGAAAACATGTGGCCTAACCCTGAAGATCGTAGAGATTAGAGAACTGCATTTTTTGGGGTTTTTTTTCCCCCTTTTTTCTGTGCCTTTTTTGTTACTGTATTTTGTGTGTACATTTGGACGCTCTTTTACATTTCATGGATATTTTGTTCACTGTCAGCAGTTCTGTCATTTCCTGTTTTTTTCTACTCTACCTCCTACTGTATACAGTAAAGGAACAAACTGATTTTTTTTCAGTGGCTTAGAATCTAAACATTAGATGTTGATATTCAACTCCCAAACATTAAATATGGTGTACTATACGGGCACTGAATTATACAAATGGTGGATAGAGTGTTTTGTATGCAGGCAGCTGTACAACCGAAACATAAAAATCAATGCAGTTTTTGTAATGCCAGCAATTGCTAATGTTTTGAAAGTTAGTGCACTTTGATTGACTGTATGTACCTTGCGAATTGAACACATGTGCTATTATTTGACAGAATGATTTCATTTTGAGTCAGATTTCCTGTGTTTTGATAAAGCTAGTGTGTAGAAAAATATATATTATATTTTGAAATGAAGAGTTAGTATTTAATTAACAAAATGTGTTTTTGAGAAGAAAATTAACAATTTGGTCAATTGTGTGATGTAGGTATGCTGCTGTGTTAAGAGTTTAGAAAAAGTATCTTAAGTATAGGTAAGTGCTTGTTAGCAATTGTAAGAGACTGTAATGTGGGAGCAGGGGGGAAGGCAGACAGCATAAGACCAAGTGTCAAGTCCTGTTACCCACTCACTAACTGTACATCTTTTACTTTATGTAGGTTACAGCATAACACCCACGAAAACTAAAAAACGAACACCGATTATATATACACACACACACACACACACACACACACACACACACACACACACACACACACACACACTACTAGTCAAAAGTTTGGACACACCTATTTGTATTATTTTCAACATTTTAGAATAATTATAAAAACATCAAAACTATAAAATAACATACGTGGAATTATGTACCAAAACAGTATTTTAAAAAAAAACTATTTGTTGGGGGTGGGGGCGTTTTTGTGGGTTGGGACTCACCGAAATTCACAGCCGGATCAAACGCCTTGGCCAACAGATTGATCCCACTCTTGGGCATTTAAACAAGGCCCTTAACCCCATTTACTCCATGGAATGGCTGACCCTAAAGTCTCCTCTACACCAGTTTCATGAGGTGGCCTCCTGGGATGCTTTTCCAGCTGTCCTGAAGGCGGTCCCACATATGCTGAGCAGGCATTGGCTGCTTTTCCATCACTCTCTGGTCAAACTCTTCCAAAACTATTTCTGTTGTCTTTAGGTCAGGTGGCCAGGGCGTGCGATGCAACACTATCACTAACCTTTGTAGGTGGCCGGGTATGTCCAAACTTTTGACTGGTAGTGTATAAAAACATTTATAGGACAAAAACTAAGTTAAATAAAAGGACACCATCAGGCCTTAATCTTGTAGGAAGAAATATATAAAAAAATCAGTTTATTTGTCTAGCAGACATTTCTACCCAAAGTGATATACAACGGAAATCAAGGTCTGGCAGTCCCTGGATGATTAGGGTTAAGGGCCCTGCTCAAGGGCACAGTGAAATCGCTCTGAGAATCATGGGATTTAAACCTGTGACCTTTCAATCAGAGGCATAATGGCTTAACCCATTGAGCCACACACTGATAAATGATTGCAGTTTTAGGATGCATGAAATGCAGCAATAATTCAATCATACAATACTATTACTTCCAGTCATGAGTAATGCTCAAAGTAGAAACTATATTGACCAAAGCAGTAGATGACTGATGCACACACTCACGGCAGCCATCTCATGGATGGCAATAAACTGCAAGGCCTAAGTAAGTCAAGTCAATGACTGTTTCAGTGCATACACTGGGTTTATACGCATGGGTGCTTACAGGTCAGTACCCAAGGGGGGGGGGGGGGGGGGGGGGGAGGTCTCAGCCCTTCATCACATGAAACGGGGTTCACATCAAAGTATTATAATAAAAAGAAAATAAAAAACAATGTGTTTTTTTCCCAATGACATTTTAACTTTTTAGCATGTAAAATG
>JAAGVU020000040.1:21472106-21485924 GCA_011763525.2 Mormyrus iriodes
AAAAAATCTGACATTTATAGCTTCCAATTTCAGTCTTTGTTGCGGATCCGGATATCTATTACACTTGACTAACTGGAGAGCTCAGTGGAGATGCTTTGTCCAAACATTGGTTTGTTAACTTAGCTTGGACTTAACCATTTCCCCAGCAGTATAACATACCAGCACTTCTAGCAGCATCTGGGGTGTCCACAGTAAACGTTCTCATTTGGACAATACTGTCATCACTAGGAGCATTGTAGATTTGATGCCCAAAGATGGGCACAGCTTATAGGAACCACTCACTGTTTAGCCTGCTGTGGTGGGTCATTGACCATGTTAGGCCCATTCTAGACCTTATGAAGTCCAGAAGTCCACATGTAGCTGTAGCTGAACCAAAGCACCACTTGTATTTCTCAAAATCACCAGTTACATTCAACTGCAATTTTCTGTGCTTTGTCATGACACACAATACACAGAGCAATTAGGCAAATCCTGGCATGCTCTTCTTTATGCAATGGCTTGGGTCCATACAGGTAAAATAAAAGACTTTTTAAATTCTACATACGTGCAGAAAATTACTAAAAACAAGTAATAGCTTCACATACATCAGCCCTGGAAAGACTGCTGGCATTGCCCCAGTTCAGTTCTTTTGCGGCATGGTGGGAGTCCCGCGCTTCCTAGGGTTTAGTGGAGATGTCACATAACTAGCAGGTCTAAGGGATGATCAGAGCCTCCGAGTGATTTGGAGTTTCCCTCTGATCAGATTGAACAGCACTGACATGATCCATTTGCAAAATAAAACGCCACAAAAAAATAACGTTCTTTTTTCCTGTACAGTATATACACAGGATTATCCACAATCATTTAGAACAATATTTACAAATAAAATCAATTTTTAAGCTCTTCACTCATTCACTCAGAGTACATCAATGCCTTGTTCACAAAGCAACAAGGAATACTGACAAACAAGTGAATTTATCTTGCCTGAAGGCTGGACTCTAGATGTTTAATCATGTTAGTCATCTTTGGGTTCAGAATGTGCAAGAGCACGCATAACTGGAAAGACTAGCGAGGCACTGCTTCACTGGGTGGGTTTTAAAACATGCCCTAACCCATATCTAATCAACTACTAAACAGAAGGTGACGAGAAACACTTTGAAGTCTATTAGCTTAACGAGGCAGAAAATGTTTTAGTTTATTTTTAAGGCTATATTAGGGTGCTTCAGCAATGCATTAAATCTTGTTACATTTTCATCTATTTTTCTTTGACCTAGCTTTCCAATACTAAGGGTCTTCATTAAAAATCTTTGTTCATACTATTCTTCCATTGGGGTGTCAAAATAAGTACATGGGAAATTATATAAAAGGGAAATTATATAAAAGAAATTATAACGAGTCACAACTTTACAATTAATGCGTGTGAACTTTGACAACCCTAGATATAGTTTTTTTTTTAATAGCCAATGGTACTCACACTTTGTCTAAATTACTCCGCTGTGTATGAAAATCTTTGTTAGAAACTGCTAATCAAAAATAGCTGAGAAAAAATTACCGAGTGCATTTACTGTGATCAAAAACCTGTAGGAATTAAAGGAAAAAAAATCATATGAAAATTAAGATGTTGTTTCAAGACTTGTTTATAAACACAAAAGGCTAAATGTGAACATGGGCTCCTTTATGTAAAGTGTGTAGCCGTCTGAAAATGAGGTTTATATAGGCCTACTACAAGCAATCGTATGTTAATTTTGAAATTGTCTTTTGACAGTGGTGTCCCGAACACCTGCAGAACATGGTAATATTTTTGCAAGCATAGATGGGTTTGATGCAAATAAAAGTAGAAAATATGTGAGAGACGGATTGCTTAAAACTACCAAAGAGAAGAAAAAAGAATAAGGACACATTCAACAACAGACGCCCACATTGTATCACCATCAGCAATAGCAGCTGTAGCTGAATGCAGCGACCACCCCCATCCTGGGTCCAAGATGGTGGAGGGGGGGAGATCAATCATGCGGAAAATAGCCTAAGAGACAAAACGTGTCCCATATTGGTTCAAAACCGAACACAGCATTTTATTTTTCAATACGGGACAATCCTGTAATATAATGACGCGCCGACTCCAAAACTTACATTTCCTGAAAGACTAAATTGCATTGACATGATCCTTTTGTATAACAAAAAATCAGAACAAAAAATGTGACAGTTCTTGTTTTCATTATATACATGGGAGAAACAACAATAAGTAAGAACAGTATTTACAAAGCAGAATATTTGTTAATAGCACTCTTGGTTCCAGGAAAGTGTGGGGTGGGGATGGGGGGGTGAGGGCGGTGCCTGAACACCTGTCCATTTTACCTGAACAATTGAAAGTGTCTCCCTTTTGAGGTCCCTTTTCAACGACCAATTATCATCAACCCACTCAAATTTTATTTTGGCTTGCCATCGGGAACCTCTCTCCATTCGGCAAATCTTGCCAAGGGGGAGCCCCGGGCAACAAAATTTACCTGCCCCTCATAAGACCACATAGTCAATAAACAAAGCGAAAAAGTGAGTGCTATGTTAGTACTGTTCCTGTCATTTTCAGTTACTTAATCACTTAAATCAGGTGCAGTATTTTTAGCAGCTACACAGCCAGGAGAATGTCCTTGTCACACAATCTTATTCCCCCTATCTCCAAGCAGATAAGAAAATCAAAAACACCCAGGAGAGGTGAAGTGTGTCCTTTCAGAATTTGTATGTGGTGGAATCCAACATTGAGCCATAACATGGCACAGTCATCATAAAATGTTAATAAAGTTGTATTGGGCGACAGTGTTCCTCGCTGTCTCCTTCAGCTGTGGTCCTCATATCTAGCAGAGGCATGCAGTGTGTGACTCAGTGGGTTAGGCCTCACCGCTTGTAACTATTCAAGCAAAAAATCTCCGTTGGGTCCTTGAGCATGACCCTTAGCCCCCCAAAATGCTCCAGGGGTGTCAGATAAATGGCCTGATCCTACCATTTATCTGCTCCAGATAACCAGACCCAAGGTTATCATTAATTAAAACTATAAGAAAACATTTTTATAAACTGAAATACTATACATCCAAAAATAACTTTAAAAAACTACAATTAATGAAAAATTCGTTTTAGAAACTAACTGAAATTAAATGTGAACAAATGTCAAATACTTTCTATTACCAATTTTTAATACTGTTTAGGTAACTTATCATTAATCATTCCTAGGACATTAATTGACAAGCAAACAGCCAATTTTCATGGGCAACGTTTTGAAGGTAGGAGAAATGGACAAGCATAAAGATCTGTGTGACTTCGACAAGGGACAAATTGTCATGGCCAGGCGACTGGGCCAGAGCACCTCCATAGTGACAGGTCTTATGGGTTGTTCCTGGTCAGTGCTGATGAACGATGATGTACCTACCGACAGTGGTTGGAGGGAAGAACCACAAACCAATGATAGACAGTCAGGGGCCCATGGCTCATTGATGCCCGAGAACAATGGAGACTCTCCCGTCTGGTACAGAGTAACAATAGGACTACTGTGGCACACCTGGCAGAAGATTTTGATGCTGTGCACAAAATGACTGCCACAACACACAATGCATTGCACCCTGCTGCGTATGGGACTGGGTAGCCGCCAACCAGCTGGAGTACCCATGCTTACTCAACTCCACTGGGGAAAGCACCTGCGATGGGCACACGATCATCAGGACTGGACCTTGGAACAATGGAAGAAGGTCGCCTGGTTCCCATTTCCTTTTGCATCATATGGACAGGAGAGTACGTGCGCATCGTTTCCCTGCGACATCGTTGCAAACCACATACACCCATTCATGGCAACGGTATTCCCCAACGGCAGTGGCACCTGTCAGCAGGATACTGCACCCTGCAACACTGCACAAACTGTTCAGAAATGGTTTGCAGGACATGACGCAGTGTTCAAGGTGTTGCCCTGGCTGCCCTAAATTCCCTATATCTGAATCCAATCAAACATCTCTGGGATGTGCTGGAGC
This sequence comes from Mormyrus iriodes, assembly GCA_011763525.2. NCBI lineage: Eukaryota > Metazoa > Chordata > Actinopteri > Osteoglossiformes > Mormyridae > Mormyrus > Mormyrus iriodes. The sequence continues at coordinate 21,476,096 of JAAGVU020000040.1, forward strand.
AGCAAGTCCGGTCCAGAGGCTTCACCTCATGGGTTTTAGTTGGGTAACACCTGCAACTTAAGGGACTTAAAGGATCCTCCGGTGACATCTTGGTGCCAAATACCACAAGACACCTTCAGAGGTCAAGCTAAATCCATGCTTCAGCAGGTCACAGCCGTTTTTGGTGGCACATGGAGGACCAACAGCATATTTGGCATGTGGGTATTACGTTTTGGCTCTTTGGTGTGTATATATGTCTCAAAGGAGCACAAGGTGCGATATGTGAAAACAGGCATTCATGGCAAGGAGAGCTTCATTTCATGAAATGTAGTGACCAGCTGTGCCAATGGAGTTCAGCTCGCACTCCACCTGCCAAATTATCAGCACTGTTTGTTATTGAAACACATGATTGAAGGTCTGAGCTCTTGATGGACTGCATAATGAAATGGCCTTTGAAGGCCCAAAGAACCAAAGGCTTCCTCAAAGTGTGCCCAAGAAGTGGAACATCCCATACGACTGAGACTTTTCTAATATGACAGACCCTAGACTTATCGATGGGAGGCCCATTTACCTCCTCAATGACCTTCACCCTCTCAGCTGCTGTTGTGTTGGCATGCCCGTACTGGGTGAGTTCCGTTTATTTACTTTTTTTTTAATTGGGGAACGTGGGACTAGCTCTCAAAACCTTAGGCTTTCTAAGGTTCTCCTTTGGGGATTTCCCATCTGCATCTGCTACTCTTCTGGCAAGCATATTGGCACTGCTAATGCTACTACATAACAAGGACAAGTGGTGCAGACTACAGCCCTGCATTGGGACTGGGATCCCGCGGGACCCAACGCAAATCTCGCGGGAGCGGGCGGTTTTAAGGTTACCTCGGGCGGGAGCGGGTGCCTGAAAATAGACAGCGGGTCCCAAGATTGTTGGCAGGATGGAAAGTGCAATTAATCTTGGTAGTAAAATTAAGGCTGGAGAGAATGAAACTAAAGAAAAGAGTGGAAAATCGTATATCTGGAAAAGCTTTTAATCGCTTTCCTGCGCTGTCGAAGCCTGTGCGGTTCGTTCTGAGTACCTGCGTCCAGTGCGCCATCAGAGAGGCATTTAGTGTCTGCGGCGCATTAATAGTTTTTGGCCTCGGTTTACATGTGTATTTGCGATTCAAAGCTGAGAGGTTTTTGTTGAATTTGTTTTTATTCGTTTCTTGTTCTGCTGGAATAAAACATTCGATGCATATAAACGTATTTCAATGTGCAGTATATCAATTAATGGGTCTGCGGGTGCGGGCTGGATTGGACACGAATATTACGGGAGCGGGCAGGAGTGACAGACACAGGCAGCGGGAGTGGGCGGTAATGGTCAGAAATTCAGTAGGAGCGGGATTTAAAAAAAAATAGTCCCGCGCAGGGCGCTAGTGCAGACTTCAAGCACATTCTGCCATCTGGTGGTGATACATTATTACTACAACTGAATATTGGATTATCTATTTTCAACTCCATTCATCACATATAATCTAGAAACAGTGTGGCTGTTCTGCAGATAAGGCCACTTTTTCCACATAACTGGTTGTACATGCCTAGGAATCTTGAAGGGTTGGATGTTTTTTATCCATGAGAGAAAAAGTTTTAAGAGAAACACCTGTAAATAAAACAAGAAGACAGATATTTGCAAGTAAATTTTTTTATAGTAGAGCACGCTATTAAAGCATACACAGTTAGGTAAAAAGTATACCAGTATTTTTTTGAACATCAGATCTGCTATTAGTTTTGATTATACTCCAGTCATTTTGTGCTAATACATTCGTCAGGCATCTGCATTATACATGCCAATATTTGGTTTAATTAATCATGACTAGTAGCAGAATAAAGCACTGAAACAGTCAATGTCACAAAAAATAATTAAGTCAACCTGAGGTAATGGGGCTTCAGTTAAAAGGGACTTTTAACCAGTTCAGCCAATGAAACTGAAAGTCTTTAAGCAGTTAAACTGAATGGAGTGGTTCGATCTGCATATCCAGAGGTGTGATTTGCGGGGTAATGAGCAATAAGATGGCAGTAGAGCTCACGGGCCTCACTGTGAAATTACAGTGGAAAGGAGGCCAGGGCAGCAACCTGTGCTTTACTAAGACGAAAGCTGAAATTACACCTAATGGGTCCAATCAAGCCTGTGGGTAAGATCAGCATAAATACATCCCAGTGTATACAGATTGATTCTAAAGCTTAAAATCATCTCACTATACAACCTTTTGTTGTTTTCCTGCATCACTGTCATTACTTTCCGCCAGGTAGGTTTTAATTATTACTCTTACAATCTCTCTCACAGTCCATGCAAAAGCTACCATGTGAGGAACCGAAGCACGAGCTGAGCTCCTTGACCGGACACGGAGCCCCCGAGAGCTCTCTCCCCTGTCCTGGCTCCAAGACAAACCTGTTAGTGAGAGTTTTAAACAATGGCGGTGAGATAATCATTAAAGATAAAAAGGTAAGCTGCTCTTATCTGCAAGGGGGAAAGTTAGCAAACAAAGATTTCCCTAATTCATATTACATCCCTTCTGTTCTCCAACACTGAAATTCCTGGCAAAGCCTCAATTGGAAGGTAAGAGTGGAAAAAATATTAGTGAAAAAAATAATAATAATACAGCTTATAGCCCTCTACTGACTGAGTAGCCGTCCTTCATTTAGCGTTTCTATGCATATCAGCTCTCGCTTGAGAAAGGGGAGAAATCCTGACAGTACCAAATGTAAGGCTTCTCTCTCTATCACCCAGTTCCTTTGTGGAAAGGTTGGGCATGGTACATGTTATTAATGTATACATATAAAATTAACTATAAGTGATAATACATAATGAAATCCTATAGAACATTCTAGAAAGTGGTGGACACAGATTCAGGGCTTTTTTCTCCACGTCTACCTTGAGATCATAATGTGGAGGGCTGCTCCGGTAGAATCTCCACGTCCCCATCCCCCCACAATAAATAGTCAACCAAATATGATCCTCCTTCATGTTTGTAAAGACTACAGACACAGTTTTGCTCAGTCCTTAGTAGGCTTACAGACTTACAACATTAATAAAAACAACCAAAAAAAAAAAAACAGGCAACCGCCGAAAAGATATTAGGACATCTTGGTTAACCAATGTGGAACAGCAAATGCAACAGCCAAATAGCAAAAATAAATCTCTGGCGATCAGTCAGCAGCTGCATGTGTCCCCTGCAGAGTCTCAGTGCTGCCCGGCATCCCGGAGGCGACAGGCCACTGCCGTGATGAGGGCTGCCCCTTTGCCACTGCCGTCCTCTGACAAGAGAAGGGTAACGTCGCACTGGGGAGCCAGGTCCCGCAACGTCTCGCGCATGACACTGGAGAAACTGGGAGATAGAATCCAAGCAGGAGGAATGTTACAGCTGCGTTACTAGGAGCTGAAGGACAGGGAGGGGGAGAGAAGACCCACCCACCTATCCATCCATCCATGGTCACCCAGTGTATGGTACTACTACCTTTTCTATCTAAGGGATTCCAACATAAAATAAATAAAAATAACCATCCCATCAAGGGCAGAATTTCTCAACCTGGTCCTCAGGGACCCCAGATAGTCCACGTTTCTGCTCCAAAATGTGAACCGTCTGGCAGGGAGTTGAAAAGGAGCAAAAACGTACACTGCCGGAGGTCCCCCGGGGTCTAGGTTGAGAAATACTGATCTAGCAAGTAGCCCAATGTCATGCCCTGTACTGTGTGGGACACACTCTAGGCCCCCCCCGGCAACCCTGAACAGGAAAAGCAGTTAGTCAGTAGGTTGGATGGATGGGAGACCAGGAGCTAGGCTTGTAAATGAGCATGCATGTGCACAAGCTGGCGATTGACGCACTGAGGGTGCAGTTTGTAGAGAGTCCCATCCACCCCGACGGTGATGCTAAGGTGAGGCAGGCTGCGGTTCTCCCGGATCTTTTCCACCACAGCGGCGAGGCCGGCGCCACACAGCTGGGCTGCCCGCCGGGCTACCACGGTGCACACCTCCTTCACCAGGATACTGTCATCGCACGTGCTGCTGGTCAGGCCCAGGTGCTGCAGGATGGAGCGCACCTGGCGAAGAGCCAGCCGATCGCTGCGGGGAGCAGGGACAAGAAATTCAAACAGGTGCTCACAGCCACACTGGCTATGCGATGCCACAAGTTAACTTGAGAGTTGTGTGGGAGTACAGTGGCCAGCAGGTAGCCTAGTGGTTAAAGACACTGTCTGGAGGTAGCTAATCTGAATGGCTACAGGAAATAAGCAGCTGTGTATCTCTGTAAAATATAACAGCCCAGAGTAATAATGGAGTGCAGACTGACCTCTCGATCTGAGACAGAAAGCGCGTCTCAAAGATGCCCCGTGTCTTCAGCCGCTCAGACAGCCTGCCCCGGAACAAGAGCCCTTTGGAGGTAAAGTCCAGCAGGACGTTCCTCACAATCTCTCCCAGGTACATCCCGCTAATCATCTTCTCATACCTGAAAGGCCACGTAGGTTAGTCCAGGCAGGAGGCAGAGGAGCTCACATGGCCAGTACCGTAACAGTTTTCAAACGATCATCCAGATCCTGCTGCCAATACAGAGTGTTACAGCTATGGCAGCAATGAATTACAACAATCATAACAATACAGGCTGCGAACTATTATTTCGTTGGCATAAATAAATAACCTACACAGTATAAAGAAATCTTTCTTTTTTCCATTTGCCTTAATCATTGACACTTTCAAAACTAAGTAAAGATGAGTCAGATCAATAGGAATGAAGATAAGTGGGACTGATACAGGAGGGTGATCAGAGGTTGACAAAGAGAAGGTCCTGATCAACACCTCACTGAGGGCTTTGAGATCACCTGGCTTGCTACAATTATGGCTCTCCCTGACCAGTATAGCCGGAGCCCGGCCACCTCCCCTTGCGCTCCCGTAAGGGTTCCACACCTCTGTTTGCCCGGGTTTGCAGAGTTGTTGTCCACGGCATGGTCAAACTCCGTGGAGAAATCATCCAGCTCTCCACTGTCCCCAAAGGCACCCCACTCCATGTTGACACACATACGGCCCTCCTCTCCCTCCACCAGTTCCACATTCCGCATCTCCTCCATGTAGCAGGCGTTGGTGCCCGTGCCTGGGGGAATTGGACACTATTGCATGCTGTACAGACACACAAAGACAGAGCGGGCAGATGGACAGGCGCAACTCACCGACAATGAGGCCGACTTCACACTGTGGGTCCTCGTAGCCACACGTCATCATGGTGCCAACAGTGTCGTTGACCACAGCCACCACGTCCAGGTCAAAGTCCTGCAGGCAGAGAAGAGGACAATCCTGGATCAGTGAGTGCGAGGCCCCCTCTGGTTCAGTCCACCAGTCTGGAGGGTTAGAGAACGCAATCTGACCTCCTGCCTATGGATAGCATCCTTCAGCAGCTGCACGACATCCTCACCCTCGCACCCCGTGGCCTTAAAGCCCTTCGTCCACTTCAGCAGGATGCCCTGGGGGTGGGAGGACACTGAACATGTGAGGAAATGCGATTGACGGGCATCTTGAGCATCTGAGGGTGTCATTCAGGGCCTGCATCCTTCAAAGGTGTAGCCTTTTAAGGCTGCATTCTACGAAGGTCAAACAGAGTGTTGTCAAATGAAACTGTCTGGCCTATGGATAGTTTCCCATTTGCATCACCAGCTGTTCCTGCTCTTAGCCTTCAGTCACAAAGCACCGCTCCTATCGCTTAGCCAGGACACACCCACTTTACCACTGCGCAATGAATCGTGGGATACGTTTGGCTGCGAAAAGATCCATCGGGTGGATCCATCACAACTCAGAAAAAGGACGCATTTCTAGATTGCATTTGAAACAGCTTTCGAAATGGGACGGCCTTGATGTACTGTTATAATGCATTCAGTCTTCAAATGCAGCCTTAGAAGGATAGGGACTTGAATTCAGACAGCCTGTGTGCCCTACCTGGTCTAGCTTCTTCTGATGGCATGGGAAAGAGAAGGTGAAGCCGAGAGGCAGGGAGGAGCCTTTCATGCCCATGTACTCCAAGAAGTCGCCAATGCAGTGTACAATGTGGTCAAACAGCTGCGGGAGCCGGAAAGCGAGTGTTAATGAGATGGCCAATGGAACAGGGACATGGCGCGGCTAGCAGCAGGGGGCACACACACCTCATCTCCAGTGCCCTGCATGATGTCCTGGGGGATGCTGTAGATCTTGTTGTGCATCTCCACGCTGCGCCGCTTCCCATTCCGCACACGTACCAGCAGCACACGGAAGTTGGTTCCCCCGAGGTCCAATGCCAGGAAGTCACCACGCTCTGTTGGAACGGGCGAACAGAAAGTCAAGGGACACCAAATCAACAGGGGTGCAAGGACATGTGGAGCCTAGTGAGTGGGCAGACTGCCCCCTACCTGTGCCATCCGGGGTGGCCCTGACAAAGGTGGGCAGCATGCGGACGCTGGCAGCAGCATGCGTGTCCTGGGACAGGCCCCTAGCCATCTGTTCACTCATCCTCTTCTTCACCTCCAGCAGCTGCTCGCGGCTCAGCCGCAGTGAGTCCAGGACGCGCTGCCGCTCCGCGTGCTGCATGGCCAGCCGGTACGCCACTGCTGTCACCATGGCGGCACCCTTCCCGCTGCCATCCTCAGAGCGCAGGAAGCGCACGTCGCAGTCTGGAACCAGCCGGCGCACCATCTTGTGCAGTCTCCGTGCAAACCTTTTTGGGGGGGGGGGGGGGTTACTCATTTAACCTGCTAACTCTCAGGTGGCCCCCCATTTCCCTGCCACAAAGACACTCACTGTGGGTGGTTCTTGTACACTGAGCCATCCACTCCTACAGTGGTGCGCAGACGGCCGACGGCCTTGTTGTCACGGATCTGCCTCAGTACAGAGGCCAGGGTGGCAGCACAGAGGTGTGCGGCACGCGTGGACACCACCTGGCACACCCGCTGCGTGGCGGCACAGTCCTCTGGGGTTGGCTCCAGGCCCAATTCCCGGAGTACCTCTTCAGCACTGCGCAGGCCTTCGTTGTCCCTGGGGAGGCAGGCAAACCAGTCGGTGGGGAGACCATGAGAAAGACAGGACACACACACAATCTCCATGACTGGTTTACCTCTCCTTCTCGATGGCCGACACGAAGGAGGTCTGGAAGTGTCCAGTGGTGAGCAGGGCGGGCGTCACACGGCCCTGAAAGACATACCCCTCTTTGGCCATCTGCACTAGGATGAGGCGCACCAGCTCGCCCATGTACATCCCACTGATCATCTTCTCAAAGCTGCAGGAGCAGACAGGATTTCAGTTAGGTTATCCAGGGTCTCGAAACTCCCCACTGAGAAGGGATGCCAGTCCATTCACAACCAATCCTGGGTGTACCCCTGCCTAGTATCCTATGCTACCTGGGATAGGCTCCAGGTCCCTCTAATGGTTGGATGGGTATAATTTGCTCTAAATCATTAACATATGAAGATTATAATAACTGTACTTTTCTCCACATCTTCACAGGACTCACTACGTCAACACTGCTTAGCCTCATCTTCTGTCATATCTGATGGCTACCGCAAAACTTCCTGCTTCACACAACAGCATCAAAGCCAGAAGTCTGCAAAGGAACTTGATCTCCAGGGAGGCGTGGCCTGACTGTGACTCACAGTTGCTTCCCGGGGTTGAGTGAGCCATAATCGATCTCTCTGTCGAATTCCGTCCGAAGATCCTCTAGCTCCCCGTTGTCCCCGAAGGCGCCCCACTCCATGTTGACACACATGCGACCCTCGTCTCCCTCCACCGTCTCCAGGTGACGCATCTCCTCCATGTAGCAGGCATTGGTGCCTGTGCCTTGGGGGGGGGGGGGGCGTAGTCATAAAGCAGCCAATGCAGATGTCACTGGAGGCAACTACAGGGACAGATGGAGAGACTCACCAACGATGAGGCCAATTTCACAGTTGTGGTCGTCGTATCCGCACGTCATCATAGTGCCAACCGTGTCGTTGATCACAGCCACAATGTCAATGTCAAAATCCTGAGGACAGTGAGACATTTCAGTTTGGATGAGTGTTGTGAAATAACAGTAAGACATCAGGACAGCAGGCCGATCAGGCCTAACTGACTGCCACACGTTTCATCTTCAGCCCATTTGCTTGTCAGCTGAGGGGCTAACAAACCAGACTAGAACTTGAGTGGTTTTTCCTGCAAACGTGACACCTGCAATGTAGTTTGAACCAACTGGATGTCACAAACTCTGCTTGCAGATTACACCACAGATGCCAATTACAAAACAGGAACCATGTTGGCACAGAGAGAGGTGCTAGAGCCAGTCTTCTCTTTCGAGCCTGTCGCCCCCCGCGCCCCCTGGGACACTCACCCCCCTCCTCTTTATGGCCTTTCTCAGGAGGGTCACCACATCGTTTCCTTCCACGCCACCACACTTAAATCCCTTGGTCCAGCTCACCAGAAGGCTCTGTGAGGACAGGCAGACTGTCACCACGGAAACCGGCGGTGCTTGGCGCTCCAAACTGCTGCCAGCATGATGCTCACCTCGTCCAGCTTCGTCTGGCGACAGGGAAAGGAGAAAGTGAAGCCCAGTGGCAGCTTCCGGTCCTTAATCCCCAGCTTCTCCATGAAGTTGGCGAGACACTCGGCGATGTGGTCAAACAGCTGACAGAGGTGAGTGGGTGAAAGGAAAACATCAGACAGTTAGACTCCTCAACGCTTAGTTCCTCTAGCTCCAGCCCCTGCTCTTCTCCAGTCCTCCTTCCTCTCACATTCACATTTTTCTCCCTCTGATTCCTGGGCCAGCTATGACACGGACATTACTAGAAAAACACTCTAAATCTGTAAAGTAAACAAGGGAATCAACAAAAACGAGAACTCACTCAAGAACAATTCAACTAAGCTCAACTCAATGAACATACAAACATATACATCAGACACTCCAGTCATTCGTGCAGCAGAGAAATCCTGCTGTCACTAAGATACAGTCCTTGTCTTTCTTGTGATAGTTTTTTCCCCCTTACTCATTTATCTGGCACTTTTATTCAAAGCAAGTTGTAGTAGAGGGAAGGGTGTGTGCATGTCCACTGGGATGTGAACCCACGACCTTCGAGTTGTTGACGCAATGCTCTACTTGAGCTACAGGAACAATGCAGCCCCACACAGACCTTTTCCTTGATGGGGAGGGTCAGACAATTTGCACATCTATAGTTGAGTGGACTCTAGTGAAGATGGGGATCTATGTTCATTGCCTTGCTCACCTCAGTCCCACTACCCCTCATCAGGTGTTCAGGAATGGCATATATCTGGTTCTCCATCTCCACCTTCTGCCGTCCATTATCTGACACTTTCACTAGCAGCACCCGGAAGTTGGTGCCCCCCAGGTCCAGGGCCAGGAAGTCCCCCTTCTCTGTATGCGGATACAGAAATGCATCAGAACAACCGATAGACCACAGAGTACAGCTGACCAGTTCGATCTGGCTGTAACTGGCATTACTTCCCCCACCATCCTCCACCTCACTTTAAATGTAGCAGTCTTTAACAGCCCCAAAGCACCAGTAATGCTGACAGGGAGGCAGGGCAAAGATCAAAATAAAAGGCAATAAAAGAACAATTCCACAATAAACACATTTCATTAAATTTGGTTTTGATAAAGAAACAGGAAGGACAAACATAAGGGAAGTTAAGAGCACTGCTGCTCCTGTTGCTAGTCGACCCTGCCCTGCTGCTTCTGCTCAATGCTCAATGATGCCATTGACAGGATAACAACAGTTTAATGACCCACCAAAGACCAGAGTCAACAGGGCAGGCAGCAAACTGCAGCACAGCATCTGGCAAACAAACGATACATACGGCTACGGCCAGTGATGCAGCTGCTTC
>JAAGVU020000040.1:21503112-21518435 GCA_011763525.2 Mormyrus iriodes
TACCAGGGGGTGGGCCAGGGCCCGGCCCGCCCGGGAAATCAGGGCCCCACTGTGGGTGACCCCCCCCCCCCCCCCCCCCATACTCTTGGGGCGTGAGGAGATGCAGAACGACAGGGTCATTTATCTCTGGTGCTGAAAGTCATGCCAGTGGGTTGCCTCCTCCTCTCCTCTCTCTGACTCTCCGCAATGCAGGGAAATCCCATCTCCCAGTATCTAATCACTGCCTTGGCCTCCTCTGCCCTCTAGTGGCTAAATACCGACCTGTGCAGTCCACTGTTTCATAACCTTCAGTTCAGGCACTGGCATGATGTTTCCTGTGGATGCCCAGAACCCTGTGTCAACCAGCTGGCATGTCTTTACCCCCCGGGGCTGCCTGGCCGTGCCGGCCTGTGCTCAGATTTGCGATGCCTGCCTGTAACCTAGTCCTGCTCTCCCTCTCCCTCAGTGGCTAAAGACAGAGGAGGCAACGCAGGGCAGTGGGACGGCCATTAAGATCGAGAATCCCAATCAGTTTGTGCCGATGTTCACTAACCCCCAGGAGGTGCTGGAGACCAGGAACAAGGTGAGCTGGGCTGAGGCGTGCTCCAGAGCAGGCTTTCGTGGGTTCTGCGGACCCTGCCTGTGGGGAGCGTGGGCCTGAACTTCTGATGAAACGGAGAGCGTGGCGCCGAAAGTGTTGTTGGCTTAATGAAGACATGTTTCCTCTCCCAGATCCGTGAGCAGAATCGCCATGACATGAAGACAGCTGGACCTCAGTCCCAGTTGCTGGCCAGCGTCATAACCGAGAGGAGTCCACCGGTATGTCCCGAACTCACCCAGCTGTGAAATGTGCATTCTGCCAACAGGCCCTGTGATGCCCAGCAGCGCCCACTAGTGGCCACAATCACACAATACATAGAATGCATAATTGGGTGAAGAGTGAAATAAAACACAAGATAGCAATATTCCCTACTGTTGTTCCATCAAGTAAACGGACAGGTGAAGTAATAGAAGTAGGCAGAAGATTGTGAACTGTCACTGCTCTATATGAGCACCTGTCTGTCTCTCTGTGCTCCCCCAGTCCACAGAAACGGAACTGACGGCTGGGCAGAACGGCCTTGAGGGGGAGCCATCGAAGACACTAAGCTCCCCCGAGCCTGAGCCACCAAACCCCTTTAACGAGCTCACTGATAAAGAGCTAGAGGATTACAAGCAGGAGGTCGAGAGGAAACAACAGTCTGGTGTAGAGGATGGTATGTTGAACAAATCCTGAACCCTGCCATGTTCACACCGATGAAAGACAGTGTTTTACTGTTGGTCTCTGCTTGCGGGCCAGACTAGTGACCCAGGTCTATATATCCAGTGTGAGTAGGGTGGTTAGGCGAACAAATGTCCCGTAGCACTACTCACATGGGTCTCGTGTCTCATTGTGCCTTAAAGGGGAATTCCACCTACATTCTGAAATTTCATGTTCCTGGTGTTTGCGGTTGGACAACTCTAAACCAAACAACATTTTCATATGCTGCTCATTTTCTGTAGTAGACGTTTACACCAAGTAACCGGTTCCAGGGGCACTGAGGATTAGAGATAGCAAAGGTAGAAAGAGGTCATTATTTCACAGCGAGTCACGCGGTAACCAGAGTAATTGTGTGTCAGGATGTTGGTAGCTCAGCCCCTAGGTTTTACTGCCACTCATCAGATATCTGAATAGAAGCATCAGCTGGTGATGCAGGGGGTGTTGTTTTTCCAGAAAACAGCTGTGTGAATATAATCCGATTTTCATCCAGGTTTGTAGGGCACAGTGTGGCTTTCTTTTGAAGGAATTCCCATTTAAGTATATGCAGCATGGAGAGCCTGAGGGCACGGTTTAATTCCAGTGTGTTCTGAATTTGATTACAATAAAACTAACTCCCCACCCACCTCTAATCATGACTCAAAGTCTTTAAATATTTTCCCTTTCACGTTCCACTTACCCTCCCCTCGCTCTCCTGCCAAACTCCATGCACATGGGAATTCTATTTGTATCTCTCTCTTTGACTCTCTTTGATATCAGGTGGGGAGGAGCTGGTGAATGAGAAGGGGACTCCCCCTGCCTCCTCCCCAGAAAAGTGCCCCTCCCCCACTAACCCTCCTTCGTCAGGTGAGACCCAGCATGCAGAAAGGCTATTGAATTAGCTGTTGGGTCAGCATCACCGTCCTACTGTGCTTGGCCGTTTTCTCCCAGTAAACTCAGAATCTTAGGAGATAAGGCGACAGAGGATCCATACAGAGCAACTGCATGCGTATATGTAGCAAGACGTCTGCAAGGAATGGCAAGAATGAAGTCTGTGCATTTGAGGCTCCTTGTATCACTTTGGCTCATAGTGAAAACATGCAGATAACAGGCTTATTGGCTGTATGGTCATACTGTTATTGGAATATTTTGGTAGTTAGCATTTTTTTATATTTTATAAACTTGAGGCGCACAGCAGACCAAAATGGATACAGATCCATTTCAACAATCATACATTGAGCTATCTGGAGCTGTGACAGCCCTATTTCATAGTCAGATGACTATTTAAAAGGAAAAATGCTCATTGGCCATTAAGGCTACTCTTAAAATAGTCACCGTGTGAATTTTTGTCTTTTTACATCTTATGTTGATATTTTTCTGGATCACGGTTCTGTGTCCCACTAAATGCCAATATCAGAACCAGCCACAGTTTGCAATAACCTTCGGGATCGGGTCCACGCTGTCAGTGTCGGCAGAACCAGGCAGTTGACCTGCCTCCACAGCTGTCAGCCTCACTTCTGTCTGTCTGTCTCTGTGTGTCCTGGTGTACTGACAGGTAGAAAAGCCCTCTAGTACTTATTTGTCTTGTCACTTATGAGAAACTGTTGACTGATCAGAACCTTTTAATGAAAACTGCCGACTAAGACACTGAGCAGATGGTAAGGGGATCATATGCTGGGAGACTTTGTTCATTTCTTTCGCATCACATGTTACCAGATGAGGTGAACCTGACTAAAACCACGGAGCCCACCAAGACCCCGCTGGAGAATGGCAAGGAGGAGGACCAGAGGCAGGAAGAACTGGAGAAGAGCATGAAGGCTCTGTCCACCAACGAGACATCGCCCGCCCCACCAACAGCGCCCCCAGCCGTGCCTCCCACCAAACCCACTGGTCCCACCCCAGAGGGCTCCCCCTCCAAATCCCCTTCCAAGAAGAAAAAGAAATTCAAGGCACCATCCTTCCTTAAGAAGAGCAAGAAGCAGAAGGATAAGTCAGAAGCCTGAGAAGGCACTGGGATGTACATACTGAGTACTCAGAGTACTCAGTCTTGCATAGCTGACAGCTGTCTATGTATTTACTCAAAGACACAGTTGGTCTTGCATTTCCGCTCTTTATGCTCATCTATCACTCCTCTGTTTTGATCTGTTCTGCCGTTGTTTGTTTTTGTGACAAAGCTGCAGTTTCAGTGCGATCTCTAGAAATCACAGTACCTGAAGATTCACAACAATGCAAATTATGCATCAGTACATACTAGCAATTAACGGCACATACGTGTACTGCGTATGTAAAATAACCTATGTAAAAAAAAAAGTCATGCTTTGTTTTCATGTGCCACTTCTGCTACGTGAATATCAGCTGTTGAACGGATGTAAATATTGTATGAGTTTGCAGGTGTTAACCTGTTTTGTTACCTACTTAATTTTGCTCAGTTTTCCACTTTGAAGCACTCGTGTGATGAAAATATCAGGGAGGAGCTAATAAACGAGTAAATAACTTGCACCATCACACGTTAAAAACATGGTATAAAATGTACCTGGGAAGCTGCTTCATTGGCTTGTGGATGCAGTTTTAGCAGAGATGCGAAGGGCACTAAACATTCCTGTTGTCACGTTTTCCTTTTAAATGTATCCATACTACTAAAATTCTTTGCCGCTATAATTCCTAGGCCTAATATTATGCTTTATCTTTTTATATTGACTGTTTTTAATTGGATTTTATTTCATATTAGATGCAAGTGTAAAAATGTTAGCAATGTATCGCATTAAAAACCGCTTCACTTTCAGCAATTTTAAAAATGTCCTTGTCTTTTGAATTAAGGAACTAGAATTCAGGTTTAGTATACTGGGCATAGCATGATGTCACCGTGGGTCAGTATAGGCACTACCATGAACAGAACTGGAAATGAAGCCCAGCCTACTCGCCTCAAATTTAGAGGAAGGGTAAAAAAGATGAACCGTACCACACTCACTGACTAGTAAAAACTGCATGTCGCAGTACATTTTTACTGTAACGGCCCAGTTGGCTAGCAGCAAAAATGTGTAAGTTTGTTTATACTAAATGTTAAAATAAATTTGAACTTTGTTGAAAAAAGAACAGACGACATCTAATTTTGAAGCAAAATGCAACTTATTTATAAATCACATATACCATGCATTAGACAGTAGGATTCTGTCAGTGACAGATGGACTCTTCTGCTTGGGTAAGCTTTACAGACATCTCACCGTAAGCATTTTGATTTCAAGAAGGCTGATAAAGGAAAACTTGGAGGGGAGGTGCTGGCTAGACTTAGGCAGTATTACTGTAATGTATGGTATTTAAGTTCAAACCCCCACTTGGTCAATTTTATCGGGAAATACTGATAAAATGAGTGGGTGGGGGGTGGTGTTCTATCATGTTTTTTCCTAACCATCAGAATGTCCTACCTGGAAGTATTGTGCATGTGCAACCAGTCAACTACATAATGGAGCCAAATCAGAAACACCTGCTCATAATTTTGTACTCCCCTATATGCCGATACTGAATCGGAAACGGCAGCTCTGACATTTCATCCTACCGATCGAATCATCCAGTAGAAAGCTATTCGCATCAATTAAAATCAATATGGAGAATAATATCGATTCCGTTCTAAGCTGCGGTATTTCTGTGGAACATGGACAATTTCCCATTAAAATCTATTTCGGACTGCATTGGTGACATTTGAGATTCAGGCAAAGGCTTCGACTGTCGGATCCTGAGGGCTACTCTAGTCGTTTGATCAGTCATTCCACTGCTGCAGCTCTTGTCGATAACCTTCTACTCACTTTACGCACAGCAGATGAGGCCACTAGTGAGGTTGAACTGGAACTCGTGTTCCGAATGGTTGAGCAGGCCTTTGGTAGCAGTCTTGACTGTGTTGCTCCATTAAAATGCAAAGTAATTTCTTGTCATATCAGTGCAAATGCATATAAAGGAAATACGGCTCGCCGGAGGAACTACTGTGTAAGCTGCATTAATGGACTGCTTCGATAGGGAGAGTGAAAACAAGAATGAAAGGTTTTGGTAAACTTTGATTTTACAAATATACAAATAAAAGAAATATGTAAATCTTTCACATAGGTTAAATAAATATAAAAAGTGATGCTCCTGTCCATCTGCATGCTCGTCACCTGTGTTAAAACAAGGACACGAAAGACACGATAGGTAAATTTCACTCAAATTATTGACATTTCCAGCAAGATAGAGTCTTATTCTCAATGCAGTAACAAAGCACATAGCTGTACATTATGTATCACTGGCTAGTACACTGAAGTCAAATTCTAATGGTGACTTATTAGCTAAGTTGTTGTTACGATGATATATAGCCCAGCCCTAGTTACGACACACGTCCAACACACCAAACACAACCAAGCGTTTAACGAAATGCTATTTTGTTTGAGGGATCCTCGTAAGGCATCCGACATACACCAAACGTAATTAAAGTTAATAGTAACGTTACAAGTAAACACAACAATAACAGTTTACCCGATTCCTCCAAAGCGCTCGTGGAGATCAGTGCTCCAGTCACCTGGTTAGCAGGTCTGTTTCCAAACACGAAACCCATGATTTCGAAAATCGGTCCATATTTGTTTTCAGGGCAGCCAGCGCCACCTTTATCTAGCTCTAGTTTGACTTCCTGTATTCTTTTTTTCAGTTTTTTAATCTTGTTCACAGCTTGCTCCGTTGTTCTCATAACTCCTGCCCCTTTCGGCTCACTCCGCAATGCTTCGTAAACATTTGCTTTCCACTCTGACAACTCTATCCCCGCCTTCTGACAACACACAATCCCAACCCAGGGTCTGCAATCCTTTGGGGCCAGAATAATGAGCACCGACCTGGATATATTGGCCCAGCACTGCTATTTTTTCTTGTGTGAATGCAACGACTGGGCCAGAATTTAGGCTCAGCATGTGCACCAGCCCTGGTGTGAAAGGGCTATCGGTGGCAGACAGGGCTGTTCCAGAACACCCATACCCCCTTCACACCGAGCCCTTGCCAGAGCTGGTGCTGGTGCCAGTTCTTGGCCGGAACTGGGCTGGAGCTCAAATTGGCCCCACCAAAAATCATGTTGCATTCACACTGCACTTGGTGCCGAAAGGGTAGAACAATGACGTCAGTCAGTGTGTGTTGCTGTGGGAGGGGTCCTGTTTCGGGCAAGATGGAGAACTGTTTGAGATGCGATGAACTCAAGAGTTTTTTGACTTTACTGTAAATGCATGAATTATTATTAGCTTGCTACAATTCACAGATTTTAGCATATTTTTCTATCGTGTAAAATCTAATCAGTTTGAGTAAGAATGGATCTTACAGTCAGAAAAAGACACAGACATTAAATTTTGATGTAACAAAAATTTTTGAATGCATATTCATCCCAAGACCGGGCTCAATTTGAATTGCAAAGGGGCTACCACTGAAAATAGTCTCTGAGGGACAGCAAAAAATTTTTTTTTAATTGTCTTAGACCAAGCACACTTAGTAGCATGGGGAAAAAAAATCGATGTGGTTGGTTTCAAGAACTTAATATTTTTTTGGACAACCCTAATGTTTGTGGCACGTCATCAACATTCTATACAAGCCTCACATGGTCATCGAGTACGCCCCGGACAACTGGCACGTTAACTAGCTAACCTCATGTTGGCTTATTTTTAAACAGCAGAGCAAGAGAAGAAAAGATTTTGGTAAACTTATTTTACAAATATACTAACAATCAAGAAATATGTAAATCTTGAAATAAATATTAAAAGTGACGCTCCTGTCCATATACATTCTCTTCACTTGTGTCAGAACAAGGACACTAAAGACAGAATAAGTAAATATTACTGCCATGCATTACCGTAACAAAGCACATTGGACTTTAAGTTATACTGACATTATTAGGGTTTGTATGCTGCATTATAAGAATGCTGTGTTTGATCACACCCTTATTTCTTCTTAGTTCACAACCCAAAAATCTGCAATGATCAGGAATGTTGCCCGTAAACATACATGTACAGCTATTTGTTACATGTCAATGGCTAGAGCACCAAAGTCAGTTTGTAATGGTAACTTATTAGCTAGGTTGTTGTTACAATGATATATAGCCCAGCCCTAGTTACAACCCAGGTCCAACACACGAAACACAACCCAGTATGTGGAGCACAGCAGATCTCTGACATATCCACAAAGTTAGCTTACCATGTGGTTCTGCAGACTGTGGTGGAAGAAGGTTTCCTCTGTTTAATTCATTTGCTGAACATATGTCTAGAGTTCACCCTGACTCAAGAGCACAGCAAACATAAACCGCAACGTTCTGTGCAGTTGAAACGTTTGTGGCTCCCTTCTTTGCTTTTCATTAGAGGATAGTAATGGAGCAGTGACCAGATGATATGCTGTGGAAATGACATGGAACCCCAATTTCTGGTATGTTTTAGGTGGGGAGTGATTCAAAATCTACACTGACCAGGCAACAGCAGCCCCTTGGTAGCCCTGTGCTACATGTTTTGTTTATGTTTTGAATGTAAAATGTCTGAAAGACACATCTCTCACTTTGAAATTCACATAGAGGTAAGTCGGTTTAACCTATGCTCGTGAAGGACAGTTGTCTCATTTACCACAAAAACTGTTTTTTTATATGGTAGTGAAATCTGCATCAATATATATATGTTTAGCAATACTTCCCCCTTCCATTTTCACTGCATTTCCTCCCTGTCCATAATACACCGGGCATCTCGTGCACCTGTCAGACGTCTATCATTGTTGGACCCTCCTCGGAACAGGTATGTCTTTACCTAACTGGTTTTAACATGTTGGTTTCTTTACATACTGAAGTGGACACATTAGTAATGATGTGATGTGGTGAGTCATCATCACAATATTTACTGTATATTTGTAAGTTTTGAATCTTTTATTTGTGGAGTTTCACTGGGGATTAATCCTCAACGGGAATCAAAGGTCGAGATGAAGAAACTATGACTTTCTTCCCAGACTGCTCAGATTTCCCCATGAACTGAATGACTTTGAAAATCCTTGGAAATTGAGTGATACGTTTTGCTGCAAAAAAAATCTAAAGTCATTTCAAGAACTTGAAAGCCTTCTGTGGCCTCCCCAGTCACCTGATTCAAATGTCGTAAAAATTTTATGAGGTGACCAGACCAGAGTGTGTGAAGATTTCCATTAGCTTCATGTCTCAAAGTCGTCATCATACTCCGTGCCCAGCCTTCCGTTTTGATTTGGTGATAGCTCTTTCCATTTTTTGCCAAGAGAGCAAACCAAAACATTTAAAAATACAATATTAATTCAAGCATGTAATTCAGCATTTGCAAACTTCATTTGACTCCCAATAATGCCTTAGCTTAGGCCCATTTCATCAGTTTAAAAATAATTTATGGCAACAGGATGGAATTAAAGGAAGCATGACTTTATAATATAACAGAATATAAATCAGTGGTCTTAGACTAATGCCTAGTTCATTTGTATTGATCGGTCTTAGTTTATAATTAGCTCATTAAGTATTACTCATGATCTTTTTTTGTGATCAAATTTTTATTGAACAATCATTAATACAGAAAAACCACAACAAACACAACCCCCCCCCGTCCCCCACTCTATCCTGGCTGGTTCATACTTCTCTGCATACATACTAGCGGACGTGTCTGCTCTAACATTTATGACGTCTGCTGCACTCCAAATTTGTGTCCGCGCGGTAGTGTATGTGCGACTATGAACACACTGCACATGAGTATTACGCTAGCGTCCGCTTTAAACACCAATATGGATGCTTTTGACGAGCCTTGGAGTAGATTGCAAACCATAGGTTTATGGCTGTTGGGAAAAGTTATTTTTTAGTCTGTTTGTATATCTGAAGTGCCTGCCTGATAGGAGGAGTTTACACAAAGTATATCCATGGTGAGTGATGTCCTCAATGATGTTTTTAGCCCTTCTCACACAGTGAGTCTTATAAAGGTGTTCAAGAGATGGCAGACACTGACCTGTGCTGTTTTTACGACCTTTAAATTTTTTAGTGGCTTTGGTGCAGCTGCTGTACCGCGCTGTCATGTATTTGGTCAAGATACCCTCTATAGTGCATCTGTAAAAGTTAACCAGCAGCTTCTGGGGGAAATTAGCCCTTCTTAGCCTTCTCAGAAAGTAAAGGCATTGTTGTGCTTGGTCTACTACTACTGAGGTGTTGGTAGCCCAGGAGAGGTCCACTCCCAGAAACTTGAAGCTGGAGACTCTCTCCACAGCCTCTGCTTTGATCGTTACTGGGCTATGATTGGTCTTTGTAGTAGTCCTGAATTCTACAATAACTTCTTTGGTCCTCTTGGTGTTTAAGACCAAGTTGTTGTCAGGTTTTGAACCTCCTCCTTATATACAGCGTCACATTTGTCTGATATGAGTCCAATGACATTCGTATCATTTGCAAATTTAACAATAATGTTTGATTCATGGGTGGGTTGACAGTCATGGGTGAAAAGTGTATAGAGAAGGGGGCTTAGCACGCAGCCCTGTGGCACACCGGTGCTCAGGGTGAGGATGGAAAATGTGTACTTGTCCAGGCTGACAGACAGTGAGTGAATCAGCAGGGAAGAGGAGAAAGGAAGACTACATGCCCCTAAGCATGGACCTCAGCTGGAGGTAGAAAAGGTTTGAAGAGGAAGCAAGATTACATGTGGACTTAAGACACTGGAATGATTTGAGACCCGAGCTGTCAAAAATGTCGCCCAGAGTGGAAATACCTGACTGTGACCATGGTGAGTTAGAGATGGAGTGGCGTCCAATGTTCAGGGCAGGGTTGTGGACCCACAGAGTGAAGGTGTGCCATATTGGGAAGGGACGCACAATTTTTCAACCTTTCTCTACGTGCAAAGGGCATGGAAGATAACCGGACTGACAGAGGCGGAGATGAATTTTAGTTTAATAGGCAGAAAAGGGAGAGAGGATAGGCAGTGGGGAAGAACATATTCTGCTTCAATAAGAATCCAGGGAGGGGGATGTTGATGAGGATTGATCCAGCTCCAAATTGGCCTTAGGGTGAAAGCATGGTGGTACCTTTCAAAATCAGGGAGGGTGACACCCCCATCTAACCAGTCACAGATCAGAGTAGAATGTTTAACATAAGGGCTCTTACAGTCCCAAAGAAAGAAATGGTAGATTTAACAGAGGCCGGGTGTTTAGGTGGAGGAGGAAGTGAAAGCATAGGACTAATAAAATGAATCCATATTCATTTTAATAATGGCCAGCCTTGTCTGGAATGAGAGAGAAAGAGAAGACCACGAGGAGACAGACTTTAATACCCTCCAGAACAAGGCAAAGCCAAGAGCTGCAAGCTCCAGGACTGAGGGGTAGATGTCCAGCTCTAGGTGAAAGACTTCTATCTGAAAGACTTCGCCTGAGAAATAGAAGAAGGAAATGAAGAAGAGTAGCAGGCAGGATTCAGTGGAAGGAGAGAAGACTTTGCCTAGTTAGCCAGACAGAGATTCATATGTTTGAAACAGGTAAAGGATGTGAGGAAGATCAGTGGGAGTGTTGCTAAGAAACAGAGGTAGATCATCAGCATATAAGGAGACTTTAACTAGTTAAACTAACATCTTTAACTAGGATAGGGGAAATAAGATCTGAATGACAGAGGGCTGTGGCTAGGGTTTCCAATGAGAGACTGAAGACTGAAGAGCCCTGCCTGTCTCCTTGAAAGAGTCGAAAAGGAGAAGTGTTGACATTGGTCAGGAGGACTGAGGAGGGGGAGGAGCAAAGAGTCTGGACCATGTTGGTAAAGTAAGCGCTGAAGCCCATTCTATCCTGGACCCTCCGCAAAAATGTCTAATTTATCCTATCGAAAGTCTTCTCCGCATCTAAAGCGAAAAGGACAACAGGGAAGCGAAAGGAGGGAGCAGCGTGTAGTACATGCAGCAAGCGGAGTATGTTGTCAGCAGCGTGGCGGGACTTAATGAAGTCAGTTTGATCCAGGTGAATCAATTTAGAAATTACTGCCTGCAGCCGATGAGTAAGTACCTTAGCCAGCCGAAGTTTATCAGGGACAACGGACAGTAGCTGAAACAATCCGTGGGGTCTTTACCTCGTTTAAGTGGTAAAGTCATCAAGGACAAATTAAGAGAAGGATGAAGATGGAAGGCAGAGATAGCACAATTCAGTATAAGGAAGAGTGGAGTAGAGAGCTGCTTCCAAAAGGCATAAAGTAGTTCTGGAGGAAGGCCATTAGGCTCTGGAGATTTCCCTGGGCTCATAGATGCCATAGCCTCTTTAAGTTCAGTGATTGAAAGAGGAGCATCAAGCACCGAGGTTTTTGGACCCGAGAGCCAGGGAAGGGGTAAAGTATCGAGAAACAAATTGGGATCAGAGGGTGGAGAGAATAAATCTGAATTAAACTGAAAAAAAGCATTTGCTAAATTCAAGAAGGTTACTTCAAGAAGTTTTAATTGATAAGATCATTAAGAATGAGTCACATTGCTTAAGCCCAAGGCCAATAGTTTACTAGGCCTGGCACCAAAAACATAATAGCGTGGCCTGTTAGCAGTAGTATCGCACCGATGAACATCAAACCCGATGTGGCGTGACAGAAGAGCATTCAGCTCAGCCCTTTTGCTTGTAATAAGAGTCAAGGTCTTGGCCCACCACCGCAGGGCTCTCACTTTCTAATTGGGATAGCCACTTTTTAAGATCAGAAATCTTTTGACGCAAGCCAAGCCGCTGGTGAAAGTAACAGTGGTGTCACAAAGGAAGCCCTTAACTGCCATCCAACAGTAGGCTGGGTCGTCAGTTGAACCCGCATTAATGGAAATAAATTCTTCAAGTTTAGGAGTCAAATAACCAATGAATTTGGAGTGTTGGCGCAGAGTTGTGTTAAATTTCCATCGCAAGGCCTGAGGAGGTAAAGAGGGTACAGCTAGCTGGAGGAAAGCATACTTATGATCAGATAAAAATGAGGAAAGCAGAGAAGCATGAGATGCAAGAGGGTGAGAAACAAAGATATAGTCAATGCAAGACTGGATCTTCAAGTGGGGAGAGAAAAAGGAGTTGTTATGGAAACGGGGCATGGTGCAGGCGGGGAAAGGTGCTGATGATACACTTGCGGTTCCGAGACAAACAAGGGTTTTGTTAAAGAAACCGGACACACAGGTTAAAACTACAAAACAAAAGGACCACGAGGGGTCAGAAAATAAACAGGGAAAAACACTGAATTAACTAAAACCATGAAACGAAGCACGACTCAGAAATCAAGTAGAGATGGAAGTTTCGGCACCCAGGATCGATCCGTTCCGAAGACGTCCGAAACTACCGTTTCGATGCGGAGATTACGAAATGTTTCGAAACATCAGTCATGTGACCGGCGTGTCATCGCTCACGCCGAGAGTGTTGGGCGTTTGTGGTGTTATTGGTTTGAACGAGTAGTTTGACGATTATTATTATTTGAAATCCAGTTGTATTAGTGAAACAGGTTAGTAGTTAGTGTGGTTTAGGTATAGGGATAGTGAGCTTCACATAGTTATAGCAGGTGTAATATCAAGGTTTTGGTTAGATTCAATTAGAAACATAAATCAAAAAGCTAGATTACACATACACACATAGATTACCTGTACATATATTAACATTGCAAACATAAACAAAGATAGATAGGCACAGGTACAGGTACATATGGAGATAGACATTTAGATATTAATAGGGATCAATGGAGGGGAAAGGTGTAAAGAGACCTAGGTCTAGGGCCTGGCATTAATTTGCTTTAATATCCATGGATGAGGTGAAGTGTAGAGAGTGTAGTGTAGTGTTAAAATCCTACAGCAACAGCTCTTCTATGTTTAGACACCTGTGGTCTCAGCATTCGGTGGATCCCAGTGCAGAGTGGTAATGTAGACGACGCTGCCTGCATTTCCACCCCAGCCAGGCCTGCTGCTACTCCAGTATGTACAAGTATGTATGTCCAGCACTGACTTTTTCCTATTCAGTTCTTGTTTGATCAACTTTGTATAGCCTAGTAATGCTATAGTGCAATGTTCTTTGGTTTATACGGTAAGAAATTGCAACCATTTTATGCAGTAAAGTAACAGGTGTTACATTGACAGTGAAACACTGAAAGATAGAGACATAAAATACATATTGTTTCCTAATTTGCTTTGTGTTTATTGCACAGCCTGAAAAAAGGAGCTGGATGATGCACTGGTTGAAATGCTTGTAAAGGACTGTGAGCCATTTTCTGTGGTGGAGGAAGAGGCGTTCCGGGCTTTTGCTGGAAAACTGGGCCCCATGTACACACTACCAAGCAGAAATACACTGAAGCAGATGGTTGCGGAAAAGTATAAAGAAAAGCAGGAGAAGGTTAAGGAGGAATTAAGGAATGTTGGTTGCGTGAGCCACACCTCTGACATGTGGACCTCAGTCAACATGGATGCTGTTATGGCTGTGACAAGCGATTTCAGGGAAAAGGGGAAGCTAGCAAGCAGGTTACTGGGTGTGACTAAGCCTCCCCAGGTACATACTTCAGAAAACCTGAATGAAGCAAAAGAAAAGCTCATCTCTGATTGGTGCCTCCAAGGGAAAATAAGATGCATTATTACAGACACTGCAGCCAAAATGATAAAGTGTGCCCAGCTAATGAGAATAAGTCATATTCCATGTTTTTTCCAAACACTAAATTTGATTACAAAAAGGCCATAGAAGACACTCCTAGCCTGGCTCTTGCCCAGGAAAAGGCAAGAAAAATCGGACTGTTTAAATCAAGCACAACTACAAAGGAGAGGCTGACTCATGTTCAGGGGCAGCTTGTAAGGCCACAGCACCTGTAACCTCCTCTAAGGCGTGTTTGTACATGTCTGTACATATAACTTTGTGAAATACATAGTAAAGTATAACAGCTAAATACATTCATGTAGTTTTTGTTAAGCTCATACCACTCTTCAGGAAACTGCAACATGCAGTGAGGCTGCAGTTGGCTGGCAGTTCACATCCATTGGCAGTGACTCTGGGACAGGAACTGCTGGACAAGTTAAGAGTCAGGCCATCACCTGATGATGTCCACTGCCTACAGGCAGTGATATTTCTGGATCCAAGGTTCAGAACTCTTGCATTTGGCAACCAAGCAAAAGCCAAGGAGGCTGAGAGATGTGTCACAGCAGAATGTGCAAAGCTGATTAAAGTACCCCCTCCACCACCAGCAATAACAGAACCAGTGGCAGATGACCCAGCTCCTGGACCCAGCAGACAGAAAAACCAAAGGTTTATTTTAAATACCTTGTTCAATTTGTCATACTTTTGTGCAAACACATACAGCCATTGCCTTTTCTGCCAACTCTACACAAGGTCTGGCAGGCCTTTGACCAAAAAGTTCACCAGGTAAGACGACAAAACCCTACAGCAGATGCCATGATGGAAGTTCAGTGTTTCTTGGCTGATGAATATTTGGATAGAGGTGAAGACAACTGCATACTAGGAGCAGTACTCCAGGGTCTTCCCACACCTGTATAAACTGGCACAGGTGTTCCTGGCTATTCCTGCATCTGTGCCATATGAAAGTCTGTTTTCAAAAGCTGGCCAGGTAATAAAATTAGTTTTTTTTCCATTTCGGATTATAGACAAGAGGAGGAACCAGCTAAACCCCCAAACCATGAAAAAAAAAACCTTTAAAACTGTTGTCTGAAACTGCATTTTTGCACTGTTCTATTCTATACAAATTAATGAAAATAATTCCAATAACCTGCTCAACATACACAAGCCTAGACAGGATGAGTACTGTAACCTCATTAGCTAATTAATTACAATACACTCAATACTCTCATGGTATGTAAATACAGAAATTGTTTTAACAATACACAACCATGGGAAAAAATGCTCTATATAAATGATATAAGACGGAATTTAGGTTAAGATCGACTGTACAGTCATGGCCAAAAGTTTTGAGAATGACAAATATTGGTTTTCACAAAGTTTGCCGCTTCAGTTTTTATGATGGCAATTTGCATATACTCCAGAATGTCATGAAGAGTGATCAAATAAATTGCAAAGTCCCTCTTTGCCATGAAAATGAACTTAATCCCAAAAAACCCATTTCCACTGCATTTCAGCCCTG
>JAAGVU020000040.1:21519038-21589218 GCA_011763525.2 Mormyrus iriodes
CCTTTGAAATTTATGAAATGCTTGTAATTATACTTCAATACACCACAGAAACAACTGACAAAAAGATCTAAAAACACAGAAGCAGCAAACTTTGTGAAAACCAGTATTTGTGCCATTCTCAAAACTGCAGTGTTTCTCAAAACTTTTGGCCACAACTGTATTGATCCCAGGGGGAATTCTGGTGCATACAAACATGCATATAGTGTCAAACAGCAAGGTACAAAGACAGTACACATAGCAAGCAAAGCATACATACTGCATTAGATTTAAAAAGTACACAATACACAAACTGATGATCTTGAGAAGCATTTAAGAGAGACAAACTGAATATCTGAGGATGAGAATAATTATGTGAAAATAATGTGCAGTTCGAACATAGGACACCGGATTGTATCGTAACACGCTTCCTGACGTGTTACGGCCGTGGACGGGGAGGGTCACGTCGGGAGAAAGCGTGATGTCGGTCCCCGGCTGTCCGACGGCATTAGGCAGCAATAATCCCCAGTAGTGTTTCTAGCACAGGGTGGCGTAAAAATGCTCCATTGTAGAGGCCGCTGAAGTGGACGTGCAGACTTGTTCATAATATTGCACAATTTTGCTAACATCCTCTTTTCCACTTCTGATATTAGTGCAAGAAAGGTTTCGCGACCATACACAAGACATTAGTAATGTAACATTTTAAGATTCGTACTATTTGAATTACGGTTGGTAAAAAGTTATCACACGATGATTGCAGATATAGGCTACCTATGACAAGATAAAAATAATCAAAATGGAATTATATTGGACTATGCACATTTTTGACAGCTCGAGCTTCGTGACTTTCGAAACCTGCAGCAGTGTTTATATTCTGCCGTATTTGCTATAGCTGCAGTTCCGGTTTTTGCCAGCAGGCTGTGCACAACCAGCGTTTCGAAACATTGCCTGGTAGGCAATAGAACTGGTCAGTGGACCAGCAGCCCAAACACTCAGTAACAATGGCAGCTCTGAAGAGTAAGACAAAAGCAGGCACTTAAATACGCAGCTAACAAGACACAATGCAGGACAGGTGAGAATCATAACCAATTAAAGAATCACACGGAATCAGGGCAAACAAGGAACAGATGTGGCATCTTACATTTAAACACCACTGGAGACTAGGGAAAATTAACAAACACTTAGGATGAACTAAAACAAGGAAAATACATGGCACAAGGAGCAAAAGACAAGGAACCAACTGAAATACAAGAATACCAAAAACTGGAAAGCACAGATAATAACACTAGCAAAAACCAAATGAAAGGGACAAGGCTTGTTCATAGCTAGCTTTGAACCCACAACTCACAGGTTCTCAAGTAAAGCTGCACACACTGCCCACTGAGCTATGCAGCAGTCCAGGGGCCAGGTAAAGCAGAGAGGGGCTGACGGGCAAGTGACATGGAGGAAGACAGAATGGCCAACAACACCTACTGGCCAAACGGGGAGGAGACATGAAAGGCAGGGATGGATGGGAGCTGACCCCGACAGAAGTATTCTCTGGTGGAAGGGATAATTATACGGAATGAGTTGACCAAATTGAGGTCCTCCACAAATTTACACAAGGAATGGGTGGAGGGGGGCAGCCAGCTACCCACGAGAGGGGGAGATTTATCCAGGACGGGGTCGTGGACGGCACTGGCATCAGTTCCAATAACAAGCTCAAATTCCTGGAATTTAGGAATATGGTTGGACAGGTCCGGGAAGAAAGAGCTGCGTGGGGGGTGGTAGCATAAGCAGCAACGAACAGACCTTCCTACCCCCCAGGTTGGAAAGAATATAACAAAACCTGCCATCAGCACCCTCCCACCCACCTGAATCAAGAAAACGAATTTGAAGGCCCTGCCTGACCAGTATGACCACCCCAAATCTCCGAGAGGAAGCCGATGAGGAGGAAACAACCTTATAGAACCTGCAGGCTGCCCACAATGCATCCCGCCATAGTAAATTGGTCTCTCCTAAGAAGGCAAGATCGACATATTGCCTTTTTAGAAAATCAGACACAACCCCGTGCTCTGGATCGCCACTGCAGCAATTCTAGAAAAGAAATCGGTGGAAAGAGAAAGGGGACCACGGCTGGCTCCAGAGTGCATACCCTCCCACGCCTACCGACTTCCATCGGAAGATGTCTGCACATGGCACTCAAAGCCAATCTGCAAAACAAATTAACTCAACGATTGAAAGTACCATCAGCTAACCAAACAGCAGTGATAATCCAGCAATCATTCCATTACAAAAGTAACAATAGCAGGTAAAGAGCAAATTAAACAAAGTCAGATGCATCACACAACGGGGCAGGACAAACAGGAAGAGTCCCAAGAGACTGATAATGATCCATGGCGGTGTTTGCGTCCTCTGGATTAATATACAAAACCTGCTGACTTCCAAAGGAGAGCTTCAGGCGCACAGGAAAGATCAAAAAAGGAGAAACCCCCATCTCCTTTGCTCTCCTAATTGTGGCACTCATTGCTTTCCTGGCCACGGCCATCTTGGCGCTAAAATCTCGATAAAAAAGATTCTCCCTCCTTCGAAGCTGAGGTCCTGGATTTTGTATGCTTTGTGCATCATCGTCTGTCAGTCTCGAAAGAAGATAATGGGAGGGGGGTTTTCTGACTGGCCGTACAACCTGTGAACATGGTCAATAGCTGACTGAAAGTTGGGGAGATGAGGGAAAATAGCCGGCCAGAGTAGGCCAAAAACAGAACCTCATGTCTCTCCCCTCACAACCAAGCTTAACCCCAATTAATTTCAGGTTAAGGCGACGGCTTCAGTCATCAATGTCAGTAATTTTATTATGTAGAGAAAGCAGTCTCTTATTGAAATCAGCCAACTCCTTGGAGTGCTGATCAGTTACTGACTTTACTGAGGCGACTCCTTTTTGAATCGGCTTGGAGCTCCAAATGGTATTGCTGGAGTATGCCATTTAGCAAGTTCACCTGCCTGGATACAAAGTTTTTCATCTCCTCAAGAAAAGGAGCCAGGAGGGGAGAACGGGCCTCTTCACATTCGCCAGCATCAGTGCGGCGCACCATCTTCTCCAGACTGCAAAGAGCAAAGCGAGGTCTGTGCCAATTAGCAGCCATTAGGAGGGATAACTGGATCAACCAAATCTGCATTAGTTTGCCGGCAGGTAACTGGTAAGGGCACTGTGGAAGGGCCAAAAAAGTTGGAAGCGATGCATGAAAAAGCAGAGCTAGGCAGCCATCAGCGATGAGTGTCATGTGACCTCCCCACTCATAATACTCTGACATCTGACATTTGTCTCCCAAATCTCTTACCAGTTATTATAAATGGAAAAAGATTGACCTCAAATTCCACTAAGCTTATTACTTATAATTCAAGGTGTGGCATAATTTGACAATCGACTAAAAATCTCATTAAAAATTTCACAAGTACTCTTGACCATGCCCAACAACTGATATTGCTGCACAGAATCCTAAAGGCACAAGGATCATGGGCAGAGTTTGGGGGGGGGGACATGAAAGTGCAGTTGGCAAGACCAGTGCTGCACATGCAGTATTCTGCACTGGTATTCTGCATAAGGGGATTGTGGGTTTCCTATAGGTAGACAAAATAATAGGTTATGTGTGCATCACATATGTGTGTTAACACACAAGATAAGCGAGATGCAGTATTTTTTGCCCCCCCCCCAAGCACAAACATCAAACTCCAGTTATGAGGAGATCAAAATCAAAGTCTGATGCCAAATAAGAGAGTCATGCTTTACTGCTCTCTTGGAAAAATGTCCCACTGCCTGATCACAACATAAGCGCATAAGTAGAACATTGTAACATTCCAAGTTATTTTAGAAAAATTTGCTTGTGTGCTCAGTGTAATTGTATGCTTTATTATGTTGGAAGGTATGGCACTGCTGCTAATTTTTGTTTATGGACTAGGCTGGAAGGTATACTGAAATCTCCTACAAGTACTCAGGTCAGGTCTGGTGGAGCAGCCTGCACTGGTACAACGCGTTGCCACACCCATCGCACAACAAAACACCTCGGGATCCCCGTTGCTGAGGTAAGATAAGTGAACCTCTCAGCAAGGTCGACATTCTCTCTGCTGACAGCTGTGCCCATGAGGTTATTAAAGGCCTGGATGTTGGTTTTGATCTAGGACACTCACAGTGTCATCAGTAAGGATCATTCCATCACCTGGCCTGACTGCGAGAGAAACAGATTTGGATGTGTGTGATAGTTCGATTCCCCTGTAAGCAGGATGTGGGTCGCTAGACCACAGATGGTGTGACACTTGCTCAGAGATTCCTCTAACAAACACCTAATCTGCCCCCAGTGCCCTCGCAGGTTCCAATACAGACCAGCGTTGCCATCAAGCCGTGCGCTGTGACTCCTCTTGAAGGTGGAACTGGAATTTAAAGGAGACACCCGAAGTATGTGGCAATGTCTGAACACCATTAGAGACTACAGAGGGAAAGCCAGCATGTTGTGTACTGCCACATCTCTCCCGGAAGAGCTGAACATGTTTTATTCTCACTTTAAGGCAAGCAACATCGCCCGCCCAAAGGGACTGCATGCCACTGATCATGGCCCCACCCTCTCCGTCTACGTGCACTAAGTATGCGAGTCCTTCCTACGAGTTAACCCTTGCAAGGCTGTTGGACCGGATGGCATCCCTGGGTGGGTCCTCCGAGCGTGCATAGATCAGCTGGCTGGAGTGTTCACAGACATTTTCAACCACTCCCTCACCCTGTCTGTTGTTCCTGTCTGCTTCAAGATGTCCACCAATGTCCCTGTACCAAAGACTACCAGGATAACCTGTCTTAATGACTGGTGCCCCGTTGCCCTGATCCTAATCATCAGCAAGTGTTTCAAGAGACTCGTCGGGGACTTCATCTTCTCCCCCCTGCCTGACACATTGGACCTGTTACAGTTTGCCTATCGCTAGAACAGGTCCACGGACAATGCCATAGTCCTGACCTGCACACTGTCCTCTCCCACCTGGAAAAGAGGGACACATATGTGAGAATGCTCTTTGTGGATTACAGCTCAGCATTCAACACCATCATTCCTTGCAAGCTCGACAGGAAGCTCCAAGCTCTTGGCCTAGACAGCTGTCTGTGCAGCTGGATTCTGGACTTCCTGTTAGATCGGTGCCAGGCGGTCAGATTGGGCAATACCACCTCCTCCACACTGATCCTCAACATGGGAGCCCCCCAGGGATGTGTACTGAGTCCTCTCCTGTACTCTCTGTACACCCATGACTGTGTGCCCACAAACAACTCCAACATCATCGTGAAGTTCGCAGATGTCACAACGATGGTGGGTCTCATCTCCAACGGTGAAGAGACCGCTTACAGAGAGGAGGTCAGAGCGCTGACACACTGGGGCCAGGAGAACTGCCTCACCCTCACCATCACCAAGACCAAGTAGCTGATAGTGGACTTCAGGAAGCAGGGAGGAGTACACACCCTCATCTCCATCAACGGGACCACCGTGGAGAGGGTCAACAGCTTTATGTTCCTCGGTGTGCACATCACAGAGGACCTCACATGGACAGTGCACACCACTGAGGCAGTGAAGATGGCACAGCAGTGCCTCTTCTACCTCAGGAGGCTGAAAAGGTTTGGCTTGAGCCCCCGCATCCTCAGGACATTCTACAGACGCACTATTGAGAGCCTCCTAACTTGATGCATCACTGCCTGGTACAGAAGCCGGACTGCCCTCAACCAAAAGACACTGCAGAGGGTTGTGCATTCTGCTGAACATGTCATTGGAGAGGAGCTACCGCCCCCTGCAGGCCACCTACACCAGGCGATGTTGGAGGAAAGCTGCAGAAATCACCAGGGAGCCCAGCTACCCCAGCCACACTCTGATCACCCTGCTACCGTCAGGCAGACGGTACTGTAGCATCAAATGCTGGACCAGCAAGCTCTGGAACAATTTTTTCCACCAGGTCACCAGGATGCTGAACTCCAACTGATATCAGCCATCCCCAGGTCACCACCCCCACTCCCCACTGCACTAGTGAATGCCTCTGGTTCACTATACTGTAGTGACAGAAACAGACTGTATTACACCTACAGTCTGTCTGTCTGCCCCATGGTATATTGTATGCATACTGTATGTATGCTGTATTGCAGAGTTATATATTGTTGTACCGTTGTTTTATGTACAGTGTCTGTGTACAGTACACCGTTGTACAGATGTTTTTTCATACAGTTTGCATTTATTTAATGTACTGCACTGCAGATAGGAACTCGAGACCCAAGACTTTCATTCAGTAGTTCACCCGTTCTAGTGACGTGGCAGTAAAAGTGATTTGATTTGATTTGATAATATCCAGGGTGCCCTGCAAGATGAATCACCTCCTTCTGGAAACACCCACAACACCAACACAACCCTCAGCAACCTTCACAGAAGGTCTCCCACATCACATTAGGATCAGCAGTCACACCCAGTTCCTCATATAAATTGCATGCACTCTCATTAGAAGCAGCCTGATTTTGGAGTCTGGCCAGGTCCAGCCTCATTTTCCTAGCATATTGTAGGCTACGGGACCTAAGCTGAATCTTCAGAGTAGCAACAACAATTCTGTGGTCAGAATTTACAAACTGGGCACTCCTGTAGACCCTACATCCATGTGCTATACGATTACATCACTATATCACTGTCTCAAAAGCAAAGGCGACCTGGCTTTCTCTCTACCTGCCCCCAGACTTTGGATTAGTCTGCCATCCAACATTAAGTCCCGCTCTTCTAGTGATGAGTTTAAATCATAATTAAAGACTCCCTGTTTTTCTCTTGCTTTCAACTCAGTTTGAGATTCTCCTATGCTATTTGTCAAGTGCACTATTATTGTATTACATTTCCTTTAATTTTTATTTTCTTATTTCTCGTATGCTGTTACGGGGGAGGAAGTGGGAGCAGGAGTCAGGGCAAACAAAGGAAGTTTGTTTAAATGAACTGGAAACAAAATGGGATCACAGCGGATCAAAAGGGAGGCTAGGGCAGGGACACCAGGGACACACAACATGAGTGACAGATGGAAAGCACTTAAATACAGGACTAACAAGGGAGCGGACAAGAGGCAGCTGGGAATGGTTAACATGAAGGCAGGAACGAGAGGTGAGACCAATGAACACCAAGCATGGCTTGTTAGAGCCACGCCAAGGAGGAGACAGGGGGCAGGACATGACATATGCATGTCTTTATGTTATTTAATTTATATATTTTACTATGTTATTCATGATGCTTTTATATATATTTAACTATGAATGTAGTACTTGTTAATTCTCTCTTGACTGGAAGGCACTCTGGATCAACTCGTTTTGTTTTTAAATGTGATATACAAATAAATGACTTGACTTGAGTATGCCAGAAACTCTCTTGCCCAACGGTTGACTAATCTCTCTCTATTTCAGCGCGTCCTCGGATACCAAGCTCCCCTATTGCCCTGGGACTCTCAACCCAGTTAGGTTCCATTGGTAGAGGAGTGGTTTTGCCACAACTGATGAGTGTGGAAGCAGGCCGACAGCTAACTGCAAAACCAGATCAGACTGACAGAAGATCCAAGCTGACCGCCACCACTGCTCAGGCCTGAATTTCAGACCCGGTGAACAGGTCTGGCTTTCCACCCGTAATCTCTACCTTCCCACCTCTTAAGTTATCCCCAAGATACATCAGCCTGTTCTGCATCCTAAAGCAAATCGGCCCAGTACCCTACCACCTGCAGTTATCCTGGGTCTACCATATCTCACCTTCTTTCCAGGTGGCCTTGCTCAAGCCCATCTGTGGATGCCACAGGACCTCCACCGTTCATCCCCTTGAAGATGGCGAAGCTTTCAATACCCACTGCAGATCTGCACAAACCATCCCTAGTGGCCCTGTTCCATTGTGACCACCTGGCTAATCCTGCCCCTTGCCCTTGGGGTCGTCCCCAGCACCTTCCTTGACCCCCTCCTGAGAATTCCACTTCATCAGCCTCACCAGAGTGGAGACACCTGCTCCACTCCCTACTTAACCCTGCTCAGCTTCACACTCACTACGGGTATTGTCGATCTTCCATGTGTTCTGTCTTTTATCCTCTGTCTAGCCTTGACCCGTCCTGCCTGCCTCCATCACTCTGATCCCATCCTGAACCTGCTCCCCTTGGACCTTCCCTGTGTGTCTGCCTCCTGTCCCATGTGTTCTGTGTAGGATTAAGTTCTCCAGCTTCTGACCTCCCATGCACGGTAAGCCCAACATTGATCCAGCTCGCTGATTCCAGTTCTGATTGCTTGTGCTTTGAAGTAAAACCCTATGTACCGCATCTCTGGGTTCCCGAGTATGTTTACGACACTCAAGAATAGTTAGAGAAAATTGCTATCTCAGTCAAAACTATCGCGATTCATATTTTACCCAGGATCTTGCATCCCTACCGCCAAGATATGGAAGGACTTTATTAAATAAATAAATGTATGCATTAATAAATAAACATAGTGGAATATGGCAATAAATAAATGATAATAACATGAAATGTGAGCATAAATAAATCTATTGAGGAAATGATTTCTTCCGGTTTTTATTTAATTATTCAATTATTTCTTACTGATTAAAATTAGCCATAGAAAACAATGGGGTTGTGCGTGCGGCAGAGCGTTGTTAGCGATCGGTGAGAAAGGTCCTGCTGGTTTTTACTTCACGCGAAAGCGGGCATGCTGTGTGTCAGCGTAGCAGTCTTTAGGGAGCTAACTTCAGCTTCATGTAAAGCGTAGCGTTCAGTTTGACTGTGACCTTTATTCATATCTGTCGGGATAAGCTTGTATCCCAGCTTTCCTGATTAAAAATGTAGTGCCTATGCTATTATAAAATTAAAAGTTGGAATTTAAAAATACGCAGAACAAAAAAGAGAACATTTTTCTTGACCCCGGAACATTGAAGAATTACAGGCTTAGTTTCCGGGGGACTCTAATTGTGGGTACAGATGTTAATAAAAACATGGCCACTCTAGACTGAATTGTCTTGCTTTTGTCTCGGTCTTTATCACCAAAACTCGTCTGATTCCCCCCTCCTCCAATTTACGGCCAGATGGGGAGAAGCAGAAGCAGGTCACCACCAAGACGAGGTATGTTGTGACAAATAAGAGCATTTATCAGCTAACTTAATAGCAGACGGTTGACGGTGCAAATAGTCGTTGGTAGCTAGTTTTAACATGTCTTTGTAGATGTAGCTGTTCTATTCTTGTTCATCCTGCATTTGAAGGGAACGTCGCATCTGGCAGATGTAAACTGGTGGTGACTGGGATCAAATGGAGTTTAATTTAAAAGAAACAATTTCAAGAAATCAGTGCAATTAAAATGTCGGAAATGCCGGCGGAGTCCTGTGGTGTATGCGTGCCGTGAGTTGTTCATCTTCGGTATCATTTAAGCGAAGTTCAGGGATATAAGGCTTTTTGAAGGTTCCCCAACGTTGACCGACCTCATGCCCAATCTTTCATCACTCCCAGAGAGACGTCGCTCTCGCTCAGCCTCTCGGGACCGGGAGCGGCGGCGCAGAGAGAGGGAACGCTCCAGGTCGCGGGACAGGGACCGGAGGAGAAGTCGCTCCCGTTCCCCGCACCGGCGCCGCTCCAGGTTAGGCCTATTTCATATTCCCGGCTCATGCACATAACGCTTTAATCCTGAGGTGTATGGTCAGTGATCATTATAACGTGTAAGTCTTTTGCCTGTCAGAGTTGTAGCTATTTGAGAAGTTTATGGTCATTCATTAAAATAAGAGAGAATCTTCCATGCATACTGCACATATGTGGAAAGATATTGTAATGACCCAGAGTGAAGACAAGCACCAGCCACCAGACATTAACACTGGTTTTTATTAATTGTACAAGTTATGCTGCTAGGGTCATGATCCACACCATGGTCCAACTCAGTTGTAGGATTGCCAATTACTTTCCCACTTTTATAACCCAAACCCAGAGTAAAAATAGCATAAAAGTATCCCAGAATCGGACCCTTCAAAAACAATTTATATTTAGTTGTAATGAAATTAGTCTTACCTATTTTTCCCCCCCCATATGAGCATCCTCCTGCAGCATTTAAAGGACATGAATATGCCCAAGACAACAGTTGAACTATTTACAATTTTTTTTTTTGGTTTTGTAAATGCTAATGTCAAGTCTTGACAACACCATGCTGCACTTAAGAATGGCATCTTTAGTAACAGCACCCCGTTTACTCACTTTCACGGTTTGCTGGAATGTCACTCCCAAATCTGCTGCCAGGTACAGGTAATTGGTGTCATCCTTCTACATTTCTGCAAGAAGTCTGGCTGTATAGCAATGCTCTTTGAAAGCTACATTGTTGAAGTGTGCTATTAGTGCACCAGTCAAAGTGTTTAAGAATTTGTTGAATACAATCGGTTATCATAAGCCAGCGTGTATTGCTGGGAGAAAAGTTTCAGAGGGCTTTGATTACTAGATTCTAGGCAGAATTCTCTGTATTGCGACTATTGTTTTGCAAAATGTGAGAATCAGTCTCTCGCTTACCATGTACTCGATATTGCTCAGAAGAGTATGCATTGCTCTGCAATTACATCAAGGGAGATGGGCACAAATACATCAAAAAGTTAGGGATGCACGATGATATCGGAATCGTATCGGTATCAACAGATAATTGCTTTTTTTAAAATCCGCATTGGGTAGATGCTTAGATTTGACCGATATTTCCAGCTGGTATTTGATGATGAATTTATTGAATGCTGGAAAGGGAGTGTTCATGCGACGTATTGGGCTAGTGCAGCACAGTTAAAATGTCTGCAGTGTGGAAGTTTTTCAGAGTGAGTGAGCACAACATAAAGCATGCAGTTTGCAGTACCTGTTCAGCCTATGTCTAGTGTGGAAGGAGCAAAGTTAGACACTTAAATACCACAATTTAATTACACATCTGATGATACACCACCCTGACAAATATAGAGTACCTGAAAGTAAAAGGGGAGACTCCTTCACCACCGTGCACAAAAGTAGAAGCTGCAGCTACTACAACTGATCAGCTCCTTGAGAAATCAAAAAAAAAAATACTGACAAAAACAGCCCAAATGCTAGAACACTGACAGCGAAGGTGATGGAATTTATTGCTCTGGAGGATCAGCCGTTCTCTGTTGTAAAGGATATGGGGTTTCAACGGCTGCTTGAGCATTAATTTTAAAGGAGAGCTACAAGTTTAAGGCAATGCCCAGCCTATTTATGGACCAGTTAGCCAGCTAAATGTTTCAGGGGAAGTCTTTACATTTTTTGTGTTTGAAGACAGTTGGTTAAAAGCCAAAAAAAAAGCAAATAAATGTTACCTGTCTCTATAATTCTAATCCAGGGGTATCTAACTTTTCTAAATAAGCGTGTTTATCAACGTCGACATATAAACATGGAAAAACATCGGATATCAACATCGGTCTATACTTCCCATATCGGTGCACCCCTACAAAAAGTGTTAAATTACAAAAAAATTTTCATCAAATGTAACAAAATAAAATACAAAATACTCGTGTGAGGAAAATGTATTTAATTAAAATACAAGTAATTTGTCATTTGAAAATACATGTAAAATAGTAACGGTAAATGATGAATGTTACTATTATTGCCCTAGTAACGTAGTATTTACAAAATACAGCTTTCTCTAACTTTAAATGGAATAATACTTTTGTGATTTACATGTGTTCATTGTGATGTGAAGAATGAGACTGCTCAAAAGGCTGTATCCACAGCAGCAGGTTGGGATTGGGGGGGGATCCGGGGGACGGAACCGCGGTACAAACGTTCACAATCTCGTATCGCAGCTTCAGGCTCGGATTCAGAATGGTCACACCCTTAATTTATACCCAGTGTTTCCCACAGAATCCGCAGCAGTGGCTGGGTGCTGGTGTGTGTGCACATGCAAGAAGGCAGAGCAACGCTGTCTTAAAGTAACATCATAATGTGTGAATTTCCTCCTTTTTTTACAGTAGGGTGCCGAACATGTGCTGACTCGAAGAATAAACTTTTGCTATATGCTCACAGAAAACGTAACCAATGGCTGTGATGCATATAATATTCAATGTCAAGTTCACCAGTCAGTTCTCCCCTTTACACTCAGACTCAGTGGCTATAAAAACACCTACATTTGGCTGATGGAAATTAATTTTGTTCTTAGGAACAAGAGTAGCTAGCCTGATTTTATTTCTAATTCAGTCGATGAAGCCTTATATGACAAGATGCCAAGTTAACTAGAATGCCGCTAGCAAGTTCATTCACAAGTTCTACAGCAGAGCACTGCTCTTTTGCTAATTGCTGTATTTTTCACTTTTTTAATGACATTCAATGAACAATATCTGATTAGTATATTTTACTACATTCTTTACCTTGAAGCAATTTGCACCGAGCACCAAAGCAGCTTCTTTCCTTGGATTACCGGTCAGATAATCCTGGTGATGAAGGTTCTTAAAATGACAGAAAACAAACAAACAAACAAATAGACATGTTTAAGTGTTTTAAATATTTTAAATACTTTGAGAGATTGTAATTTATAACAAAATACATTAAATACATCTGTTTTTCCATCCAGCAAAATACAAATTACTAAATACTTCAATATGTATTTTAAATACATTTAATTGAAATACTGCCCATTTCTGAGTGAGTGACACATGCACATTACCAGCTGAAGACTGGGCTGCCATTCCCTAGGCAAAGTGAAGACTAACGAGTGATGTGTGGGAGAAACCAAGCTAGCTCTGTCAGTTGCAATTCCAGCCAAGTTAACAATATCCAGGCCAATGCTATTCAAACAATCGATGATAGCCTGTGAAATGTCGAAATGCATTGAAATGCAGAGAGCAAATCGATCGTACCAGTTGTTGTACTTGCAAGTTTCTTGCTTGTTTGGCTGAAGTACTCCTTGCATCATCACAGTAATGTGCGAACCAGAATGTCGGTCAATTCATCAATTAGCAGCAAGAAGGGAGACATTCCAACATCATTTAAAAGCTGCATTTGGAGATAAGGTGATAGGAAGGAATTGATAATTGCAGTACATTTTGTATGATGTAAATTAAATGCACCAAGTTCGTCTTTTGACGATTTCACCCAAGTCATCTACTACGTTTATGGATATATATTCTGCAACAAAGGTAGCAATCCTCACCTCTCTCCATTATTGCGTGTCAGAGATCACACTCCCAATAGGCGTTGTGAAGGATGTGATCAGTGTGGGACTCACCTGGGAGTGCATCTTGTGCCGTGCTTGTTAGTGGATGCATGTACCTTCAGGTCATGATAATGGGCAATTCAGCTTTACACAGTATTTCCACAATGCCTTTTATTGATCTGAAGGCACCGGAGCGATTCATTTTTTCAGGAAGGGGTCTTATAAGACTTGTCAAATGCTGCCCACTTTCCCCACGGCGAGTAATGTAGCGAAATGCTAGTTGGTAGTACTGCTCCCTGGAAAACCATTACGCCCTCGCCCTGAGTCAAGATTTGCCTGTACAAAGCACAACACCCTACACACCTAGTTCACAAACTGGATACTACAGACATGCAGTATACCTTATTTTTGAATGGTGATTGCTATATATATCCATTAACAAATGTGTGATTTGGGTGTACTGTGAACTGGGCTATTTATAAAAAGAATGTAGCTCAATGAAATGGTCCCCACCTAAACTTTATTTTTCCCCACAAAAAAGTAGCCCAATTGGGCATGAAATGGCTCAAATTGGCAACCCTGCTCAAATCCCGCTCACCCATGCTTCTCTGCTCCAGCCCTGCTCCAATGAAACGACAAACCTCCCTATTTGTCATTTACATTAAAACCGCATGACCAATAATAAACATTGAAAATTTAACATAAACTTGATGCAAGTTCCTGTGTTAAACGCGTAAAGTGTGCTATTCCAGGTTCTAAAATGGACTAAAGGTAAAAAAAGAAACACCATTCCACAGCTCCCGCCACTTTATTAGGCACACCTGTTCAACTACCCGTTGAAGCAAATATCTAATCAGCCAATCGTATGTCAGCAGCACAATGTACAAACTCATGCAGATACAGGTCAGGAGCTTAAGTTAATGTTCATATCAAACACCTGAATGGGGAAGAAAGGTAATTTAAGTGACTTTGACATGGACTTTGGCATGGTTGTTGGTGCCAGACGTGCTGGTATGAGTATTTCAAAAGCTGCTTATCTCCTGGGATTTTGACACACTACCATCTTTAGGATTTACAGAGAATGTATATTTATAATCGTGTATGTAGCTTGATAAGAATTGCTTCACTGACATGTTCATTAGATTAATGATGTATATTTTAGCTAGAGAGCGATCATGTTGTATTGATTTATAATTCCTACCGTGCAGGAAATTAAAACTGGTATCAGAACTGGTATACTGCTCAGCACTTCAGTGTTCCCAGCCTTTATGGCTATTTCCACCAGGATGACGCACCATGTCAGAAAGCTTATTTCATCTTGGACTGTTTTGTTTAACATGACAATGGGTTAGCTATACTCAAATGGCCTCCACAGTCACCATATCTCAAGCCAATAGAGCACCTATAGGATGTGGTGGAACAGAAGATTCATATCATGTAGGTGCAGCTGACAAATCTCCAGTAGCTGCGTGATGCTGTCATGTCAACTTGGACCAGAGTCTCTGAGGAATATTTCAAGCACCTTGTTGAATCTGTGCCATGAAGAATTAAGGCGGTTCTGAAGGCAAAAATGCTAGTACCGGTTTGGACCCCAAGGTGTGCCTAATATAGTGGCCTGTGTGTGTGAGAGAGAGCACAATCTTAAAGATGTGGTATGTTAATTTGTTGGCATGTTGTATTACCACTTTAGAGCAATACAACGAACTAAAAAATGTGATAAATTTTTTTTAATTTGACATGAATATTGCAGGGTTAAATAGTACTTTAATTTTTTTAAACGTAATATGTAAATGAAACTGTAAAACGTAAAAATGCATCAAATGGCTTATCACTACAGGT
The DNA here is from genome assembly GCA_011763525.2 of Mormyrus iriodes. Classification (NCBI taxonomy): domain Eukaryota; kingdom Metazoa; phylum Chordata; class Actinopteri; order Osteoglossiformes; family Mormyridae; genus Mormyrus; species Mormyrus iriodes. Next base: position 21,534,004 of record JAAGVU020000040.1, read on the forward strand.
TATGTTCTTGTTTATTCATTCGTGATGTCCCTGTGAAAATATCGTTATTCACAGATTGTCTTACTTCTAGAACAATCTGGCTAGTAAGTGAAGTTTTGGCAGCAGTAAGAGAAATAAGTCAAAATACAAAAATACGGAACAGAAATCATGAAGAAATATCGAGTCAACTCAAGAAATCAAAGTGACTAAAGAAAATTTAACATTACAGCTGATGGGGGGAAAAAAACATTGGTTTTAGTGTAAACCTGACATTTTATTAAACTGTTCACTTTGAAATTTTTACTAAATTATAGTACATTAAAAAAAAGGGTTACCATTGAAGGACGTGAGCTGCGCTCTGGCAAGGTGCAATTTGGACATGAGGAGGAGGAGCTGGGTGCTGCCAGGTTCTGTCTATATTTAAACCCTGTATATATTCTCTCTACGTAGGTCTCCACGGCGGCACCGGTCATCTTCACCATCTCCCGCACGTCAGAAAGAGCGGCGTGAGGATGAAAAGAAGGAGGTGAAGGAGAAAGTTGTGAGGGAACATCAGATCTCAGGTTTCTATTTCTTCAGTTTTTTGATAGCACATATTGTGGGTGCCCAAGTCTGATTTGATAGAATTGGAAAATGGTTTGGATGTTCCTAGGTTTTTCCAGGAAAGACGATTGTAAAAGGAAGTGAACCTTTTTATTTAGCAACCAGCTTTCTTAGAAATAACCTCGACTACACGATTTCTGCAGAAGTTAGAAGGCATCTTCACCCATTCTGCTGTATATTTTTGGGAAGACTTGCTTCAGCGGCCTGCTTCAGGTCATGCTACAGCATCTCTCTGACCCGTCCCTTCTAAAATACAAGATTTATATTTGCATTACTCCTGTGTTTGGAATCATTTGCCTGTTTTATGACCCAACTTTTGAGTATACTCTGAGGCAGCAAAGTAGACCCCACGCCATTATTCTTCCTCCAATATGCTTTACAGTTGGGATGAAATTTTGGTTTTGGCAGCACTACTTAATTGATCACATTTTAGGAATCATTCATGCAAAAATCCAGGTATTGCACAGCCATAGCTCCTGAGAGTTTTTTCCCAATGCCTTGTTGTCATTTAGGGGCCAGGCATTTCCCACACTGCAGTTAGGGGAAAGGCTTGTGGGTAGTTCTGATGCAGTTAGCAGGCTGGAGCTGTGCTCTCTGGAGGCGTGAAAGGACCTCTGCAGTTTAATGTGAATGACACCATGCTGGGGTTGGTGGTCTTGCAGGTTCTTCTCATTGTGTTTTGTCTTTAGACCAGATGTACTTTAGTTTCAGTTCTGAATTGTAGGTGGAATAACCGGTATAAGTGTTTCATCTATATATGTGGTTGGAGTGTGAAGGAGTCCTTGAGCTGCGATGTTTGATGCGAGTTGTGAGGTAGATTGCCTGAAAGTGGTGCTAGTATGCAGGGTGCAGAATGGAGTATGTAGCTATAGGGTTAGGCGAACCCTAGGGTTAGATGGGTGGGGGACCTTGCACTATTGATCTTAGTTGCACTACTGGGTATTTAATTTTGTACCTATTTATGACCTGTAATTTAAAATAAGGGTCATAAACACAAAGTATGCTTAGAAATTAACGTCAAGCTGCTGTACAAGTTGACTCGCTTATTATCTGTATAACAGCTCTTTGGCTTTTATGTGGTATTTTTATACCCCTTGTGAATTTTACTATCACTGATGAATGATGTCTCATTGGCCACTGTTGTATTTATGGTGTTTTTTATGTGGTTGTCTTGATCAGAGGAAGACATGCAGGGCAAAACAGAAGAAGAGATCGAGATGCTGAAAATAATGGGCTTCAGTACCTTTGACACCACCAAGGTAAATTCAGCTTCTCTAATGGTAACTGGCACTGCTGTAGCTGTTTTTTCTTTTTGTACATTTTGTCAAGTAGCCTGCAGCTTTGACTGTAACATCCTGTAGTTCTATTACATACCAGAAGATGGCGATGATGTTGCTAATCATAGTCAATGTTTCTTGCTTTCTCTCTCTGCTTCACGCCCAACAGGGAAAGAAAGTCGACGGATCAGTCAATGCACATGCAATCAACGTGTGTCAGAAGAGAAAATACAGGTTGGTTTGGGCTCAAATGTTTTTGCTTAGGAACTTTGTGTTAACCGATTTCTGACAGTCCTTATTGCTCAGTCTTATTTTTCAGTGATGTGAAGGCACCCTCCTTATTCTAAGTATTTTTTTGCTTCAGTATTTGAAGTGTCTAGCATTTATCTGTTCAGTCCTCCTGCATGCTTTAGTGCTTTGCTGCAGGACTGCGAATGGTGCAGTCCATGTTGTCTTCCTGTTTGTGCATCAGCATCGTAAGCCTACAGAACTGTATGATACTCCAGGGAGCCTGTGCACACAGCAGCCAATCACACTGCAACCAAATAACATCAGCAGGTGCTTCACTGCTGCAAGTGCAGTGATCCCATTGGTAGATGGTGATGTAATGTATTATGCTATGAATGTTGGTGGGGGGGGGCAGCAATGATGTAATCATAATCTTTCTTATAGGCAGTATATGAACAGAAAAGGTGGATTCAACAGACCCCTGGATTTCATTGCTTGAATGACTTCATGCATATGAGAAGTGTTTATCAAGGTCCATAGTCTGGTATGATTTTGCTGGTCGTATTTATAAAGATTACATGGTAGTTTCTTAGTTTTCTTGGAGAACTGTTTGTATTATTTCTCTACCCCTGTTCATATTCCACTGTATAAAAGATGTATACATTGACTGTTGAAAATTAGATATTCAGGTTTAACGAACCCTTTGAATTCATTGGCTTGACCATCTTATCCTGGTTTAAATTTCTCTTTTTTAATATGGGGGACATTGACTTAGTTGTAGTATATTCCAATGTCGTAACAAGCTTCATATAAAATAAAATTTTTTGAACGATCCAGCTGTTTGATCTTTAAGTGCTTTTAAATGATAATGGGAGACTTTTCGGAGTGCCGAGTTCCCCACTGCACAGAGTGGATTCTCATGACTTTGGGCTCTGAGTTTGAAAGTGTGGCTGCGGATATGCAGCACTGACTTCAGGATGCTTCTCTGCACAGCACTGCGACCACCTTCTGGAGCTAAAGGATGGACAGTGTGTCTTTCACCTCACTACTTTCTGTCTTCCAGTGTAGAATTGCAGCTGTGAATCTCCTTAGTGCTATCTAATGCCCTCTTCTGTCAGTTCTGTTCCTGGTGATAATATTCTATCCACCTATATTCTTATTGCATCTTAACAGTAAAATTAATATTCAGAACCAATTCATATTTTCACTGTTTTGGTAGTCTGGTAGAAGTCAAAAATATATCTTCAATTAAATGATATTCTAATGTTGTCAAATGTAAGTAATTTGTTTTTTACCCATTTAAAGCACACAAGTTTTTATTTAAGTGCTTATCTGTTTCTATTAATAAAGAATCATAAACTTTAACTTATGTTACATATATTGGCAGCCCTGTAGTATAGTCACGGCCCTGTACACATGCTTCAAAGTCGATGTACACACGCTGATTTAGTGGGTCTGTGTTAATGTGAACAGTTTTAGCTTTAACCGATAGCGAGTAACGTAACACATTTTCGGTGCTACCTGCACTTCCTAATACACTCAAAGACAAAATCCTGTTTCAGATTAAAAAAAAAAAACTTACCTTGTTTTCGTTTTTTCTGTGTTTAACTATTGCTGTTATGTTTGGGATGTTCAGCACAGGTAAACAAACATTCTCATGTCTGTGAGCGCTGATATTTAAGTCAACAAACCACGTTATACTTAAACACATCCTAAACGGCTGATGGGCAAAGTATAAAAATAATACAAATTATCAAATAACTGACGTATGCACCGAACCAATCAGGGGGCTCAAAACAACTACATGGGCAAACCAATGGTCGTCTTCGACGTGGAGACTATTAGCATCACGTGAACTAGGCTTGTTTTGTTGGGATTAGGGGCGTTGCTACAGTAGCGCATGGCAGGCGGCATCCAATCCAATACTGTTCATTGATTGAGGGAAATAGGCCAATGAAAATCCTCCAACATTTCACTCGAGAATCCTTGCTACGGAAATGTCCTCCATTACGGCTCCGGAATGTGCAGCAGCATGCAGCGTCGGGGCATATAAACGTGTTTCAAAATGGCGAGTATACAGTCACCAGTTGCTCAACCCCTTTGACAGCTTCACAACAAGTCAAGAAATATGATGTTGCTGTCGTGAGATTGACGGCAGCCCCAACCAATGAGGAGACAGTGTGTTCCACCTCGTAACCAATCGCAGATCAGTGAGAGACGACTTCGCCGTGGGCGGTGCAGCAGGCAGCGATCTCTCAGGAGTGCCGCTCGGCATCTACGCTTCCCCTTCTTCCCGTTTTTAATAAACAAACGGTTCTGCTCGGCCCCGTCAGTTAGCGCGGCTCGAGACTGGCCGTCCGCGTCGCTTGTTTCGGTAGCTCACAGGCTAAGAGCACAGGTGCACTTCAATCCGAGGAGACCCCGCTGTCGTTGCACTTATTTAGTGTATTTTTTTGTTTTTTTTTCGTTGACTATTTGGATATACTTTTATATAACTACATTTAGCTAGGTAGCTAACAAACACAGTTAACTAGGTGGTATTTTTCGTAACTGGAGGGTTATTTGGAGTGCTAATGTTTTTAAGCGAGCTCAGGGCTAGCCACCTATATGTCAGTTAAAGCTGTCGTTTCTGTGGTGAACTTTGAAGCATTTTTATTCATAATTTCAGACTGAAACATTCTCATTCTCTGGTACTGTCATCGCTGGCTAACCTGCTATCGGCCAGACTGAAAGGCGAGCAATCGCGGAGTTAGCCGAGCAGTTAGTAGACGCTGTGTGTCGGTGGCAGTAACCGTTTCCGTTTGTTTTATTATTAATGTGACGGGACAGGCGTCGACATCAGCGATTTTACACTCAAATAACACCCGTAGCTGGGCAGAGCTTACCGAGCACCGCTGCTCGTCAACTTGGCTAAAAACAATTACATATAAATATACCGATTAGTCGTTATTCGGAGGATTTGACATACTCTACAGGTATATGGAATAAGCGGCTTGCGTTAACAAACCAGCAGCGTTTGGGTGTAAACTGAGCTGGGGGCTGAAAGCATTGAAAGCCAGCCGTCCATCGGCGTCATTGTGGAAAATGGCGGCGGTGGGGATGGTGCAGATGCTGATCGAGGCTGCGGAGTATCTTGAGCGCAGGGAGAGAGGTACAGTGACATTAATGATCCTTTACACCCCCCGTGTGTTCGCTGACATCTGTACGTTATACCGTGCCTGAATGCGGGGGGGGCGGGGGGGCAGCTGTGGACGGCTGATCAGGTAGGGGTGACTGTGTTCGGTCGGACGTTTCCCATGATTTGATGGATGTGTGTGGTAATGTCTTATTACCAAGGGTTTCTTCATCTTCGTGATGTACAGATTGATGGTAATGACTTAGCCATCCAAAGGAGCGAGGTCCGCACGTCAGATGTACAGATTCGAGGAAAGAGTATTTTCACAATCAGCCAACTGTTTACATTTGTTTGTCTGTTAAGTTTAAGACTCCAGTTTTAATTCCATGCAGTAATATAACCCAAACAAGGACCAGACTCAGACGTGGATGCATCTAGGTATTTTTCTTTACCTTGATGAAATCCCGTTGTCAGTTTGATCAGATCTGAAATATAAATGACGGGACTTAGTGCATCCCCCCTCGTTTCTGTTGTGGTTTGGCTGGGTAAAGGGTTTACTCGAGTTCAGATGACATCATTGAAGTAAGAGCAGTGGGTTCTCACATATGAACATATGTAATGTGCGTGAACACTATACACTGAAATTTCAGGCTCTTTATGTCTGTATAATTTAGGGACTACAGGAAAGGTTTGTCGTCTTTTGTTAGTGCTCTGTTTTCCCAGTCCCTGTGTGGATTGTGTTTGTATAATTTGTATGTAAACCCTTCCTGACTTTTTGCAGAGGCTGAGCACGGCTATGCCTCCATGCTGCCCTACAGCACCAGCAAAGAAAGAGATGGCTTGAAGCGAAAGAGTAAAAACAAGAAAAATTCCAGCAGCAGGTAACCCGAGCCGATTGTGCACTGTGGCATTTTCACACGTGCCTTCTGTTGCTGCATCAGTGTTGGGCACGAGCTGCTTTATGCAGAAAGAGTCCAGCAGCAGGTGACCCAAGCCAATTGCATTGGTGATTAGCCTGAACAATGCACTCTAATACTAAACAGCAACATCACAGCTGTGTGTGAATCCATGCTCTACATGGATTGAGTCCTGGGAAAGTCATTTGTCCTTCTGCTGGTTCCCTGGTCATTCTGTGTACTTTTGGCTTGGAATTCCTACACTGTTGTGATCAAGTAGTTGCCGCTTAGGCCTTTGGCCATTCCTAATGAACGCCTAAGCAAAATAAGCAATAAAAAAGGTTAGTCATTAAAATAGAGGGAATTACTTTTTGTTTTCTTGTTTTTTGTTTTAAGAGGGCACAGTGACTTAGAGGGTTACCTCACACCACCTGGGCTCCTGGGCTGCAATTTGAGTCCCAACTCCCCACGGCTTGTAGCTTTTGCATGTTCTCCCCCATCACACGGGTTTCCAGTCGCAGTCCAAAGACATGCATTTAGGCTAATTGACATTTCAAAATTACCAGTAGTGTGTGATTGTGTGCATGTATGTCCCATTCAATGGACTGCATCCTGTTCAGGGTGTACGTCTACCTTGTGTTGTGTGCTGCCTGCGATAGGCTCAAGGCTCTCCACAACCCTGCCCAGGATAACCAGATGGGAGATGGGTAGATTAGTGGTACACCAAGATGCTAATTTTGACCAATAGAGATACATTTTTGTCTTATATCCCTGATACTGATGACTGGCTAACCTCAGAGCCACTTGCTTGCCATGATTAGGTGAATGAAGTTACATAGTTTTTCATTCTGTGGAAACTGAAAGATTAATTTGCTGGGCAGATTTAATAATGAGTTAAAAATGTGTTATGGGCTGTATAAAACCATTTTGTGGGCCAGTACTTTGAAACCTCTTCCAAATAGCGTTGCCACCTATCCCAAATTTGAAAAAAAAAATGCCATGTCCCATTTTGACCCAGTACAGGATGCGATCTTTCCTTGTGCAAATGCGAAATTCCCTCACTCCTCCCTTCGATAAATTTTATCATTAGGGGGTGGTGGTGGCATCCCTTATTTCTTTAGATTTAAAGTGGCAATCCTACTTCTAAGTGGTGAATGAGCCGACGAAATCCCTCATTCTCCACTATGGAAAATGGCTAATCATCCAATGCAATCAATTCCATTATTTTAGTAGTTGCATCTTTAGCTCTGGTGCTGCTATCTTTTAGTATTGATTAAAATTTAAATATCCGTTAAGATTGACAGGGACCGACACCAATAACTTTATTTTTAACAAATATTGGAAAACATGGATATGTTAACTGATATATCGTGCCAGTGTCATCTGATTTTTGTAAAGGTATTCGAGTACGTAAGACTTGTGCAAAAGTCTTATGCAGTCAAAGGAAGTGATGTTTAAATGACTTTTACGTTGGTGTCAAACTATGATAATATATCAGTATGTCAATTTAGCTATTTTAAATCCTCTCCTCAAAGCACCCCGGTATTTGCTGCAGCCATCCAATACACCCATGTATTTTTTGACTTGAGCACTGCCTCATATGTTTGGCTAATCAAAACCTCATTGAGTCATTCAACTAATTAAGTTAATTAATTGAGCTGCTGGTGAAATTTAAGAAACATATGGAATGGCCGAGGTGCCCCTGAGGTTTGGGAACCCAAGCGGTGTTCATCTAACTATTCAACAAGATATCAGTAACTTTTCAGAGAACAGAAGAAATTCTTGTTTATTTATTATTGTTAGAGATAATTTGCATATATTATAATGTGGGGGTGCCATGATTAGTCAAAGTAGTCGACGATGATGACAAATATTTTAAATCGACATCATTTTTGAAATTGTTTTATTGAAATTAATTTTTTCATCTCTAATTCATTATAACAAATGTTTTCCTTCAATATCACTACGTAATTATGGGAGTAGTTCAAACTATCTCAAAACCAAAAAGGTAGTTTGTACACTGTGCAAGGATTCGATGGCTCACCACAGTGGCTATAGCACTGTGCGTGAACATCTGAAGAGGAAACACGCAGGCAATATTCTAGACCGCCAGAGTAGGCAAAACCACCATAAGTGCTGTCCATTCATGTTTAGTAAATTACCATTACTATAGAGAACTTTTTAATTTCTTTTGTCCTTGTAGCTGCTAAGTACACTCATTATTAAAGCCATAAAGTTGTCCGTCTGCTACCTTAAAATTTCCATTGAATAAGTGTTTGAGAAAATGTTTAGGCTAAAATCTAGGCTTATTCTGCATTGATTGATGGTGCCAGTATGTGTTCATGTGCTTTGGGCTCGTTTGGACCAGTGTTATTGAAACGAAAACAGCCACTAAATAAATTAATTAAAATGTGAACTGAAACAATAATTAAACTATATTTACCAAAAAATGTGAACCACAAATGTCTTTTTACCTTGTTTAACAACAATATCTCCTCTCCTCTCCTTCTTTTGTTGTGGTTATTGAGCTGTCCCTTTCTTCACTGTGACTTCAGTGCTTATCATGTCCATGTATATGTTTTGTGTATAACAAAACAGTTGCAGGTGGCGCACTTCACTAAACAAATTAAGTATAAGGATATGCTGAATTTATACAGATTACTAAATTTTGGCCATCACAATACGCCTCATTAATATTTTAATTGTACTACTAATCTTATCAAAGTGTGGGCATAAGTAACGCCTATGTAGTGCCGAAAAACCGGCTTTCATTATCTAAAGCCCTGCAGTGACATAGTTTGTTGTTGTCAAAATAAAATTAACTTAAATGGAGGAAAATGAATTGTTTAGATTAATCGACCGATCAGTAAAGTAGTTGATTAATCAACAGAAAATAGTCGTTAGTGGCATACCTGTTATGTTAAATTATTTTTTTCTGAGCCATTATACACTTACTACCCAGATAAATAGCCTTAAACCTTTTCTTTGACTCGAAGGCTTTTGCACAAAACTGTAACTCTGTCTAAACAAGTTGCAGCACAAAACTCATACCTTGTTATAGTTTTACAATTTACTGAAATATTCTGGTTATATTGTTAATCAACAGGATATAATGGCTTCACCTCCTGGGAGCTTTTTGTCAGAGGTCAAGTACCTTGATCATCAGGCTACTCCCTGGCCATGGAATTTTTTACAGACACAGTTATTAAACTGTTGAACGTCTTGATGAAGCTTGATATTCCTTTTTGTTAAATGGTGTTAAAAGGTTCTGCGTATTCTATTTGATAATCACATGCAGTCAGAAAAGAATATTAGGGCTGCAGAAAAATTAGTTAGGAATGGAGCAAGAGCAAAGTGCGGGCAGATTAAGGTCTGTCCAAGGTGTCTTTAGTGGACAAACATTACAAATCCATGTTTTGGAAGTGTATTTTATTGTCTACTTCTGCATACAAAATCTGTGTCAGGACATCTGTATAGTCAGTAACCCTAGTTAACTGGGTATTAAAGATGAACGGGGCAAAGCAGGGGTCATTGCTATTTATACACTAAGCCTTTCTGGTAATAGGAACCTTATGTTATTCAAATATTAGGTTTGGCCCATTGGGTTCATACAAGGCAGGCTTCTGCCTTATATGAATGGAGACAGACGTGCCGGCATGTACTTTCTCACACGGGCACAAAGGATTCTGATGTAGCTTTGAGAATAACGTGATGCAGCCAATTTTAAAAAGTGGGGAGATTTTAGTTTAAACCTTTACGTAGAAATGCACCTATGATAACTGAAATACATTTAATATATTTAAAAAATTACTATTACAGATGTCAGCCACATACTCTTCACAGAATGAAAACATACATGTCTTACCGCTAATTATAAATGTCACAAAATAAGAAGACGACAGATGGGGCGATCATCATGTCAAAAACATCTAACACTGCAGTTTCCCAACATGAAAATTTCTAGTATCAAAATCATTGATTGACTAAAGACCAATATAGAAAGCATGAAAGTACTTCATGTTCCATTGTAATTGTTGGTTCTGGTGGCTGTAACACAGGACATACAGTGATATGTATGTATATACAAACACCCTATTAGCATCCTAATTGTTCATAAACGTTCATATTACCGTATTCATTTTTGAAGGTTTTTTTTAATACAAAGATTTATTGAAGTTCTCTGTCTTGGTTTGGGGAAAAAAAACAGTATGGTAGTATGATAGCCATCAAAAATGCTGGTTTCTTTTTCATTACTTAACAGTGATTTAACATGTTAAAGTGTTTGGGGAGGGTCTTTATGGAGATGTCTAATGTGCTCCCTTGATACATTCTGTCCACCAGTCAGATATTATCGTGGCTTTCATACACATAATCATAGTGTGGGTTGTGACACCTCCCCTGCTGCCCTGCTTGGTTCTTCATTCTGTGCCTGTTGTACTGCATGGTGTTGTAAGGAAAGTCTATGCTACATGTACAGTGTTAAAAATTTGAATTGTTCAATTTTGTATCTTGTGTTTTTAAACAGTATATCATCATTTACCGGAATGTTCTCTAATAGAAGAAAGGAGCAAAGATTGCTTTTGATTGTGATAAGTGACCTATAAACTAACAAGGTTGCTCTAAAAACGGTTTTGGCTCAGCTAACCTAACATTTGTGTCCTTTGGCTGGCAGAGGAGCTGGCTGCTTTATAATGGTCGCCATTGTCATTTGCTAAAGCCAGATATTTAAACTGTAGAACACAAAACTAACATATAATTTTTTTCCTGTGCCTCTAACCTTCAGTGAACTACTCATTCTCTTTAATTGGCTCATGGAGGTGCCACAGAGTCCCCAGACACATGGGATTGACTTCTATGTTCAGACGCTGCCTGAGTCATCAGGCTTTGGCGTCTGTGGGTGCGCTGTGTGTAAAAGCTGTGTACCATCTATGGTGCTGCTCCACAGTGGTGGCCGTGTTCTTCAAAGCGAAACACTTTTGACTCAGGAGCGGTCAGCATTATAAATCTCTCAGATTTGTGATTGTATTTCTGCTGTGGCTTTCATTAGTAGGTTATTGACATGTTGTCTTTGGCAGCAGTTTGGATCAAGAAGAGCAGTGATAAAAATTGCATGTATTTTTGATGATGATTATCATGTATTAGCATGGTTTTGAATTAACCAGTTGTTAAGATAAAAGTGCTTTTTAGTTGAAATGTAAAAAATATCTATCTACAATATTATGAAAATATTCTGAAGTTTTTGTTTGATCATATAGACCTTTTAACTTTTTGTGTTGAAATGTAATATTAGCTCCCACTGTGCCTTTTACATGTGGAACCAGTAGGACTGGTACATTTACATACAGAGTCATGATTATATAACTGCAAAGAACAGCATTCAGTGAGCGGCTGACCACTTGCTACATTTGTGGCAGTTTCTGTGTTGTAGGTACTTGCGTAATTGTTAGGCTGTACAAATACAATTTGTTCCTTCTGTTTTATGGGTATTATGTAAAGTGGGAATTAAAGATTATCCCGCTAAATGGTCAGAGTGGTATTTGCTAGCTTGAATGATCTTGATAACAGTACAAACTGTTAGCCCCAGAGCATAGCTGGAATGTAGGGGAACCCAAGGATTCTCTTCGCACATCTCCCTCTTGTCCATCTTTATTCGTGGTGTCTGTCCCTGGTGTGTGGGGGATGGGAGTGTGTTCCTGGTGTGTACTGGAGGTGCTGTTCCCAACCCCCCTCCCTCTCAGCAGTTTCGTTAGCTCCTTGGTTGCAGAAATTGAGTCTCCACTTGGCTCACTCACACAGGTATTAGACATGGGGACTGACACTCATTAGCCTGTGTTCCTGTCAGGGTTACCGCTTGTGTTTGGACCAGAAATCTGTTTTCTGTTGGGGTTCTTTCCACTGGCTCTGCATGCCCAGTCATTAGGTATGTCTGAAGGCATGTTTCAGGCTTTAATGTTTAGATTAGAATGATAGCAAAGATATGCAGAGAGAATATTTTTGCTCTTCAGAAAGCAATAACAGTAGGTAAAATCTCAGGGAAAAGGGATTACTAATTCTCTATTGGAAATACCAGTATGTATAGGGTCCACTCCTTGCTATATGGTCTACATGACCATAAAGTCAATTCAATTCATATGGTGTGTTTAATGTTATATAGGTCATTTCTGATGAGGAAAGGCATTAGGCAGCAGGGGGTTTGGTTAATAACATTTACTGATAACCAGTTCAACTTCTCTGTGAAGCCCAGTGTTGTGACCTCTGGCTGGAGAGCAAAGTGTATGCCAGTGAGAGCCTGCTGAACAAATATAAGGAGCTGTAGGATGGAACAGGCACCATATTCATCATAAATAAATGGTAGGAATTAGTCAGCATTGTTGAGTATTTGTGTATAAAATGGAAAAAATTCTTAAAATTGAATAATAAATGAGCTATTTTAATTATTATTTAGAAGCAATATAATTAGTTGTGATTTATTCGTTCTCTAATTAGGTTACGGTTTATTCATTATGAAGCTTATCTCCGCTGTTTTTGCACAAGCTCTTCATGCGCTCTCTGAGTCAGTCATGATCATTTTCTTCCTTGCTCGCTCAGTGTGGTGCGTTTGTGAGAATTTTCACAAAAATGAATGAGAGGTTCAAGTGGAAAAAGAATTGATCACCAGATGACATTCGTTTTTCACTGCATGGAAATATTTTGCATTCCAAAAGACAATTTTTTTCAAAAACAAGTGATTTGTCGGCACTGCTTTGTGTCTGTCGGCACAACTTACGGCAACAAGTGTAAGACAATCTGGTTATGCTGCTGCTCTTCATTTTATATGTACGTTTAGGTTGTCGTGGCTGTTCAAAATGTTCGTGAAATTCATGTTTTGTGAAATTTCATTCTTAATAAAATTATAAATAAGCATGAATTGTCAATGTACCAGTAGAGACTTTTTGACATGTTAACCAGAGACTCACTGTAAGGATTGTGTTGTTAAAAATAACTTTCCATTCAGTCCTGCACAGCCTGTTAAACTTTATTGTGCATCTTGCAGCTATTTTCTAAAGATTTATTTTATCCTTTTGCGGCAATGAGTAATATCTCATTTTGAATGGAAAGAAAAATATTTTGATCCATACACATTTCTTTGTGTGTGATGGGGAATTATAATTTGAACATTGACTGGCACAGTTTGGCTAGTAATTCTGCCTGAAATGCCCAACCCTAATAAAAAGCCAAGCTCATTGTAATGGCCATTGTGTTTTACAGCATCATTTAAAAAATAATCATTGTGGAAGTTGTGAAAGGAAATGCAGGTTTTTAAAGGAGTTCAGAGCAAGTCTTTTACCGTGAAAATGTCCTGTTTTGGTCTGTTTTTAGAGGACCTGTAAATGGATTTTTCTGTAGTAAATGGTTTTGAGCCTTTTTGATTTAGATTTTTGTAGATGTGTTTTCTATTACCACCTCATTTCCTGGATTTTCTATGTACATATTTTTAAAATGAATGATCCCTTGCACAGATCATGTATGTGTATCTGATGTGTTTGTTTGTTGGTCTGAAAGAGAACATTATAGGTTTGTAGTCTCTCTCCGGTGTGAGTGTGATGTGTAATTCTCCCATGTTCTTTAAGCAAGAATATCTTCTTTGGGGAAGCTCAAGATGTGAGTCTGGCTCCATATAATCTTTGGTTTCACAAAAGCCCGCAGATTCTGTCTTCTCTTAAAAGACCAGCGTCACCTCGATAGTAATGCCCATCCACAGCACAGCCACGACTGTGGTTGTCTGCGGTTCTGTTAGTTGTGTAACGACGCAGTGTGTTGGCAGCGTGGGCAGGGGGCCGCCACAGGCACCCGCGCTTCAAACAGCTCTGACACCTGGAGGCGTGTGTCTCCGAGCTGGGGGTGGTCACTTTATAGCCTGGTATCATGTGTGAGATGGGAAAACAGTGCAGCACCACTGAGCTGCAGAAGCTCTCTTTCTGGCCTGTGTTTCTGGTTACTGTTGCTAAGTTTACCCCTCTGTATGTGATGGTAGATTTCCCTCTCCTAAGCCAGATCCCAGTGTCTTAGGTTGTCTTCCGGATGCCCTACACTGCCGATAAAATGCCCCTGATCCTAGCGTAGTACAATGCATATTCTTTTGTAAACAAGCTCGTGTTAACTTCCTGTATGGACTGTGATGGAGACGAAATCTCTGCTCATGTCCTCTGTTTTTTTTCCTGCAGGTCCACACACAATGAAATGGAGAAGAACAGGTAGGCCCACACTACCCTTGATCTGTTTGTAACACTGAAATACACCCTCTCCCTATTGTGTCTGTGTGTCTGTGCGCGCACGCACACACATATACCTGGACTCCTCGTGGAAAGATGTTTATAGGAATGGGAGCGGATAAATGGAACATTTAAATGAAGCAAAAAGTGTGAAATTTTTCAGGCGTACAGTACAGTACGTCATTAAAAATAATGCTCAATCATGGCAGGTTTTAAACAGACCTTAGCCAAGATACATAAAATTCACAGAATGATAAGGCAAAAAAATAAAATTAGGTGGTGGCCAGAGAAACTGTTCCATACAGGATGTTTGCTGCTGCTTCTGACTTGTTTAACTTTGATATATCACCCGTATGCAGTTGTTCACTATGTTTGCAATTAATATTGAGCAGCAAATGGTTATTGCAGTAAATATGCACATCTGAGAGCTGTGCATCCTGTTCTGTTTAATGAGCTTTTTTGAGAGAGACATGTGAGTAAATGTGGTGTGTATTTTGTCAAAGGTTTGTGACTTTCTTAGTGTACCACATAGCAGTGTTTCTGGGACATTGAAAATGGTTTTCTTCTTCCGTAAATTTGTTCCAGCTTTTAGTGCATTTGGTCATTCTTTTAGAAACGTTTATCTTTAAATAAAGAGGCACACAGCTGAGAGCACAAGGTCAGTCAGTCTGAGTGTCAGTCTTTCACCTCCGAAACGGGGCTCACAGCATCTCTGAGAGAGCCTGAAGAGTGAGCCTCGATTCCAAACCCCTGGTAGGCCTCAGCACTGGTGCTCCTGCTCAGCGGGGACAAAGGCTCCCCCTGGCAAGCAGACAGCCTGAATAATGTATGGCATGCAGGCTGTGGATTGGGGATAAGGGTCTGTCTGGGCTCTGATGACTTCATTAGCTTACATTCTCACAATAAGCGGTGGATGTGAAATGGTAGCTAGTGGTCCACTGTTTCCAGGGCACTTGGAGTACACTCTTGTCAGTGTTAATTTTGATGATGAAAATTATTTGTCAGCAACGATTTTTCATTGACAAAAGCAGATGATAATAAAATGCAAGTTACTCTGATGCCAAAAAGTTTAACGAAATGTCCTGACACTTTCCTCAATGAATAAAAACAAGACTAAAATGTCAGGAAGAGATGAATTTGAAACTGATCAAATCCCAAGTAGTACCTTTAGTTTGTGTTTATTGTAGCTGGGCATGATTAGGTAATGCCTGTCTGCGAATGCGTGTACTGTGCATCCATATGATAAGTAGAAGCCATGCAGTTCTCTCTGTATAGTCTGTCTGTAGACACCTGTGCCATTATGACTGTGCTAGGTGGTATTACGGTAATATGGTGTACAGCGGTTTTTGAAAGCTTGGCAGAATTGGTAGGGCAACCCCTACTTTCAGCAAATTTCTTTGACGATTTAAAAATCACAGCCCAGTTGGTTTTCACTGCTCTGGTAGTCGAGAAGAGGACACTGGAGTTTTCTTTATTTAAATTTTATACACTGGTGTTTTTTCTTATAATATGGATGAAGATATATCATATTCAAATGTTTTGCATGAAACTAAATTTTAGTTTTATTTGTGTTTTTTAATGGTAAATATAAAGCGCAGTGTTTCATATTAAAAGCTTTACAACTGTTAAATCTGTTCCCCTAAAGACCGCATGTTCAAACCTAATGTCATGCCATAAAAGACAGATTTACCGATGTTTTGTTCAGGAATCTATAGAGGATAGAAGTAGACCAATTTGTGTCTATGCATACAGAGAAAATACAAGTGAGGTTTTCAAAGAAATGTGAAAATGATGTACTGTACTATAGTTTAGTCATAGTGTATCTAAATTTAATCTATGGTTGACAAACTCAGATGTATTTGGAGAAATAATCAGATGACTTAAATATGATGAACAGTTGCATTTTCATCAAAAGATTAAGGCTAAATCAAAATATGCCGTGAAAATCAACACTTACACCAATGCATATTTAATTTAAAATATATATTTTTCCATGTCTTCAGAGACCTTATGTGACAGGACTGTTGTCTGGTTGTAGCATTCTGGCTGCTGTCCCATGTACCTGTTAAGCCCAATGAGCCCTGTCTTCTTTTCTCTTTGGGGGGTCAAAGGACCCCCGGATCCGGAAAGACTGAGGAGTATAGCTGAGCAGAATTGCAGGGTTAGGCGCTGTGGGTTTAGTGGTTCTCCCCTGCACCTCGTCTGTGCAGCATGTGTGATGAGGGATGGATAGCCCACCCTCATCCTAAAAATTCTGGTGCCACAAAAGCAGATCTATTGTGTAAATCTTTGAATTCCCTCAAACTGGTTTAAAGGTGCCATAGAATGAGAATCTAACTTTACTTTGCCATGAATAAGGAGAGTTCAGATCATGGAACTGCCATACCATGAAGCTTAAACACTGTCTAATATTGCTGGCGGTGAAACTTACCAGCGCTTATTAGCGGAATACATAACATTTTTTTTTTTACTCTGTGAAACCGAAATAATAATAATGAAATATAATCATGTTGAGGATCGTATGAATAAAATATAAATAAAAGACCGTGTCTTGTTTTGATCGCAATGGCTTCCCCTAATAACTAACAAATAACTAACAAACACCTTGTTCATCCTCCATTGTTTTGGGGTGGTGGTGTAGTTTTGTAAATGTGTGAAGTTTAACCTATGAACTTTTTGCATTTCCCATGCTTATTTAGCATAAAGGTCCCAGTTCTGTTGTGTGGTGTGAAAGCGGCACACTAAAGTGGCCAGGAGCTTCAAAAGTTTCCATTTTAGACAACCCAGGAACTTGTAACCAGGGACCAGGTTCCAGAACTTTGATGTGAAAGCACCTATTGTTGAAACCATTCAGTTACATGGTTCCAACTGTGTAAGTTGCTAGTGTTGCTAGCAGCTATGCTATTGAGAAACACCCCAGGTTAGCAAGGGAGGAGTAAACAACATTACGAAGTCTGTGGTACTGACATTGACAAGAAGCTTCTGTACTCCCTGTAGCCTACTTTTGGTTAGCTAAACAAATATCTAGACAATACTGAAGTAAAAGAAAATTGAAAGCAGAAGTCCAAATTCATTGCAAGCGACACATTTGTGAGCTGATGAAGCTAGCATTGTAAAATGATTTGTTGACTGAGATGCAAAATAATTACAATGTTCATGTCACAATGCTAAAAATAAAGTTATGACTAGGGATAGGTATCGAGAACCAGGACTGAATTGGTACTGGTTTTGGACGGGGCGATACTGAAATTATCAATAAGCTCCTGGACAAACGGTGCCGCTATCAGTATTTTTTGCCGTTAATTCATTCTAAGGGTGCTTTTCCACCGCACCAGGTACTGTACTTTTGGTACTTAGAGAATGTACCAAAAGTAACATACATCAAGGTGCTGGTTTTCCACTGGCACAAAAAACTGGTACCGGTGCTGAAAGACATCAGTGTGAGGCAGGTATTTTGTATTCAATTCGAAAAGACTGTAGTATATTACTGAGCTGGACAGTGTGTGATATACCAACATCGCATGATGCATTGCTACGATTCACTATAGTAGGTTTGCTTACGCCAGCACCACCGCAAACGTGTGAGTAATGCGTTGTGCTACAACGTCACTAGGTAATAGGAATTTTTCATGTCCTTTATAATCTTAAGGGACCACCCTGCACACATTTTGGGCATTTTCCTCTAACATCCTTGAGGGCTGTATTCTCACAGGGGTCCTCGATCTTGTCCTCAGGATCTTGCTTTGCCAACCCCCCTTTATACCTTTTGGTAGCTCCTATCCCTCTGAGCTGGTTCTCTGTAGTGTCGTATGTTGTGTATATAACTGGTGGTGTGATGTCACTGAGATATTTGTGGCTCGTAATGATGTAAACATACATGCAGTTTATACATTCAGCTGTGCCAGGTTGAATGGAATGCTAAATTAAGTTGCTTCGTCCTGTGTAAAATTAAATCTATTATTATTGTATAATTATAATTAAATGTTTGTTAGGTACGGGTGGTACGCATTACGTAACACTGGTCATCTGGTCAAGGACACATACCCTACACAAACAGCTGTGAAACATGTCAGTTGTGACAGGGGAGAGAGGAGCTGGGAAATCATGGCAGTCAGGTGGAAAAGCTGCTTGAAGATGAGGAAATTAGTCATTTAGCCTTTTTTAAAGTGAGTCTGACTGGAGTACCTTAGCCAGCCCATTACTGCACCCATTTAGGGTCTCGAATTTGTGAAATCTCCTTGAATCATCAAAGCAAAACATAGTATTTATTTTGACATTTGTATTCATCATTATCCTCAGATTGTCTGAACTTTACTTTCTTGTGTGAACTGGTTTTTCCTGTAGATATCTATTAAAAACGATCACTTTAAGAAGGTAATGATTTATCCCTTGAGCCTTAAGATTTTTTAAAAATGATCGGCATGCCGAATGCTACTAGACTTCCAAAGATTCTGCTAGGAATTCCTTTATTACGTCTTACTGAACAACACTATAATTACCTCAGCCAATTCCTTGATCTCTCCAGTAGTGGTGGCTGCAAGTTTATAAAGTATAGGGCCTACTTGGGATTAAGTTGTGTTTTTAGCTTGTCTGGCCCCATAACCTCTGAGGATTATTAAACTAATTGGCAAACATTTGACACATTGTTTCACACACAGCATCTTATTCATCATTTTATTGTCTAATTTCCCTCGGTTAGACAGCAGCGGAAGGGGTATTCTTCCTGAGGTTTCCTCAACTTTGGACTGTTAGGACACTTACAGATTCCCTGATAATAGAAGGCACTTTGTTAACACAAGGAACACATGTAGTTTACTTTTGCATTCTGGAGAAAACTGGATTCACATGGGTTCTGACATCATCTGCTGTTAGACATTTTAACATCAGGAAGCGGCAGGTGGGGCTGTGAGCCACATGCTCTTGTCTCCCCTTGGGCATGCATCTGGATAGGTCAGCTTCTTTGATTCTGCTATGGGTGACATGCTCTAAAACTCCACTGTGTGAAGTTCTCTTTGTGAATTGTTAATGAATCCAAGTCATGACCCTGTGTGGATTATTTTTTAAAGGAAGCATGTTGTAATAGTTGGGCCCATGTTCAGGCTGAGAGGGGGGGTGGGGAGGTTATGGGAGGCAGGCAGGCAGGCAGGCAGGCAAGTGCGGGCTGCCTTCTGCAGCACTGGCTGCTGCAGCGCTCGGCATGACATGGAGTCGGCTTTAGTTTATTGTGGAATAAAAAGCCTGCTCACGTGACTATGTTCCTGCCCCTCTTCCCCCCAGACGGGCACACTTGCGGCTGTGTCTGGAGCGCTTGAAGTCACTAGTACCCCTGGGACCTGACTCAAACCGTCACACCACCCTCAGCCTACTGATGAAAGCCAAGGAACACATCAAGGTACGTCCCGAATGCCTCACGTGTGTAGCCTTCTGGTGTGTGGGTCTGGGCAGTGAGAGGTCTTCTGTGTGCATGCGGCAACTAGACTGTGCACACCGTGTCCTTTGTGGAAGCAGAAGGCAGACAGAGGGAGTGCGTGACGCTGCCACTGTGCATGTATGTCTGCTCACAGCGCCTGGAGGAGAGCGAGCGCCGGGCCCAGCACACCATCGACCAGCTACAACGGGAGCAGAGGCACCTGCGACGTCGCCTGGAGCAGCTGGGCGTGGAGCGAACACGCATGGATAGCATGGGCTCTACCGTCTCCTCAGAGAAGTCTGACTCGGACCAGGGTGAGGCCCGCTGGCTGCACGTGTGTTTGTAGCAACCCTTACAGGTGCAGGCTGTGAATGGCATCTATCTTCAGGTAAAAAAGAATCAGAATACCTACTTATTGAATGAGCAGGTTGCAATGACAGCGGTCATATCTGCTGCTACTCAGGACTCAGAAAGTTTAAAAACACAGGAACTGGCATTAGTTAAAGCTTTATTTCTGGTGGATCAGCCCCATTAACCACGATTACGCGTTGATCCACGACTATTTTCCGTGGTTGCTGGTGGTACACAGGACCAGCTGGGCCTCAAATATAGTTGATGGAGTCCTTTGACAGGGGTCGTGTAGGGTTAAGGTGACTCTCACATACCATGGTCAAGGGCAGCAGTGATCATGTGCTTGGTCTGTGTGTATGTGTCTTACAGAGGAGCTTGATGTGGACGTGGAGGGCACGGACTACTTGCTGGGAGACCTGGAGTGGAGCACTAGCAGCGTGAGCGACTCAGATGAGCGGGCCAGCATGCGCAGCAGCTGCAGCGACGAGGGCTACTCCAGCGCCAGCCTGCGCCGCCTCACCAACCTTCAGGACACGGCCACTGCGTTGGGATGCAGCCTATAAGGGGAACCTCCAGCTCTTACTCAGCCAGTCCCCGCCAGTCAGACCTGACACCGAGCACAACTGGTCAGACCAAGCCTGAGACCTCCCCCCCCCCTTCCCCCGCCCACATCCTGGCACCAGGCCTACACACGTTTGAGACACAGCCAGGAGCTCGTCTGGCTTCTAGGTCCCCACGGACTTCTGCGTGTCCAGTCATTCGAGTGAATTTCTCATGTGTGTGGCCCAGTTAGATGGCTGGATCCATGAGAACCGCCTGTCCCGTTACTGCCCCTATCCATTCCAGCTGTGGGGGCCAGTAAATGGCTGCTGTACCTTTGCACTCTAAAGCGGGGTCCTGTTTCCATCGCCAAGAACCAAGGTGGTGTCCGCCAGCTCCCACTGATTGTCTGACCGTGATATTTTGCACTTGATCTATGGTAGACATGTTCTGAAGACTTGCAGCTACTCGGAAGGTATCAGTACAGGCGTGGTTTCGAGCCACTTTAAGCCCGATGGCCAGCCACCGCCTCCCTTCCAGGGGGCTGGGCCCCGCCCTGAGGGCCTGCCGAGCAATACCTCCATCAGCCGCGTTGGCGCCATGACGGGTCCCCACGTCTTTTTCATTCTTCCTCACGGGACTCGTTTACGTCCCTAAGCGGAGTCGGTCATGTCCACGACCAGAAACTGAAAAGCGCTGTGAAGAACCACATACAGGATGAGGCTGGGGCCAGGGCGAGTGGCCTCTTTCTGAAGACAGCGGCTTTAGTGTGTAATATTTTATTCCATCTCATGGTCAGCCTGTTAAACATGCAGCAGAGCAAAGGGTCAAGCACATTCCATGTCAAGTTGATGTGGCCTGATGGAGGAGTGGGAGAGTCTAGGGGCTGACATGCAGGAAGTGATGATGTTTGTGGGGATGGGGGAATGGGGCGGTGGAGGTGAGTGTCCGGTAGGGTGCTGCTGGCACGGACGCACTCTGCCATCCAGCTCATGTGTTTGTTGTTATTTCAGCAAAATGTAGCCATTTTCATGTAAATACTTTACAAGAAGATATTTATATCTAAAAAGTAATTTATATTTGATCTATATATGCTAAAAGTTATATTTCAGTAGCTATAGTTATTGCTTAATTTGCTTTCTGTTCTCCTAGCAGTTTTAAGTGTGTAGTTGGTTTGGCACTGCGTTGTGGATTGGTCTTAAAGCTGTCTTTTAGTGCGTAGGATTTTACATATGTTCAGAAAGTGAGGCGTTGCTCTGGAAATGAAATGTTTTGCTTATGGTTCGTTGTAAGAGACATTTTTAGCTGTTTAAAAAGCCGTGCGTCTTTCATGCATGCGAGCCGAAAACGGAAACCTTAAAAAAAGGAGGGAAAAAAATAAGTAAACATGCAAAGAGAGCCTGAGTGTGTAGAGCAGGGTGTAGTGGAGGGAAAGCGGACCCTCCTGCCTGTGAGCCTTACAGAGGTGGCCCGTCCATCTCTCCCACATAAGCAGGCAGCTGCAGCAATGGGACTCCCAGCTGTGACTTGGTCCAAATCCAGCACTCCGCCACGGGGCAGCTGTTGTTAGGCCTGCCTGTGAATCGTTAACCTTATAGGTTAGGAAAAGAAAAAACACATACACACAGCTTGGTCTGGACACAAGGTGTAGGTTTTACACTTGAAGAATGTAAGCAGTCGTGAGGCCAGGGACTGTGAGTTGACAAGGTTTTTGAATGTAGTCTCCATCCCTGCCCTACAGGACAGCGGATGGAGTTAGTTTGACAAGTGGAGTCGGTTCAAAATGAATAAAACTAACCAAAAAAAAAATAATCTAAAAGTAGGATACGTGAGTGATTCTGTGTGGTGCTGCTCCTCTGTAGTGTGACGGCCTCGCTGCAGCATAGATGCGCTCGGGTTTTGTACCGTGGCCTGCATGTGTCGGCCTTGGTGACCGGCCCGTTCACGCGCTCTGGGACAGTGGTGGTAGTGAATGTCATTGTGGATTGGTCTCGTCGCTGTTCTCAGAAAGAGGCGGGGGGTGGGGGGGCTGGTGTTACACTTTTAAACAGCCATTTATATAGATATGCTTTTGTCTGGTTTCTAATTGTCAAGGGAAGGGAAGGTGCAAAAAAAAAAAAAAAGGTCCACCTTGTTTGAGCTCATGTATGAAGTGTCAGTGTCATGTCACAGTCTGCCCTCCCTGCTGCTGTGAGCGGCGTGTGTGTCTTCCACCTCCCTATCCTCCACGTGGGAGCATTACGCGAGGGGGTGGCAGTGGTGGGCAGAGAGCCACACAGGGGTTACAGGGCTCCACATATACTTTGGTGTCCGTATTTTCTCCTCATGCGGCCCCCTTTTCCATGAAACACTTTGTATCGATCTTGGTGCTTCGGTGCACACCCCGCCAGCAGGTGTGCTTATTTTAGAGCCGGACTGCGGTTTGAGGAAGCAGAGCTGCACAGTGTCCTGACGCAGGTCCATTTCCATCAGCTGGACACAACCTGGGCTTTGACTTCAGCTTCCTTTTATACTGTTGCTTTGTTTGTCTCTGTAAATTGGCTGAAGCCTTAAAACAGTCAGATGTATGACAGCGGTATGATGACCACCACATGCTTACATGCGTATGTTGACATATGCGGGTATGCATCCTGTACACAATCTCTCACACATTACAGACATTACACACATCCCTATGCTCATCGTGGCTGTGTCTCTGGTGTGTCCCTCTCTCGCCCACACACACACAGTCAGGACTGACTCTGTGCCTCTTACAGGCTTAACGTGGTTTTATGTCTGTTAAACAAGCAAACAGAAGGTGGACATTTTTGTGCACTTATTTTTAGAATTGGGAAATTTGGACAACATTGAATTTAAAAGAAACATTAAAAATGAGAAAAACATTGTGAAAATGTGGAGCAGTTATTTATATTTGCCAGTGACATGGATAGAATAAACAAAGTTGTTTACCTATATGGTTTTTGTCTTTATTATGGGACTGATGAATGAATTCAAGAAATACTTCAGGTTTAACAGTAATAGTTTAATATTTTAATGTGCCTTCCATTAGTCACCAATTCCTCATTTACAGTAGCAGGTGTGATACAGGCATTTCTGCAAGTAAAACAGTTCCAACAGCCTTTCCTTACATTCTCTGCGGCCACAATCCCAGTGTGCATCCAGATCAATAACTTAATCATCTTGTACAGTCTCACGGGTTGAAATGAAAATTTACCAAGCCAGCCTCTTCCTGTATCATGCATGGAGAGTATGCAGGAGAGCAGTTTTCTCCAATTCGGTCCTCGGGGACCCACAGACCCTACCGGGAGCTGGGTGGGAGCTCAGTGGGAGCTCAGTAAGAGCAAAAATGTGAACTGGCTGTGGGTCCCCAAGGACTGGATTGGGAAGCACTGCAGTAGCGCGAACTGTTAAAAATGAGATCTGGGGCCGGGGGTGTGGCTGTCCTTGCCTTTACTGCAGGGCTTTTCTTAGTCTTTTACAGGTTCTCTCATTAGACTTAAATTTATCCTCCTCTTGGTATTTGTATACCAACACAACTTAGGAAAGTATTTAAATGTGCTTATATAACCAGGTAGAACCTTCTCACTTTTACAATAACATCCTGGCCAGAAAACTTAAGCTAATAAAGGCCTAAAAAGGACAAAATATAACCCACTGTGGTCAGTAAGGTCTTCTGTTCACACTAGTTTGCAGTGTTTAACAGAGACAAGTGTGGATAAAATTAGGTCAGACAAATGCCATTTAGAAGAATGTGCTGGCCTTACTTATTCTGAGGTGAATTTATAGATTACATCATGAAGAGTGCTCTGAAGCAGCATATGCAGAAGAAGGAAAACTCCATTACACTGTAATACAAGTCAGAACCATCAGCTTGCTGTAATCCAGTGTTTCCCAATCCAGTCCTTGGGGACCCACAAGACAGTCCATGTTTTTGCTCCATCCCAGCTCCTGAAGCAGAAATGAGGACTCTGATGGGGAGCCCGGAGGGAACAAAAACAAGGACCGACTGTGGATCCCTAAGGACCGGATTGGGAAACATTGCTGCAATCTATGATTATTTCAGACACTTTTCATTTATAATGCTTGTGGTCCATGCTAAGTCTTTAGTGCCATTGGTCTGTGCTGGAATCTTTAATAGAAACACTGTGGACAGAAGACTGGAGGATGAGACGTGACCTTGTGCTACTCCCCAGTACGAAAAGCATCATTCAGATAAACTAATATGAGAGCTGTAAGTGGCTGCATTCCTGTGATGTTCTGGGAAGGGTTGTTTACACTGGCATGAAAAAGAGCCTTTTACGAATGCCCAAGCATCCTCCAGAGAGGATTAGGTTCTTCATTCTGTTCTCCTGCATTAATAGTCTGCTCTCTAGAATCTGTTGAGTGCTGTATTTCAGAGATTCAATGAATTATCCCCACAGTACAGCTAGCTGGAGTGACCCGAGCTCTGAAACCAGCACAATTTAAGCCGAACTGACACTGTGGAATGTAGAGGTAGCTACAGAGTCACGATCTGCTGCACAAGGTTCATATTAAATAGTACTCATGTTCTGGTGCATGTATGGGAGAAAATATCATTGTGTTTGAGTCTCTCCATTTATTGTTACAGTTTGTGTGGTTAATGCTATTGGTGATGTCATGACAGGGTACTCCGTATGCTTGGCACGGAGATTCTTCAAGGCTCCAGCACCAACAAGGAAACACTGTCTGAAATCAAGACAGAACCCTTGTAATATCAAGTGCACCTCACTGTCTTGTACAGGGTGTCGTACTTGACTCATTGTCACAGAGACACTCCTGTCATCCATGTTGAGCTGATATGATGTGTGTATAATCCTACCATGTTCAGAGAGCTGTTGGATGTGCACTAACATTGACGCAGATCCATGTGGAGTAGATGTTCTAACGGGAAACCGAGCAGCCAAAATGGATGACAGCAGTTGTCCTTACAGAAGCTGTCAGCATCGTGATCCCGCTTGTGAGAATATGTCCAGGTTCACCTGCAAGCCTTTGTCAGTCTTACAGTCTTAGTGTCCCCCTTCCCCCTACACTTGTCAGATTAGTGAAATCTATCAGCTTATCCCAGCTATGCATACATCACCATACACCAGCTGTGACCTTCACTGTGTAGGTCACTGATCGTACCCCCCAGCCCAATAACATGGTCACCTTTACACAAAGGCTTCAGGCCGGCACTGCTTAATCACTCCCACACGATTTCAAACACACTAAAAGAAGGAAATGGGATTCAAGGGCCATTGACTGAAACTTAGACACAGAGGAGGAAACTGAATAGTGTTAAAGGATATGAGGAGTACTAATGAGATAAACAGCTGAGTATTACAAACAGTGATAGAGCAGAAACGGACACAATTAGGCTTCATATCAGACCGAATCATCCGCTATGGATTTGAACCAAAGTGTGTGACATACGAACGACACATTACAAGTTTCAGGAGAGCAGGGTATAGCTAACACTGCAGAGGCACGGCTGGCATAGCCCTATGAAAAGTCAGTCAGAGGTCTTTAAGGTGGGGGTGGGTTAATACTCTTCATAGCAAGGAGAAGACGGTAAACCTATGCCTATGAGGTAGAGGTTTTATGGGCAGACAAGGAATCATGTTACTCAGCGTTAGCTAGGCCCAAAGAGGATAGGTGGGTGAGCCGGGGCGTTGGTGAGGAATTATTTACACAAAAATGGGTAGAAATGATCCAAGGTCGGGGAAGGGTGAGAGTATAGAGCAGGACGAACGAACTAGTGAGGCAGGCTTTGTTCAAGCAGGTTCATTACAGTAATAATGTCAAAGGTACATGGATTTATTGTCCACTAATAACAAATAAGTGTGTGTACACTTGTGTGTATTATTTGTCTGGTTTTTAATTGTCATGGAATGGTTCAGTTAAAAGGGGGTGTTGGCCCTGAAGCACTATTTTATTTAAAAATGTTAATCCCACCTCTTAAATCATTCGGACATCAATCAAAGTTTGACTTCTTCTGAAGTAATGTTTTGTGAACACTCATGTGATTCCCCTGTGAGCAACTTTAGACACCAGAGCAAACGGGTTAACAACCCACCTTGGATAATGGGATTTTTCTGACATGTATGGTTATGTCTCCTTGGTACAAGTAAATCAGACGGTCTCTGGCTGACAAGTCATGTTAGTTTACAGTCACATGACACATGTGGCACGCGGACAGATTCTTCCACTGGTAGGTGAGTTTTACACGCGACGAAGCAGGCAGCTTCATGCTAAGGATACCATTACACCCTAACAGGAAACAGAGAAGCTCCCTTTAAACATAATGATGTGAATCAGGTGTGGGAAATATGACAGCAAAATAAATTGTTCCTTTGAGTCTAAGGCCTGAGCTAGAGATGAAAATAGCTACCTGGGGATTATGGAACATTCCTATGGGGCCGTGAGTTAGGAGGCTGCCTGCTTAGCCGGTCCAGCCTACAACTCTACAACTTCGGAAACGTGGGTGTGTGCAACTGCTTCTGGGTGGGGCTCTGCTAGGTACACGCACTTTTTTGCTTTAAGTGTGACAGTGTTTCTTTCACTCTACATTATGCTCATATTTCTCTGACCTTATAATAATGCTGGCTAAAATTCTAGGCAGCAGGATGCAGAAAAAACCTCTGACATGAACAAATATTTCCTTAGATCAATTTATGGAATTTTAAAAAGATAATGCTATAACCACACTGTAACCACACTCTGCACTTGTTCCTCACCCTCCCTAGGTGCATCTCTCAGGGAAGGGGGGTTACAGCAAACTGTGGAAACACATTTTTACAAATGTGTGTTGCATCAATTATTCATTGCAGTCTGCAACTTGACCGTTCCGAATTTCCATTTTTAAACAGTGCTAAACACGCACACACTGCCATCAGCAATAATCGTACATCAGTAAAGCTATTTACTCTTGTCTTCCATATTTATATCCACAGGATTTAATGCTAAAAGTCCTTAGCCGCCAATGCAAACTCTCCCGTCGCATAGAGCCTTCTGATAGATATTTTATGGCTTATAATGCCATCTAGTGGTGACTGAGTTGCACTGTCATGATTTACTGTATGTTGTTACCGGTATTTTTGATTTTGTGCTCATAAGTATTAAAATAACAAAAAATGTTTCACATAACCTTCAAGCGACATTTAGAGACTATGTTACTGTTTATACCATTTGCGCTAAAGAAATGTCCAATGTCTTCTCCATTCCCATCTATTATTGTCAAACCCTGTTTCAGAATTTGTTACGTGGCTCTAACTAAAGTGTACCGCTCAGTTATAAAGTAAAGCATAATACATATATTGCATACATAATTTTTGACAATACATATATATATATGTGCGTGTGCGTGCGTATACGGCCACTTTCCCGGGGAATAACTATCACTGCAGGTGCTTTCTGTGGAAGAAAAATCCCAAATAGGTGACGCTGAGTGTTCTTCGTTTTGTCCTTTAAGTCGAATATGTTATCAGCATTCACATAGGCCTACATAATCCCAACCTATTATTGCACTGCTGCATACATAATTTTTTGACAATATATAGCCTAGGCTTCAGTGAATGAAAGAGGACAAGATTGTATTCAGATAAATAAATTAAATAATACCCTATAAATTCCGCAAACGCACATTTCCTCATCTGATGTCTCTAAAAAGCGAAAATCAATTTTAATTGCCAAGCAAACACTGTCCTTTTTTCGGCCACATAATATTATTTGCTATTTTGTTTATTTCGGGAAGTTCACCCTGGCGATGTGAGACGGGAGAGTCCCGCAGTACCGCATAGATACCAGGTTCAGTTGACGTTTGGTTGTTAACGATATAAAATGGACAGGCTGGCCGCACGGCCCCGGCGTCCGCATGTGCTTTTGCCTTTTCGAGGGGGAATAGATGCTAGGATAGAGACGATCCCCGCGTTTCACCGCCTCGACGCAACGTGCTGATTTACACACCGTTACAATTTCAATGATCCAATTCGTATTGTTCTATTCGAGGAAATCTATCGTCGCTGAACATCCTGGCCTTTTAAAAGACCTAATGGTCAGCTGAGAAAGCGGAGGCGACGTTATGTGCAGGGTCAGGGAGAGCGGGCCGCAAAGCTCATTCCGTATTCCGATATTGCGGAACCGGCACGAAAGACGCTTAGCTCTCCGCATTATAGCGCACACATCCAAGAGGGATGCGCCCCTCCACCCGCATCGACCTCTTTAGGGCAACAACCAGTCGGTGATCCGTCTCAGTGGCAAATGTGTTGCGCATTCATTCATATATATATATAAAGAATACGGAATTTTATGTGGCCTATTATACGTATAATCCTAGTATAATCCTATAATATACATATAAAACCTCTAGGATTATACGTGATTGTACATGAATCCTCTAGAACCCAGTTTATTAAAATGAACAGTCATTAAGCCAAAAGAGAAAAAATGAAATGATACTATGACTAAATAGAAACACCTTTTCACAATTTAGAATTTGTTTACTGATTCAAATTCTGCAGTGATTGTAAAATTAGTTATGTTTCCTCTCAAACCGTCTGCTTTAAATCATGGGGCGTCTACATATTACAGCTACCACCCACCATCATGAGTGCACGTGAAAAAGCCAGAAACAGCACCTTCAGTTACTTTTTTGGGGGGGGGGTTCATCTGAGCCCCCGCACAAAATTTTAATAAATTATATATGCAAGTTATTACGCGGCAGGCGATTACTTCAATTTCGGCCTAGGGAAACCAATTCATATAAGCAAACGAGGAGAAAAGGTGGGCGTGTAGTCCCGAGAGAGCCAAGGTTTTCTGCACAAACTTGCGAGTTTCCCCGTCTCTGCTGCGGTTACTGCGTCAAATGACGCCGGAGCCCTCCGGCTTTAAAATTCGCTGTCCTGGTCAGACCGCACTCGCCTCTCCCAGCCTCTTTCTCTCTCGCATACATACCGCACACACACGCACACGCACACACACGATCACTGATAACAGACCACTCTGCAGCACGTGAAGAAGAGCACTCCGGTGATCGTCCCCTTTCAAGATGAGTTATTCTACTGACATGTACTCCAGCAGCTCCTACCGGAAGATCTTCGGCGATGCTCCACGGGTGCCAGGACGCATCTCGATGAGCAGCAGCCCGTCCCGTAGCACGGCGACATACCGCTCTAGCTCCCAGCATCGTGGCTATGGCTCCGCGTCCACAATGCTGTCCTCCAGCTATCGCAGCAAGCTGGGCGCCGGTCGCAGCGGGTTCTCCAGTCTGCCGGACTCCATTGACCTGTCGCAATCCACGGCCATCACCAATGAGCTGAAGATAATTCGCACGAACGAAAAGGAGCAGCTGCAGGGCCTGAACGATCGCTTCGTCACCTTCATCGAGAAGGTGCACAACCTGGAACAGCAGAACAAGGTACTTGAGGCAGAGGTCACCCTGCTGCGCCAGCGCCACTCGGAGCCCTCACGTCTGCACGACCTGTACGAGCAGGAGATCCGTGAGCTCAGGGCGAGGGTGGAGGAGCTTACCCACGAAAAGAGCCAGATGCACCTTGACTGTGTGCAGATGAAGGAGGCGCTGGATAGGGTTAAGGAGAAGCTAGAAGAGGAGACGAAGCTCCGAGAAGAAGCCGAGGGCACCCTCAAGGGGTATCGCAAGGACGTGGACGACGCCACCCTTTCACGCCTGGAGCTCGAGAAGAAAGTCGAGTCATTGCTGGATGAGATCGCGTTCCTCAGGAAAGTTCATGAGGAGGAGCTGCAAGAGTTGCAGACATCTTTGCAAGCCTCGCAGGTGCGGAAATTCACCATCATCGCTCATAACCCTCACCCAAAAAAACCCATTACCGTTAAACGATAACGTATTCCCAGTATAGCACCTATGGGAGAACGCAGCGTTCCTTCAGAGGGTGAAGATAAATTATGAAAACTATCCGTAAGTTTGTACTTCGACGTTTCTTGCAGCAGCAATAACGATCCCGAACCTGCAAAGACAGTCAGGGACAGAGCATTTTACAAACAAAGGTATCAACACACTATGACACAAACACAACCAGACGTTTCGTATCTGTTGTGCAGCTGTCATAATAGTAATTAAAAAATAAAATCTCCACCACATTATCTTTATTTTAACTAGGGACTCACCCACCTCACAGTATAAGATAACTTTCCGCAGTGTCGTAGCTGGGGGGGGGTTCTTTCTCCTCATAACCTGAGTTTTTACTTACATGCATTATTAATAATATCATAAACCTGTGTCAAGCACTTAATTTTAATACAGTGACTAACATGTACCCGTGCATTTGCCTTCCGGGTAGGAGAGGGAGCAAGATCTGGCCGGGTCTGGAGTTCGGGCATCCGAGGCGCCGCAAAGCGCATTTTCTAGGTGTGGCTCAGGGTATGGGGTTAAAGCGTCCTTCAGGAGCCCGCATTAAGATCTGTGAAGGGATGTAACCTGTACTGAGCTCGGATAAAGTCCATTAAATCGTTTCATCAAAACTTTAAAACGGTCCGTAGATGCAGAATAGGTACTTAGGGCAACTTTAATGTAAATTCATCATATCAGATTGCTCACGCCGATCATTAGTGTAAGATTTTAAATAATCATTCTTTGAGATATAATTTATTTAGACGACGAACAAATTTAACTAATATAAAAGTAGGGTGCCCAGAAAGAGAACTTTTATGTGATTTAAAATGTTTATTTGTATGTTGCAGTTAGAAATGCTGATTTTAAACTTAGCTGATTAAAAGGCAAAAAATAATTGTTAATCAGTACATGGTTATGGATTTTAGAAAAGAACAGGTTAAGAAAAAAATGAATACACTCAGGGTGTGAAGTCCTGGCGTATTGATGAGGTCAGCAAAATGTCGCTTCTCCCACCCTTGACGTCAGGTCAGCTGTTGATGCACGGTGCTGGCCTCCCCTCAGGGGCCCCGTAATTTGCACCTTTTCCCTGCAGACTAAGAACCACAGCACAAGCAGCGCTTTATCGATCTTTTTTTAACATCTTTCTATCTATAATTTGTTTTCACTTTTTTTTCCTTCAGATTAAATTAATCCATGCCGCTGTCCTCACTACACACTAGTGGCCAACATTGTGGAAACAATTAGCATTTTCGGCATTACACTTTAAAAATTGCTGCACGAATATGCAATGTTTATGAACAGTCAAAGAATGTTACAAATATCACGCACTAGCCGATTAAATATGGAACTGGGGTAACTGGAATAAAGTTCTGCAATCTCTAAAAATTGGAAGTGTTTCCAAAATTTTAGCCACTAATATATCTATCTACACATTGTGCCTGCCTTAAATACTCCTTCCTCACTTCTCCCCCCCGTTCCAGGTGTCCGTGGAGATGGACATGAGCAAGCCCGACCTGGCGGTGGCTCTGAGGGACATCCGGGCCCAGTATGAAGTCCTTTCCTCCCGGAACCAGCAGCAGGCTGAGGAGTGGTACCGCTCCAAGTTCGCCAGCGTGACTGAGGCTGCAGCCCGTAACTCAGATGTGGTCAAGCAGACAAAGGAGGAGCTGAGCGAGTACCGGAGGCAGGTTCAGGCCCGCACCTTGGAGGTGGAGGCCCTTAGGGGTCACAACGAAGCTCTGGAGAGGCAGCTTGCTGAAATGGAGGATCGCCACAGCGGCGAGATCGGAGAGCTACAGGTCCGTGCATTTCAGTGGGGTTTATTTGGATATGGCCCACATGCTGGGAGATTAATGAGCAAGCTGACAGAACATTTCCATAACAGGCCAACAGATGGCATAGTGATTAAATCCATTCCAAGCCTGCACCTTGACTGAGTCTCAGGGACTCTGCTGTAGTAACCCTGGGAACAGTATTTAACCAGTTACAATAGTGAAAATATGGCTGTATTAATGGGTAAAAACCTGAATTAATGGAGAACCTGAGAGATGTATAAGGTTCGAAAAAAACACTAACAGGGAAGAGAGGATGCGGAAGACTGATTGGTCTGTTTACACAAAAGGCTGTGTGGCTATTCAGGGAAGGCGATGAGGGACTGAAATCCGTGGTTTGGTCGTGCTTCCAGTGACGCGTCTGCGTGTATCTCCAACCCTCAGGACACCATCCAGCAGCTGGAAACTGCCCTGCGGAACACCAAAGGTGAGATGTCTCGCCACCTGCGTGAGTACCAGGACCTCCTCAACGTGAAAATGGCCCTGGACATCGAGATTGCCGCCTACAGGTTTGTAACATGGGCTGTTCCAGGAAAGAGATGTAAATTGGGCTAACTGGTGCTAATGAATCTGGCCTGAGATAATTACCAGTTCACTAAGGTCCTCTGCATCACTATCTGATTCTCTCTCTTTCTCTGTCTTCAGGAAGCTGCTGGAGGGAGAGGAGTGCCGGATGAGTACCATTGGCGGGGCTATGATCATGTCAGGCTTTAGCCACTCTGTTGCCCGCTCCTATGCCCTGAGTACTGCTGCCACCTACAGGAAGGTGGGCAGCAAGGCAGAAGAGGCAGAGGAGGAGGAAGAAGAAGAGGAAGAGGAGAAGGAAGAAGAGGAAGAGGGAGAGGAAGAGGAAGAAGGAGAGGGAGAGGAAGGTGAGGAGGAAGGTGAGGAGGAAGGGGAAGAGGAAGAGGAAGAAGAGCAGGAGCAGGAGGAAGAGAAAGATGAAAAGAAGGGAGCTGCTGAGACGAAGGGCAGCAAGAGCTAAACATGCTGAGTCACCCTCTGTGTCCAGCAACATGGTCTGATCTCCATCCACATTCCATACCATCTGATCCCTCCTGTCCATCCCACACACACACGCACATACACACACACAAACACACACACACACGTCCCATGAGTTTCTTCTCATGTCCATTGCTTTCTGGGATACAGTCAGCTGCCAGTTACTCACATCAGGCTATAAAGTGACCAATGTCAATTTTAAAAAAACAGATTACAGTAAAGCTAACATGCAATCACCGTATGACACACACACATACACACACACACCTTTCATTAGAATTAGCATTTGCAGCACATGACCACGGTCGTTGTGTTTGCCTGAGGCCTGTGAGGGGTGGCATGGTCACACCGTGACGTCAGAACTGGCGGCTCGAGTGCAAGATTGTTAGGTTTCGATGTTTGAATCTGAGGAGAGGTGATGGCCGGCTTGGCATCACCCCGTTTCTCTACCCCAGAGCTATGGTGCTGCTTAATGTAGAGGGACTGAAACTCGCGTTACTGAGCCACAGCAGGCAGCAAAGGAGTACCTTCCACAGCACATTTAGACACACTGTGGGACAGAATCACGGCCGGTATCCAGCATGCCTCCTCTTTCGGCTTCACTCACTGGATGAAGGTACAGAATGAGCCACCCATTCCTCCTTTTCTTTCCAAACACATGGGAAAGTTATCATCTCATCCATGTTGTCTTCCGTTGCCTGTTGAACTGCGCTAACCTCAGTCACAGCATGGCAAAAAACAAAAGAGATTAATATTGACAAAAAGCAGAGACAGAAGCCAAAGCAGCTTCCTGGGGAATGAATATCCAACAGGGAATGAAAACATAGAAAAGATAATTGCTACTTATCATTCTGCACCTTTTATGTTTCGATTAAAAATATTACTCCTTGATTGATTCACTTATCTTAACTAAATCTCAGCTGAACCAGCTTCTCCTCCTTAATGTTCATCGTTGGAAAGACAGTTTGAATCCATTCTGCCTGACAGCAGGCCAAAGCAGCCCTTCAGGGTCGGCTGTAGTAGGGTGTGGGGGCGTATCTCTCAGTTTGAGGGAGGGGCTTACTGTTCACGTTTTCGGCGTGCAGCTTGAGTGGTCTGCTTCGGACAGTTCAAAGGACATCTGGGTCTGACAGGGACAGCTCTCTCCCCCGGGGCTGTGTCTGACACTCACATGTGTGCCGTTTACTGTGGAAGGGGCGGTCCCTGCAGTGAGTCACACAGAGCTAGCCAGATGCAGTGGGGGATAAGAATTAAAAAGAGAAGAATATGAAATAGACTAAAAAGAAACACCAGGGCTAATATTTCATTTCTGCAAAATCTGCCCATTTTACCAAAGGACAGCAGTAAATCTCATTGCTTTGTAGGATATATCTACTATAGCAGTATTTCTTTAGCTGGTCCTGGGGGACCCCCAGGCGGTCTTCGCTTTTGCTCTCTCCCAGTTCCCAGCAAGACAGTCCACATTCCAATGCGGACTGCCTAGGAGTCCCCGAGGACAGGGTTGCGAAACACTGTACTAGACAGTCAAAGGGGGCAGGGGGGGAGAGAGATGCGGAGAGAGAGGGAGAGAACAGAACCTTAAGATTAAAAGCACAGGACAAGCACATGAGCAGACAAATGGAGGAGAGCGAGCGACGGGCCACCGGTCTGCATATGTTGCTCATTGATGAGTGAATCAGTCAACAGGCATTAAATGCATGACCTAACTCTGGGTGCTTAAGAAGCAGTAGGGAGCAGAGTGGGATTGCCCATTGCCGACTGCCGTAACCACGAAGAGTGACGGCAACACAGTCTTCACGCAGAGACAGCGCTGGGGTGTCAACACTTACTGGCCTTACTGGTCTTACTGGTCAGCTACTGTGACTGTGTGTGTTGGAACCCATGCAGTGGTATTTTCCCAAAAGCTAAATAAAGCCATTTATTAACCAAAGACTTTGTGCCACCATGGTGATCATCCTCATGTGTGTTCTCATTGTCAAGGACACTGTTAATTCAGCAAAGTTCTGTGAGTGCTAATTTGGGGGGAGGTTGTTCCTAAACAATGTCCCCAAAAAGATCTATGACAGGCAAAACCGCCATTGTCTTCTTGTGAAATCACTAACATGCTGTACTCACTACTTGCTAGTGAGGTAATTTAAATTTAAATGACTGAATTTAAATCTAAATTACTTCAGTTTAATTTAAGTCATTCTGACTGTTTTTTTCCCTTTAGCATAAGTGAATCTAACATTTCATCCCCACTCGGAAGGAAAAAATGACTGTCTTGATGCAAAATCTCATTTTGCATTCCACACCTAGCAGAAGAAACAGCTTCAACAACTCAAACATCATCTTAGTATCAGTATTAATAACTTAACATAGTAAAGGAAACAGATTGAGCAAAGGCTACAAAGGTGTGGCCTTTCTGGGCTGCATTCTTTCAAGGTCAAAATGTTGTCAAATGGGATGATTTGGCTAACAGATAATTTAATATTTGTGTCAACCAGCTGTTCCCACCTTAACCACGAAGTGCCATTCCTATTGCCTAGTCGGGTGCATCCTTTGCAGAGCGGCAAAAGATGGATGCATTTCTAGACTATTTGAAGGAGCCTTTGAAATGGGACAGCCTCGTCACAGCGCTGTAACGCATTCAGTTTTCAAATGCAGCCTTAGAAGGATGCAGCCTCTGAATTTGGACACGGCCAGTGCCTCAACTGATAGGAGAAGCCACAATCATGCAGAAAGCAGAAATTCATCTTAACGAGCATCCTAACGAGGCAGAGAAAGGGGACACTGGTTGTTCTCATTATTAACGCAGCTGAGATTAGACTCTTTCGGCTCCGACATTGCTCACATCCTCTGTGTCTGTGCTTTAAAAACAGGATGTCTGATTAATGTAATGAGCAGTTACCTGGCAGGTGATCTGAGCCCGACCAACAACACCGACAGCAAAGCAGCGCCGTGCTGAGGCGGGACATCGCACGGTCCGATGTTCGCGATGGTGGTTTCGTTTCCAGTGGGAGGGACTGCCTCAACACTGCTGTCCTTGGGGCTCCCAGGGACACAAGTGTTGGCAGGCATAGAAAATGATTTGCCTGCCAGTCTGTGGTTATTATTGCCCTGAAAATTGCTCGTGACAAGATGCAGGATGACCATCAATATAGGAGGTGGATTTATGATTTTAATTATGGCAAAGTGGGAGGTGGGGGTGGAGGGGGCAGAGAAATAATTTCTGGAAGGATATATCTGCTGCTGAGGGTCAGCACCAGCCCACCACCACCAAGTTAGTGCCTGTTCTGCCAGAAACCTGATGGAACAGCTCTCCCTGGGCATACTCACAGAGAATAGCTGAAAGCGGTTATTCCTGTGAGCCCTTTAAGATGCACCAAGCTTGGCGATCCAGCTATACGGGCTAATCATCAACCCCACTTGGCCAGTGTCTGGATTCTGGGTAGGACTTTCCCAGCAGTCATGGTCTGTCTCTGAGTGCCCTGAGAGGACAGACGATTGACCAAATGTCATCTGCCCGTGACACTGGTACACTAACAAAGCCTGAGAAACAGGAAAAAGAAAACGGGGTCTATCTTCAGAAAAGGCCTTTAATGTGATGTCAGCTTAAACCTTAAACTGGTGAGCCCAAATTGGGGTAAGAGCATCCCGGACAACGATGTCAGTTTGACCAGACCAGAGAAGACAGCATAAACTGTACAAGTACCCACCCCACACCCCCAAAGGGAAATAATTTATGACGCTTTCTATGAAACGATAATATTAACTTGATGGCTTATGTATTGTATATGTATGTATATATTGTACAGTCTCCCCTTTAGTCTGTGGCCTGGGATAATGACTGTGGTACAGTTTCTGCAATACTGACTCTGGAGTACTGACTCAGTGGGCTTTGGAGGCTTCCATTCACAAGTGGCATACTATTATAAATTTTATTACTTATTTAAGTAAAGCATGACTGTGCAGAATGCAGTATGAAACCACTAAAAAACTCCTTTGTTTCGTTCATGAATGATGAGAAAGGTAAGATCACTTATGGAAGGACGAGGGGTTGCTTCACCGGACCAATACAGCTGATGACTCCTTTCTCTTCTCATCTTCTTTGCCATTGTTTGCCCTTTTTTTCTGCACTCTGCTTCTCTCCCTTGTCTCTCTATCCTTCCCCCTGACTCTCGCATTTCCCTCTCATTCGTACTCATTTCTCTTCAAAGTAAAACTGACATCTGTCCCATTTTCCTGAATTCCCTCAGTATCTCCCTTCCCCTCTCCCACCCTGTCTATCTCTCTCTCTCTCACACACCCTCCCTCTCCATTCTCTCTCTCTCCATCTCTCTGTGACGGCACTCACCTCCTGCTATATATAGACTTCTGCATTGCAGATGTCCCGCAGCCCAATGCCCTGTAGTTCTGTGAAAGGGGCTCTCTCACGCAGCTGAGAGCCAGGCCTCCTCACAGTGGAGGCCACCGTCTCCCAGAGCGACAGATGAATCGGAGTGCGACAAAGTAAAAGCCGCAGTCTGGATGCAGCAAAACTGGCTCGGCTGGAAGATACTGGTGCCCTGGTAGGTCTGAACCCCATCAGGTCAAACATAAAGGCGCTTGCATATGGGAGCACATGCTGTCAGGTCACTGCAGACTTTGGCCCTGCAGGGTACAAAAAACAACCTTCACCAACAATGTCAAAAATCAATCTGTCTAACACGTTACCAAAGGGCATGCTGGGAAATGATGAGCTTGACATGTTTATTATTACATAAGTCTTGTAGCTATACTGTCCCAGCTTAGTTAATGTTATCAGCTGAAGGAATGACATTGGGCAATTAAAAACAGCAAATGCTGGGCCTTGCATGTCCCACAGTCTATCTCACCCTAAGAAGGATGAGAGAACACAGATGAAGACCTCCACACTACCACAGGGGAAGTCAAAGTTGATTGGCAGCAGAGAGTTATGTGTCAATGTTCCAAATGAGGTTTAGAGCATGTAGGAAAATCAAAAGATTCTATCAATTCAAACTGCCAGTTTATAGACAGCTAAATGATTAAGAGGATTCTGAAATATTGGTAGGAAGTACTTCACCTCTTTACTGACTATTACATTTAACAAAAGAACGTAGATTCTTTTACACATGTATATTTCGATGTAGAAATGCACAAGTACAACAAAATATCCTCGCTGAGAATACGAGTCGGTCTTTTGCTAAAGTCACGTGGAGTGGCACGTGGTGCTTTATGCTTGAAAACGTGCCAAAATACACAAGTTTATAAGTATAGTTACACAATGTTCCCAACTGGGGCGTCATGAATTGATTCTATACCTCTGTGATGCCACAGGGCTGAACGGCGATGTGCCGCTGCTTCACACACACAAAGTATGTATAAGCATTCACCCGTAATGCTCTGTAACAATACAGAGCGCAAATTCAAAAATCCTACGCTTGGGTGCAAAAACCATAGATGAGTCCAGAAACCTCTGCGGTTTATGCACGTAAAATTATACTTGGCAAGTATGTATGTTTATTTTCGCAACAAGATTATGTCCTCCGTATAATCAGTAATACTTAAAAGGTAAAACGAAATGTTATTTTTTTAATCTTTATCAAAATATATTGTACGTTTTAATACTGCAATTATCGTATCCTGTCATCGATTTGATCCATTGGTTTGATATTGGTATTTTATTCGCGCTCGTGATAACATCGAGTTGGCTCTTTATAATTACGCTACCGTAATTGACCGGTTGCCTACCAATGGTAAAGACAGTATATGCACGTTTGCTGACCCCTGCTGTCTAAAACCAGTAATTGACATCCTCATCTTTATCAAGTATAGTACATTTTTTTTAATTGTAACCCTCCATTTTCTATACGCGTTTGTTCTGAGGAGTAGAGGAGGTCCGGAGCTAATCCCGGCGCCAAACTTTTTATTGTTCATTTTGGTCAATTTTAAACTGACTAAAGTACGAATACAATAGTATTAATCATACAATGAATACATTAAACCCCGTATTCATATTAAACCGATTTGAGATTTTTCGTGTCAATATGAAGAATATATTGGCCTTTTCTTTTTTTATATGTAAAGCACTTTATGTTGCATTGGGTTTATAGGAAAATTGCTATATAAATAAAGTCTGATTGATATTAAGTATAAGTAAATTTATTATTAAACAAATTGAAGCTTAACCGTTATTTGGCCTACGAGTTTTCGTTTTCTACAATACTTGACTGTATTTTTCAAGTCTCCTTTTGACGTCTAATATTTTATAACACTTTACTCAAAGACATGTTTGCGTGCAAGCAGATAGCGAACGCCTTTATGTGAGAAACGTAGTTTCCCAATTTATGGAAATTGTGTAGTCAAGCTGGCCTGCAGCTGATTACGCTATACTAACAGCATTATTCCTTCCTATTATTCCACATCCTTTGCATACTGTATTTACTTAATCGGCATGTGTGCAAATAAAATCACAAATACTGAAATTACAGCGGGAATCTCACCTTAGAAGAACACGATTATTATTTTAAATCATAAACATACATAAATTTACATTATGCCTGCATTACATTACATAAACTTGTATAATGCTCCTTAAGACTTAAATACAACCTACATAAATATCATGATAGCAATAAAGTACAGATGGGTCTCTGCGATCGTGATATAAGACGTCGATACCGGCCGAGGCATCCAGCTGTAGGATTCCCTCCTCAGCGGGCGCGCGCAAGGGCCTTCTGCAGCGCGGAGACGCGCGCGCACTGAACCGCGAAAACCTCGCGAGAGGCGTGGAGTCGTCAGGAGAAACTCCGTGAACGTCTGAGCTCAGGAAGGCGGCAGACCGGGGGGCCGGACATATAGCCGCTCAACCAGTTGCAAAGATCGGCCAGCGAGCTGTCAGTATAGCTTTAAGTGCGTCGTTATCGCAGCAGTAATAACGTAGGGGCGCGGCTCTTGCTGCCTGAGTCCCAGCTGTTGCGATGACAGAGCTGCGGCATCGTGGCCCGGCGGAGACCGACTTGCAAGCAGCGGAGGATTTCAGGGTAGGCGAGCGCATCTTCGCTGGGTAACGTACGGTTGCTGATGATTGGGAAGCTGCGCAGCTGGCCGTTAAAGCCCACTGGCCATCAGCCATGTGACAGCGGGCGAAGCCGCCTCGTTCATGTTTGTCATGACGCGGTTTTGTTTACTACTTCTTGTTAACTGCTAGGCAGCCAACGTTGATGAACCAGTTCACTAGCTGGGCGCTCGCTTGCTTAGAAATTCCGACTAACTGGATAACGCCCAAAAGTTTATTGTTTATTTCTATGTTATTAGTTAGAGTGATTTTCTCCTTGAGTCAACTTTTAAACTTGGCGTATTTTTTTTGCATACGTATATTGACATTGTTAATTCAGCTCGCCATTATGTAGGAGCTAGCTATTAAGTATTGTGAAACGTGTGACTTGCGGATCAATCAGTGACATTTTTTTTAGACAGAGTCGGATAGCCGATCGCTGCGCCGGGTTCACTTGTTTCAGAATTTGAGCATCTCGGAGGCATTATTAATGAAGGAAACGAATCTCAGTCATTTTATATCGCGTTCTTTAATAATGCTGATATGCCATTTACTGAAGTCTATCCAAGTAGGTTTGCCCAGAGCACGGGCCGCGCTGCGTCCTGCAGTCAGAAGGGGTGTGGGTGTTTGCGATCTGTTTGCAAGCATGTTTCTACATATCAAGCACATCGCCAGACCGTATAGCCGCCATCGCTGTGAAGTGACATGATATAGCATGCCTGTCCGAAGTGTTAGGAACAGGATACTGAACATGGCCGTGTGCCTTATTCTCACTACTCAATCGCCATCGAAAAATAACGAATAGATGTGGGAAATGGATCGAATCGCCGATATCCGTATTGGCGGCATCGGCTTCTTACATCATAAACATCGCTTAGGTTCACAACAGGGGTAGAAAAAAAATCATTTGCTCCGTTACCATGGTTTCGGGATAGTGACGTCAGCGGCCTCCATGGGCATTACCGTGTCTGTTTGTGATGACT
The DNA here is from genome assembly GCA_011763525.2 of Mormyrus iriodes. Lineage (NCBI taxonomy): Eukaryota > Metazoa > Chordata > Actinopteri > Osteoglossiformes > Mormyridae > Mormyrus > Mormyrus iriodes. Next base: position 21,575,382 of record JAAGVU020000040.1, read on the forward strand.
GAACTGTAGCCCTGTTTTAGCGTTTCTAAACGTACTCACGGGGTCTGAAGTGATCAGGTCTCCTTGTAACTGTGTCTTGATATATTGTTAGAAGAGCTTGCAATGCCCTATGAAATAAAACTTTGCATTATACATATATATATAAAGTTAATAAAGATACTGTATATTTGACTGGCACCCTGTCCAGGGTAGCCCGTGGTTTCAGGCTCACCAGCACCATATAGTGGATATTGAAGTTATGAAGGATGGAAGGACGGATTGTATGGGTTTGGGGATGCATTTCAACCAAGATCAGGGCAGCTTTTTGCTGGGAGGTCAGATAAGGATGTAGTGAAATCTACACCTGTTTGTTTCATTTTGTCACAGATGCCCGAAGTAATGAATCTACCTGTATTATACAGTATCCCTGAAATTTAGTCTGAAACACAATTCGGATTTGGTGTTGCAGTGTCGGGTCTTATTGTTGTTTAAATATTAAAGGAGAGGAGATGTAAAATCTTGTTTGAAAAAGAAAATAATGTTTTAATTATGCATTTTTAATGGAATAATGTTTTAATAATGCAATTAATAATACATGAACCTGAGGTTTTAGTGTTGTGTAGAAGAGGTTATGTCCTCTTGATTTAAAAGTGCTCTTTCAATTGCTGTCGGCTGTCCCAGTTTATCCCAGTAAGCAGCTTGTTGCCAGTTTCTGGGTTATGTAACATTTTGTTACCCGCCTTCCGGCTTTCCCCTCGTTTAGCTCTGTGCTGGAGAAGGAGGTTGTGTCAAGGGACTCAGACGTTCTCGTTCTGATTTTAATTGATAAATACTGTAGGGATCCAGGCAGTGTGAAGGACTGTTTGAGTGAGGACAGGTCTGGCTGCAGCCGGCCTTTCTCTCAGTGCTTCTGTGCTTGTAATTAATTCACTTTTTTTAAATAGGTAACCGTAATGTTTATATTTTGCTTCTTGTATTTTTGAAAGCCCAGCAATAACTCTTAACAATAAACAAAATACATCTGTTTTTGTTTATATATTTTTTTTTGTTCTTGGTTCTATGCAATTTACATTAAAGTTGCTGGTGTTCTGATCACTTGCTCTCAAATGGAAATAGTGCCTGCAGCACCATGCTTCATGTATAGGATACTGACGTGCTGGGGCTCCTGATTTCTGCTGTAAAAGGGCTAAAAGCCTGGTGTGTGCGTGCGTGTGTGCATGCACGTGTTTGTTTGTGCGTCGGTGCTTGTGGTTGTAATCCATTATACATGAGCACTGATGAGAAAAACCACAGGAAATTTGGTGTGTGTGTGGGGGGGGGGGCTGAATGTGGCTTATATGGTCAGAAATTCTGATTCCTGATGCTCCTCATGTATTGTGTAGGTACTTAAAGGCATTATGGCCAAAGATGAAGAATCCCACCATTTCCATCTAGCTTTTCAGGTGGTCATTGTGAGTATTTATTTTGCCTTGCAAATGGCCCCATCTCCATGCCCCCTTAGCTGGTCACAGCAGCACAGAAAATTTGAATACTTTTAAATGCAGTAACTTGAATCCTTTCAGCTGCTGATGATTGAATGCTCTCTGCTTTAAAGAGTGTTCCTCTGAGACGACGCCCCCTAGTGTTCTGACAGTGCTCTTAAAGAGCTTGCACTCTTCCGTGCTGCTGAATTAAGGTCGCCTGCGTGTTTCCTATTGGTTAATGAGAATGGTGGGATTTCTGGAAGCTGACCTTGTCTGTCTTCCTGAGCGAGATTCCTAATTTAGTGATGGATTCCTAATTTAGTTCTTTAAATAGAAGGTGCATGTTGTGCGCTGTTGAGTGAAACAGATGTGTGTGATGGGAGCTGTTCACCTCACCGCAGAGCAGATAATCTGCAGGTCGCAGACGGAAGCATCCATTTTCCTGCAGGAAGCTGTGTCTTCTTTACAAAATAGTCTCGTGTTTGGTTTGTTTTTAATCCCAACATCCTGAGTGACAGGATATGGTCTCCATGGCAACCCAGGAGCCTGGAGGTCTCATTGCCCGGATGCTGCGTGTGTGTGTGTGTGTGTGTGTGTGTGTGGGGAGGGACAGGGGGATCAGCAGAGCGTGTGTTATTCTGCGGATGTCAGTGACAGGCGTGCTGCTGAAGAACACGCAGCCCGTTATTCGATCCGGTTACTGACAAAGGGTAGAGATGCAGTCACATGGGGGTCCAGACTCTGCTGCTGGTGATGTCAGCCCCCTTGGGCTGGTGTCATGCCCCTAAGTTCTATTTGTGAATTGCCTATTTACAGTAAATTATTTCATAATGAAAGTGTAATGGCACATCCTTAATTTTTTTTAAATACATGTAATATGGTACCTGGTACTTATTAAAAAGTTTTACACTACAGCATTAGTCCCTTTTGAAAAAATATATGGTCGAAATTCAACCCTTTTCTACTTCATTGTGAAAACTTCATTTACTTCATTTTAATTTTTTTTTTTGGGGGGAAGAACAAAATTTTTAGGATTGACAGAACTGTGTAAGAAGGACTGGTTTTTAAAATCTGGGACAGAAATACTAAAGACTGCCTGTCGTATGAATTTTTTTTTTTAATTGATGTTTGCACCCTCAAAAGTGAAACATGACCTGTTCAAGTTCAATTAACACCTACATAAATTCAGGACCACAGATCAAGTTCAAATTCAATAGACATCATCTAAAGGATCGTATTTATTATATCTAGCATACATTTCAGCTAAGTCCGTTATGATTTCAGCTTCTGGTGAGCTTAAACACATTCAGAACGTTCAGAATAGCAAAAATGACTAATTTTAACAACTTTAAGGCTCTCGGTGAGCTGGCGTGCAGTGACCCCATAATGGTCATGGGCACCTGAAGGGCAGCACCTGGTTTGTGGAATTTTTACTTGCGGGACCCATTTGGGCTATGTCTTAGACATGTGGTTTTCTGTCATGCTGTAGGCAGAGGGCGTTAGAGTCAAAAGAGGTCAAGGCAGACAGGTGCACACCCCTCCCACCCCCTAAACATGAAGGGCCTATTTTCATACTTACAGCTATGTGGTCTCCCTCAGGCACTGCACTGTATGTCATACTTCTGAGAAATAAGTAAATCTAAGTCCTGTTAAGACTACTGGGATCCCAGTTTGAGCACAGAAGGCTGTTTGACATATTGGATATTTACTGGTTTATGGATATCTCTGTTTTTTGGGTAGGGGGTGATGAGTGTCCATCATCAGTTTTCATTTGTTTTTCCTGGGAGTTACATCTGTGTTTCCCAGCCCCGTCCCCGGAGACCCTCAGACAGTCCACATTTTTTGCTCTCTCCCAGCACCCTGCCAGGCAATCCCTACCAGCAGCTGGGAGGGAGCAAAAATGTGGACAGTCTGGGGGTCCTTGAAGACCAGGTTGAGAAACACTGAGTTATAAGACCATCAAATCCCCCATCTGTCCCCAGGGTCTGGATAAAGACGGGGTAGCTGATGGAGAAGCTCATTCAGACAGCGAGGCCAAGGGGGATATGGGGGTGCCCGATGTTCCTGTCCCCCCTGACGACACCCCGGAGGTCCTCAACAAAGCCCTCTCTGGGCTTTCGTCACGGTAACTTGGCTCATAGCATGTGTATTGACAGCTGGCTGCCTCATTGGCTTTCTAGTGGGGGACCTTCTGATAATGCATTAACACTGGGATTTTGCTGCTTTTCAGCTGGAAGAATTGGTGGGTGCGGGGCATCCTCACGCTGGCTATGATCTCCTTTTTCTTCATCATCATCTACCTGGGCCCCATGGTGCTCATGATGATTGTGAGTTCTCCCACACCACCACCACCACCATGGGCAATAGTGGGCAGGGTTCGGTTTTAGATGGAATGAACGGGAGCCTCTAGCCGTGTTACCACAACGGGGCACCGTAGCTGGGCTGAGCCTCCTCCCCATCTCTGTTCGGTGCTCCCTGTCCTCTCAGGCCACGACTCTAACGTGAGCCCCCCCGCCGCCAATTCAAGGCAGTTTAATCCTGATCCCATACTAGCAAGCCAGCAGTGTGTAACAATTTGCTCTGTGGGTGTCCTGAGGTTAGCCAGCGTCACTCTGCAGCCAGCTAGTGTGTGGCTCATGATGTGTGGCTTTCTCTTCATTTTAAACAGGTCCTGTGTGTGCAGATCAAATGTTTTCAAGAGATTATCACCATTGGCTACAGTGTGTATCACTCCTACCACCTGCCCTGGTTCAGGACACTTAGCTGGTGAGTCTCACACACACACACACACACACACACACACAGACACACAGTTTACATATCTATATCTTTTTGGGGACTCTCCATTAATTTCTGTGGGCATAACCCTAATCCCAGCTATGACAACCTTAACCCCTACCCAGCCCTAACCTTAACCATAAGTAACCAAACAAAATTCAAGTCTTTTGGCATTTTTAGTTTTTTGATTGCAGTCACGCATTTTTATATAATTGAATTTATCCTTGGGTTGCCATGTCCTGTGCGCTTCACATCGTTAGCGTCTCCGAAACCGTTTGCTCTCGGTCCATGCCGACGGGTCATCTGGCCCTGTTTTCACTGTAGGCTCTCTGTGCCATGTCAGCATGTCAGTGCTGCATGGTGATGTCGGTTTATCAGGATCACATGAGTCTGTGAAACGCATAGAGATGTAGATAAGTGATGATGTCAGCACATGGAGGAAGGCTGATTGCCGTACACCATAATTTTGAATGTACCAAATGTAGCTAAAATTATCTGGGCTTTCCTGTGAAATCGAGCGTGCTGGAGGTGAACAGGAAGGACTGGCCACTGCTGTAACTGTGCTGTCTGCCCTGGCTGCCTGTGCTCTCCTCTCTCCCCATTTAGGTACTTCCTACTTTGCGTTAACTACTTCTTCTATGGCGAGACGGTGACTGATTACTTCTTCACCCTGGTGCAGCGGGAAGAACCACTGCGAATCCTTAGTAAATACCATCGCTTCATCTCCTTCGCCCTCTACCTGACAGGTGAGGCTGCACCGTGACCCATCCCTGCATTTTATTTTTTAATCACTTCCACCCTCTGCCTGTAGAGGGAGACCTCGCCCCAGTTAGTGTGGACCAGGCTCTTTCCTGTTTACTGCAGTTTCGCAATCAGCCTGTACATTAACCCAGGATTCTTGTGTCCTGCTCAACTTTCTCCCTTCCCTGTTATAATCGCTCCACTCATGTGACACACAGTTAATTAGATAAACGACTGTGCTCAGTTCCCCAGCTGAATCTTCCACATTAACAGAAGACGTTTCTTGCAGTGGGCAGTATAGCTCTGGTATGTCAATATCAGTCCTGATCTCTTGTCTATTCTGTCACTCAGCCTTGATGTAATGGAGTCTGTCCTTCTATGGTAATTCACACAGTGTCAGGAAATTGACACCGTGAAAAAGGGGTGTTTGTCACCTCAGTGAACAGGAAGTGGTAAAGGGCGCTCGTTCCTTTCCAGTTCTCGAACGCAGGCTTGCAGCTCCCTCAGCCTGGGCCGTTTCTGCCTTTTCCCCCTGCTTTCTGGGCTGTGCATTTAAGGAAACCATGTTTAGGATGAAATCAGTTCTGCCTAAATAAATTTTAGAAACCTCTTATTTTTCTCTCTTTTTTTTCTGATTGTGTTCTTTTCCAGGATTCACAGAAGTGTGTGCAGACTGACTCTTTCCTACAGGGGAAGAGGGGTAAACCACTGGGGTCAGGTTACTGGCTGCTGTCAGGCATTTACTGGTTTAATCAGTTTCTCATTGGCTCCCATAGAGCCTGCCCACTGTGGGTCTGGAGGCCCCGATCCTGCTGTCAGTCTAAGAACCCATCCTGACCACAGTCCCTGGAAGCTGAGCTGCCTGTGCTCTCGGTCCTGCGTATGGAAAGGATACCCTGCCCCCCCGCCCGTGTCTCTCTCGCTTGGTCCCAACACCTGTCCTGTCTGTCTCTCTCCTCTCAGGTTTCTGCATGTTTGTGCTGAGCCTGGTAAAGAAACACTACAGGCTACAGTTTTACATGGTGAGTGTGGTGCTGGGGGGGGGTCACCATGGGGTCACCACAGGGTCACCGAGCGTGGCATGCAGATGGTTGCCTGACCCACATTTAATCTGTCCCTCACAGTTCGGCTGGACCCATGTGACCCTGCTAATCGTCGTGACCCAATCTCACCTCATCATCCACAATCTCTTCGAGGGAATGATCTGGTATGAGCCGGCTGTCCGACACACCCCCCCATGCACATGTCTGGATTCTCTGCTCGCTTCTTCACTTGCCAGCGTGACAGTTCCCAGGGGACATATCTGAAGTTCTCTGATGATCTGCAGGTTCATCGTCCCCATATCCTGTGTCATCTGCAATGACATCATGGCCTACATGTTTGGCTTCTTCTTTGGCCGGACGCCCCTCATCAAGGTGAGTCTCCCGCAGACTCTCTGGGCCTGATGTGACCTTGGCATTCCCTATCTGACATCATTCCGTTCTCCTCAGCTCTCCCCGAAGAAGACCTGGGAGGGATTTGTTGGCGGCTTCTTCTCGACCGTTGTCTTTGGGATCCTGGTAAACTCATCAGAGCGGATCGCGGTTGGATGCCTCGTTACTGCTGTTACTGTGATCTGACCCCCCCCCCACTCCGTCCCTCTAGCTGTCCTATGTCATGGCGGGCTATCGCTACTTCGTCTGCCCGGTGGAGTTCAACAGCGACTCCAACAGCTTCACTGTGGACTGTGAGCCATCTGAACTCTTCCAGCTGCAGGAGTACACGCTGCCTGCCGCCCTCCAGTCCCTCACCGGCTGGGTACGTACACCACACCCAGCGATCTGTCGCATCACGTACTTCCGTGTGTGTCACGCTCGGCCATCGCTTAAGACGCCATGCTGTCATGGAGTTTGGAGTTTTGTGATCTCCAGAGGCGTACAGAAGATTACACTCCCAGTGGGTTCCCAAAGGCATCTCCCTTTTTCTGTCTTTTTCTCTCTTTCTATCCCTCGTTCCAGACCACCGTCCACATGTACCCCTTCCAGATCCACAGCATCGCCCTCTCAGCCTTTGCCTCCATTGTGGGCCCGTTTGGGGGTTTCTTTGCCAGTGGTTTCAAGCGAGCCTTTAAGATCAAGGTAACTCTGTGTGTTACCAGCAAATGCCCAGCAGGGGGCTCTAGTGCCCAGGTATACCAACCTACCACACAATCTCTGTCGTGCCAGTATTAACGTTTATTGTGTCGTGTCGGTATTAAGGACAGAGGATGGGTGAAGTGTTCTGCGGTGATACTGGGCTTTTCAGTGCTGGTACTACAGACAGGTGCCAGTCCTCGCCCCCCTTGCTCTGGCTGCTTGCTCCTCACCTTCCCCCTTCATTATCTCACTGTCCCTGCAGGACTTTGCCAACACCATCCCCGGTCATGGCGGCATCATGGACCGCTTCGACTGCCAGTACCTGATGGCCACGTTCGTCAACGTCTACATCGCCAGCTTCATCAGGTGGGTGCAGCGAGGGAACGCAGATGTCCCCATTATTGGGATAACTCATCAGGTCACGTTGTCCTGCATGATGAGAAAGTGGCCTGTCTGAGCTCATCTCTCTCTCTCTCTCTCTCTCTCTCGTGCTCTCTATCTCTCTCCTCTCCTCCTTCTCTTCTCACTGTGCTCCCTCCCCAGGGGTCCGAACCCCACCAAAGTCATCCAGCAGCTTCTGGCCCTGCGACTGGACCAGCAGCTCCAGATTTTCAACTCCCTGAAGGCTCACCTGACGGAAAAAGGGCTGCTGCCCCCCAGTGAGGTGGTGGCGTAGGTGGAGACGGAGGGGGAGGGCCTGCATGCGGTAGCACTGACACAGAGGCCATCGCGGTGGGCCATTCCATTCAGCATGGGCGCGGGTTGTCAGCTATCAGTTGTATGTTTCGTCTTAGCCAAACTGTTTTCGAGCTCAGCTGTGAGGCCAGCTGTAAGTGTCATGGTTAAGCATAGCCCCAGGAAGAGCCAGGAGCGAGAGTGGGCTGTACTTGCCATTTACAGAGTGTCCTCCTCTGCAAACCAGTTTCTGTTTATTAACTGTTCAATTTATTGCAATATATATTTATATGTTGGTGTGCTGAAATTTCGTTTGGAATATTATTGAAGTAGAATATCCATCAGAAAGGTTATTTGATGCGTATAGGTCTCTATATACTGTTTCTGTATGTTGTTTTTTATGTAGGGTAGCAGAAATCCACTCACTGTCCCATGGTATGGTTTTAAAATGAACTGCTTTATGGAACATACGTGCGACAAGCTACAAGCTCACACTGAGGCCCAGCTGGTCGGCGTGTACAGGTGTGGGGAGAAAGAATCACAGTTTTGTATGAATCCTGATGGAAATTGAGAATTTCGTGTGCTGCCTGAGGGTGTACACAGGCCATCAGAAACCTCTGTGTTATTTTAAAGTAAGTTTATAAGTCCAGTGCCAAGGACAGCAAAGTGCATTGCAGCCTTTCTTACCAAACAAACAGCGCCCCCTCTGACCTGAAGGTGACTTCATTGACGGCATTCTTTTCAATGGTCTCATGTTTGAAATGAATCATTTTTGCCACAATTCTACATTGTGACATAGTTCTCTGATTATTGTCATAAAATGACCTTTGAGGTATTTTCTCCGGGTCTTGAAAGTCATAAGCGTTTGTTTTTGTAGGATTTTTCAAGGGGAAAATATGAGAAGCATGTTTGACAAACTACATACATGCCTGAACTTGGGCATAAAGTCCTGTGAAGATAAACTACCTGATAAAGCAACTACTGTTTGGCACTCATATCATCTGCTTTTAAATTTGTTTTAATTTTCTGATTGCGATACTAGTTTCCAAGCAGCTCTGGAAATCTTTGGCCCTCTCCTCCTCTTCCTGAGCACTGGTGTCTGCAGGTCTTCTTGAATTCCTTGGTTTGATCTGTTGTTTATGTTGTTGTTGAAATACGGGTTATGCTTGAACACAATGGCAATATTTTTAAACATTTTTACTCTGTTTTATTTTCCCTATCTGTCTGCAGATATTTTTTGTAGAAGTGGGTCCCTATTAAGTACACACTGACTTTTGCACTGGGACTGAATGCGCCACCATAGTTTGACCAGTGAAGTTGACTGATTTTACATGACTATCATTACAGCTGTGCAGGACGGATTACTGAGTGTCTTATTGATTCAGAGGGACTAAACGAGCCTGACAGCAGTGTCCAGTGAGAAGTGTGTCATTTGGCCTTTTGTAAAGGGTTGTGGGCTGCAGGCTGCCTGAGGCAGAAGGTAATCTCATGGGTCCAGGATCGTGATTTGACCATGAAACGCACATCTCCGCTCAAATGTCCGGTTTGCTCGTCTGATAGTCAGTAATACTCAAAAACGCTTCAAATGAATTACAATCTATTTGTTTGTCATGGTTGTCCATGACATTAAAAGCACTCACTGCTTTTTCCCCATGCTGTATATGTATGACCTCAATTCATTGGAAACAATCATTGACGTGTCCTTCAAAGCAGCCGGCTGGCATTTGAAAGGGTGATTGATCTTGGTCTGATGAAAGCGTTGGTTACAGGCTTGGTAGTGAAGTATCATTGGTGTAGGAGGGTCCCTGTCAGAGTAGCATGCCCTGGCCTGATGACACTGACACCAAGCAAAAGCGGTACAGTGGGCAAATCTGCGCAGTACGTGGGCCATCTGAAGGAAGATGGGCATGGGTGGTTGTGTGAACCTGTGCCAAGGTGGTAATCTGCCTGATGCTTGGCTCCCCAGCAGACCGAGCATGAATTGTCAGCCTGTTGGTGAACACAGGCGCCCCCCACCCCCACTTTTTTCAAAGGTTTAAATTTCAGTTTCAGAAACAGCCATGGCATCAGCTCTCCTCTGCTGTCCAATCAGGCGACCCGCTCCCCATGTGCATCGCCTCTGCTGATCACATGACCCTAACCAATGAGTGCAGATGGAGACCTGTCACAGCATGGCTGCGTTCGCCCCGTCAGGCTCCCATTTGTGACAGTAATAAACTCCTCTGTCAGTCTCATCATGTTGTTTTTCCTTTACCTTAATATCTAATGTGCAGCTCTTGGTTTTTTTTATCTGCTTGCTTTAGTGGTGAAATTGTGTAGTTTTCATAATTGTTATATAACTCATTGATGGTTTGGGTGATTGATAGAGGCCGTTTATTAATGTTTACCGGTGTCAGTCAAGCTTAGGATGACCATTTTTGTCTATGTTCATCTGGGCTGCAGAGTTGGCTTTGCTCTCTGTGTGTCATTAGAAATCATTCAGTTTGTCTGTCGAAGACGTAAAACTGACCTAATGCTATTGTAACAATACCGTGTACAATCAGAGATGTAGAAAAACACATAAGTAAACCTGACAAATATTCTAAAAAAAAAAAACCTACAGCTGTAGTAATTTCCTGCTGTGACATTAAGGTAATATTTTGCAGATGTACCCTTGTAAGTTTTTTTTTTTTTTTTTTTTTTTTTAATTGTTTGACTGGTTGAATATACTGTATTTTCCTCTGATGTTCCTAGATACTCCAGCAGAGGGAGCTCAGCTGTAAAATGTTACACTTTTGTTCTGGTGATATTCTGGTGATTTTTAAAAAAAAATTGTGAAATTCTTAGGATCTGTCATTGTTATATATTCCAATTTGCTCTCGGCTGGTTTGCTCAGAGCTCATTTTAAAATTGGGTCTCTACCCTTAAAGTCGAACATACAGTAAGTGGTACATGTGTTATGTACACTGGCCTGCTAGCAGCTAACAAACGGGGAACATGGTCACAAAGACATTCTGTGTTAATAATACACTTGTAATATTTCCTGTAGGTCTAAGAAATGTCACTGCCTCTGGTCTTTGGACCTGCTCAAAGGTTATTATTGTAATTTTATTAATGTCATTATTATATTGTACTATGATGTTATGTTTCGCATTTTTTGACCCTGAAACAATGCTCTTGCTCCTGCAGTAAGTGCTGTGTTGAGCTGTTAAATGGTTAATAATAAAAATAATGATATTAACTTAACCTTCTGGGGCTCTGGATCAGTCGTCTTCTCTCTGTCATGTCTGAATTCTCTTTTTAAGACTACTCTGCTTGCCTGTTCGAGGGCTACAGGGAGGGAACGCCGGGGACTGGTCCCCTGAGAAAGCCTTTTGAAAAAGGAGAATTCCCGATACACTTAAAGGGCACCTCAATTAAAGAAATGAGCCGATGGAGCTTAGCACTGACTGTAGGCTGTCATGCAACAAACGAGGCCGGATGTGAGGATGAAACCAACTCAGGTTCTGTGGAAGACGAACAGGCAGCCTCGTTACCTGATGGGAGGCAGAGCAAAAAGACTCAAGCTGATGATGTTCCGATTAAATGGAGGAACTCCAGCACACGGGCTGCACCGGTGGCAAAACAGGAAGTCCTCCAGCACAGGCGATATGTGCAGTGCTCTATCTGTGTGTCTGTGGGTGTGTGCGCGGCTGCCACAGGTTAGCATGAGGTGATGAGCCACTTCCTCGAGAGTGATGGAGGGAAAAAGGCATCCGAGCAACAGGGTCAGAGCCTGAACTGCGAAGTGGGAGTCCCAAAAAAGGGCAGTAAACGGCGTGCACATGTGTTTATAGAGAAGGGAGCGGGGCTTTCAGGAGGAGCACAGGGGAGTGGCAGGGCATGAATGAACGTGCTCGGAAACGTAGAAGAAACATCCGTGCGCGGAAAAGAGGAAGTGAGGTGTAGAGAGGGCGAGGGGCTGATATGCAAGCGAGCCGGAGAGCCAGCGGGCTCTAGCATGTACAGCTAGCGTGCGTGGCTAGTGTGATTATGTGTATGCATGGAGACGGACCCTCCACATAACAAGGATGTCTCTTAAGCTACCACGTAACTGGGATTTTAGTGCCTTCAGAGCTGAATCTGCAAAAATAGGTAAGGGATGCTGCCGGCGCTCATGGGGCAGGGGGCTGGGAATCGCCGCCTTGATGAGATTGGTCAGAGGGCAGGTGATGCTGGCAGGGGAGCATGTGATTTGATCGGTTTGTAGAACTGACCCCTCACGCCACTCTGTGACCCGATAACCACCGTGACCCCCAACTGCTGACACGGTTTTAGGTGCTGTGGTAAAGATGCAGTGAAACTCGCTCCAGAACCCCGTTTTATTCTCTCTTTTTAATAGACGTTTTGGGTGTCGACTCACGCGGCTGAGTGGAGCGTGTATGTACTTACTACAACCCTCAGGGCATGCTTTTTTGAGCACTGCTTGACAGGCATGCTTTTCAATGCCAAAACTCGGGATCTCGGCCAGGGTTACGTTACAAGTTTTTAATCTGAGACCTGCTGTGTGTGTGTTCCTGGCCCTAAACTGTGGCCCTGGGCTTCTGGGACTTTTAAGCTAACAGGGTATCGCTCATTCTCTCAGGCTCCATGACAATGCAAAAAAAAAAAACACTCATGCAAGACAGATGCTTTGGGGCACTTGAAACATTTTTATTCTTATTTTCTTCTGTATTAATACGCAGTCTTCTTCCACAGTGTCAGCTACCCCCTCCCAGCCCTATGCACAAATACAGCTGTTTTTAATTTTGTGAAAAATTATTCTTTGCGAGCATATTGATTTAGGATTTATCTTTAGATTCCCCCTTCCCTTTTTTCTACGTTTTCTTTGACCTCTACCTTACTTGTGTACTTTATACAGCTTCTCCATCCTGGCTTCTTATTTTAACCCCTTATGTGAAGCGGAATGAATCTGAACACTGACTGCAATGACTGAAATGAGTCAGAGGATGTGAGGCCCTTTCCCCACAGCCCTCCTCCTTGAACCCGACACGCTGAGGATGACAGAAAAAGAAACGATGGGTTCTTTTGCAGAGCAGCATGCGAAGTTTGACTATGACCCCGTTTCAGATTTCCACCCACTTCCCCTGCTACTGTCAAACTCTCCTATCCGGAAACTGATGCAACATGCACCGTGATAGGGGCCATATGAGATGGAAGCCCTATAGAATGGGGGGGACGACAAACTCCCCCCATCGTTATGCCGTAACAGCGTTGCTCACATGTGTTTAGCCCTGACACCAAAGCCCATTCTTCTGTTGTTGCTCAGTTTAGTCAGCTTGACCAGTCAGACGTCGGCAACGTGAATCTTCCATCCATTTATATTGTAGCACTCAATAGTACTCGTTCATTGTGTTTTACGTGTTGCATGATGGACTGCAACCTCGTTTTAAGCAGAAAGAGATAAGGGGTGGAGCCTGAGTCAGGGTGTTGGTTCAATGCTGAGGGTCACAGCCCAAGAGGGTGGGGTGTCAGTTTAATGCTGTGCAGCACTGCACTGGATGTCTGGAGTGGACAATGTTGACACCTAATGGGAATGCTTCGTCGTGGGTTCTGTTTATTGCTGTAATTAGTCCTCCTGTCCCCCCCACACCAGTGACTTTACTGTCCTTTATCTCTCCACTTTGCCACACTTCCCCACCTCACTGTGCTGTTGTGCAAGACAACAATAACTATGAAAAAATCAACACCGGCAGATGAAAAAAATGCACACTGTGGACATAATTAACCTGTTTTTTTCCGACCGTGAGAAGTTTAAAATGAAAGATTTGACGATTTCTCTCGCTTGAATTCAGCTCTTTGAACAGAGGACCTGCAGCATTAAGCCGCATCGCCTGTGAGGATATTCACTTCCAACCTGTTTTTGGTGACAGTTCCTGTCATGCTGTCGGTTATGAATTATGTCTCAATATGATGAGCCGGAACCAAACCGGTGTCATGCTGAGTTAGAGGGTGCGGTCAGTCCAGCTTGTCCAGATAATCATTCAGTTTCTGTAATGGCCTGAAACTCAGAAGCTAGCCACATCGAAGATCCATTATCACCTCCTGTATGAGTTGGGGTTGGACTCT
>JAAGVU020000040.1:21600821-21614337 GCA_011763525.2 Mormyrus iriodes
TCCATTTTCAAAATGAGGTTAAATTCTATAGATTCTAGAATTTAGAACGGAAGAAGTAAAATACACAAGGGATATTGGGCCTCCCTATGTGAAACACAAAGATCCCCAGAAAAGCCAACCGAGGTGCTCACTGTCACTGTCTTCACAGACCGACATATTGCCTCTGTCTCAGGTTCCTGAGGAAGATGATGTCGGGACACTGGGGAGTGTGAGAGAGGAAGGAGAGGGGTCTAGGGCCGCTGTGGACGCATCCTCTTCCTGCATCGCTCCCTGCTCCTCAGCCCCGGACCCATGGGCGGGGAGTGGCAGTCCTCGTAAGCGCACACAGACCCTCCCGGCTTTGACTGGTGCCTCCTCCGGCCGGGGTACACGAGGTGGGGACCTGCTCAGCCCCATGCTCTCACTGGATGGGGGCAACCAGAAAGGGACCTTCTCAGAGGACATCTTCGAAATTCTGGGCCTGCACCACGTTGCACCATCCGAAGGGGCAGGCTCAGCAGGAAAAGGTAGGTGTCAGGGTACTGGGGACGCCACAGTGACCCAGGTCACCCCCCGGGAAGGAATGGGCTCAGCAGAAAAGGGTGGATGTGGGGGTACCAGGGACACCACGGCGATGCAGGTCACCCCCCCAGAAGGGAGGCGCAGTAGCACTGACAGTAGCAGCAGTCGGAGCTCCCTGGTGCTTTCTCCATCATCCCGGGAAGAGTCGATAGAGGCGTTTGTGGACATGAGGAAGCCCAGGGACCAGCCTGGGAGACAACAGAGCAACCAGGACTCGTCTGAGGACCGCATCAGCAGGTGAGCAGCAGTGCTGGGTGTTGAAGCAGAACCGAGGATTAGCTGGATGCTACCACTCACTTTTCCCCTCTCCCTGTTGCCCCCACAGCCTTCTGCAGAAGAACAGTGAGCTCACTGCCATGGTGAAGGAGCTGCAGACAGCTCTGGAGGTAGAGAAGCGGCGCGCGGCAGCCCTGGAGTTCAGGCTGCGTAATGCGGAGCAGAGCCACAACGAGGCTCAGAGGCGTAACCGCGAGCTCCAGGAGTTCCTCTCCAGGCCGGCGGGCGGCCCACCGTAGGGGCCTCCAGACACCCTGAGGGTCAGAGGTCACCCGGTCCTTTGTCGCTGACATTCTTGGAACACATTTGCCATGGGCATATACCTGTAGGGGTTCTGCAGTCCAAATGTGGTCCGAGTGGGCCTGGAGCATGGAGCAGACACACGAAGCACTGTGGAGATGCAAAGTTGTGCTGCTAAAATTGTTTAGCACTTTGATGGTCTCGTCTGCACGCTCTCACATTGTAGAGGTCCCAGCCTTCAAAGCAGACAGAGATCTTATATGTGGGGGCTCTTTCCTGAGTGAAGCGTCTGGCTGTTTTTCAACATGTTACTTAGCTTACCTCAAGAAGACGAACCTCAGAAAGAGAGCTGGAAACAGAGGCTGGAAATGTATCATTAGGAGAATGAATAACTGTGTGCCTGCTTTCTTTTTCATCTGGGACAAATGCTTTTTCCGGTCAGGCTTTTCAATTGTGACGTCTGTTGAAACAGGATATGACCAAGTATGACTTAAGACTGAAGTTGAATAAAGTACGAGCTTTTTAGCCTTTTCAGACTGAGAACTTTTATGGAGAGTCATATTGTCTCAACTTCACAAATATCCCTGAAAGGTATGTCAATGTTATACATGTTTCATAACTGGTTATGAAATGATGATGAAATTATGCTTTATTGAATACAGGTATATTGGAATGCTTCTCATCTCATATCTCATCCCGATTTCCTTTGAGAGACACACACACACACACAGTTGAGAGTGAAGCTTGGGGTCCAAGCACAGGCTCAGGCCATTTATCTGGTGCCCCCAGGGCATTTTGAGGGGTGGGGTTGGGTTAAGGGCCATGATCAGTGGTGATGTGACTGTTCTGCCAAGGACAGGATTTGAACTGTCAACCTTCTGATCTCAGGCACAGAGACCTAACCCACTGTGGCACATACCACCCACCACTGTGTGGTAGAAGCTACGGTCTGAGATGGTTCAGTGATTTGAGATCTTCCAATAAAAGTGGTGTGAATCCAGTACTGTCTAAACATGAACCACCCTGAAACAACGAAAACCAAGGGTCCCCCCCACCCTGTCCCCAAAACTGTCACTTCGTACATCACCAATATAACTTCAGTCCCTTCCATGTGCAGACAACTCAGCTCACCCTGACTGCTGGGCCTGGTTAGTCGGCTCAGCCTTTTTCCCCTCTGGCAGTGAGCCTTTCACAGCCTGGATGCCAGGTGACCCTCAAGTCAGGTTATCGGCACGGTAGCTTCATGGGGGGAGGTATGGTGTTGTGAGGAAAGGGGGGGCCTAAGCTCAGAGAGTGGGTCAGGGCAGATAATATGTGGGTGAAGCTACGACAGAAATGGCTGGAATGTCATTAGATGGTTCGTTCCAGTGCTCCTTGGGGGGGGGGGTTACTTGAGTGTGTGTGTGGGGTGGGGGACAGAGCTGTTATCACACACCCCAAAACAAGCAGAGGAGACCCAGCTCATTAGACAGAGGCATTATGTAAGGCGCTCCAGAATAGATAGCAGCATGTCTGTCAAGTGTCCAGATGACTGGGGAGTGGCAGCGAGAGGATGGAGCCCGTGCTTTCCCACGTCTTCTGGCCGCCTCGGGAGGTCAACACCACCCAAGTGGTTGTGAAAAACGTGCACAAGCGCCTGGACAGTATTCACTAGAACCGTAAATGGTTCCCACTCAGAGCTGCCCTCGGAATCTCGGAGGATCTCCTGCTCTTCTCCGCAGGGAGCGAGAGAGGCACATGACTGTTAGGCTGTGTTATCCCCAGGTCTCTATGGAGACTCAAACACTATCTCCCTCAGCTCCAAACTGCCACCGTTATCATGTTGTCAACACCCACCCGAGGGTCGTGGCCATTGACTGGCCTCACGGCAGCTATTTTGAAAGTCCCTCACTGGACTTGCAAGCCTTTATTGAGATACTTGACATTCACAGAAGTGTCTCAGCTCACCTTGCCTTTTCTAGGTGTTTGATTGCTGTAACACAGCCAAGCACAAATCAGCAGAACTTCCAGAAACTTCCAAGGTTCAACTGTGTCTCTCACCTAAGCCTTTGACAACTGTTTCAGCATGAGTGCCCTGTTCTTGGAGACCATAGCAGGGGCATATGGAGGAGAACATCTCCCAGAGTTTCAGACAGACATTTGCAGAGGTTGCATCTAACTCACATCTTCTCAGATATTCCGATTCTCTCTCCCTCCAGTGTTCTTCAAAAGCCTAATAAAAGTCCATTTCCCTTGCACTCTTTTCATGATGCGAGTCTTCGTCTTAATGCATCATAAAATTCCTGTCCGGTATCTCACAGGCCTTGAGTCTACCTACAATCTTTCCACAAAGGCTCTGAAGGCTCCCACCCCTCATTGCATTCTGAATGCCGCTTCCTGAGGCTGTGCTCCTGAATGTCAAGAACATGGTCAATGAAGCAAGTATCCATCCTTCCAAATCACCCATTTACAAAAAATAAACAAACTTGCAAACAAGATTCCCATCCTCTCCCACCCTGGCCACAGAGCACCCTCACTAGGAAGCCACCAAAACCCGAATGCCGACCATGTTTACAGAGTCCTCATTAAGGAAAAAGGCAGATAACAACGTACACAGAAAAAAAACTCAGAGCTTCCCATTTCAGAGATAAGAGTGAGAAAGAAGGAGAGCAAGGGGAAGAGAGGCTTGGGGAAGGAAAAACAGAAGAAAAGAGATGCCACAGCAGGACGAAGCAGGACCACACTCTTGCCAGAACTTCAAGTTTCCGGAAAAATATATCAAAGGGATGCATGGGACCTAAGAAAGAAACACAAATTCCTCAGAAGATCTGGTAGTCATTAGAGAGCCAGAGAAGCAGAGAGAGGTGAACTCTCCACACTTATCTGCAGAAAGGGTTACCACCACAGCCCTGCCCTCTCCACCGAATCACAAGATCAACAAGGACAAACCTGCTTTTTAACCCCTTGCCAAAACGACGTCCCCAAAGAGCGTGAAAGCGAGCTGAGCCCCAGGTTTCCGAGGTGTTACCACTGTTGTGTGTTCATGCTCCTCCGCTGAGTTGCACCTGCAAGTCCAAGGGAATCCTCAACTACTCTGAACGCTGAACTATCCTGTGACAATGGCTAAGGTCCGGCTCTTCCGACTGTGGGGCGTCTATGTAACGTTCCTCTTTCCACTTCTCCCCTTTTGGCCCCGCTGGGGTCAAGGCAGTCCCATCACGGCCCCGGAGATGTCCGAGAACCGGGGGGGCTCCATGGACTCCTTGCTGCTGGAGCAGGATGAAGACCTGGACATGCAGAGCTTCTTGGAGACCTTGCGAGGACAGTTCCTGCGCACCTTCAACTTGTCGGGCATGGGCCCACCGCTGCAGCCCAGGGGATCTCGCGTGGAGCCGCCGGAGTACATGCTGGAGCTGTACAACCGCTTCGCCAGCGACCGCACTGCCATGCCTTCCGCCAACATTGTCCGTAGCTTCAAGAACGAAGGTACCCCCCCACCCCCCAATGTCCCTCAGCTTTGGACTGAGTTTCAGCTAGAAATTCCACAGTGCTCTGGATGTTCTTTATTTGAGATTGCTGTTTATCGACGTGTTTTGGGCTTCTGCCTTTACACGTTTGCACAATTAAGCCCAAAATATTGCAGATTAATGCAGATGTTGGTCACAGATTACAGTTTCACCATCACTATTTCCAGTGTGCAGTTTTAGCATAAATAAATAAATTAAGTAAATAAATCAAGTACAGGAGTGGTTGTGTGGCTTCCTGGCAGTACGTTTTTTTGATATATATCCTGGATCAGATAAAAGCTGATATTTAAGCTCTGGTTTGTTCAGGCTCAGTGGCATTAACACCATCATCTCTGCCTGGTTTGAAGGTCTATTACATGCAGAGTTGGTTGAAAAACAGGAAGAGATCTTTTCTTGGGCTGTGTTCAGATTTCACTAGTGACTTCGGCAGTTTTCCTTTACAATTTAGTTTTAAGTTACACATGTCTAGATACCACTTTCATGCAAACGTAAATCATGCAATGCTTTTTATTATGTTAATTATAATTAACATTTAATATAATCTAATATAACAGTCAAACTGCTTAGATATTTTAGTCAACCAAGGATATTACATGTAATCGTTTTCTCCTTCATAAATTTATGTTGCATCCACATTATTTCAAAGGCATTTTTCTGTCCTCAGACTTCTGGTAAGGGCACACCTTGGATTGCACCCTGGCCAGGATGCCAGTCAATCACAAGGCACATACAGTACATACACACACTAATACACTGTGGGCAATTTAGAGACACCATTAGCCAGACTGCATGTCTTTGGACTGCTGGAGGAAACCTGCGCAGCACAGGGAGAGCGTGCAGAATCCCCACACAGAGCAGAGATGGGATTCGAACCTGCAGGCGTGAGGCAGCAGCAGTCAATCCCTGTGCCACTGTGCCACCCTGAAATGCCTTCATACATCTTATGATTACAGCTTAGATAAATATTAAATTATATGTGGGTGCATATAAAGCTTAGCCCCAAGCACAGACCCATGCATGTTATATGAAGAAGCTGCCAGAAACTCATGATAACATTGTTCACATGGCCGAGGTAACACTTCACTGATCTATGTATTCTTGTGTCTCTGTTTTGATTGCTTTTATTTTATTGTTTTGTATTTATTTTGCTCCTGCATCCACCGCAGACTCTTCCCCTGACAGCGTTGGGGTGGGTGGGGTGAGGAGACACCCTCTCCTGTTCAACGTGTCCATCCCCCACCATGAGCGTGTCACTGCGGCCCAGCTGCGGCTCTACACCTTGGTGCAGCGAGACCGGCACCTCTACTCTGGCATTGATCGCAAGGTGACCATCTTCGAGGTGAGGGGACAACAGCAAGAAGCAGATGGCAATGTGAAAGAGAGTGAAGGGCCAGGGGAGGGTGAGGAAGGAGAGCCGATGAAATGGGTAGAGCTGGCCTCACGGCAGGTTTATGGCACAGACAGTGGCTGGGAAGCCTTTGATCTGACTGCTGCTGTCCATCAGTGGCACAAATTGGAATACAGCACCACCCACAGGCTGGAGGTACACATTGCGAGTCTGAACACCCTGGGTGAAGTGGGACATTTTGTAAGCAGAGACGATGCAGAGGGTGGGATGTTAGGAGGAGACATGGACATTGACATGAATCCTGAGGCCAAACACAATCCTTTGTTAATTGTGTTCTCTGACGATCAGAGTGGAGATCACCGTGGTGATAAAAGAGAGCTAAATGAAATGATTGAACATGAGAACCTAGGGGTGGGACTTCAGGAAAACCTGGAGCTGGGTCTGAATGAATTGTGGGGAGATCAGCATGGTGAATCTGAAGAAGAGGAACAAGATGAAGAGGCCCTTATCCAGATGAGATCCAACCTCATCTATGACACAGCATCCAGGATCCGCCGTAATGCCAAAGGCAGTCAGTGCAAAAGGACATCCCTATATGTCGAGTTCAAGGACATTGGATGGGACAGCTGGATCCTGGCCCCCACTGGCTATGAGGCTTATGAGTGTAGCGGGACCTGCTCCTACCCACTGACCAAGCATGTAACACCCACCAAACACGCCATAGTCCAAACGCTGGTGAACCTGAAGAGCCCACAGAAGGTGTCACGGGCTTGCTGTGTGCCCACCAAGCTGGACCCCATATCCCTGCTCTACTTGGATGACACAGGTGTGGTCACCTACAAGTACAAGTATGATGGCATGGTGGTGGCAGAGTGTGGCTGCAGATAGTCCCCCTAGTGGCTGGAATGACTTATTAAAATTGAAATACATGCCGTCTGTCAAATGATCCCAATGACAAAGGAACAGAAATCAGATCAACCCCCACGCTAAAGACAACAGCTATTATACAACATTCAGTATCCACAAGCAATAACAAGGATACCGTTCGAATTAGGATCCTGTCCAGAGTCAAAGCAAAGTATTAGTCCAGAGTGTCTAGGTGATAGTATGAGGGCATTTCAGGATCAGGGTAACTTATCATGTTTTCAGTGGTGATTCAAACAGGGAATATGTGGGGCAGACACAAAAGGGGGGTAACGTTTAATTTATGTGCAAGTTTACTGTTTGTAAATGTGTATATTTTGTATTTCAGGAACAAGAATATTTAATTATAATGTACAGTAGGACATTTTTTATGTCATTTAATGAGTGACAAAGGCAGGAAGCAGGGATTCAGGGAGACATATGTACTCGTGCATTTCTGATCACAATTCCAAGAGGTGTTTTGTTCAGGGCTGGAGTCTACTGAGCAAACAAACAGCAGCATCCACCTTCAATCGTCAAAGGCCTAAAGGAGGTGACGTCACTCTGCGTGCCCCAGCTAGGTTTGGAACAGGACAGGGGAGAAGATGATGCCTTGGATGCAAATGCCTGCTTTTCTGTGAGAGGGCAATTTCAGCTATTCTTAGATTATTATGGACTCTCAAGGTAACGGACAGAGTGTGAAATACCCGTTGCACAAACAGAAAAGATTTGACTTGGAGGATTGCACAGACTAAGGCCTATAGTTACATTTTTGAAGCATACGTTTTTGTCCCACAAGGTCAATTTATTCATTATATTTGGACATTTATGAGAAAATCCCAAATTTGTTGGCTTTCAGACACTGCACTAAGTCAATATGGATTCATGCTCAAATGCAGGGGGGGCACATTCAGGCTAGTGACCTTGCACAGGGAGTGTGTGCTGGAGGATTTGCCCCCGTGGGGGTCTGCAGCATCTTCAGCGTCTCTGAGCATAAGCTGGACTGAGGGCTGATGACAGGATCGGCCGAGGGAATGGAAAGGGGAGCCCAGTGGATGGCTGGCTTTGCTCTGCCAACACAGATCACTCAATTTGTTCCTTCCGCTTCCCTTATCGGCAAGCTGCCTGGAGCAGAGCACCAATCAGCTCTGCGTGTTGCCAGCTGCACTGTTCCAATGGGACTGACCTAAGAAACCTCAACCAGACTGGACTGGAGTTCTCCGGTTTTCGCTTTCTGAGGGTTATCTCTCCTGGCTAACTTCCCTGCCGACCCGCGGACCCCCCAAGCGTCACCCAAAGTCACATGCCATGCACGCCTCTCCACAGCGGGCTGATAAGAAGGTGTCAGCACCGAGAAACATGTGGACTGTTGCCAGGACTGGACACCATTCTGGGGGGGTGAGAGAGAAGACTGTCAACATTCCTCAGTCTTAAGACTGAGCCCCAACGAGCCCCACCCCCCACTCCGCAGAGCCCCTAGCACCCCCAGCTCCTGAGGTCAAATTGCCCCATTACCCCAAGCCCTTTCTCCCTCTACCCAATCCCTCACTTTTAAGGAAATGATGCTCAGCGTTCCTTATCGCTGTCAGCCTGTCAGATAAAGGGCTGCGTCCCCCAGTGGGTCCTGCCCCTCCCCCACTCCCTAGACGGGGTCTCAAGGAGAAATTTGTGACAATCTTCCAGAGTAGTGTCCAGTGAGACCCTGTTCTTTATTGATGTGGTTGGACTCACTTGTAATTTTCAGAACTCCTGAAATACAAAATCAGATGTTCCAGTCTAGCTGTTTCCATGCTGCTTCAGTAAATAAATATCCTATTTATTGATTAATTTATTGACTGTGACAAACAGGTGCATATATAAAACAATATATGTATACGTAGCGAATATTGTTAATATCACGTAAAATGTGTTTTTCTTATTTATAATGTAGTTCATGCATTACATTTGCTGTGTTTTGATCAAAATTATGAACCACAAAGAAAATGATCTTTTATCATAGAGAGGACTTAATCCTTCATTTTTAAATATTTAAAAACTTATGGTAAGACATAAACAACACCAAGCGGTAACAACTTCAACTGATACAGTTCAACGGTAGTACAAACTGGACAAATGCAGAACGCAGTGTGTATGCTTGTGTAAATGTGGGTTCTTCTCACAGTACAAATTCCTGTGCAAACAAACTTTCTTGACTGGGTAACCAACTACCAGAATCCACATAAGCAGAAATCCTCTACTGTATAGCTGTGAAACACTTTAATTTGCTAATAAATGAATACTATTGTTTCTAAGCTGGTACAGTGATCTGTATTTGAGGAACAAAAATATTCCAGCAGGTGGCACTGTTGTCTCACATCTCCAGCGGTATGGGTTCAATTCCCACCTCCTCTCTCCATTTCTGGAATTTGCATGTTCTGTAGTAATGCAGGTTTCTTCTCATAGTCCAAAGACGTGCAGTTAGGCTGGTTGGTGTCCCTAAGTTTCCTTTAGGGTATGGGTGTGTTTGTGAATGCATGTTGCCTCCGATGGACTGGCATCCATTGAGTAGGCCAACCGTGTGCCCGGTGTTGCCTGGGAAAGGCTACAGGTCATCCTGCCCAGGATTTCTTGGTTAGTTGGATGGATAAACCACAGGGCACACAGCACAGTGAGAAATGTATTCGGATCCTATGTAGGAAATGGCTTTTGTACCATCGAAGATGGAGCATAATAAACATGGTTGATTTGGAGTGACAACTCTGAATGTTTCCGGAATATTCTGGCTCGGGCTGGCATGGTCCAGCTGCTACTACAGCAAGCAGAGTAGGTGTCCCCGGGGCGAGCGGGTGCGCCGTGTCTCCCTCGCCCTCCTTTGTCACCCGTGTCAACACTCCAAAGTGGCCACTTGTAGTGGAGCAGGAACAGGGGAATGTTGTTAGCTCTCCAGCGCAACACAACTTCCAGTGCCTCCCTGCCCGCTCAGGCTCCAGAGCTACCCCAGAATGGCTCAGCGTGTCAGACAGAGTGTACTGGTGCCTATACCAGATAACAGGTTAGTGTATTGTGAAACCTCTACATTTACCCCCAACGATTAAATGGACGACAATGGGCTGTGAAGTTTCTGAAGCCCGCTGAACTGTGGTTGATTTTATCATTGTGAGGACTCACCATTCTTTGGAAAAACTGAGAGCAATAGTCTAGCTCTAATTAAACCTGATGAAATGGGCACCTGCCGGATAATGAGCACCACAGAAACAGGAGCGGTGTGTTTAACAAAACATAATTATTCTCTGTGTTTGTTTTGACTGGCTGATCCCCACCATATTCTAACACCTCCAAGCCCCCCAGCAAGACAAGAATGATGGAGACATTCACATCTTCCATGTATTCAGTCCAGGGCATGACTAGCCACAAAGCATTTGATCATAGTTGCTAAATGTAGCGACATATGAGGATTCAGGGGTTAATGGGACACACTGACAACGGGACCATTTTGAATGAATATTTACATATCCATAGACTCCGGCAGTCACCATGTGGCCCAAGGGTGTTTTCCACGCTACTTGTCTGTACTAATGTCCTATGTTGTGGCAGTAGAGTGTTTAACAACTGCGAAGCCCTCGTTAATGTGACTGCTGGTCTGTCTGTGTGTCTGTGTGCGTGTCGTCTGGCATGCTGTACTATCCTCCTCTGCTCAGCTCTGACGTGGGTCCTTAATGATGCCCATCTGCCAGCCTTTTGCATCACGCAGCTCCTTATCTCCCTGCGTCCACCCACTCTGGACCCTCCACCCGATCTCAGCTCCCGTGGTCGGCCCAACCCTGTTCCTGGACAGAGGTCCATTCATTCTGAGCTTCAACTGTACTTCCTGGGGGAAAATAGCATCTGAGTAAACAGACGCCAGGTGTAATCATGACAAAGACGCAGTTTGAAGCGATACACGATCCAGAAAGTCTGTAAGTGAAGGATGAGAACTGTCCATAACGGTCACTCCAAATAACAATAATGTGAATCAGTGACAGGAGCAGAGGAAACAGACCTTCATGAGAGGATGGAACCCACGGGGGGGGTGGGGGGGAGGGGGGGATGTCAGCCAACAGACAGCTGTGAAAAAATGGCTCCTTAAGGTGTCTTGGCTACCTGCGAATGAGGAGGCAGAAGGTGCTGGTCCATGGAACGAGGAAAACGAGGAAGATGAACAAGAACAGAGTCTGCAGCAAGAAGGAGGAACAAAAAGAACCAGCAACTCTTACGCAGGAAGGATTGGTGTGGCGGTGGGCGTTCCTTGAACATGCAAAGCCACACGTGTGCACGGGAGCACGCATGCAAACTGAAGCGAGAGAGATCAATAGATAGTAAGATGGAGGGGCAGATACAGCGACTACTAGAAGGAGAGATGGGTGGATGAAGTGGAAAAGAGATAGAGGCAGCAGTTAAGCACGGCTATTTACACTGGAGGAAATGTTCTAATTGCCTGTAATAGGGACAGAAGAGGTCCTACTGGGGTTAAAGTTGGCTGCCCTCCACTCTGCCTGCTGATAAATCAGATAAGCTTTACGCTCAGAAGCCCAGGATTGTTTGAAGGACCGACGTCTCCAGACGCAACAGAGAGGAAGCTCCAGTGTGCTGTACACAGGCCTACGGAGGATCTGAGGAATGCTCCTTCGCCACCGTCATCCATCACGACACCAGGTCTCCAGGGAACAAGCACAATGTTGAGGGATGTGTGGAGCAGTTCAGATATAAAACAGAACACAGGGGCGTCAACTGTCTCATTGTATTGAAAATACATATATTTAGAACAACAAAAAACATTGCTGAAGGAAATGTACCAAGCTAAATATATATTACATCATCCACCCCTTTTCTGTAACTGCTTATCCTATTCAGCGTCGTGGAGGCTACGGGCGCAAGGCAGGGAACAACCCAGGATGGGGCGCCAACCCATTGCAGGGCACACTCACACACCATTCACACACACATGCATCCATACCTACGGGCAATTTGGTAACTCCAGTTAACCTCAGCATGTTTTTGGTATGTAGGGGGAAAGCACAGTCCCCAGAGGACATCCCACAATGACATGGGGAGAACATACACACTCCACACACATAGAGCCATGGTGGAGATTCAAACCCTGATCCCATGAGTGTATGAGTGCTAACCACTGTGCTGCCCCATTAAATATATCTTATAATGCATAATTCAGTTTAACTCTGTCATCTTACTTCAGAAAAGTTAGAAGTCCACTGTGTGTCCTCACAGGAGTTGACCAAGATTTGACCATCAGAAGGGTTGACCCGATTCACTGTGATGCCATTTGGTCTGAAGAAAACTCTGTTCCTTCGGGATGGCTATCTGGTGCCAGGGCACGCTTCCAGTGTTCATACTGAACCAGACACAGCTCAGCTTTAGCTATTCACACTGAACAGTGGTTCATGGATTTTAGGTTTTTTGAGTGGCACAGTGAGCAGTTCTGTAGCCTCATACCTCCAGAATCGACTATTCAATTGCTTCCCCAATCTTCATATGTGTGGAGTTTGCATGTTCTTCCCATGTTCCCACAGATTACTTTCCACAGATCAAACAGTCCATGTAGTTAAGTTAGTTATGATTATGGTTATGTGAACCAGTATCTTGGTGTGACCCCTGCTGTGAGCTGCCTGTACTGAGACCTGCCGAGCCGCTGCGCTGGCTTATATGCAGAGTAAAATTCACTTTCTTTTTAAACTAATGTTATGTACGGTTGCTAGATCTCATGCAATGGGGACATCCTGTGGACATCTTAGGTACTGCTCTTGAGTTTCCAGTCTGATGAAGATTGAAAATACAAAATCAAAGCATGTCACTTTTAAACATAACTAGTTGGGGTAAATTTTAAAGATAAAATCTGATAAACAGCTTGCCAGATGTGGGGGTCAAACAGCAATTTCAGGGTTAATTTGGTGTGGTCTTTGCTGTGATTTTATAAACTGATGTGGCTACTTTCTTTTTCTCAGAAGTAGGCACTGACAAACAAGCTGGCATCCATCCTGAGACTAACAGAGAAACGCTTTGTTTAAATTTTTATTTTATGTTCCCATTTCACCAGCACCCTGACAGCCATGCTCTGTTCCATGCCTAGTAATTGTCCAGTTCTTGCTGTCATCATGTCTATTCCAGGACAGGAAAATCACACAACTTTCCCATGTTTAAAAGGCAAGGTTCTTTTCATTGTCACAGACCTAAGTTGCCACCACAAACATGTTTACACAGAGACTGAGAACTTCAACAATATGAAAAGAAACAGGGCGAAATAGGAGGTAACTTTGAAATGACAGACCCCATACAACAAATACCAGCTGCATGCGTGCATGGAGGAGCTCTCTGGCCAGGTAAGCATGGGAGGGGGGGGCATTTTACCCAGGGGACCCCACAGCACTGCGTATCAGTCACTGAAATACAAGAGGGAGAATGCCCTACTTGAAATATTTGTTGAATTGGGAATTGGGATGTCGAGTACATTGTGTGACATGCTGGCCTTTATACAGTTCTAGAAAATCCAGTTAACAAAAAACAGTTAGCAGTCTGCTCCTTGAACAGCTGGACGTCATTTCAATGCGAGTGAGAGTAGTATGAGAAAACTATATCTGTGATGTCCAGCCCTTCCCGGTCTGTGTTTCCCCAGTGTTTCCCCGCAGGCGGGGCTGGGTAGCAGCCACGC
>JAAGVU020000040.1:21614437-21628039 GCA_011763525.2 Mormyrus iriodes
TCCCTTATATAAGCTTCCCTGTCCTGTGGTTCCTTGTCGGTCATTGTGAAGTGCATGTTTGCTTGTACCCTCTCCCTGTGTGTGCTCACGCATGGAATAAAGTCCCCTGATGGGGTTTACCAGCCTACGCTGCCTCCTGCTTCATTTTGCCCGGCATCATGCCTCGCTGCTCTGCCCGCCGTCGTGACAGAATGACCGACCCTACAGTGGGCTCTGTTGAGGAACCTGAGTTGCTCATACCGTGACTCCCCGCCAACCAGCACATCCTCGAGGCTTACCTGAGGGAGACGGCGATGGGCTCGTCTGGTGCCTCCTTCGAGAGGGTTCCTTCTCCCCGAAAGAGGGAACCGGAGGTCCAGGCCAGTACTCCCTCTTCCGTTCTCGTCCACCAGTTGTTCTCCCTGCAGGGGACGTTGACGCGGGTGTGGACCAGCCCCAAGGTCCCGGACACTCCCGAGCTCTGTGCGACGTGCCAGGAGTTGGACCGGGATTTTGCATCGGTGAGTCCAGCTACCCTCCCGCAGGATCTTCCCATCCTGGCGGAGAAGCTACGCCAGATCCTCGTGGTCTGGAAGAGGGTGGTCGTTGACCCGGGCCAGCTTCTCCCGCCTCCGGGGGAGGGTGAACCCATCCGACCAGAAAGGCGCACTCCCGCCGGCTCTCTGCCGCCTTCCCCCAGATGGCGCACAGCAGCCTGCTCGTCGGCGGCGTCTGGCTGGCTCACGCCTGCTGAAGCGCTCTTCCCCGGTGGGTCCCGCAGAGCCACGTGCTCTCCCCGCGGGTCCCTCTCCGCCAGGGAGACTCCCTCCAGTCGGTACTGTGCTGCTCCTGTCCCCTGGGGACCCCACTGCGCTGCTACTGCCCCGGGACGGTCCAGGTGAGCCACCCGGCCGGCGCTTCCCAGCCGGCATTCCCTCGCCTCCGTCCATTCGCCAGCACTCCCTAGTCGGCAGTCAACCACAGTCCGGGGCCCCGCAGTGCCGCTCCTGCCCCCTGGAGAGGGCTCCGAAGCACAGAGCCTCGCACAGGGGAACCTCCCATCGCTCGAGGGTCCTGTCGAGCCCCCTCGGCCACCACTCTGGCCACAGGTTCCTGGGCGGCGCCCTTCAGCCGGCTCTCCGCCCTCGCCCCGAAGGCACCCTTCAGCCGGCGTCCCGCTGCAGTCGCCGGCTCTCCGCCACCTTCCCCCAGATGGCGCACAGCAGCCTGCTTGTCGGCAGTGTCTGGCTGGCTCACTCCCCGGCTCGTGCACTGTCACTATCTCCCGGAGGGCATTCCCCGGCCTGGGCACTGCCACCTTAGCCTTGAAGGCACAAAGCAGCCGGCGGCCCGCCACTGTCGCCTGGACGGCGGCCTCCAGCTGGCTCTGCTCTGCCGTCTCCCGGACGGCACTCCCCTGCCCGTGCACCGCCGTCGCCCGGCCAGGGCACCTCCGCCGGCCCACTCCCGTTGCAGGGAGGGCTCCCTCCGGCCGGCTCTCCGCCAGCACCTGGACCGCTCCTGCCGGAGCCCGGCCCAGGTGAATGGGCTGCAGCGGCAGCCCCAAAGCTCTTCCCGGGGCCTGGGCACTTTGTCCCACTGGAGGGAGGGGACCCAGGGGATGTCCCCACGGAGAAGCTAGAATGGGACCCCTGGGACCTCAGTGCTGTGTTCCTGGCTTCCAGGGGTCCTAGGGGATGCCGAGGATGACGCTTGGGGCGTCTTAGCCGAGCCCCGGGCAGATCTGTTATTTCCCGCAGAGGAAAACGAGGGCACTCCCAGCGCCAGGCATCCCGTGCCCGCGGCCTCAGTGTCGTCCCCCGGCTCCAGTCCCGTGCCCGCGGCCTCCGCGTCGCCCCACGGCTCTGTCCCTGTGGTGGCTCCTTCAGCCCCGAGCTCCTGTCCCGGGGTCTCCGCAATGCCCCCTGGCTCCCGTGCCTGTCCCGTAGGGGCCACATTGCTGCTCAGTCCAGGCCCTACGATTTCCCAGGCACCTCCCGGTTCAGGTCCCGTCCCCGGGGCCTCCACCTCGGTTCCCGCATCTCCCACAGTCGCGCCCCACAACCACCTCAGCTCCCTGCACCTCTCCTACCAGGTCCCGTCCTTCCGGTGTCCCGAGCCTGCGGGCTCCAGGGGGGTCCCCTACCCACTAGGCGTCAGTTCACTCATCTCCCTGCCTCGCTCCCTCTGATCCCTTCCCACTTCCCGGCCACTGCTCCCTGGGTACCATTTCCGGGCCCCAACCTGGGGGTCCCGGGTCCTTCCCCTGAGTGGTCACCAGGTCCGGTGGTAGCTCCCCAAGTCCCATTTCCAGGTCTTCCCAGGGCTCCCCAGGTCCCACCTTGGGGCGGTCCCTTCGCTTCCCGTGCTCAGCCCCAGGTCCCTCCGGTCCCTTCCTTTGGCCCCTGTCCATCTCTATCAGTCCCTATCATAGCTCCAGGGGCTGCGGCTTCACTGCCCCTGAAGTCCCGGTTCCTGTCCCCTCACGGGAGGGGCATTCCCCAAGGCCTTTTGTCTCCCCTGTCTGTCCTGGGTCACTGGTTGTCTCTGTCCTGTCCAGTGTTGTGGTGGCCCTCTTGTTATGTGTTCTGCCTGGTCCCCGGTGAGTTTGCCTGGTCCGTCTGTGTGCAGTCAGTTTCTGTCTGTCACCTAAGTGGTGTCTGTAGTCCCAAGTCCTGTCTGGTGTTCGGTCCTGTTTGTTCCCCAGGATGTGTGACGTCAGTCCCCTTCATGGGTCCACCATGTTTGATCCCCATGGTCCCTGATCCTGCCCCGGTCCCATCCAGTGTCGTTTTGTCCCTCGATCCCTCCGTGTCCTGTCTACCATTCGGGTCAGTCTGTCCTGGTCCTGTTGCTTGCTGTACGGTGTTCCTGTTCCAGTCTTCCCCTAGGTCCTGCCCGCGTCAGCAGTCCACATCCGCCCAAGTCCTGTGTCTGCCCTTGCTGTCCTGACCTTGGCCCCTTGGGTTCTCACTCGACCTGGAGGGCGCACCCGGAGAGTGTGCCTTTTGGGGGGGGGGGTTTGTGATGTCCAGCCCTTCCCGGTCTGTGTTTCCCCGCAGGCGGGGCTGGGTAGCAGCCACACCTGCTCCATGTTGCTTAGTTACCTCATGTGCCCTGTGTTAATCACTCACAGGTGCCCCTCGTTCATTCCTCCCTGCTTCCCTTATATAAGCGTCCCTGTCCTGTGGTTCCTTGTTGGTCATTGTGAAGTGCATGTTTGCTTGTACCCTCTCCCTGCGTGTGCTCACGCACGGAATAAAGTCCCCTGACAGGGTTTACCAGCCTACGCTGCCTCCTGCTTCATTTTGCCCAGCATCATGCCTCGCTGCTCTGCCCGCTGTTGTGACAATATCTTTGTGATTATGTTGTATGTTTTGCAATGTTAATTTAAGCTACATTTTGCACTGTTTTCATTTGAGGGCAGGATTCTTTTTTAGAAACTAAAACTACAATCAAAACTAAATTATGAAGCTCAGTAAAAACTGAAATTGAATTAAAAATGGTCAAAAACTCATAAATTAAACGGAAAAAGAAACAAAATTGAAACAAAGTATTAAAATAAAAACTCATTTTAAAAATGGGAACTAAAATGACCATGGTCCCTCCTGACAAAGGGCTTGCCAAACCCAGCCAGCAGTCACTGAACCCTCGTATAAGGTTTGCCAGACTAAAGGAACACAGTGAGCACGTCTTCAAAATGACATCTGCTGGTCATTACCGTGTATCCAGAGAGGAGGGCAAGATGCCGTGCTACAGGGCCACAGTAGAGCATATCATGTGCAAAGAGGCCGTGACAAGGAGGGAAACAAACGGCAACCCCACCCTGAGCATCTGTCCAACAGCTCAGGCCGGTGCCAGTGGTTATGGATCCAAAACTGGGGGTGTTTAAACTACACTCTAACCCATAACCTGGTAGGTTTATTTGTGCATTTTAGAATAACTTTAAAGATATAGGAACTGTAAAATAACATATATGGAATTAAGTACTAATCAAAAATCTTTTTAAAAATATTGGTTGGGGGGGAGGGGACGTTTCTGTGGATTGGGCCTCATAAGGTTGCTGGCTCAAATCCCTGGCTCAGCAGAGTGGTCCCACTATTGGCCCTTGAGCAAGACTCTTAAACCCAGTTGCTCCAGGGATTGGCTGACCTTACTTACTCCTCTAAGCCAGTTTCATGAGTTGGCCTCTTGGGATACTTTTGTAGCTGTCCTGAAGGAGTTCCAACATAAGCTGAGCACTCATTGACTGCTTTCCCTTAACTTCCTGGTCAAACTTTTCCAAAACCACTTCTAGGGTGACTAGGTCAGGTGGCCAGGTCATGTGATGTGGCACTCTATTACTCTCCTTTGTATATGGCTTGTGTGTCCAAATTTTTGACTGGTACTGTAAATTAATTCATATATTGACAGAAACTGTCATGAGTGATCAGCCTGCAAGATATGACGGCCTGGCATTAAGCAGCTCAACCTGCAGCCACAGCAGTGTGATCTCACCCTTCCCACTCCAGCATTACCTTGTTAAGTTTATTGCTTCCAGGCGCTGCATGGCCACCTTCAAAGTGCAATACCCTGAGGGAAGGCAAGGCACCATTTTCAAAGCTGAACCTAAGCGATCCTTTCCCAATTCCCCATCTGATTTAGGTGTGAAAATAATGCAGCATTTTATTTCTCTATTTTTGCTTATGCAGCACAAGCACTTTTTCAGGGCTTCTGGGAAGTCAGATCGTGGTTAAACTGTTATGTGTCTTGCAGTATTTATTGACTTTGCTGGATATAATTGAAAACACTGGACTTTAAAGAAAGCTAGGGTAGTCCTGCTCCAGAAGAAATTGTCTCCCTGGGCTGTGTGGGCCAACGCAGGAAGCTATCAGACAACTGGGCCGCTGTTCAGTAACAGACACTGTAGTCAAAATCAGCCCACTTTCCCATTTGGTCTGGTCTCACATGTCATAGCAGTTAACATTTTAACCCAGTCCCCGGTTCAAAGACGCTTCGCTGGCATTTGGAAGCATTAGCCACAGTAAATATTAGCACTGAAAGCATCATTATGCAGAAATAAAACATGGTTTTGTGAACTTATTTTACCTTAGATTTTAAGACAAATGTGCAGTTTGGGGGTGGCACGGTGGTGCAGTGGTTAGCACTGTTGCCTCACACCTCTGGGATCTGGGTTCGCGTCTGCGCCCGGGTTCTATGTGTGTGGAGTTTGCATGTTCTCCCCGTGGGGTTTCCTCCGGTTTCCCCCCACGGTCCAAAAACATGCTGAGGTTGATTGGAGTTACCAAATTGCCCATAGGTGTGAGTGTGCCCAGCGATGGGTTGGCGCCCCATCCTGGGTTGTTCCCTGCCTTGCACCCGCAGCTTCCGGGATAGGCTCCGGACCCCCCGTGACCCGAAATGGCATAAGTGGTTCTGGAAAATGGATGGATGTGCAGTTTGACCAGGGGTGCAAATAACCACTGCAAACAACTGTATACAGCAGTTTGATATCTGACAGCTGTAATGGAGATGGACACTAAGCTGTAGCCAGTGGACATTTTAACATAGAGATCCATTTAATGCAAATCCTGGCCCGGCATTGGAATAAAATTATGGGGAGGAAAGCTGAGCACACACACCATGAGAAGAGACAGGCAAACTTTACTGAGAACCTCAGGGACTTGTCTTGGCTTGGAAGAGAATGAGTTTTTGTTCCAAATAGTCTTGCATGACGGAATTCCTCAAAGAGCATATTAATGTGTTTGAGTCTTCACAAGACAGGCAATGGACAGGATTCAGCATAAAGGGCATGCAGTGATTACAAAGGCTGTCAACAAACTCACATTAAACACAGCAGATACTCGTGCTCCTATACAGTAAGTTATTACTGACTTCCTGAAGTTAAGATGGTTTGTCCGAGGTTAACTGTTATGACGTCAAGAGTGAAGCTATTGAAAACCTTTTACATCCATCTTTGGACTTTTGACAAACTGTTGAAGAGTTTCTTTCCCCCTCTCTCATATTAAAGGTGACCTACTGAGGTATAGTGGGAAGCACACAAAGCAATCTTTCAGTTCATTCTATGGAAGCATCACTATAAAACTAAACTGGGCAAGCTTGGTTCCGGTGGCAAACTGTGTCAACATCCCTTAGCAGGTCCAAAGTCAACAAAACCCAATTTGGCAAGGCTTTTTCGTGGTAGCAGTCCCTGGAAGCTTTACAGTGTGCTTTGAACCTATGAACAAAATAGAATTGCAAGGCTAGAAGTAAACATTGAATGCATTCCAATTTCAGTTAAAAGGATTTCTTTTTTGAACACACCTGGTAAAAACATGTTATTACACTGCAATATATGATTACATTTTATTCTACATTAATTTTACTGTATATTTTTTATGAAAAATACTGGTTACACCAATTGACACAAACCAGTTACACCACTTGACCATGTTGCTTTTACAGTCAAAGGCCATTATTTGGTAGAGAAATTGGAGCTGCATGACAAGCATGACGGTCCACAATGTCTATTAAACTTGGTGTTTTATTTAACTTCAATGTAGAAATATACATCCAACAATGAGAATCATGAATTCATGACTTCTATTGTAATTCCATCCACCCATCCATCCATCCATCCATCAATTCATCCATCCAGTTTGAACAGGGATGCCTAGACCGCCCTCTCTCCAACCACCTCTTCCAACTCCTCCAGTGGGACACCAAGGCATTCCCAAGCCAGCGGAGAGATTTAATCTCTCCAGTGTGCCCTGGGTCTGCCACAGGGTCTCCTTCCATTTGGACGTATCCAAAGCACTTCCCCAGGGAGGCATCCTAGATTGATGCCTGAACCACCTCAGCTCCTCACTGTATCTCTAAAGGTGAGGAGACACTTATGCGGAAACATATTCACATCTCATTCAATTTCATTATAGCGTGATGTGAAAATCGGATTCCTCACTTCTGGTAGCAGAGTGATTTTACACCGATCTTAAATGAACTTGAATTTGCTTAAGTTAACCAATCTGGTCTGGTGTGGGTGGGATTGACCTTTCAGCTCTGCCAGCTGTGAGCCGAAGAACAAACAATTCTTTTTAACTGTTGATTACCAGAATATAAATTTTTTAAGAGGTGAAGAGCTGTATGAGTGGCAGAGAGCAATCAAACGGGTCTCAAAGTAGAAAGCATATTATGGTGCATTTTATAAAATCGGTAATTAATATACTTCACACCTAGCTTACCGGGCTAGAAAGCTAATATTACTATATGCATTTATTCCACTGTATGCTACTGATTTCACCAATACTGATTGGTGAAGTACAAGAAAAAAAATTAAGTATACGAAGTATACGAATATGCATCGTGGGAGAGCCATGCTGGACACAACTTTAGAGGAGAATTTGGACCACTTCTTGTTGATCCTGCGAACTCAATCTCATTTGCTGCTGCCCAGTATTTCGATATGGGAGGTACAGGGTAAGCCACTGAACAGCACACTACTCTCGGCTGTACCACACTCCAGCTTTGCACCATTGACATTAACAGGAAAATCCTGCAACCTCAAATGACTTACTTGCGTAGTGCATGGGGTAGGGTATGGAATGATTTGATTGGGGTACAGGGACCCAGATCCTACTATATTCTCTCCTCCCAGGGGGTTAGATGTTTAGAACCCCTACTACACAGGCTACGGTCTAGTGTGTTACAGGTGCAAGTAGTAACTTTATTTTGAAATTTTAATGCTTTTAAATTTAAATAAACCATATGGACACAAAAAAATGTAGTGTCACATCTTTTCCCCATGTAAAACCTCTGCAGGTATTAGAAATTTGATATGAGGGACCACTGCATGCCTCAACCTATATGTGATTTACTATGGGTGCTTTACTATATGTGATTTGCCTAGATATCCTTGACATGTGGATGACAGTCCTGTAGCTAGAATTAAATTGGGGCGGGGGGGCTATTACTGGTGGGGAAAGTGTCTCCCTCTTTACCTGTTATTTTACTACGCGGCTACATGCCTGATGGAGGACCATACATGCTCTGCAACCCCATACTGGATATGAAGCTGGAAGATGAATAGATAGATGCATGTCAAAACCCCCAAAAAAGACATTTTACTGAACTATATATATGATATAGAGTGAATGTAAATGTGTTTTATTTGGTTACTTCACTCAGATTATCCTAATGAAATACATGAGCTGAAATTAACCTCTATGGGAATAGCTGTTCAAAACTGATATTTGATATACATTCGGTCATGATTCCCACAGTGACCTGTTATTCAGTCAGTAGGGATGTGCCGTTTAAAGTCTACTTCTGGATAACAATCACATTCTCCCAACTTCTGATGATTTGTAGTGTTTCCCACTTACTGGAGTTATTACGATAAGTGATTCCGAGAAATTCCTTTAAGTCTCCAGTGATAAATCAACTTGTGCATACAGCACAGCCCATATTGAGATGCACAGCCATGAAGTAAACATGAATTGGGCTGAAGGCATTTACCTGCCTACTTGGTCCTCCGCCTCCTCCTTCAGGAATGTTCCACACAATTTGTCCCAGTGCTTGAAATAAGGGGCATAATTCCCTCTGTTCCTCTGGTGATGTAACAAATGGAAAGGTGCCCCCCCGAAGCCAGGCAGGAGTCTGTGTAAGGCCCAGGGCAGATCATAGCCGCAGTGGTCATCCACGGCCAGCCAGATGTTGAGAAGATAGAAGACGATTTCGCTCAGAGGATGGCAGCCGACTGCGGTGGCAGTGACAACTGCCAGCACTTTGAGGGACAGCAGCTCTGGTATGCTGGCATCCTGCGCGGCTAGAGCAAACGTGTCCCTGTTCTGGTGATGATCACAATGCACCCACGCATACAGCCAGGCGATGCTGCCAAAGACAGAATCAGACATCATCTCCTCCATTCATGCACAAACCAGAGTTGTCAAAGAAATCAATACTTAAATCAATTCTCAGTCCTGCCCGTCTGTAGTGTTATTAGACATTGTTAGTTTAACAGGGTAACAGTTATTTGTGTCTAAAAAGTGCTATGGGTAACACTTTACTTATGGCCATGGTTTTAGTCATTTATAAACACATTCATAAAGCATTATAAACATGGCTATGAATATTTAGAAAAAGGTATAACACATTATGGCCATGTTTATTATGCATTATGAAGGCTTTATGAAGCTCTCATCTATAAAGCACTTAATGCTTAAACCGACCATTATAATGCATTATAAAGGCATCTACAGTGCATTATAGATGAGAGCTTCATAAAGCATTCATAATGCATAATAAACATGACTATAATGTGTTATGCCTTTTGATAAATATCTATAGCCGTGTGTATAATGCTTTATGAATGCATTATTACTTATTGAATGCATTTATAAATTACTAAAAACATGGCCTTAAGTAAAGTGTTATCGTGTTATGTTTCTCGTAAAGTCCCTGATTGAAGCTGAGAAAAGTCGATCTGAAACAGTAGCCGTGGTATTGAGTATAGAGTATTTTCCTGGGTATCAGTATCAAGTTTGAAACTGTAGTATTGTGACAAGCCTAGCAGAAACATCGACAGCTTCACAAACATAAGCTTAATTATAATTGCACATTAACAGAAAAATGATAGTGATCAGGAGTTGCCAGTTATTTTGCTGGTCTTGGGCGTTGTGCCATTGTCACTGAAATCTCTCCCTGACACCCCCAGCTGTTCCATATATTTGTTTCATTTCTCTTTGGATGGCGTTAGCCTCCATCAATCCACAGTTTGGCTGATAGTGAACTGAACGCTTGGAAAAAAAAACCTAACCACACCTAACAACAAAGTGACCCCATTTCAAGTCAGACATGATCTCAAGGTTCTTCCAGCACATCCAATCCTGCTAAATATGGCCTTGAAGATTAATCGAGTTGTGTGCTACAGGAAAGCTCACAGGGAACTGTGGGAACTGTTGCCCAGGGATGGGCGATTCGCAGCAGTAATGAGAAGGTGGCCACCTAGGGGCTGTCATCTACCACTGGATTGTAGCAAATGAACGAGTCAGACCAGCAGACAAACACTGAAGTATGTGTTTACAATATCAAAACACCCTGTTACCGCTACATTACATGGGGTATTAGCAGGACTTCATGCTCCAGGTGATTTAATGACACTTTGAGCAACCTGGAGTATCATCCATGGATTAGAATAGAATAGAAGCTTTATTGTGATTACATACTAAATACACAACGAAACTATGAGTTCTGCTGTTTATTTAGGATAAAATGACAATAAAACTTCTATTGGAGGTTGAAGCACCAGCATAGTGGCATTTCTGAAGAAAACCACAACAATTCATCAATTATTGTCTGTTTTCAGGCTAAGATGTCTGGTTGAAGAGCACCTGTCACCGATCAGGTGGGTCAGTTTTTAGCATGAAAGCCAGAGCCATCAACCAGTGATAATCCTGCTCTGTAGCGTGAGGCTTGAGTCTCTTACTTTTCATAGTGTTGGCTGGTTGTACTTGGTTGCGTGTCCAGTAATACAGCCTGATGAGGTCCCACACTGGGATAAAATTCTCTGGCAAACAGATGAACTGACTGCAGTCCCAAAAGGGTTGCCCTCCCTCATCCCACCACAGCAGACTTACTTTATAGATACTAGAAATCCAACTTTTTATTAAGCAATTCTCCTTTGTGGTGCTATTGGAGCTGCAGAGACCTATACTGTTATCAGACTCCTTTTGGCTCTCCACTATCTATCCATGAACTACCACAGAGGAGCAGTTCACATGGAGGGAAAACTTCAAGTGTCAAGCGGTTTTGTGATACTTCATTACAGCTTGTTGCTAAACATGGTCTAAGCATGCTGAACCAGCAGAGACTTGATACTGGGACACAATTCAGGAACCCTCTAGATCCAAGATGCTCCTTCTTCCAGGCCCCACATTTTCCCACCCTCCGTTTAGGTAAAACAGAGTTGTGATATGTAAAAGGGAGGCTCGTCTGCACTAATAAGCACTTTGCTGAAATATCTGCCTTTTTTAGTCAGAGTTCTGCACACTCAGAATGGACTCAAAATCAAATGCCGATTTGCCTGTTTTGAAGCTTACAGTATTGTCAGAACATGCCAAACCCATCTGGATTAATTTCTTGGATAAAAGACCTGGTTTGTACACTGTTGCTGTGGAAACTGTTTTTATAAGTTACGGGAACTGAATCCTTCTCGTCTTCCTTTAACCCCTGCGTCTGTGCTTCGTTCGGTAGTAGAATGTTTCACATTTCACCAAAAATACCGGATAAAGATCCTACGTGGATCTTTAGCGTAAGCAGGAATATTCATGTAAATCACAAATGGTTCACACACATAAAGATTCCTTCTCAACACAGACAATATGGTCTTCATCCACCTCCCAAAGGTTCCCAGAATATTTTTTTGTTTGAGAGTGACCTTGATCCTCTCAGGTATGCTTAAATGAGAGATGTTCTGCAATTTCCCAAATATACACATTTTCGCAGTACGCCGTGCTTTGCTACATCACGTCTGAGTAGTTTCCAATAATCCATTCCGTCACCCGTAATGCCACTAATTACTATACTTGTTGGGTGAGTAGGGTTAGTTTAATTCCTGCATTATTTTTGCACAGCTATGCATACTACGCCACAAGTACTTAATGTGGCAGCTGTATATCTTTGTATCCCACATAATATTTCCAGGGTTAACAACTCTCACGCATCTGGCGTGACACTCATGCTTTCAGACTCTCACGCTCACGCAAGAAACCGTACGGCAAATCTATATTATTCCATTATAAACCGAAACTTTGCTACATCAGAAGCGTTGGGGTAGTTTGCAAATCCTACGTACTGTTTAGAAGGTAACAAAACTGTTACACACATGTCAATGCGTGTGCATGTGTGCGCACACTTGTCTCGAATTGAAAATCTCTTTCCACCCAGCTTACAACCGACGTTGATACTTTGCGTAGACGTTAATACTTAAAGACATATCACTTCATTGGACAGGCATAACTGAACAATTTTCTGTAATTTGAGCATACATTACCGGTGCATTAAGACGTGCCAAATGAAGAAAAGCGTGTCAAAGAGGAGCAGACACAACCCGACCTCCAGCAGCATCTGAGCGCAGGACGGGGCGGCTGGTGGGAGGTAAGGGGTCCGCAGTCGCTGCAGGACCGCACTTGCTGGGAGCACGATGCTGATGTACCTCAGCAGAATGCGCCCGAAGCAGTCCAGCCAGCGACGGAGGCACACGGGCGCGGAGCCGCTGGATGAGATCCTGTACCGATACACGGCGGAAACGTGGCAAGCGAGCGCGTCCAGCAGTAGGAAGGGTGCGCTGAAAAACAAATGCACGCAGAAGGCGAGGACGGCGGGCAAGAAGGGCGACCGTAAGATGTGCCCATGCAGGAGGAAGCCGTCCCACATGGGCTGCAGGAGAAGTCCTGCTTCCCTGGACAGCTCACAAGTACTGTTCATGGCACCGGGAGTTTGCGATTGTTACCTTCGACGTCTGAGTTGCTTTTTCTTTACTTTCCCGAATGGTTGAAATTTAAACTAAACGCAAGGTAAAAAAAAAAAACTCTTGTCATGTTGCTTACTCAGAGTGGTACTGCCCAGTTTAATAATTTGCGTCGGCTCCTTCACCCAGATTTTTAAAATTCTTTTACACCCCCTTTCTCTTTCTCTGAGGGCGGAGGTTTGGCTTCGGTAGGGACCAAATCAAAGCCGAACTATCCGCCTTCCCAAACACACCCGGTACTATCACAAATATTGGTTATGGCATATCCATACCGTCCACTCCGAAATCTCCCCTCTTGGCTTCATGTAAGGGATACGCAGACATCGCGTCACTTCTGCGAATTCTGCATTGGTGTACAAGTTTAATAAAAATGACAGTTAGAGGTGTATGAAAGAGAGGCACGTTAGTGAGCAAATTATTTTACTCATCTGTCTTATAGTTTATTTGAATACTCAATGTAGGCTACAGTGTTATGCCCTCATATTAATTTAATGTAATTTAAGGTTTTTTCCCCCTTTTATTCTTAAACGGGTTTCATTAAGTATATAGAGTACCAGAGTATGCAAAACTGAAAGAAAATTTGCTTATTTTTAACACTCCTAAGCTTAACCAGGGCAGAGAGCGCATCTCTCGTACCACATTAATGTAAGATAGAATTTTATTGATCCTCATGAGGGGAAATTTCTTTGTCCCGTAGCATTTAAAGGGATGAATGCATCCATCCACCCTTCTTCTGAACGCCCTTGTCCCCTGCAGGGTTGCAGATGTCTGGAGCCTGTCCTGGAATAATCCAGGATGGGGCACCAACCCATTGCAGGGCACATATACAGATGGTTCATCAGTCACACACCAAGTTACCTTAGCATGTTTTTGGAAACCCCACAACGACATGCGAACTCCACACACGTAGAGTCGGAATGGAGATTCAAACTCTGGTCTTCAGAGGTGTGAGGTAACCATAGGCAGTTTTAGACAGGGACCAGTGCCCCTATAGAACTGATCCTGGCCCCTGTTGTGACCCCTGTGCCGAAGAGATAATTCATTTATTTATTTATTACGGTGATATGCGCTGGCACGGACGCCGGAACTAACACGACGCGGCGTTCCACACAGACTCC
>JAAGVU020000040.1:21637692-21648198 GCA_011763525.2 Mormyrus iriodes
ACTGATCACTACCTGGTGGTGGGTTGGCTCTGCTGGTGGGGGAGGAAGCCAGCCAGGCCTGGCAGGCCCAAGTGTATTGTGAGGGTCTGCTGGGAACATCTGGCGGAATTCCCTGTCAGGAGGAGTTTCAACTCCTACCTCCGGCAGAACTTCTCCCATGTCCTGGGGAAGGCGGGGGACATTGAGTTGGAATGGGCCATGTTCCGTGCCTCCATTGTAGAGGCGGCTGACCGGAGCTGTGGCCGTACGGTGGTCGGTGCCTGTCGCGGCGGCAAACCCCGAACCCGCTGGTGGACACCGGCGGTGAGGGATGCCGTCAAGCTGAAGAAGGAGTCCTATTGGGCCTTTCTAGCCTGTGGGACTCCAGAGGCAGCTGACAGCTACCGGCAGGCCAAGCGGGATGCGGCTTCGGTGGTCGCTGAGCCAAGAACTCGGGTGTGGGAGGAGTTTGGCGAGGCCATGGAAAATGACTTCCGGAAGAGAAGCGACCCGACCTCAGATTTAGCGGGAGATGATAGATGGATGGATGGATGGATGGATGGATGTGCACTTTATAATGCTTTATCATGTATGTGCAATGATCAGTCAATGGAAAATTGTTTTGCATGAAACCAGTCTGTAGTGCAAAATAGGTTGGAGACCGTCGCTGTAGCCCTTAGTCCCTCGTGTGTTTGCTCCCCAGGCTGCCGCGTGGCTTAACAGCTACGG
This sequence comes from Mormyrus iriodes, assembly GCA_011763525.2. Taxonomy (NCBI): domain Eukaryota; kingdom Metazoa; phylum Chordata; class Actinopteri; order Osteoglossiformes; family Mormyridae; genus Mormyrus; species Mormyrus iriodes. Next base: position 21,638,401 of record JAAGVU020000040.1, read on the forward strand.
TTAGCCACTGTTCCAGATTCTTTTTTGCTGTGGGTTCGAAGGCTGGCCAGAGGTCAGTCTAAACTAGTTGCTTTTTTGTTTAACATTTGTTACTTTATGTTCTTTTGGTTTGTTTGTGTATGTATTCCAGTTACAGTCCCTTGAGTTTGACCCCTGCTTCCTGGTTTATTATGGTCTGTCTTCCTTGTTTCGTTTCTCTTGATGTTTGAACTTGTTGTACCCGTTAATTGACTTTACCTGCTCCTCATTGCCCCTAGTTCTGTATAGCCCACACCTACCTCTTGTTAGTCATTGTGATCAGTGTATTTACATGCCTGCCTTTGTTTTATTTGTCAGTCATTGTAGTTGTTATTGTGTGTTCGTAACTGTGGTCGGTTCCTAGTCCTGCTCCTTGTTTTGCTCTGTTCCCTAGTTGTGTTTACTTTGTAGTTTCTTCAGTTAAGTTCTTAATTTTCCTGTTTTGTTTTCGACCCCTCGCGGTCCCTTTATTTTCTGGTTTCTACAGCTTCAGTTCTGTTTTCTTAATAAAACCCTTTTCATTGAAGCCGCTCCCTGGATCGTCCTTCTGTTCCCCCATTGGCCCCGCCGTAATGGAAGGCAACAAAAGGTACCGTGATGTGAAAGCCAGGCCATGGAGGGGAGGAAAGCACTCCAGCAAAGAGTTGCATGAACAGGCAGTGACTTGTGCTGCCCATCAGTGCTAACCGCTGTGCCGCAGATCATTTAACCCTGTCTGTCCTGCAGTTAAATGATGTTAACAGCAGTAATGCACAGTCAGATAGTATTGCCTGTGTTGGCCATGAGTGAGCAACCTGATGAACAGTTAGCCCTCTCAGCTATTTTGCTCAGCTGTGTTGCAGAGAATATCCATCCAAATGGCAAAAAGCAACACAGAGACTACATCAAACTTTTTTTTGTAGTAATTCAGGATTTATTTGGCAAGGCTGACTGTTCGCTATATATATATATATATATATAGACTGTGAAGGTTGAATTAGCAGAGCAATAGCACAGCTGTACATAACATATCACAATCCACACAACACAATGGAGACATATCGGATCAAAAGAAGACAAATTGTTGGTGTGTGTCTTGCTGGCACATCTGTGACCATGACAGCAAATCTTTGTAGTGTATCGAGAGCCGCGGTATCCAGGGTAATGTCGGCATACCACCAGGAAGGATGGACCACATCCAACAGGAGTAACTATGGACGCAAGAGGAAGCTGTTTAAAAAGGATGTATGGGTATTAACCTGGATTGTATCCAAAGAACAAACCACAGCTGCCCAACTCACTGCAGAATTATTTGCACACCTGAACTCTCCTCTTTCCACCAAAACCATTTGTTGGGAGCACCACAGGGTCAATATTCACAATACTCATTGTCAGGCTGCTATAGCCACACCTTTGGTCACTTATGCCAATGCAAAATGTCAGTTTTCAATGGTGCCAACAGTGCAAATCTTGGGCTGTGAACAATTTGAAACATTTATTGCTCTCTGATCCACCTTCGCTCTCTTTCCCACATCTGGAAGAGTTACAGTGTGGAGGAGCCCTAGGGACGCTTGGGGGTGGATCAGTAATGGTTTGGGCTGTAATATCATGGCATTGCCTAGGCCCACTACTTTTTCAAGATGGGCATATTACTGCCAAAGACTACCAAACCATTCTAGAGGACCATGTTCACCCAATGGTTCAAACACTGTACCCTGAAGGTGGTGCCATGTATCAGGATTATAATACACCAGTATACACAGCAAGACTAGTGACAGAGTAGTTTGATGACATGAAAATGTTGCTGAACATCTCCCATGGCTTGCGAAGTCACCAGATCTGAATATTATTGAGCCACTTTGGGGTGTTTTGGAGGAGTGAGTCAGGAAATGTTTTCCTCCACCAGCATCAAAAAAGGTTATAAGAGAAGACTCTGTGCTGTTATATTGGCAAAGAGAGGTTGTACAAATTATTAAATGCAGGGGTGCCAACAATTGTGGCACCTGTGTTTTTGGTAAAAATATATATTTCTTGATGAGGGATTTGTTTTTCTTTGAATAAACTGGTTTTAATTAAAAGTAAGATTTCTCATTTTTTCAGTCTTTTTCTAACCCTTCTTACTAATTCTTACAAGGGGTTCCAATAATAGTGGAGGGCACTGTATATACAGCTTTGGAAAAAAAGAGACCATAGAAAATTTGTTTAATTTATTTCTCAATTTATGGGTATGCTTTCATTCTTTTGAAGGTCACTTGAGGTCATCCAGCGATTTATGAGGCACTACAGGATAAATTAACGGTCAACTCTGGCATTAGAAAGTTGCTTCTGCCCTATGCCTGGCTGGTTTATGGTCATTCCCAGTGTGTCCTACTTCACCTTGTTCTTGTGTACTGTTGTCTTAGAAACATTGACCCTGGAAGCAGCCTGGCTCGCAGTGTAGCCTTCTGTCAGCAGAACCAGGAATAAAACAGGATTTAACAATGCAGATTTTTTAAAAATATAGAGTGGTCTCAATTTTTTTCCGGAGCTGTATATAGACTCCTGTGTGTCTGTCAACAATGAAGAGCTCCCCCTAGAGCATAGATACTACAGGCTAAAGAAACTGTCACCCAGACAAAACACGGGAAAATATTGCAAGAAATATTACAAGAATCATGAGAAAACCATCTACATAATGTAAAGCAGATGTCAATGTAAAATGTACAACTAGGGTAATATAACAGCTTCTGAGCCACATTAACAGATCTTTGCTGAGTTCGTCATTCTGCAACAGTATTATTTGGAAGGGTCTTAAATGAAAAATGAACCGAATTGAATAAAAGCCTTCTGGGTTACACACATTGGCATGCAAGAGTACACAAACTTTAACTGTTTGTATTATTCTTTTCTTTTTGGACATTATGGCAGAAAGATTACAAGCCAGAGCATTAGACAGAATGGACAGAATTCGAAGTAACTCTGGCCCGATAAGATTACCTCAAATAAAACTCAACAGTTTCGAAAACCACTTACAGGAGTTTATGTACAGCATACCGAGGAACAACTCAGCCAGTACCCCAAATAACGAAAAATAGTTTACTTTTAGCTTGGCTAACAGCCTAAGGGGTATATTCTCCGGAAATTATCTTCTCTTAACTATTGCAAAGAAATGCATTGTACACCGAATTCGTGTGGTTTTTGTGGTTGCCACTTTACTGCCGACAGGAAACGAATATATATAATGTCCGTCTCGTATTTCTGCTTAAAATAAAATAAACTACACGTTTAATTTCACGTCATCGTCGTTGTGTTAGAAGTTCTTACTCGTTTATTGAAATGAAATCTCTGTCTCTGCCGACAGGTGGCGACATGGGACGGGCAGTGTGGAGTCACTGAAATACTTTCTGTTCTTACGGATGGAGCTGTAGGAAAGATCCGGGAGTAGGTCGATAGAAGTTATTTGAGGCGGTTTTACAAAATGCTAACAAGATGGCTCGTTTGAATCTTCTGGCTGCATATTTTAAAGTTACCACCGGCAGCTATTTGTTAATTTCTCGCTGTTGTCTGTTGATCACGGATACGCGATACATAAGGTTAATGCAAAGTGTCTCTATAGTGATTTTCAAAGGTGCGATTATTTAAAGAAGAAAAAAACGAACGAAAAGGGGAGGGGGGTCCTGTCCGACTTCATTTAGCATCCAGGGAGCAGGGCTTTCAGCCATTAATCACAGCTGACAGGGAGTGCGGGGGGGGGCGCTCTAAGTCATCCTTCTGGACAGGGGAGAGCTATGATTCACCAAAGCAGCACATTGTTAATTATGCTTAATGGACAGAGAGAAACAGAAGGGAAAGCCGAACGTATGTCTGCTGAATTTGTGAAGAACACGTGCAAGAAGCCTCTCAGGCGTGCCCTGCATGTGTCGCCCCCCAGCTGCCATTCACATTAACACACTACAGCCTGCAGTAGTATGTAGCTGTGGCATAGAAACTTAGAAAGTTATGGATTTGTTGTAAAAGCAGCGGCACAGTCATGCACAGTGATCTCTGTGTGTGACTGGCGTGTTTCCTCAGACCTCCAGAACTGTGGGTTTGTGTCCAACAGCAGCCCTGTGTGTGGATACTGCATGTTCTCCCTGTGTTGATGTGGGATTTCTCCAGTTTCCATGCAAGCCGAAATGCACCACTGAACTGCTTGTGCGGAGATGGACTGGCGTGCACTCTCCGCTTGCCGTGCCTCACTTGCCGTGCGCAACAGCAGAGCCCACATCCAGCAGGTGCCTTTGTATGTCACTTTCTGTTTTCCCGTAACACAGTATATAAACAAAAAGTTGTCAGTCCTTCATGCATCACTAAACAAATAGATAATGACAAATAAGCTTTTTCCTTTGGTTTACAGAATAATAATCCTGTATCTAAAAAAAAGATGACTAAACCAAAATAATTGACAATTGCATTGGTTATGTGTAAAAGCAGTAGTTCTAATTTTTGACTGCTGTCCAGAGGGACACACGTGCATATGTCCTCCAGCTCACCTCCTGAGTGTACAATGTCTTCTTTCTCAGTCGTGAATATGTTATATGAGGGCCGTTTGACTCAAGCAGCATTCATCATCTTTTAAGAAGACCAGTTCCTGGGCTCTTAGTGAGTGATGAATAGCCTCTAGCTGGTTGCTGTCGTTCAGTTGATTGTTGGCACACTTCTGATCCTGACCTAAAACAAAGATGCACAGCTTGTTTCTTTCAATTATGAAGGAGAAATTCATTTGCCTTCAATGGGTTTGTTGTCTAGCTAGAAGTACACCTTGTTTAATGCTTTTCATTCGTGGACTACGGCTTATGTAAACATACTTTTGGGAGAGGATAAACGCTTCAGCTTTTCAGATTAACATGTCGGATTTGTTTAGGCTGTGTTAATTGCAGGATATCTGTCACCCACCCCCCACCCCCGTCTTGCACACAGACAACGGATGATACTTTTAATGAGGAATATTTACAACCAAGGCAGTTGAAATACGGACCAGTATTAATACCTACCTAGCATTCAGAATTGTTAAAATGACATATAGTCTCATCCATAAAAGACCTAAGGCTGGTTTACAGGTTGTCTCCTGCCTGTTAGTTGTCCCCATGTATTGTTCCATCTTCAGTTCATGAGCTTCTTCCGTGCATCCTGGGCCACCGTGAACATGTTTGTTAAGTGTACCTCTGTGGGTACCCCGGTTCTGCTGTTAACGTGCATGAAGACGGGCATAGGCTCCTCAAGTCGTGGTGCCTACTGTGAGTGCATTCACAAGAAGGCCATCTCTCTGCTGCTCAGCCACCAGCAGTAGAGGCAAAGATAAAGGAATGCTCTGAAGCTCAGGAGATGGCTGCTGGTGTTAAGTGCTCTGCTCGAAAGGCTAGCCTCATTAGCTGTCACATGTAACAATACCGAACTGGCAGCAAGGACTGCTTGGAGTCCCATAAATCATGGGCTGACAGGCCGCCGACAGGCTGGGAAGCCACACGCGTGCAGACAGCACCCTCTCCCACACTGTGCGTATCCACTAAGATGGGGGAAAGAGCCGATCCGTGCCAAGTCCCCTTTTTTATGGAGATGAACGTGTGATGACACCTGATCTTGGCTCCGAAGAGGCGATGCGGGGAGCCATCACACTTGGAGGGGAGGGGGCGGAACCGCCTGCCCACCCCTTTCCATTAAACTGACTCACAACTGTGCGGGTGACATTAGTGGGGAGAAAGGAGGCAGGAGCAGGACCCAAAGGCCATTCATCATGCGGGCAGCAGGCCTGTGGGCATCGCTGTGCTCACAGCTGGCCTGTACTCAAGTCCTAGGAGACCCCAACCTGCATTATTGTTAGACAGAACAAAAAATAGGTTCACAAGTTGAGTCATTACACATATCCTTGTCCTTACCCTTATCCTTGTTTTCGAGTTATTGAGCATACTTTGAGACATATGTCCGAGAAAATGGGGCTGTTTTTAGGTAGGCTGTGCAAGTATACCCCCTGAATTCATCCTGCCTAGCTGATCCGATTCTTGCTGTGTATATCCGCTTCTGACTTCTTCCATATGGGGTTCCTCCTGTTTTTCTGTCATGCCAAGACTAATCAGGCTATGAGCATGTGTGTGAGTGTGAGCCGTGTCACCTGTGCTGCGCTACACTGTGCTATACATGTTGCATGCATGAGCTGGACAAAATGACAGAAACATGTATAAACATACTGTAGCACTCGAGCATGCTGGGAATATTGTAAATAGTCTCTTGTTCATTTAATTGTAAATACTTGTTGTATTTCCTGTTGTTGCGTGTGTCCTTGCTTGTGTCATATGTAAACCGTGTCTAATCCTCATATGTCTGTAGTCATTGTATAAATTACCCACCGTGTGTGTGCCTTACAGTCCAGCATCAGACCTTCTTGTATTTCCACATTGTATAGTTTGGTGGTGTTTTGGTGTCTGTGTTAGTCCTTATAAAGGCTTAATAAAAGGACATTGTTTTCCATTTACAGAAACGTCCTTGTTTCTCGCCACCGTGATACCTTGTTCTGCTAGATATTACAAAATTAATGCCATGAACTCAGTGATGATGTGACCACCCTTCCAGCCTTTAGGTCAGCTTCAGACCGTGTCATACAAGCCCTGAACTGTGTGTAGTGGGATACTGGACCATTCTTCAAGAAGAGAAGCCTCTAGTTCTTTGAGGGATGAAAGAGGTGGAAATAGAAATGAAACGGTATGAAGATTTAATATCACGATTATAGTGACCAAAATGGACATGGTTATCAGTATCATCAGTATTGTTAAAACGTGCTGAAAATGTTCAAAAAGTACTGATGCACCAATTGAAATCACAAATAAAATTAGCAGCACTATGCACCTCTTGTTTGTATAAATATTAAAATAATAACATAGTCAATAGCTTATGTAAGCATATTAAAACTGTGCATTACCCTTAAACATCTCTGGAGTGCTGTCACTGCCTTCTGCCATGTATTCACTAACACAAAACAAACCCATGCTGCATCTGTGCACCTGTGTCTGGAAGACTGTCCCTAACTTTGGTTGATGCTGGACAGTATTTATCATCCGTTTTTCAAAGCGCAGCAATCAACCATGGTTTTATTGACAATTCAAATTTGAAACGGTAGCACTAACCGTCAGGAATTTGACTGTGGTTTACCGTGAAATCGGTAACTTTCATCCATAAGTGGAAATCAACTTTCCATTTTGCACTTGAGAACTTTCCATGAAGGTTCAATGATGTTTATATCTGATAATTGGGGAGGCCATGGAAGGTATGATACTCTATCCTGGTTTTCCCGAAAGCACTCCTGGATTTGTTTAGCAGTGTCTATGGGGGCATTATCATTCTGGGATATCACAGGGGCCCTGTGATGGGTTGGCGCCCCATCCTGGGTTGTTCCCTGCCTTGCGCCATAGCCTCCGGGATAGGCTCTGGAACTCCACGTGACCCCAAATGGGATAAGTGGATACAGAAGATGGATGGATGGATGGATGGATATCACAGGGAATATCAGGAGTGAACTGTTTTTGTACCACAGGGTGCACCTAGTCCTATGAAATGGCCATGTGTTTCTTAGTCGTTAAATGACAGACATCAGACCTAATGATTCTCATGATATGGCTTCCCATACCAAGAGACTGTGGGTGGAAGGCATCTTTTGACATTCTCCAAACATAAACCCATCTGAATGCAGTAAAATGGATGAAGGATGACTCATCGCACCATGATACTGTTTCCATTGCTTAGTGGTCCAGGTTTTATGCTCCTTACACCAGGCTATGGGGTCTCTGTACATTGGTCTTGCACACAAAAGGTTTTCAAGTGGCAGCCCTGCCATAAACCCCAGCTTTCTGAAGCTTATGATGTACGGTTTTTGTTGAGACTGGGTTACAGGATGGCTGACTCAGTTCTGGCATAATTTTTGAGGTTGTATTTTTGTGGTGTTTAGCAAGTATTCTGTTAAGTTGCTCTCTAGTCTGTCTTTCCCCATCTTGTAACCACTGTTCCTCTTCACTGGTGCAGTCTGTCCCCGTTTGGGCCATGCTAGCATGATGGTTCCCCTTCAAACTTTAATCATTTTGCAGTTTTCGTGACCGACGCATCTCCAGTTCAGAACCAAACTATTTAGCCCCATGGAAAACACTGTTAGTTGCCCCATGTTACTTTAAAAACTGACATATCAAAGTGCTGAGAGCCACACCGGTTTTATACCTAGCACATACTGCTAAATGGCATACGGCCTAGTATGACCCGGCTGTGTAGATGCATTTGTCATTGGGTTTTTTTGTTACTTCAAAGTGAAAGTCTTATCTCATGTGGATTTTCTGTCATTTTGTCCACCCCCTGTTGATCGCAAAAAAACAAAGCCCCCCTCCATACCACCCAAAAAGAAAATATTATATGTTACATTTTCCAAGAAAAACTATGAATTGGGCCCTCCCCTGGCCTTTTATTTATGGCTTACAGAGAGTGGCTGGATTTGGGGCCTGATAAAACTGATGCTACTGGTAGGCCAGAGAAGCACCTACAGAACCCAGGGTACATACCTTCCCTAAGTTAATAATCTTTTCCTTCTTAAGTTGTCCTGGTTGTTTCCTGTATGGCTTTTCAGAAAAACATTCCCCCAGCAAAATGAACAATGGAATGATCCTGTTATCTTGTTTGTTTCTGTTCTGCTGCACAGTAAAGCCCTTCATCTTCTTGCCACCTTCTTCGGGCTGTTTGATGTTCTCATGTTTTAACTGATCGTTGTTGGTTCTAGCGGCATGATAAATCATATTTGTGTTGGACCTGCGCCTTGCCTCCGCAGCATCTGAATGTTTGTATTTTCAAGCCTGTGCCATTTGTTGTTCCCTAGTGACGGTCTATTCCTGGACACCTCACAACCGCTATTCTTCGTCCCAAAAAACTGTGTGTCTGTTTGATGATGACAGCATGCAAATGGGGACAGTCCTTCAGACAGCTGTTTTTGCACTTTCAAACCACCGTATTATAACTCAGTGTATTTGTCAGATATTCATTTAAGGACAAATTTAATTATATGGATAAATATCTAGTTATGAAATAAGTAAATTAAGCAGACTGTGATTATGAAAGTTTTATACTTACTCAGTAAGCATATGACATATGAGGGAATGATTTAATATAACACCGTGTTGCTAGCCCTGCTGATTCATGAGGGAAGACTCATCATGTGACTGAACACTACTCATGTAGTTGTACTTCCTGTTATTATTGTAGAATATTTCAAGGATTTGCAAGGTTAACATCTCGGTCCAGTCCATCATCAGAAGCTGAAGATGACGAAGGCTAGGGGCCATTCCAGCTGACCTTTGGCTGGAAAAGTACAAGTAGAGACCTGATCCAAAGAAGAAACCAGTACTGAGTTCCCCTTTGATTGGATTTGGTGGTTTCAAAATTGCTTTTATTATGGAACTGATGCCAGGCATCAGGGGCTTGAAGCCATCCTGTTCTCCATGACGATCATTTACCAGTTACAGCTTGTAAGACTCGATTTAGAGTTCTTCATTGAGCTGTCTCTGGGAAATTTCAGGGAGTAATTCACAGATGGCTAATCCTAGAGCAAATTAACACTTCATTTAGTGCTCTTGTAACATTTCTCAAGTGGACCAAACTTTCAGGAGAGAAAAAATAATGCGCATATGGCCTTCCTGGGTGACCAACCAGCAGTTCTGTACCCCTGTACATTACTGTGCAACAGTCTTAGGCAGTGAAAAGAAATGTTTAAAGCCATTTATCTGGGTAGTAAATGTATATTTGCTCAGAATTAAAAAT
>JAAGVU020000040.1:21649919-21663824 GCA_011763525.2 Mormyrus iriodes
TCTCCCCAAACGAGCTTGATGGGCCGAATGGCCTCCTCTCGTTTGTACATTTCTTATGTTCTTATGTTCTTATGTTACTTGAAGATCTTTCCTTGATTAAGATAACCCTGGAAAGCTGCTGTGCCATTACTTTGGAATACCTGTCTCTACAGTCTGACTGGGTGCTCCATTGGCTGGTGTCACATGCTACAGCAGAATGCTATAGCCTCCAGACCCAGTGAAGGTGGTAGCTGTGGAGAGGGGGCCACGAGCTGAGAGAACTGCGGGGCTCAGCCTAATACTGGAACAGGCTCATCACTGCACCAGAAGCAGTGAGAAATAAGGCCAGTAGTTGGCCTGGTCACGGTGTTGCAAGTGCTGGTCTATTACCAGCAACTTTAGTGGGTCAAAGCCTTCTGCTGGTCTAGCCTAAACCACTGGCAAACATGGTGCTTTCAAAATAACAAGCCATGATTCACATTGCGGGAACAATCTGGAAATTCCCATTCTACCGCCCACCGACTCGCAACACAAACCTTTACCAAGGAAACTGACAAAGCCTGCGGTTTATAAGCCATGATCTTTGGTGTGCTTTCATTTTTATACCTTCATTTACATCCCAGGAGCGCTGTGGAATGTTATTGAAAATCCTGAGGCTGCAGATCACTGTTTTCATCACTTAGATCAATGGGGGGTTGTTTCATTTGTTTTTTAGATTCACTACAGATGACAGAGGTTTGGCTCATCTACAAATATCAAGACTGTAGCTTTAGGTCTTGTCTTGGGTGAGTGAATACTTTTATCCCCCTGGTTGTGAGGTTGGACTACAATGCAATATGACCAAATCCTGGTGGTGACAGCCAGGAAAAGGCCCGAATTGGGTAAAGTCAATTAGGACTTGAGTGATGACCACCCAAAGAGATGATCTCTAACTGTCTAGGGTGTACCTGATCATCACTGGCTCTTTAGGATCTATGTCAATGGTGACTGCTAAGAGGCACCTGTTGGTGAAATATGACGTGCAAAGGTAGGTGAGTTCACAGGTGAGCTACAGTGGGTGCAGAGCAGTTACACCATTACCAGCTGTGAGCACTGTGGCCAATTCTGGGGCAGATGGCAAGTCAATGTATCTATGTATTGCCACCACCTGGACAGCTTTACATAGCTAGAATGGATCAGAAGAGCAACGTTTGTTCTGGTGTGGAGAACTATGCACTACAGTTCTGTAGTACAGTTCTGGCCATACCAGGTATCTAACACAAGGAAATTATTTATTTGCAGAGCTGAGCTCTTCTGATGTGGACATGGACTGCTGGTTGGGAATGATGGTGGGTCATTCTTCTGTGCCCTTGAAATGGGAGCATAATGCCAAATATAAAAAATAATCACACACACAGAGTCTGAGAGATACTAATTGTTTTAAACAGAAGTCTGAATCCTTCAGATAACAACAAACAGTTAGGGAATTCCATGAAGAACTGTTAACTGTGGATAAGAAAATCATGCACATGGTTGTTAGTCATCTGAAGAGGTCTTTGTCCAGCCCAGAGGCCTGTACTCCAACTGACGCATCAACACAAGTAGCCTCGCCCGTATAACTCCGTGTTTAGCCCTCTTCTGCTTCCTCTCGTATTGTTTGCAGTGCCTACTCACTGGAATGGGAGCAGCGGTTGAGGTCGGTGATGTGGTAAGCTTGCTAAGTAATCCTAGGCCCCAGAGTTCTTCCACGTGAGTGGGTTCTAAGCATCACAAATGGCTTAAGATATTTTGATTCAGAAGCCTGATCTGTACCTGAAGAGGGGTAAAATTTCTTGGACTTAGACATGGAAGCAAACACTTTGGGGCAGTGCGTGGCTCGGGAGGTTAGGCGTCTGTGCCTGTGATCGGAAGGATGCTAATTTGAATCCTGTCCTGGGTAGAATAGTCACATGTCCGTTGGACCCTTGAGAAAGTCCCTTAACCCCCTGAAACACTCCAGGGATGCAGGCTAACCCTGTTCCCCCAGCATAGCTCCCAACTCTTGAACTAAATATCTGTACGATTTAAAGGAGAGCAAGATGAGATAGTTTAAAAGATATGTTCCAATGTACCTGTGCAAATGGTGAATCAAGGCTCATTACGTGGAGGAATGAAGACAGCAAAAGGAGATTCTTCTTTAATCAGAGAATATAAAGCACATCAGTGGGAGACAAGCACTGTGGTGATTATCCTGATGGCTGTGTAGGAGTGTCGTTAAATTCAGCATTAAATGAACAGAAATTCATATCAACTCCTAGGGACACTTGTGCTAATTAGCCGCACAAACTGTCCAGTATGCCCGCTGCTTGAGAGCAGCTCTGCTTAATTACAGCCACGCTGCTGCATGATGTATCACGCTTTGTTCTGCGCTCACTAAAAATACATAAGAGCACAAACTTATTCTAGGTCTACCATCAGTTTTTTTTTTAAATGCAAAAATATGTACGAGCCAATCTGCCGGATTCTGCTGAATGTCTAACTTCTGTGCTCCGCCCCTCCCCCCCTTTCGCAAACTAGTCCCTGCTCTCCCTTAAACTCACTGTGGCCTCACACACAGTGCACACAGTCCTGCCATAAATCTATGGGCAAAATCACGTCTGCCAGTTAGACTAAACAAGAGCATTTGTGCAGATTTTCTCTCAGCCATTAATCATCTTGACAGTTTGAAAAACACATTTCCCCTTTAATGACTGTATTTGGATAATCAGCTCTGTTGTACGCCTGCCTGGCTCTCCCCCTTTCCTGCCCTCCCTCTCTCCAGCTAGGTTACAGCGCTGCAGAGAAAAGATGGATGCATACAACAACAGCACAGTTCTCTTACCTTGGTGTAGGGGCGAGAGGGAGCAGCTCCATAGTGGATGACAACTGCATTTATGGGGGCAATGGGAGCACTTTGTGGCATCTTGGCATTGCAAAAGCAACCGCTTCAGCTTCCCATTATAGAGAGAGAACTCTGCAAAACACCTGGCTTGGCTTAATGATCAGCACAGGAGAGGGAGCAGAGACAAGGAGAGATTTTTCCCCAAGAAAACTTTCCCCGTAATTTTTTTTTCCCTTTGAATAACTGCCCTTCTCAGCTCAAAGGGGCTACATGCATGCTGCGTGTGGGCAATCGCATCCCAGACAGCCACCCCGAAAGCCCTGTGGAGGGAAGTGGTGGTGAGGCTGGGGCCGGCTGTCAGCCCTCCCCGGGGTGGAGGGAAAGTCCTGGGGCCCAGAGTTGGGCGCTTCTCATCAGGGCGAGCACAGCCCCACCTCACAGGATCGGGGAAGGTGTCGGAAAGCAGGGCACAATCACGTCAAACTTACACAGAAGTGGGGAAGCTGTCTGCTTTTAATGTGCATTAAATAATGGGATTATGTTTATAACATATAACCTATAATTAATGCAGAGAGTTGGTGGGGTGTCTACAAGCCTCGCTGTCAGGACATCAGGGGATTTATGGCCAATCAACGACACTCCTTAGCACAGTTTAATTGTGTGCCCCCCCCCATACATACTGTCAGAAAGCTGGCTGTAAACATGCACCAGTCTGATTGCTATTAATGAAACAGTTACCATGCTAACAGAGACAATGTTAGAGATGTACAAGTATAAAACAAGGATATCCCAAAATACAACATCACATGATGTTGTTATATTATAAGATGCTTAAGAAGACAGGGACTCACTTTTGTATCAAAAGTTGGATTTAACAAAGCACGATTAAATAACCCTGCCCTATCATAGCTTAACCATATGAGCATGTAGCTATTGGTATGACCTTGAATGAAATGTGAAGGTCACTGTTTGCAGTGCAGTAGATATCAAGTTTGGACTCAGTGCATGCTTTGGTCAGCAGCTGCCCTTTTCCCACAATCCCTGGTGCCTCAGTCTTTATGTGGCGTGTGCTCAGGCAAGCGATTACATCACGGTGGTCTTTTCATGAGCAAGGAGACGATCAATCTTCTGGAGGGGAGAGGTGATGGATCGAGGCGGGCTCGGTCAGCATCTGCAGCCAGAATGGAGAGGCTGAAGCTTCAAACAGAGGACACATACTGGGGGGGGGGCGTCACAGACCGTCAGCGGCGGGCACAGGCAGTGCAAGGATCCGCTGCTGCGATCCCGGTGCCAAGGCACGTTTTTCCATGAGTGCGGTGCGTGTGACGCAGGACAGCTGACATCCCTGCGGTGTCCCCAGCGTGCCGGCTAATGGAGCCCAGCTGGGCCCATGGCACCAGTATTAGTGGTGTGCAGTAATTACAACGGACTCTTTGTGCTCCGCTCAGCGGGGGCACGGGTGTCTGTCTGCACATCAGGAGAGTCATGTGACGCGACAGGGAGAGTCGGAGGTGATCTGCAGGGGGGTGGAGACAGGTGGAGGAGGGGCTGTTGCTGTGTTCATTGCCGCAGGTGTGTGTGTATACACATAGAGGCTGTGTGGTAACATCGCACTCCACCTCATACCAGCTTGGTCACGTGACCGTAAGGGTCCCTGCTGGGAGCAGGGATGGACCCAAGAAATTGAAGTTGCTAGTTCGAGGCCCAAGACAATCCCTGCTCTAATGTCAGCAAAACACCCAGCAGCACAAACAGATTAAATCTAATTAAGCATGTGCTTTCATCGAAAGTGACATACTTTTTTGCAAAGGTGGGCTTAGACCTGGAGCAGTTGGGAGTTAACGACCTTGCTCATAGGCCCAACAGTGAAATCACTCTGGCAAATGTGGGATTTGAACCAACAATCTTCCCATTACAGGTACAGTACCTTAACCGGCTGATCCATGCACCAGTTATTATATAGTGACATGCGTAAAAACCTCAACAGCACAAAATAATGTGATAAGTCAGTGCGGCATCCGTTAAGGATCCGTCACTCATCAAGGGTTCATCACTTGGGTGGGTAGCTGGTTAAAATACCAAGATGGGTCTTGCTGTTGTACCACTGAGCGTAATGTGAACTGCCCTGGGATAAACATGTGAACACTGTGAACTGCAAAACAGGGTGGAGGAGCGGGAGGTGGAGCCATCCACTGATGTTTCATGAATATGAAGCGTGAGCAGTGGTGTTAAGCCATGGTGAATGTGCATGTGCGCCTCCCCTGTCCTGGCGGTTGGACACGGTGAGGACGTGAGGACTTGGCATCTAATTGAGAAGCAGTTCCACATCATGGCTAATTACTGGGGCTGTCAGGCACTCAGGCGTGGGGGGCGGCTAGGTGCCGCACAGCCGGGCACGCGCTGGGCAGCGACAGCAGGAGCCCAAGGGGGCTCTGCCATGCTGCCCCCCCCGGCCAGGGAAGCTGCTTACGAGCCTCACCATGCCCCCCATAGGTCAGTCAGAATTAATGGCATCCCCCCACTGCCGGGCTGAGGAGACAGAGTCATGGTGTGGAGGCGACCACACACAGCTGGGCTGCTGACCGGTAGGAGAGAACGGTGGGCGAGATTAACGAGGCCGTGGGTGACGGGCTGCGAGGGCAGTCTTACATCACTGCTCCTTCCAGTCTCCTCCCTACACACAAGTCAGTCCGTCTGACATCCATCATCCATCCATCCATCTTTCACGCCTTTTCCGTGGACTTTTCACAGGCGATGCGAAGAGAAACAAAACTCCGCATTTTTCTCGCAGTTTTCCAGATGTATTTCCACTCGTCACCTTTAGATGGAGACAAAATCCCGTCATTCTCAAAGACATTCCTGAGAAGCCATTAGAACGAGGCTGTAGTCTCCCCGGCGACTGTGAACTGATGCTCAGTGTTTTGCCTGTCAAGGGGGGGGGGGGGGGGGATTAGTGATATAAACTCTGCTTTTGTTCAAAAGGAAACTTTATTTTAGAAATGACATTGAGGCATTTAGAAAAATTCAATACACAAAGAAGGGAAACTTATCCTTAAAACTGGAAAGGAGCAATGATTTACTTTTAGATGTACGAACACTAACATCCTGGATGAAAACCCTGAACTTGCGATCTGATTTAGTCCCAGTTCTACTACACCAGCCCACTCCACCCACACCAACATCTCACTCCAGCTCGCTGTGTGTAACACACTCCTGACTCCCCAGATACCCACCTGGATCATTGAGCGGGGTGTCGTAACCCTTCCGGCCTGCCAGGACTAACTGCAGCTGTGGAGGATGTTGCGGCTCATTAAGGACTCTGTCAGCTTACACCTGCTTTTGGGCTCCCTTGTCTGGAGTGGTATTTGGGGGAGGGGGTGTCAGGGTCCATGCTATAATTCAGTCGCACACGCAAAAAGGTGTTCAGCATTTGATTTAACAAAGTCATGTTATGGATCAGGGCTGATATAATAACTACAATAAGCCTGACCGAATCCATTCCTGAGAAGCACCACTAGGAGGGTCGCTCAAATGGCGTAGATCACCCTCTTGCAGGAGCTGTCACGGCAAGCAGAGTCAAGCGGAGCCGGCCCTCAGGTCCCCGGGGCTGTTGTTAAAACCTGGACCCAACCAGCCTACCTTTCCCTGCAGAAGGACGCTGGTGCTGAGACAGCATTTTGGCAAGAGGCAGAAACAAACAGGCGTTAGTAATTAGGATAGCATCTCCTCTGCAAAACAGATGGAAGGGGGAAGCAGGCCATGCGGGGACTGCAGGAAAGAACCAGATACCGCCATCCCTGTAACAAAGGCTGACACATATCCAGGGTCAACCCCCCCACCACCATGGGAGGTGTTAAAAAGCAGCGACTGCAGCCCTGGACATGGCTAACGAACAACCCCATCCCGGCCCACCATGAGGGAACCGTACGGGGCCTAATGATCGACCCAGAAGTGTCCACACATGGTATCACTCACCTTCCGAAAAGAGCTCAGACTCAGCTCAGCTGTAGGGACTGGGGAGGCAAAATAAGCATGGTGATGAATGGGGGCCCATTTGTGCACCTCCGGCCTGCCCACTTCACATCATAAGAATTCCTCCACCAAAATCAGTTGTGTCACAATCAGTTGTGCGCCGGGAGCACGTGCGAATCTCTCTACATGTAACAGAACCCGGGAACAAAATGCAAACAACACCTTTTAAATATAATCAGGAATCATTTATTAAACAAAATAAGAAGTTCCCCAACCAAAGGACAGCATCTTCATCGTTTCAGAGTTTGTCTGACTCCCTCCACGAGTCGACCCGGACATCTCTCCATTACAGTTACAAAAAATATTACATCTTTTTTCCCCCTATATTGTCCTGTACAAATCAAAAATAAATGGCATTTTTAAGAACCCGGAGGTGAGCGTGTGACATCAGCAAGGTCATGCACACTGCCTGTGTCGCAGGAACAGAAATAAAAAATTATATAAAACAGAAGGGTTGGTTATGTGGAACGTAAGAATGGGATTCAAGGAACCGGAGCCCAGGTTCAAATTCGCCATGTTGCATACCGTTAGACTATTTATAAAATGGTATAATTATAATATCTATCATAACCATCATCATCATAAGAATTTGAGGATCGTTTTGAATAATAAATTTCCCACCTTAAAATCCAAGCGCTGAGTAAAAAATAAATACACTTAAAAAAAAAAAAAAAAAAACAGACAAAGCTAATCTCACACGCCTTGAGTCAAGCCCGCATGCGTCCGTTTCCTCCCCGGAGATCACCGGGGGGCGCCCCAGCACAGCTCGCGGGCACAGGACCCAGGGTGCTCCTGCAAAGAGTCACAAAGCGAGTCCAGCGCGTGTCACTGATAACCCAGGGCGGACGCAGAACCCAGTCTCTGGCTATAGAGGGCGTAGGGTGTGTAATAGGGGGCGGCTGCAGCGGGCAGCGAGTGCACGGGCAGTGAGGCGGACGCGGGCAGGTGGGCCTTGCTGTACGGGTGGTAGCGGGACAGGCCCAGACTGGGAGGGGCTCGCAGTGAGAAGGAGCTGGGGCTGCTCGGCGGGGGCAGGTGCAGATGGCAGGAGCTGGCAGAGGAGACTGAGGAGGGGTAGGCGGAGAGCATCTTGCCGTCGATGCCGGGGAGCGCGGTGTGCGTGCGCAGGTGGGTCAGTAACTCGTCGGATGTGGCGAAGCGCTTGTCACACGGGCCGCCTGCCGACACCCAGTTACATGCGTGGGGGAGGGGCTCATTGGGCAGCATAAAGCCGTAGCTGTAGAGAGGGTGGGACAACGTGGGCGTCCCGCTTGACGACAGCGAACCGGGGTGCAGGGGATGCAGCGGGTGGCTGGGATAAACCAACGGAAACCCTTGGGTGTGTAAGGCCTGGGACTTCAGCGCGGAGGAATCATGGACGCAAGACGAACAGCTGCTGCCTCCAAGGTGGGGGGCGTTGGAATAGGCAAGACAGTAGGGGTCTCGGCACAGGCTTTGCATAAAGGATGGGGGCGAAGCCCCGGTGAGGGGGCTAGAGCTGGGGTGTTTTCCAGGGATACCGATCCCCCCTCCCACCAGGCTGGACTTGGTATGATCCAACCCGGACACAAACTGAGACGGGTAGCCCGCATAAGCGCCCACTATAGAGCCATGGTAACCCATACTGGAGGGCGGCAGGGGGAAGACCGAGTGGCCCGGTTTGAAGGGGGAGACGGGAGCCACGTGTCCGGAGCTCAGGCCAGAAGGCGGGGCGTGCACGTCCGCCTTGCCCTCATGGTGCGGGCTGCCCGCCGAACTGCCACTGCTGCCGTTGGCGCTGGCGCGGGTGGTGCTGGAGTTGGCGAGCTGGGCGCTCTCCAGATTGGACTTGCAGGGCTCCGCCTCTTTTTTGATGCCACCACTGCTCTCTGTATTGCTCGGTTCTGCCCCCGGTGGCTTGGAATCCAAATGCAGGGCCTGTGGGTGCTGCGTTTGCTGGGAAGGGGGGGTCTGCGACTGGGACTGCTGGGGGGGTGAGCTCACCCGACTGTTCGGCGAGAGGGTGTGGGGGGCGAAGGGCAGGGCAGAAACTGGGCCGGCTCCGGTGATGCTCGGGACCCGAAAGCCACCCTTTTCTGTGCTGCTGCTGGTGCCCCCAGGGTCCTTGCGACACTCCCCGCTCACCTTGGAGTAAGGCTTGAAGCTGGACTTGTCGTCCAGAGGCTGGTGCTGCTCCGCCACCTTCAGGGTGGAGGTGGAAGAACGGCTGACTGGCTCCTTGTCACCCAGGCCGCCCGAGGTGAGAGAGCTCAGCTTGGACGAGGGAGGTGGGTCTGGCTTGCCTATCTGAGAGCAAGTCTGTGCCAGCAGGGCCAGGGGGCTCTTCTTGGCATCTAGCTGCAAAGAGGCAGTAGGAATATGTTTACTCAATGACCCCGGTAAACACCAAACTCCATTTCTGATTAACAAAACCAAGGACGTCTTGAGGAAGGAAGCAGTTAAAAGCCAGCAAACGCGGACACCGGGCGAGCTGCAGTGTATTCATTAGGCGCAGTTGTTCTCGCAAGCATTAAATTACGTCAGGCTGTTACTGGCAACGCTTTCGGGAAGCACATAAATCAGGGAAAGGGCGAGCTGGCCTTTCTGCTCTGGATTTCCTTGTGTAAGTCGCCTTTTCTCCCCATAGGGCTGCGCCAGAGCACAAACGCATGGGGTGCGCACAGGAATGTCTCAAAATAAAAACGCTGTATATTAACAAAAAAAACGGAGGGGGGGGGGCGATCATTAATACCATGGGACATATCAGAGGTACAAACATCCTGAGTCGAGGCGTCCATTAGAGGCTGAGTGCCGATCCCGTTTGCGTTTGGTGGGGCACTCAATGCGTCCGATTTAATGAATCTCACCACCCAACTTTCTTTAGCTTTTCCGCAGAAAACCCCCGGTACGTTTCTATACAATAATGTCATAAAGGACTAAAAAAAAGAGACAGTGGCCGTTTCAGTAGTGTATATGTACAGGGCGTATAACAGGAAAGGCGCTTAAAGGTAAAAACAGCAAACGTAAGCAAAAGTGTACGAGAAAATATCTAATATTCGATCACTTCAATTAAATTATATTTTTTCGGTAATATGAACAAATCGAAATTAAATATCTAGATGTGGGTAGATTAACACTGATAAAACACAAAAAATGTGGCGAAAGGGATTACGTGGTCCCGGACAGCCACTCCTGATTTCAGCAAAACGACAGAAGAACAGTTTGATCGGGAAAGTAACTGCAGAAAACAGGAGCGTAGGAGTGAAGGTGTACGGGGACGGCAGTCAGGGCGGGGGGTATCGGCGAGGGACGCGGCGCGATCGGACCGGGATCATTACCTCGATGCTGACCGGAGCAGAGGTCAGGGGCTGGAGGTACTCCGGGTGCAGCAAGTGGCCGGTGTGGGCGGTCAGCATCTTGAGGATCCGCACTGGCAGCCGCTTGGCTTGACGCACAGGATCCGAGGGACACAGTAAAGGGGACGAAGGGCTTTTGACTGCGGAGCAAACGCCGCTGCTCCAGTCGCCGTCGCTGCCGGTGCGCTGGGGTGTCTGTCTGCCTTCAGATGGACCAGGAGGATCGTTCATTTGGAGCAGGGCGAAGCGGCAGGGTGTGATCTACGATGCATTTATCGAATCATAATAAACCGGGCACAATAACCTTCCTGGCAGATCGTATTTTATAATCCAAGCATCCCCGGGGCTCTCTTAGCGCGGTCCCAGCCGAATAAAGGCAGATGACTGTGTATTTTTACCCTAAAGAAAAAAACAAATTCATGGTTGCGTGTCCCAATCCGTCTTCCCCGTAATGAAAAGCGCCCGTCACCGCTGTCCTCGCTTGACAGCGGGGGAAAAAAAAACAAAAAGGAGAAAGACGGGAGAGGAAATGGAAAGCGAAAGAAATCCCAAACGCGGATGTCCCCTTTGCTCCTGCGGACTCTCTCTCAACACACGTCCCCTCTACCATGAACACTTCAAATATCGGAGATCTGAAGGAGAACTTCAAAGCCAGCAGCCGCCGTCCAATCCTAGGAGCGGCATCGGTAATGAGAGGGTCGCTGCTGCTCCCTGCAGGGCGGGGCGTTCAACCATTATTCTCTCTCTCTCTCTCTCTCTCTCTCTCTCTCTCTCGCTCGCTCGCTCGCTCTCCCTTCCCCCCAGATATTCTTTCAGCTGTTTTGACCCTCTTGTCCCCAACATCTGTAATTTCCGGAAGGCCTGCTTTACATTTCAGATTTTCATTCATACATGAGAACAGTTGTTCACACAAGAAAACATCTGTGTTTGGCCTAACACAGCATCTCGAGCTTGGGTTGGAGGCCGCTGAACCGCAGCGAAAGAGCGAAGAAGAAGTGCGTTTAGCTCGGAAGGGGGAAAGTAGGGAGTCAGGGTGTCAGCAGAGGATAACAGACACCAGGACATCTGCTTCCCCTCTTCCCAATTCTTACAAACTGAAACATCTAGACTTTTACTTTCTTTTATTATTGAGGTGCTTTGACCTCAGTGGTAACGTTAAAAAAATACTCCCCTCGCTGTTCATCAAGCACTGTCAAGTGCGCCATCTGTGTCCCCCCTACCACATAATTTATAAACGGAGTCACCTTGAAATGCATTTCACTTTCATGACCTTATTGCATTGTCTCAGCTATTTTCCCTTAACACATGTAAGTTTGACGAGACAATGTCTAATTTGCGATATTTAACAGCTTCTATAATAACTAGGCCTATAGCATTCTTTAATAACTTCCAAAACTGTACCAATTCATTATACTCTCTAATTTCACCAGTCCGATTTAGTGGATTGCTGAAAGTAAATACTTTCCTATTCTCTATTTACATTTACCCCTAAATCAGCAGGTTTTCCGTCAGCTGGGAAACCTTTTTCGGTTAAAATGATTTGTGAGAAAGTAAAACAAGTGATCCCGGGGATACGGTAATGTTAATAACTTTATTGAATTATTCCTGCCTGATTGGAAAATGAGGTAATTTTGCTAAACCTAATTATACAACGAAATAGGTAAATCTCATAAAAATTACGCCTGACGGAACTTATTAGAAATAGCTCTGCACATTGGGAGTCAGAACAGCTTTGATGCTGAAAATTCTTCTGAATTGTGGGCGACTTATTTTTATAATCCCTTATCACTCATGACCAATAGGCGAAATTTAAAATCTCGCTTCCCCCGCAATGTGACGCCTAAATGGTCTCCTATATTTATAGTATCAATGATAAAAGGTTATCGCTGTTAGTGATGATGATTGATTGATTAATTAATGATTAATAAGTTTAACAATACAAATAATTATCATGCTGGTCGTTGCTGTCATTCATGACACCTTTTCGCATGAATATTAGCCTATTCGTTAGGCCTAGCGTTTTTTTATTTTGCAAGTTGCTTCAGTGTGCTGCTTACCAGACTTATTCAGCACGGAGCTCTATTCACGGTTTTCATTCGTTACCATCTGTTGACATGGATTCACTTTATTCAGGCAAATATAAATGTTTGTATTTTTGCAGCGCGAAACGGTTCATTTCATTGCGACTGTTCATTGGCGTATTTCTTTGTATTTTTTGTTGTTGCTGACGTTACATCCATCCATTTTGCAGCCGCTTATCGTGGTCAGGGTTGCAGGGTAGTCTGATTAATTTTTAACTATTTGAAAGTGAAACGTAACATTTTAAATTTTACATTTTTTTCTTCAGTGATTGGGACATACATGTAATGTACATAACTCCTTCATAGCTGATGTTAACTAATTCATGGATAATTGCATAGTTATTAGCCTACCAGTAATGCTGGTGTGATCGCACGGCGTTTGTTCTTGAAAGCTGTAAAATGTGCTTACCGCAGTTAAAGGGTGAAAAAACAGACATTCCCATATAACTCAGACATTTCTGCAGCTCTTAACCCATGGGTAGCCTGAAGTTCAAGCTGAAGATTTGTCACGCTTTAGTCTGAATTGGCCGTTGATTAATGGCGAGCAGAGGGCGAGCTAGGATTCCTCAGCTCTGCAGAGCCTTCCGGAGTATCGTGCTTCTTTACAATGTCTGCAGGGTGGCAGCTAGCTGCCTGTGACCACGTTTAACCACGTTTCACCACGTTTCCTCCACTCCTCTGGGAGCCTGTGCATGCCTTCCTCACTCCCAAGGTCATCCGTTAGTTTCGGAGGGATCCGACCTTAACAGGCACGGAACTGGCCCGGGGTAGAACTGGAAACGAGATTAACCGGTTCTTTGTGGACCTTCAGAAGTTCTGTGGCATCACCAAAGGCTGGATGCGTGCACTATTCCCCGATGCTTCGGGAAAGTCCTCGGAATGCCTGTTTTCCCCCGTGTGCGGTTTCACGCGCGTGTGACGGGGCGGGGTTTCTGCGCAGGTTTCCTGATCAGCAGATGCCAGGGTCTTGAGCAGAGCGGAGCCCCTGTTGCCCCGTTCCCCGCAGCAGAAAGGGCTCCCCTGCTGTGCTGCATTGCGTCCTCCATGGCTTAGGTGGAGTGCTGACTATGTGCTGTGTCTGCCTCCATCACCTGTTTCCCACGATTCTGTTCCTCAGCACTTTGGCACGCGTGCCAGTTTTCACCTCACAGCGTGTTGTTCTGATACCCACGCTTCATATGTCTATTCTATCTGGATGTAGTATATTTCTTAGGCAATCGCATGAACCCATTATAATGGTGTCATGGTCACCTCCTGATTCACGCAGCCTGATAGTTCGCAGTAAATCTCTTGGATCCCCGCAGATATGCTTACAGTTTCTTTTAATTGATGGCAGGATCTTCAGACTGCTGGAATCCTGCATAAGTTCTGGGTCCTATTTCTCAGTTCAAGATTCAAACCAGTTGCAGTGTTTAAGTTTGATCAGTATGAGCGTGACATAACAGTAAAATAGATGTCAGCTAACAGACTCACCTGCAGCCTGGTGAACCAGCAGTTACCCTTTAGTCTCAGGGTACTCAATTATTTATACCAATTATTTTGGGACCTTTCAGAATCCTACAAAAACAAATGAATATGTGTGTAAACTCAAGCAGCTTCAACTGGGTCCAGGTCGGGGGCATGGGGGGTGGGGAGGGGC
>JAAGVU020000040.1:21663924-21674567 GCA_011763525.2 Mormyrus iriodes
GGGGGGGGAGTCCCCACCAAATGCTCCGTAAGCCCCCCTAAACCCAAAGATGTGACCCCCCAACACCCCTTTTTGCCCCCCCCCCCCCCCCCCCCCATTTCATATAGTCTAGAACCGGCCCTTGCTCAGGGCCCAAACTCCAGTGGTGAGACCCAACATTCAGCTGGCCTGTTAAGGAAAGTTCAATGACAAGGATCCCTAATTCTGTATCACTAGGGCTTCACAAAAAATATATTACATTAAATAAAACATGTTTTAAATTACTAGTATTACAATTTGCTAAGAAGTAATACATCAGGTAAAACCTTAAGAAAACTATTAGTTTTTAGTTGTAAGTATAAAACAGTCATTCACTTGTCTTGCAAAGAGTGACTCCAGTTACCTCTGAACTCTGCATCTAGCAAAGGAAGGTGACAGTCATTTAGTGTCTTGTGATTCCAAGGGTTGTCACGGTGATGGCTGTGCCCTGCTCTGTCCAAAATGGAGAATTAAGGTGGGAGCAGAATGGGGGGAGGGTGCTCTGAGTTGGGGGGGCTTTTATTCCAGAAAGTCTGTGGTGTTTCCTACCTGGGCTAGAGATGGGCACAGGTCAAAGGCGTGTACTGCTGAATTTGAGGCGTGTTTTCCATGTCAAAATCTCAAAACCTCATCCCAATAGACTTCTTGGTCTGGTACAGTCACCAAGCTAACAGGAAGTTCAGGATGGGACCTGTGTGTGCGCCAGGTGAAGATACTCCAGGATTGCATGTAATAGGAAGGGGATTTAAAACCTGGATATAGGTGTGTGGACGCAGCCCCTCTGATCAAACTCGACATTACAAGGCAGAGCAACAACATGGGCTCCTTACCCCGCCGGTCTACAGCACAGCTGTCCCAGAGAGGCAGTGGGCCGTGGTGTCACTCATGAAAAGACGACATAAATATCAGATTACCGCATTTCACCAGAGCCGCTGGGGTAAGGTGCAGGGCCATCTTCATCTTTCAGCTTTTATTTGACCACGTTCATTAATGAGCACTCAGTGTAGTGCTATAATCCTTTATTAGTACTCAGTCATGCGTAATTTGCATACCTAATCACACAGCCAAAGGGCTGAGATGTCAACAGCGATCTCCCTACTGTATGAGCATGTGAGAACCTGTGGCTTTGTATTATTAATATTGTCTCTGGTTCCAGTATTTGTCTTGAAGGAAAAATCCACAATTGTGTATTAATTTCACATTTTGTTCATTATATTTACTGAACCAAATGATTGAGTTTTATCGTGTTTGTTTAATCTTCATTAAAATTCAAAGGTATGTCTGTGTTTCATTTCCTGTCCTAAGTTCAGTACTCTGCGCACATGGTGTAACCTGCTTTTTACCTCCTCGTATCAGCCAGGATTTGGGGGAGCCTGACGGTTCAAAACTGAAACTGATAGGTGAGCCTGTCATTCCTGACAGAGACAAGATGCAGGCAGGCTGTTTCAAAAGCGGATCACGCATCAGTGTGAGGAGTGTCTGGCTTCCTCAACATTCAGACACCTGCATTTCATATTTCGATCAACTGTGGTTGGTAAGTTAAGTGTAAAATGAACATTTACGCTAGTTCAAATCAAATCACTTTTATTGTCACATCACCAGAACGAGTGAACTAGTTAGTGAAAATCTTGGGTCACAAGTTCCTATCTGCAGTGCAGTACATTAAATAAATGCGAACAGTAGATAAAACGTAGTTTATGTGTAGTTTGTAGTAAAATGCATTTATGGGGAGTCCACGGGTTAGGGTTAGGGTTACGGTTAGGGTTAGGGTTACCTCTTGCCTGTACCACTATTGCATGGACCTGCTGAACAAACTAGTAATATTTCAAATTTTGTAATTCAAACTGAAATCCACTGGACCAGTGAAAATGTGCAATGTTCCTATTTACATATAGGAACATTGCCATTTCCTGGCAGATCTTCCAGGCTTGCTTCTGTTTGTTACATGCTGGTTAATCATCATTTGCTGTGATAAATAGCTGCTGTTTGCTCTCAGCACATATGTGTATCTAACCAGCAGCCTGAATGTGGAGCTCAGACACCTGCCACCCTCACATCACACAGTCAGGTCCCTCCGCCGACCTTCTCTTCGCCAGCGGTCCCTCCGTCTGGAGCTCCATGTCCAATTTCTAAATGGCCAGATTTCTCAGTTTACCACGCTTCCCAGCCAGACACAGGTCAAACGCCATCATCACGTTTGCTGATGACAGCCCCATCCTAGGCCTGATCACTAATGACAATTCAGCTGGACTAGAGGGAGGAGGTAAAGCGTGGTGCAAGGAAAACAAGCTCTTCATTAATATCAGCAGAACTAAGGAGCTGACCATTGACTTGAGGAAGCAGAGTGCTCCTCATATTCCCATATGCATAAGTGGGGATGCTGTGGAGAAGATCAACAGGTCTAAGAAGCGGTCATTGACATTAGGCAGCAGAATGCTCCTCACATTCTTAACTATACCACAAAAGTGATAATGAATCCCCATTGTGTCATTGCTTCCTCAGAGGGATGAAGAAGATCTGAATGCCTTTCTACAGATGCACCATGAGGTCCATTCTCACAGCACTTCACCGTACTGTGTACACAAGCCAATAAGATAGCTTGAGCCTGAATCCTCGAAAGAGATGCTTAAGCCCCTCCAGACCTCCGGCCCTGAGTAGAGCGGCTTCAAGGCCAGGTGGTGATGTGCAGGTGAGCATTGGCTTAACATTGGGTGTCAAAAAGCATGAAGCTAAGCTGGACGGCCAGCTCCATCTATCTGCTCCCAGGAGATAGGCTGGGTGTGTGGTGTAGCCAATTTTCCTATGGTTGATAAGCTCAGAGTCTGGCCTGTAAGCACTGACAGCACTATCTGCTGCACATTTTCACATCAACGTATAAATAAACTCTTAAAATGAAGAGAGGGGAATGCTAACGTCGCCACTTACCTCAAGATAAGGGCGACTGGATCTTATCCCAGACAAAGAGCTTCACTTAACTGGTAGAAACTTGCCTTTACCTGCCGTGAGTGAGTGTGCATACATCGGTGTTTGTGTCTGGCCCTAGAATCTGAGCCAACACCATTTAGGTGATTCACGTCTGATCATTTGCTCTTGCGTTTAAAAAAGCAGTTTTACCGTACCCTACATTTAACGTATCCAATAGGATGTTCTTGCGAAATTAGGGCACGGCGTTTGTCCTACATTCAGGTTTTGAAGGTTAGCTTCAGTGTAAGTGTTTGTTATGGCTGAGATTTTGAGCACCCCTCACGTATATGTTTCAGCAATAATTACACCGTACTCCCCAAACTGAATGTGTAATGGTATGAGCCGAGATGGGCCAAGCTCTCCGGGCAGGCTTCTACTGCTTGTGTTGTGAAACACAGTCGGGGTTCTTTTCACTGTTTAAAGTATTACGTTTCGGGCTGTCAGTATGACATTAAGTGAACTTGAAAGGCTGGGAGAGGGTCAATGCGAGGAGACGTGGACTGGCTCACTACGGCCATGGGGGGAAACTCCTCTTATTCTGCCCAGGAGCAGGAGGGTGACAGCTGTTTTGGCGTGTCTCTGACGGATTGCTGTTTCCTGTTGGATTTTTTTTTTGTCAGAGGAATTTTTCCCTGCTGCAACATCCATCCCTCCGCCCCCACCCCCCGTGGCAGTGGAGTTTATAGGAAAAGTAAAAAATAAGCACAAACATGTATGAAGCACATGGCAGAAGCAGAGCGTGAGTGAAGGGAGGTGCTGGCTGGTGGTACTGTGAGTGTGATGTATGCCATAGTACATCCAGCTATAGGATGGATAAAGAAACAAAACACAACTATGTCTGGTGTTATAAACACAATGTAATAGCTGTTTTTTAAGGTATTCATTGAACATTTAGTTTAACAACCTTTCTCCAGCCATTGGAAAAACTCATATCGTAAAAACGTCAACACTACCTCATAGTGTACCAGAGAAACGCGGAATAAAGTCAGCATAGAACAGGACGTAGCGTACTGCTTTACTGTTTCTGTGTCAACACTGGGAAGCTATGTGAACTTGCAGATTTGGAGTTTTTGTGGTCATGCTGCTACATTCCAGAATCCCAGCATAGCCTCTGTTCTGAAAGTTCCGGGGACTTTTAAAAGGTGCCACAGGCAAGCTCTATAAACAGAGGTCTAATGAGTGAGACTTCCTCGACAGAGTATGTGTATCTGGACACATACGGAAGCTTTGTGTTTGTCATTTTTGGATTGTACTGACTCTGTTTCTCTGCAAGTGTGCAGACTAATGCTATTCTCTTCTTACATCCTGTTGGGGGTTCAGTGAATCCAAAAGCGATTCATCACGGTGCCCGGAACTGCTTGTGACACTACGGACCCGGAGAAGGGGAAGGGGGGGGGGGGGGGGGGCAGAGCTAAATGAAGGTAAATCACTTATGGTTGTTTTTCTGTAGCTGATTTATGGAGAAATTGAGACTGGGATCCCATTTGCTATGTCCTGCATTCTCCAGGAATCATGTGCAGAAACCAGCACAGATTTTTACGGTGTGACTGAAGTATAAATCAGCATCTCCAGTGGACTGTCAGTCCATCCGCACCATAGAGTGTCACCATGTCACAAGGTGGGGGTCGTGGGGTTTGGTTTGGCCTGATCTCTGTGGATGTATCTCATGTTCAGGGCTCCTTTTGGAGAGGTTGACTTCCCTGACCTGCCAGATGCTCCCCAGGATCCAGTGAATTCGAAATCACTCATCTGTAGGATTACCTTCCTTTCCATCGCTCATTCTTCCATTTCTTGATCTCTGTGGGTAGCAGGTGACCAATCCATTTAAGGTAATTCCTTCATTTCTTTCCAAGTGGCATTTTTCGCGGTAAAACCTGCCTGAGACGTTAGTGCTGACAGCCTTCCGCAGCAGCATGTAAACATGGACTCTCTGTGCTCCCCCACTGGAAGGAAGGTGATTTAAAGGCCCCACAAGCCACGAGTTTTGTTTTTATTTAGTCCACATTCCTCACGTCCGGCTGAACAAGGAGTGGCATTCACAAACGCTCACTAAGATCATAAACTCCTTTCAAGGGTCATATATCCATATTTTACCCTGACTGCAGTAATGGCGCCAGACAGAAACACCAGACCACCTTCTCCTCCAGACTATTTTACACTTCCAAAGGCAGCAGGATGCCATTTTCAGAACTTCATAAAACCAGCAAAATCCTAGCAGTACCACCACAAGAAAACAGTAAACTATTCTGATGCCATAAAAAGCAGTAAATCAGACATCAGAGTTGGCCTTCAGCATCTGAGTCCCTCCGGCAGAATCAGTTCTGCTTCATGTCCAAGGGAGAGCTGCCACCCCAGGGTGGAAATGGCAGATTGTGCTTTACGACGCTACGTTCAGAACGTTCTGGATACCATAGGAGGGTTTCTTGGTGTTTTACTGAGCTTCAGATTTTGTCCCAGCTGAAGAGAGCGTCGAATTTACACTCGCCGGGTGAAGCATCCACGCATCGCCATAGAAATACAGCTCATCTATGAAATTCCTAAGCCCAGACGTTTGTTTTTTTAAATGTCAAGGCTGCTGGAGAATTAACTGCAAATTCAGGGCTCAGTAAACAAGTCTATACAGTGTTAATCCGGTCCAGTCCTAGTGACAGCGTGAGAAATGTCTTTTCATCACTGATATTCATAATCTGACATTGTCTTGGACTAGGATGATGAAGTGAAAACCTTTGTTCCAAAGACAGGCTTCATGTCACAGAGTAAAATGCTCCATTGCTCTTTGTCCTTGCTCATCACAGGCCTTCAGACAAACGGGCTGTTTACTTTAGTCACTGAGAATGCTTTACTTGTGTTTCCTGGGATTCAAAGACGGCACAGATCTCACACACGTCAGAAACGCTCACGATACGACAAAGGAGCTGGGGCTCCAACAGCTGGGCACGACGCAGGCGGCTTTCTCAGCTTTACATGATGATTAGCTGATGGGCGACCAAAAGACACCAGTCAAGCCAGACAGTGTAATTATCTGAAGTCAATAGGAGCTCTGATGTATCAGTTTGTGGGAGACACCTGAATTGGCACTGACTCTTCTGTGCTCTGACTCTTCTGTGCTCTGACTCCTCTGTGCTTTGACTCCTCTGTGCTCCATGTCTTCTGTGTCTGACTCCTCTGTGCTTTGACTGCCCTGTGCTCCAAGTTCTCTGTGCTCTGAGTCCCTTGTGTTCTGAATCCTCTGCGCTCAGAATCCTCTCTGTTGAGTCCTCTGTACTCAGAAAACCCCTCCAGCACTGATGCTGACATTCACATATCTGAATAGGTCACCACTAACACCCAATTAAAGGTACTTAAATAATTATGTTGTCTTCCCAGGAATATGATTTTGTCAAAATTTCATCTTAGTTTATGGCTAATTCACGGAAATGCAGAGTATTCACACATTTATACATGTCCCTTCTAGTGTAATTAATAAAGTAGCTAACAGCCTCAAAACTTTAGCACCCAGCAAATACAGAACGCAGAAAAAACGTTCAAAGACATTCACTGGAAGCAGCACGTTTGTTTGTAGTCTCAGAAGTTCTTAGAGTGACTTCCAGCTGGAAATGATGAAGCGGTTTGACTTTTCTCAATATATCTCAGTACATTTATTTATTTTACACCCCCCACGAGTCAAAAATGAGCAATACGCTTCAAACCCATGTGGGATCTGAATGGTGTGTATGATGGGTCTTAAATAACTTCACCATATTCCCACTAGCCGAGGCGTCAGTGCTCGGGAAACATGAGCAAAACGCCCCTTTTCTCCGCCGCATATCCGCGGACCCGCCGCTTTAAAACACCCGCATCGCCGGGAAAGCGGCTCCGTGGAGGGGGGTAGGAAAGCAGGCGAGCAGGCACAGCCGGCCGTGTCCCTCAGCGCCAGCTTTGATGTGAGGCCGGATAGAGGCGCTCAATTAAAAGCCCATCAATGTGTAAGTAAATCAGCGCCTATCAGCCATGTCACATCAAACAAACGCTTATTACAGCTCCCCGCCCGCCCCATTAATCTGCCCGTTCGCGTTTGACAGCCCACGGTCAGCGCCCGCGCGTGGCGGAAAACCAGGCCTGGATTACAGAGCACGGATCCCGGAGCTGGCTGACCGTCAAAGGTATGTATATAAGTATATATACCTTATTGTAAATATTTCTATAATCAACATACTAAATTGCCAAATATTATTGTAAGATTTTATTTCAGTCAAGCAACGCTTAGCTGTTGTATTTATTTAAACGTTACTGTTATGATAATATTATTTTTACGTTTAGGGAATCAATCACGTTAATTTAAATAGCGTTCAGATTTACCGACATACCAGTAAATATAGACAGAGGTTTGCTGCAGCCGTGTTTCAAATACCTTTTCCAGCCACAATACCCCCTCCCCCAACACCCACATGGGTTTTGAATTTGCTGGAAACCCTGAATTTATTTCATATTAAAAAGTGAGTCATTTTGAAAAGAGTAAATGCTCAAGCTGAGAGCGATGTCAGGCTGCGGCTCAAATAAGTTTGCAAACTATAATCTGATAAGATGGTTTCTGTTTGAATCTGAGCTATACATTATATCAGAAGAGTCCAACCTTAACTCTCAGGTCTAGAGAGCCACAAGTTATAGAGACTTCATGCTAATTAGCTCCTGAGTGACACCTCAAACAGTGCAAAATGACTGAGCTCCACATAATTACATTACACAGCTGCAGGAAGCCTAATATGTGGGTGAGTCCAAGATCAGGACCAGGACTAAGACCAAGATCAGAAGAAGGACTAGGACCAGGACTAAGACCAAGATCAAGAGCAGGACTGAGACCAGGAACAGGACCAGGGCTAAGACCAAGATCTGGACCAGGACTAAGACCAAGATCAGGATCAGGGCTAAGACCAAGATCAGGATCAGGACTAAGACCAAGATCAGAACTGGGACTAATACCAAGATGAGGACCAGGACTAAGATCAGGAGCAGGATTGAGACCAGGAAGAGATCCAGGATTAAGACCGAGATCAGGAGCAGGACCTGACCTAAGACCAGGAGCAGGACCAGCACTAAGACCAAGAGCAGGAACAGGACTAAGACTAGGAGCAGGACAAGAACTATGGCTAGCAGCAGGATCAGGAGCAGGAAATGTCAACTTTTATTACATGCAGCTGAGGTCATAACCACTCCTGTTGTATCAGTTTGTGTAATACATACCAAATGTTAACATGAGAAAAGTCACCTTTGGCTACATCCCAAGAGGATAATTAAGTAGGCCAGTCAGCTGTCATGTGACTTCACTTGGTTAATCAGGTAATATTCTATTTCTGGCCTCAATTATTTTATGACTAATTGTTCATTAGGGTTCACACATTGCTGCAAAAACCTGAGTTAATGTCACAAATTACTGTCATGGTGCAGCATGGAGGATAACAGCCAACAACGACGACATTAACATAAAAACATAACATGCAGCATGTAATCATATAAAACAAGGGAGCAACTTTCTACACAAGTGTGACCTGTGTTGCTATGCATGGGCACACACACATGCGCGCGCTGTGAGGATGTCAGCGCGTGTCACTGGCCACCTGAACACCCTTTCTGCTGCAGAACATTTTTCCGAGGCCTCGGGCCCAGATGACACCTATGAAATATGTCCTCAGCTGATCCTGACAGTGTGATTAATCTTCTCCCAGCTGACACAGGCCGTCACGGCACAGCGAGGTACGAAAACGATGACGCCGGCCTGCACGGCTTCACCTCTGTCTGTTTAACACCTCCATGTTGACTTTTTACTTTCCTTCTTTTGTAAGTTCTTAATTTAGACCTGATTTTCCTTTCTGGTTAATCTCTGCGATGGGCTGGCATATAGGCTGCCCCCTGCCCCTTTGGCCCTAACCTGGGTGGGCAGTTAGAAGATGAATGGATGGATGGATGGATGGATTTTCTGTGTCTGTTCCCAAACTCTGAGGCCCAAGGCGTGAGAAACCTTATAAACGGTCGTTTGAGTAGAAGCTGCTTCTGAGCCTGCCAAAGGGTGTCAGTGCTGGGGGGGTCATAAATTACACCGGGGAGAGACAGACGGACGGGGAGTGGGAGTGGGACAGGAGGGGAAGGTGAAGAAATGAGTGCAGTTTTCTTTACCATGCCGCTTGATGAATGATCTTCAGGACACGTCGGGAAATACATCATATCACCTTTAATGGGTACACATTTCTCTGGCCATAACTCAGCGTTTAAAAATAGAAAAAAACGTGAAAAATGGCATCGTATATCCCTCCTCGTGACACATTTACGAGTCCTCCCTGCAGTATAAATGTGGTGATTGCTATTTCAAAGTACCGTGTCAGGGCGAGGGCTGAGTACAACCAGCTGCACAGTACAAAGGCAGCTCAGGAGCGGGGGGGGGGGAGAGGAGTTATGGCCCCTGCCAGAGCTAGATGTCTTTTCCTGGAGTCTCACTCCCAGGCATAAATTAACAGTGTTTGTACTAACTGTTATTAAAACCAAATCCGTGGCCTGCCGAAGGTCATCCATCGCAGCAGCCAGCTGGAGGGGATTCTGCTCTGACAGGCGGTCCCAGCTGAGAAAACGTGGGGGGGGGGGGAGATAAGAGCCGAAAGCAGCGGCGAGCAGAGCTGGAGGTGTCTGGCAGATGGATACATAGTTCCTACACTTTTAACCCCCGAGCGGCCCGGGCCTGGCCGTGCGCTGTCCCTCTCGGCCCGGGCCTGGCCGTGCGCTGTCCCTCTCGGCCCTCTTTGTTTCCCCTGATCTCCGATTTGCCCAGAGCTGCGGCCCTGCCCAGCATGTGCTCCGAATTTCTGTCTATAAAATGCGAGCCAGCCTTCTTCTGCTTAGATGGCCTCCGTGCGTCGGACTGCTTAACTCGGAGCGATCACCCTCAGCATGTCCACCAATTCTAGAACCTTCTGTTTTTGGGTTGTTCGTATATAATCCTCCTCATGATCCCTCTTAATTTTATTAAAAAATAACCCACAGAACACAAATGTAGGAATTAAAGCTGCAATGTCAGTCGTAAAGGGGAATAAATGTGTACAAAACATTAAGAAGTGAAGGGCAGTAATGAAGTGTCTAAACAGATAGACATTTCAGTGTCTTCCTCGCTTCCTTACACTTTTCTCTCCCACTGCACGGCCTATCAGTCTATTAAAATCTATTCTGGACTCCAGTCCCTGACACATCATTTATTTAAACTGGGCCAAGAGGAATTATTGTTCTGTAAATCTTACAGCCTTTTAGAAGATCAAAGTTGCCAGACATAAATCATAGTTCCTTGCAAATTCCAAACACTCAGTCTCTCTCTGTCAGTCTGTCTGTCTCTCTCTCTCATTCTCTCACTCTGCCTTTCTGTGTCAAACAGGCACACACACTCTCTCCCATGTGTGGTGGTCCCCCCCCACCCCGTACTTGACCTCTCTGATCTTCACACATCCTCCATCACCACAACAAATCACAATCCATCTCCACACGGCCTTCTTCTCACCTTCTGATGTGTTCACAGTGTTCATTTTTCACATTCATTGTCTGTCGCCCCTATTCTGCCTGGGAAGCACCAGTGCCCCCCCCCCCCCCGCCCCCCCCCCCCCCCCCCCCCCCCCCCCCCCCCCCCCCCCCCGCCCCAGCCACGGCGA
>JAAGVU020000040.1:21683194-21695751 GCA_011763525.2 Mormyrus iriodes
CCGGTTAGTACAGTTTATACACTCCCCACAGCAATCCTGATGTTACATATACCAGTTAGTACAGTTTATACACTCCCTACAGCGATCCTGATGTTACATGTACCTGTTGGTACAGTTAGCTTAGCCTGATTTCATTGACTACATCCACTGAGACACATTTAACCTATTAGCATGAACTGGACCATCCATGAAAGTTTGACATTGAATCATGGTCCCTATCTGAAGTAAAAATGTTCCATATATTACCCGTCTGCCTGGACTTTGCGCTGCTCCTGGCCAAGTAATCATTACTCTTCGCCATTTTCTTGGGCGGCATCCTGATCGAGATCCATCTGGTTTCCAGAGGGTGACATGCATTAATGTATGGCCTGCACATCTATTATGCTGCCCGTGCTTTTCACACAAACAGGGCTGAACTCTTGATGGGTACCAGTGATGTCATCCTCTGTCTTGTCTCAATCCACCAGCCAATTAGAAAGGCAGGGTGTGGCTCCACTCTCGTTCTGAAGCAGAGATCAGAATAGAGCTACGATGCCACTGTTTACCATCCTCATTATGTGCTTTATGTGAATGAAGGATAACTCACCGTGAATGTGTTCCTGCAGCTGTGCTCCTTTCCCTATGTCTAGAGCTCTTCCAGCCATATAAAGAGTGATAGATTGAGGGGAGTCTGTGACAGACACTTTAAACAGCAGACGGGAATCAGCCCAGACGTGTGACGCAACCAGGAGGGGTCAGGAGGCTCTCTTCTCCCACCACCAGACGCTAATTTTAAACATGTGATCCACAGTCATCGAAAACCACACTTTCACAAACAAGTGCCCACGCTAAGCCGCCATCTAACTTACATCAAAACAGCATCAAAAAATGATTAAATATCAAAGCGGGGTAGCTGAAATTGAAAATGAATGCTTGACATATGTTATAATAGCCGTAATATGATTAGGTCAGAGTCCTGCTCTGCCCTCATACTCACGGAACCTCAAGGAACAGCAGTATCTGCCAAGCGCAGGCAATCAAATGGCAGAAAAAAGAAGCGAGGGAGCACATTTCCATTCGCTCTCTCCATCCCGCACTTGAGCCCGAGCTGCTTTCTGCTTTAACAAGACTCAGGATAATGCTGCGTTTGAGTTATGACTCTTGGTGTGGGATTGCAAACACATGTAGAGGGAAAAATAAGTTTCCTGGTCATCGCTAATGTGAGCCAAGGCTAGCGAGAGGAGGTTCTGTGGGAAGCAGATCAGACCTACACAAATCTGCATTTGTTACAGCTGGGCAAGTGTAGGACTCACCACTGTGCTGTGGCAGGCAAACTGTACAACACAGACCAGTGTTTCTCAACCTGGTCCTCGGGGACCCCCAGTCAGTGCACATTTTTGCTCCCTCCCCAGCTCCAGCATGAAAAACAGTGCTATAGACCACTGTCACGCATAGTACACGCATTAAGTCACATGCTGGGGCACTGTGACATGGTAACAAAGGAAACTAAATATATATTGAACTTCCTCTACATGGCAGATGCTAAGTAGCGGAAAAACTTTCCAGGTTCTGGTCTGAATCCAAGGGCTTTGTTCTGGTCGTTCCACGTTGCACCGTGTCCTGTCCTCTCAAAGTAAGAGGATGGACAGGAGGGCTGTGGATAGGAAGAAAGAAGGGATGAAAATAAAGTCAAAAACTCAAAAGGAAGCAGGTAGGTTCGAAAGAAAAGAAGAGAGGGGGGAGAAGATCGAGTGACACAGGCCCA
Source organism: Mormyrus iriodes (assembly GCA_011763525.2). Taxonomy (NCBI): domain Eukaryota; kingdom Metazoa; phylum Chordata; class Actinopteri; order Osteoglossiformes; family Mormyridae; genus Mormyrus; species Mormyrus iriodes. The sequence continues at coordinate 21,684,939 of JAAGVU020000040.1, forward strand.
AGAATGCGAGCGTGAGAGAAGGCGAGGAGAGAGGCAGTGGGAACAGCCTAAGAAGTGCACCCTGAAAGGCTTGTCCAGCAGGAAATTCAATAAAAATTCTTCAAAAGGCTCCGGCTGACATTGAAAAATAGCAAAATCATAAAACGAAGCAGGCTAAAGAAAGAGAAGAGTTATTGTATTCGGCAGAGGAATGGGGAGAAGGAGCCCAGGGCTACATTTTCAAATGAGCCATCACCAATTGAGAGAGAGAGAGAGAGAGAGAAGTGAACTGCCTGCTGATTAAATATGGGGCAGAGAGAGACTGTCTGCCGGCCCCCTCGCTTGGGGAGCCCCAGTGCGATCCACACAGACAGGAGGCCAAAGGAGAGGTCTTGGCAACAGTGGGATTACGCCACTGACATGTACATTTCTCACGAAGAAGGTCCTCGTTATCGGTAGAGCGTGGACACAGGGAAGGATGGATAAAGTGATAGAAGGAGCAGAAAGCAGGAAGTGAGAGTGTGACTGAAGTGCAGGACAGAGAGGGGGCACCGAGGGGAACCTGGGAGTTCTCCAAAAATTAGTCTGCAAAGCAGGATGAAAGTGAAAAGTCGGGGGATTCCGGACATTAAGGTCATTCTTCAGCTGTGTTCAAAAGTGCGTCAAGAGGTTGGCCAACTCATTAAATCCCTTACAGCTCTCTTTCTGTCTCGCTCTGTCATTCTCTTCTTTCTGTCTTTTATTCAGCCACTCAATCAGCATCGTTCAGCACGCCGCCAGGCCAGCGCGTGTAGCCAAGACACCATGGATACGACACAGCCTTGAGTCAACAAGGGTCTGGAATTGTTCTTCAAGGATCTGGCCTCATTCCATTATTCTGCAATGGAATGTCGCTAATTCAGTGCAAAAAGCACTCTTGTAGGTCTGAGGCCTGTCGGCTGGATGGCCGACGGAGAGGTGTTGACTCTGTAGTCCTCCTCCTTACACCACCTGTTGACAGCATCTGCCATGTCAATTAGGACAATATCCTTGAAAATCCCATTCCACCAGAAAAGAAATGCAGCACTATGAGAATTACTGCTCCGAATGGTACCATAATGCACTGGATAAACTCGCAATAAAAGGAGGCCACACACTATTATTGAGCAGCTGGCCCATTTTATGGGTGCATGCACCCCTTGGGCTGTTTCTGTACACATCCCATCAATGAGAGCATGGTGAAAAGCTGAGTTCATCTCATGGCTAAAGCTAGCCCACTAAAAAGCTAGCTGCTGATGTTCTGGTTAATGTTCTAAGCTAATATTAGCAAAATAATGAGCTAAACATCAGCTAAACACCTTTGAGAGTCTGGGATCAACTTGACTGACCCGTGGTTCATTACATTTCATTTTTTTAGTAGATACTTTTATCTAAAGCAATGTACAATTGAAGAAGAGGGTCAGTCAGTCCCTCCCCAATTAGGATTAAGGGCCTTGCTTATTGGCTAAAGAATGAGATCACTTTGACAGCCCTGGTATTTGTACTGGCAACCTTCCTATCATGGGCACTGATTCCTAACCCAAAGAGACACACACCCTGGTTCATGGTAACACCAGTATTTTAGGCTCATTTTGAGAGCGCCTCTCTCATGCTCCAGGTCAGCAGCCTTGCTTTCCCACCCCGTTTGATGACCTGTGACTGGCCACGCCCCCAGATCCTCCCCTTTAGTCACCTCCTATACTCACACAGCTGCAGTGACCAGATGCTTGACATCGCAGCAGGATTGACTTTGATCACATTTCCATCTCTCCCTCTGTCATTACTTCTGAAATCCAGTTAGTCCCTGTCGGTCAGGATTTGACCGCCAGAAAGCAGAGAGACGCTGCAGGATAAAACTCAAGACAAGCTGTAAACATGAATATCTGATCTGAATCGGTGACATTCAGCCCAAAATGCTCTCCGGCACGGGAATCATGTTAATGACGGCGGATTGTGCATCACATCTGCAGATGCTGTGGACCCGGTCCAGCTGAGCATGACAATGGGCTCAGAAGCAGCCGCTCTTTGCCTGCTCTAGCGTCAAATAGGGGTTGGTTTTCATACCGTGGGGGGTGAGGCAGTGATCTGACTGACCTCACACCACTGTCAGACACACATCATCTTCTGTTCTGAGCACAAAAGAAGAGGCACAAACCTCACCAAGGGGCAGAACTCGACTTTCCTGGACCCAGACCCGTCCTACCTACCTGTCCCAGCCTGGGGTGTCTGGGGGCCCACGAAAGCCCCGAGGCAGTGACCCGAGGATCTATTTTCAATTTAACTAGAGGTCCACCAGAAGTCCCTCATGGGGGCAGCCTGTTATTCAGAGCAAAACGTCACACAGCGAAAGCTCACAGCTGACTGCTCTTGCACTTGCAGTAAACCTCATCCTATAGTGTCCTACTTTATGGTTTTACGCTGTGTGTGCAGTACTACCCCCCGCCGTGCTCATATACTGCAGCGCTGTCCTTAGTCCCTGTATGCTTGTATACAGTACCAGTCAAAAGTTTGAATGTGCCAAGCTGCCTACAAAGGAGAGTAATAGAGTGTCACATCACATTACCCGGCCACCTGACCTAATCGCAGTAGAAATTGTTTTTGGAGGATTTTGACCAAGGAGTGAAAGAAAAACAGTCAATGAGTACTCAGCATATCTGGGAACTTGCTAGAAACAACTTGCTTGGAACAGCTGGAAAAGTATCCCTGGAGGCCACCTCATGAAACTGGCGTAGCAGAGACAATAGGGTCAGCCAGTCCCTGCAGTAACTGGGGTTGAGGGGCTTGCTCAATGGCCCAATGATGTGATCACTCTGACAACAGCGGGATTTGAACCAGCAACCTTCTGAGTCCTTCTAAGGGATGTTGTTAGGTCTGATCACTGGGGGTTATAGCCTCGAATATTTTAGACCCCTATGCCAATCTTCCTTCAAAAACAAAAAAAGTCAAGCCCCAGGTAAACTTGACTAAGCGCCTGATCTTTTTCATAGCTTTTCAATCCCCTGGTCCCAACTTGTCCCCCCCCCCCCCACAAGTGTTTTTTTTTGTTTGTTTAATACTTTTTTGATCAGTACGTAATTCCATATATGTCATTTTATAGTCTTAATATCTTTATTCTAAATGCAAAAAAATTATTCAAATAAACCTTTCCATGGCTGGGTGTGTCCAAACCTTTGACTGACACTGTATGTAATCATTCTGTAATCTCTTGATTGTCCAGAATCTGAGCTGTGCTGTATCACTGTTTTCCTGACAGGCAGTATAGTTAATTCCATCAGCTGGGCCTCCATCTTGGGGCGTGAAGCAGTGGCTCGGTGGTGTAATGGAGCAGAGCTGCACGCAGGCGAGCGTCGGGCCCAATCTGCACTCGCTGGAGTCAGGTGGATGTGCGCGCCCTGGGCCTTGGCCAAAGGCCATCTCGTCAAAGTCAGCTCGGCAAACTGCAGGTGACAGTATCGCTCGCAGCAGTGGGGCTTGTGTTACATTATTAGCGGTTAAAGGGAATGTCAGAGTCACGTTTAAAGCTCAGACTGGGCCTCTGCTCCGCGGTGTTTTCCTCCCTCCCTCCTTCTCATGTTTTCGCAGCCATAATGCACTACTGTGTTTTGAAGTGAAAACGTGACTCGGGGCCAAACAGAGGAGATGCATTCATGACCGTCTCCCTGTAGATCTGGACCACTGGTCCCCATGTGCTCTCCAAACCCCTGCTGAAGCTGCACATGTATTGTGGGTGTATATATCCAGTCTTGAAAAACACGGGGCGGTATCAGTTTAGCGGAAAAAAGGAGATGAAAACATTTTCCCAGCAAAGAGAGAGCCCCCCGTGTGAGCCCCCCCCCCCGTCCCACTCCAGGCTTTTGCATCCGTCGATGGCTGCTCTTGTCCTCGCCCGAGGAATTCAAAATGCTAACTTCTGATGCAGAACTAAACGCAAAACAAAACAAGGACAGAACTTAACAGTAAACATGTTTACTGTCAGTGGCTGTAGCCACCACGTTGACGTCTGCGTGATGTATTTACCGCTGAGGCTCAGTTTAATCTTATCTCCTCCAGGAAATGAGACTTGGTGACAGTGATGTCAACAGCCCTTTGTTGCTGATGTTCAATGCCTGTGTGTGCGCCGTGCCGCCAGTGTGCACACGTGTGTCTATATGTGTGTGTATGCCATGTTGACAGGGTGTAGGCGTGTGTGTGTGTGTGTGTGTGTGTGGGCTCCCTGCCCATGACGCCATTCCTCAATCTGACCTGTAAAGTACCGGACCGTTCCTTCCTCTGTCAGTGAGAATGGTGTTTAGCAACTAGCACTAAGCAGTACAATAGTTTGTTGAATTGGAACATTCACACCAACAGAACCATGTCCTTCGACTTCACATGTTTCTACTCCCGTACCATAAAGTGGATGTGAAATCTTCACAAGAAAAGTCACACTCCAACATCTGTGCCCTGTCCATAAACACGCGTCAGATAACCTCTCCCTTTGCTGTCGGTTGATCTCTGGCTGTCGCTTGTCAGTATGTGCTACTGCAGCATGCTTAACTCTGCCTATATGGATCCCTGAGAGAAAGTTGTAAACAGAACCATTATATTGCACTAGCCAGTGGAAGTGGACACCCACCATGTTGAATGATTTTCCAAGTCACTTGCCAGCAGTGTTGGGCATTTCCAAGTGCAGAAGCTACAAATCCAGGTCATGATTTTGTTTCTACCAACCAGTTAAGCATAAAGAGTCACAGTCACAGAGTACTCAGCTTCTGGACCTGAAATGCCCAGCACAAGTTTAACATAGTCAGAGACTTAATGTGATGCTCTTGGTCATGATGGGTTGCAGACCTATGATCACCCACCAATATCGATCATCTTTGGTCTGCTCAGCTTATCTGAGTTCACTCCTTAAATACCCGTTTACTTCCAGAGCTCTTGAAGGAGATGATATTAATGTTAATCATAAAGAATGGATGGGTACTAATCAATCAAACAAAGTACTAACACAACACACGGTCATGACATTAAATCAAATAATTAATGTGTGCACAACCAGCTGCTTTCAGCTTGGCTCACTTATTAAGAATGCTGAGATTAATTAACTGTATAAATCGACTGCAGGCGGCTCGTTTAGTCTGGATCACAACACCATGGTCACAGGTATGCAGGTGATAAGGGGCTGGGGGCGTGGGGGCTGGGGGCGTGGGGTCTGGGGTGGGGGGGGGGGGGGACGAACAAACAACCCCTGGCATGTGTTTGTTGTTTTAGTGCGAGTGCAGATCCTGTGCTCCATGAGGTCATACAGAGGCCTCTAGGTTTAAGTCAGGGGCAAGAAGCCCAGGAAAAAACAGAGGAGGTAAGCCGGGTGGGGTGAGATTGGGAGGAGGACTGTGTGGTTCAACAAGACAGCATCTCTCTGTCTGCGTCCCTCTCGGTTTTCCTCCGAACAGCATCTTGCCGTTCAGGCTGGTTTCATCTTCCTGTATCCGCTCCTCGCTCTGCCTCAGGGTGGGTGGGGGGGGTGTCTGACGTACACAAGCAGAATCAGCGTGCGATTTCCCATCATGCCTTTCAAGCCCTGACACCGAACAGGAAGCTGGCGTGTCGCGTGGGCAGTGTGAACGCATGGTGTTCCCGACCAAAAACTCCTTCCGGAACATTCTCCCCGAGCGTCTGATGAAGAAGATGCCTTGTGACTGGTATGTCAGGTAGCTTACGGTGGGTGACTGGAATCCCATGTAAAGCCCCTGTCACCCCCTAGGGGGGCAGCCTCCCACCTCCTCTCACCAACACAAACAGGAAACCCCCGGAATCCTCACAAAGGCTCCCCCCAACAGTGCAGGATGGGCTCGGCTGCCAGTCGTCCTCGAAAGTGTCCTTTGTCCCATTTTTATTTCCCAATCACTCCATGTGGCTGTTTAAGGGGACTTGGCATCAAATAAATGAGATCAAGCAGAGAGAAGCAGTATGTTAGACTGTAAATCCACCCCGAGGACCCGCGTCTGATGGAGGGCGACATGTAATAAATTTGACCTGTGGAGAAAACAACTCTGGATTTTTTTTTTTGACAAATGAGTCGGAACACTTTTGATTGTCGAGCCGGTAATGAACCAGGGTGTAAAGTTGACGGCGTTCGGCTCGGACGTTTGGCGCACATCGCGCGGGCAGCCACGAAGTGAAATATGAAAGCACTGTTTTTAATGCTTTTATTTTCTCACCGGGCTCCTTTTCACCCAACTATTCGTCTTAATACTCTGCAGTGTTGTCAGAAAAGCTGATTCCTGTATGCATTAATAAAAATAATACTTTCCAGAGCAAAGCCCATTGGTTTAAATGTGACTTTTACAGCATTCTGCCTGCCCTCCTGTGCAGATCCTCTCAGAAAAGCTGCTCTTCCTTCCTGTGCCCTTTTTGTCCTCTACAGAGCGCTGTCTCGGAAGGCTTTGCCCCCAGACTTTGCCCTCAGGGGTGAAGGAAAGGGGAAGGTGTGTAAAATCTCAAGATAGCTGGGACGTAGCACTAAGAAACTGACATGAAATGAAATGGTGGGCAGGAAGGCTCAGCTGTGAGAAACACAAGAATGGCGGACCTAGGCTAGGTTAGCACAGCTCTAGGCGGGGTGGACTGGGGGGGCATTCAGGGGCCCCGTGACCCTGCAAAGCCCCTGCTTCTGTCTGTCTACCTGATGGACGGGCAGAGGCGTGCACAGTGGGGTGCCTGTGTGTGTGTGCGTGTGTGTGTGTGTGTTAAATTCCAGCAGGGGTCACGGCAAGGCCATGCCCCGTGGCTGAGCGCAGGGAAAGCCCATTAATTACGCCGCCTTGACACTGGGATGGAACGGCGTGTAATTGATGCCTTCTGTGTTTCTGGAGGAGCGAGCAGTCACGCGGTAAAAGGGTCACCATCCCACAAGGGAAGGGGGCACCGTTTTTGCGGGAAGTCCTGGCCCCTTGGTGGGAGCCAGTGGGCACAGCGTAGCTTTCAGCATCTTATTAGCAGGATTTGTGAAGGGCCACTGGTTTGGGGTGTGTGTGTGTGTATGTGTGTGTGTGTGTGGTCAGGCATTCTGACCATTTTTCTTACAGGCTCACAAAGGAACTGGTCCAATTAGGAGCAGAGGTAATGGATTAACCTGCCTGTTTCTTCTTTTTTTGGCTCTTTCACAAATGTGAACTTTTCTGGAAAACCACCCCACGGTGACCTGTGTGTGTGTATGGGGGGCGGGGGGGACTCCTGGCCCTTTGTGTTTACTTAAGCACTATGTGTGTGTCCCTGTGTGTTCTTCCCAGGGGGGATGAGCGATTACCCATCACAAGAAGGATGGTCTCCTACTTGTTGGGGGTCCTTTCAGCACTGGGGCAGCCCTTTGATCTGCCTGTTGAATAATGAATAACGAATGAAGCACTGACTGGACAGACGGAGTGTTTGTGTGCTGTGTGGGTCGGGGGGGGAGGGTCTTTCCAGCCATGCTGGGTGCCTTGTTCGACCTCTTTCCCACCTTGCATTGTAGCATGAAGGCGGAGATGTCTGATACAGGGGTGATGGAGAGGGGATGGGACGGGGGTCAGAGGTCAGTGAGAGGACGACAGCCAGGCCAAGGTCCCAAATAACAGCATGACAGACTGCTGGCAGCTCACCTGGAGGGCCAGGGAAAACCCGTTTTGGCCCCTGCTATTGGCAAGTGAGAAAGGAGGCCGCTTTCACTCTTTCTCAGTCCTGGGGTGAGCTTCAGTCCCATGGTAAGACTGGCCTTCCCTAGGCAGAGGAAGAGGGCTGCTGAGCTGATATGTTGAGGCAGGTAGATAATTGTGGTTTTGTTCTGTCCTGGAAATTCAGACTAGCAACTGTTTTGTGTCATTGGACCTGATCTGCTATCAATCAGACACCTTCCTGCTAACAGTGGCTGTCTGGTATAGCTTTAACAGCCAAACCACATGCGAAACCCATGTCTCTGACCCATGGCGATACATACGGAAGCTCGGAACTCGCCGGAACTCATGGAGGGAGGCGGGGCGTCGGCCTTCCTGCAGAGAGAATAATGGATTGGTGGACTGACACACTTCTTCTGTGGTCATTCATGCTGAAGTTAGTGGCTTAAGCATTTGCCCCTGCCTCTATGAGGGATGGACAGTAACAGGACTGTGGACCTGTGTTCTGGGGTAAAATAAGTCATCTCCATTTCCTTAGACACCCCCCCCCCATAAATCTAGCAAATTGCCCAACCTGCATATATCCATTCCTATCGATTTGAATGCTAAAACAGAGTCCAGGGAATGTGGGAAACAGGACACTTTGTGCTGGGTAGCTGCCATATGCTAAAAGATTCCTTTGGCATTTAAATCGATGGCCCAGGGAAAGGGACTCTCATTGACGCCAGTGAACCTTCGACACAGGCCTTTGAAGAAGGAAAATATGATCCCCGTTAGAACGTTTATGGGGAAATTATCAGCGGCAGAGAGGGCCCAAACGAGGTCAAATATGGCTCAGAAGATCACTCTCGCGAGCTTGAAGGAGCAGCTCAGCAGACAAGCCTGTAAAACAAAGACAAACAGAGCGAAATCCAGGCCTTGCCAATGGGGGGCAGGCAGCTGATTTATGGCCATATTGATACTGAATTGAGTAGAAAATGCAAAACAAAACAGGTTTGTGAAATCGGCTGGGTGTCCTGCCCCCTTTCGGCATAACCCCTTATGAGCTTTGCCAGTGTGTGTGGTAGTATCCCCACGAGAGTACACGTGTGTGCAGGTGGCAGAAGCTCACACTGTCATGGGGGAAGTCAGAGTGATGTAATGGTCGCTCCACAAGCCTGAAAGAAATTCTATGTCTCTCCTGGAAGTGGTGGAAGGAAGGAGAGGGGGGAAGGGGAAAGCAAGGGGAAAAAAAGAGAAAAAATAAGGCCAAGCCTTGAGATTTGATGTGGGCGTTTTTCTGACAGCTATAATTCTCCAGCCTACAGAATTCCATCAACAGGAGTTGTGTTAAAGCTGGTGCCGTAGGCCTACCGCCTTTCATGTCTCCCGCACTGACAGGTAGATTTATTAGTCCTGAAATTTGTACAGATCACATGTCACCCATGGCAGACTGTCAAAGTGTGAGCAGGGAGCCCTCCTGTAGGCCCTCTGCAATGTGTAGGAGAGGGAGGGAGAGAGGGAGGCAGGACAGGCGCAGGCAGATGGAGGAGAAGGAGGGAGAGGGAGGTGGAGGAGAGGGAGGGAGCGATAGATAGGGGGAGAAGGGGGGAGGGAGGGAGACGGCGGAGAGGGAGGGAGAGAGGGAGATGGAGGGGAGGGAGAAAGAAGGAGATGAGAGAGGGAGAGACAGAGGGAAATGGGAGAGGGAAGAAGAAAGGAAGATAGAGGAGAGGGAGAGACAGAGGGAAATGGGAGAGGGAAGAAGAAAGGAAGACAGAGGAGAGGGAGGGAGAGAAAGATGAAGGAGAGGGAGAGAGAGAGAGGGAGGAGAGGGAGAGAGAGAGGGAGCAAAGCCTTATTTACACACCAAGCAAAACTAGGCAAACACCGGTGTGAAGCTAATTCACTTACTGACAAGCCTGCCCCAGGACCTGCTTCAGGACCTGCTCTAGAACCTTTTTCAGGGAGTGTTACAGAACCTACCCCAGGACCTGCTTCAGGACCTGCTCTAGAACCTCTTTCAGGGAGTGTTACAGAACCTACCCCAGGACCTGCTAAAGGACCTGCTCTAGAATCTTTTTCAGGGAGTGTTACAGAACCTACCCCAGGACCTGCTTCAGGACCTGCTCTAGAACCTTTTTCAGGGAGGGTTACAGAACCTACCCCAGGACCTGCTACAGCACCTGCTCTAGAACCTTTTTCAGGGAGTGTTACAGAACCTACCCCAGAACCTGCTTCAGGATCATCTCCAGATTCTGCTACAGGACCAGCTTCAAAACCTAATACAGAACCTGCTCAAGGACCTGGTTCAGCATCTACTTCAGAACTTACTCCAGATCTTGTGCCAGGACCTACTTCAAGATGTGCTTCAGAAACTGCTCCAGGATCTACTCCAGGATTGGCTTCAAAAGCTTCTCCAGAACTTGTGCCAGGACCTCCTTCAGGACCTGTTCCTTGACCTGCTCCAGGATTGATTTCAGAACCTACTCTAGAACTTTTGCTAGGACCTACGCAAGGACTTGCTTCAGGACCTTCTCTAGATCCTGCTTCAAGATGTGCTCCACGATTGACTTCAGAACCTGCTCTAGAACTTGTGGCAGGACTTACTTAAGGACCTGCTCTAGAATCGACTTCAGGACCTGCCTGAGAACTTGTTTCAGAATTTCTAATCAAATTTTCCAACCTGGAGGGGCTCAGACTGACACATAGACATGGGAGGGGAGGTTAAAACAAGTTCAGGAATGACCATCAGGAGTGACCATCAGGTTGGAGTTAGGTCACTGACTGTACAACCCAAAGCTGTTCAGTGGTTGCATACAGTAAATATACCATACCATATGATGGTATATTAATGGTGTGTGTGTGTGTGTGTGTGTGTGTGTGTGTGCGTGTGTTTGTGCGTGCATTCTGAATGTTCTTTTTTTACATGCGCTGAAACACACATCACACATTCTAAATGCATCCAGGCTCGCCATTAAGCTCAAGTGATGGAAGGTGGTTCTCCAGAGAGCTTAAACTAGGCTACCGTGTTTCTGGGGCACAGCGGAAGTTAACAGCTGGTAACTTTGAAGAGACACTCGCATCCGTGTGCACAATATGACAATGGCACTTTAAATCGTGAATGCGAACCTACAAACGGCCTGTGTCAGTCAGGGAGGGGCTGGCTGTAGTAACCACTGGAAACCCGAAGCTGAACCCTTATCCCG
>JAAGVU020000040.1:21699893-21710300 GCA_011763525.2 Mormyrus iriodes
ACGTCGCATGTCTGCATGCGCGCGTGCGCAGGAGACGGGGGGCGGGGGGTCGTGGGGCGGGGGGGGGGTGGGGGGGGGGGGGGGGGGGGGGGGGGGGTAAATGTTGCTCCTTTAGAAGATGAATGCAACCCTGCTTCCCAAAAAGTGGGGAAACTATGTAAAATGTAAATAAAAACAGAATACAATGATTCACAATTCATATAATCCTATATTTAATTGAAAATAGAACAAAGACAACATATCAAATGTTGAAACAGAAATTTTATTGTTTTATGACTAATACACGCTCAATTTGATATTGATGGCAGAAACAAAAGGTTGAGACAGACGCATGTTTACCACTGTGTTGCATCACCTCTTCTAACAACACTGTAAACGTTTGGGAACTGAGGAGACCAGTTGCTGGAGTTTTGAAAGTTAAATATTCCATTCATTCCTGATATAAGATTTAAACTGCTCAACAGTTCGGGGTCTCCTTTGTCTCGTTTTTGCACTATGTGTCAAATGTTTTCAATGGGTTACAGGTCTAGACTGCAGGCACGCCAGTCTAGCACCCAGACTCTTCCTCTCCGGAGCTATGCTGTTGTAATACACACAGAATGTGGTTTGGCAGTGTCTTGCTGAAATGTACAAGGCCTTCTCTGAAAAAGACGTTGTCTAGATGGCAGCATATGTTGCTCCAAAACCTGTATATATCGTTCAGCATTAATGGTGCCTTCCTAGATGTGCAAAGTACCCAAGCCATGGGCACAAATGCATCCCCATGCCATCACAGATGCTGGTTTTTTAACTATCCGCTGATAACAAGCCAGATGGTCGCCTCAGTCCATCTTATATGAGCTTGAGCCTGAGAGGTCAGCGGCGTTTCTGGATCACGTTTAGATAAGGTTTCTTCTTTGCATGATACAGTTTCATTTTGCATTTGTGGTTTTTGGAAGTGTTATGAGTCCATGCAGTGACTTCCACTGCAGAATCATGTCTGTTTTTAATGTAGTGCCAACCGGAAGATCATTGCTATCCAATACTGGTTTTCCACATTGCGTACAGAGATTTTTCTAGTTTTTTTGAATCTTTTAATGATATGTACCATAGATGATGAAATTCCCAAATACTTTGCACTATTAGGTTGAATAACATTTTTATTAAATTGCTACACTATTTGCCCACGCAGTCTTCACTCACAGAGTGGTCACCCTCTCCCCATCTTCACCACAGAGACTCTGCCTCTCTGGGAGGCTCTTATTATACCCAGTCATCTTACTGACCTGTTGCCCATTCACCTAAGTAATTGTGAGATATTCAACCAGGTGTTTTATTTTAGCATAACACAACTTTTCTAGTCTTCTGTTGCCCCTGTCTCAACTTTTTTGAAACGTGTTGCTGACATAAATTTCAAATTGAGCATATATTTGTCATAAAACAATTCAATTTAATTTTGATTTTATTTACATTTTACACAGAATCCCAACTTTTTTGGAAAAGGGGTTGTAATTAAGAGCACTTGTAGAGAATGAATTCACTGTACAGTGTGGGCTGTACAAAGAGGCCAGATATACGCACTTGTTCATGCTCCCCCACCCCATGTACCTCATAGCTGCGCGGCTCATATATCAGGTGTTGTATGTCCCCTGCCCCCAGCCTGTGAGCTGACCCCTTTACACCTGTCAGTGCTCAGGTAAACCGTAAGCTGTTATGCCGGTGGCTGTGAGCAGCGAGGAAGTGGGCCGCCAGGGAACGGCCTCCGTGTGACTCAACCATTGGGGGTATAGGTGGGGGTGGGGTACGAAGAGTGACAGGGGCGTCCTGAGTTAAGAGGCCTCTCAGGAAATGTCTTAGCAGCATGAAGAGACAAGAAAGGGATGAACAAGCGGAAAGGAGCTGAAGAGCGAGAAAGGGAGTGAGAGACAATGGGTGCTTAGTCTGCATGCCAGGCTGTTTGTGGCAGTCAGAAAGAGGAGCCTGGATCTTCAGGCATTTTTCCACCGCACCAGGTACCGTATTTTTGGTACTTCAAGGTGCTGTTTTTCCACTGGCGTAAAAACTGGTACCAGCATCGAATGACATCACAATGCCAGGTGGGGTACTTTGTATTGAATTCGAAAAATGGATGTAGTGTATTATTGGGCTGGACGGTGTGTGATATTAATACTAACAGCATGTTGTGCACATGCAATTCTTACTAGTCAGCTATATTAAGATCAGGCTTTTTCTTACCTTCAGTTCTGGACGGACATTATAGCTCAGGGAGTTTAAGTTTCGCTAAAACATTTTTACTTCTTCATCGGAAAAAAAAACCTTAGCTAGCTTTGCAATTTTAGTTATTATTCCTTTTATAGAATATCTATTTGTTTATAAGTGTAAAGTTTACCTCTCCTGCTTCTGCATAAATCATCATCAAAATCAATCATAACCATGTTCATTCTTGCTGTTTAAATCACTGCTAGAAGAGTTTTTGAGAAATTTATGAAATCCTTTTTTGGGTATAAATACCCCAAAATTTTTTATGACAAATCACATATATTTACAACTATACAGCTATATGCGTGCTGTTGAAGTATATTAAGCAAAATACTTTTTAAATTTCTTCTCGTGCCATCCTGATCTTTTTCTGCCACTATTTGTTCTTCTGGCCAGATCACAAGTATTATTTTTTTTTTACTTTGTTTATGGTTGTTTTCTGAGCTTGTAACTGTTTTCAAGGCGGCGTTTGTATTGTTTCAAAGGCAGCCTATTTGCATAACCAATTGATAAAGGAAGCGTTTCTTGTCCCACCCAAAGTACCGAAGTACCAAAGAAGTACCAGAGCTGGTCTGGCACTTTAGGTACTGTAACTTGTGGTACTGGTACGCGGCCGGAAGTCAGTGGAAAAGGGAAAGTACCAAAAGTACTGTACCAACAGTGCACCCCTCATCTCCGCAAATGCCCAGGAGGACTGCATGTGCAGGATGACTTGCTGCCTGGGGACGTGGCGCTGGGGAACTTTCCCTCTAATAAGTGGGAGCACAGCACCAGGCCGGTATCCATCCACTGCAGGCTGGCGTGCATTGAGGTCTGCTGGACAGGTTACAGGTGAGGGTCAGGGTCGGGGGTCTTATCTGACCCCCCTACCTGCTGGATGATCTCCTAGGCACAGACAGGGTCCACAGGACTACATAACTCCCCGTTCCTCATACCTACATTCACACTAATTATTGATCCTCACACCTACACACACCAGTTCTGCTCCTGTCCTTCTCCATGGCAACATACTGTGCTGTAAACTCTTACTGACAGAGAAGCAGGGGGGACATTATTCTCACTTTAATCAAATCCATGTTCGAAAGAAATCTCTGGAGAGGCTTCACAGCGGTGACAGGCAGGAGGGAGGGGCATCATAGAGAATGTTATTAACGAACATGTTACAAACGTGTCTCATGGTGACAACATTTTCTCAGTATAATCTGTTGTCATAATCTGATGTCAAGATCAGACCGTGGGATATGCATAAGTAACACCCCTCCCTTGTCATACACTTGGGAACCTGCTGTCCATGCTCTTTCTTCTACTCTTTCTTCCAAACAGGCACCCAAACATTGTGGCACATGTGATCAAACATGTAACCAAACAACATGGGACATGTGATCAAACATGTAACCAAACAACAGCAGACATTTGACCAAACATCATCATGCTGGTGCCCCCTGTAGGGCTTAGACCCAGGTGTGGGGTGAGTTCTGGAGTCCAGTTGGCACATGGTGCCCTGATGGACGGCCCACCCTGGTTACGCAGCTCTGCAGGTCAGGCCCATCAGAGCCCCATTTCTCAGTTTTCAGGGGATTTACCACGCTTCACATAGAGGGTAATAGGAGTGATCCATCATCCCTGTCAGCGTCAGAAACACTGCGGGGCAATAGGGCAAAGCTGCTTGCATGCGATTTGTGTTTGTGGTGCTCTTGGGGGATATCAGGTAGACCTGACATTCCTTTGTGAGGTGCTGAATTTTAGGGCTCCCAAGTTCAGAACCTCAACACTGACCGTTTTCTGTAAATGTCCTCATTCTGTAACATTTTAAGGGCACCCTGATTATTTTAGTTCAGACTTTTAGATGACAAGTGACAGCAAGAGACCAGGAACTGTCAGTATTGACATTACATTACATTCTGCACTGAAAGACACTGGCTTGGCATGACATTGTTATTAATTTAAGATTTTGCATAATATTTATTAGCATTTATTTGGAATGGAATTACTTGCATAATCTGCTGTCCAAGGCTTCATGCATCAGTCATTGATCTGCTGTTCAGCATTGCAAACACGGTAAAATAACCAGGTCATAACATTCATAAGCAGCTGCAGAAAACAGACCGATGGACAGATGTTGAAAAGCAAAAAAACACATCTGAGTTTAACTTTAAAAACATTAATCTGGCTCCTAATGCTGGTGATGCCCTCACACAGAGTAGTGACATCAAATGCAGTGATGGAGACTCCACAGGCCGGCTAAACTTAGCAACATAAAAGATTTAGGGCCCCGAGCCGGCGGAGCTGATTGGTGGTTGCCCCTGGCGCCGTGAGCAGCGGAGCTCTCTGGAGGCCCGTCCGCAGCATGTCCAACACATTCACCCATTAACTCCAGAAGCCATCTGCCGCCATCTGATTGGTTAATAAAAAATAGATGAGCGGCTAATTTGCTCCGGTAACATCTTTTCATTTGTTTCTTTAAGTTATTCTGGGATGTCAGTGGCAGGCTGAAGCACGCAGGCTGGGTGGCTAAAAACAGAAGAGCAGACATTTGATTTCACTCCATCAGCACTGTCGCTGAGAATAAAGTTGGGTTTAAACCACCGGGGGGCGGAGGGGGGGCTCTCTCTTTTACCACACATTTAGCTGGTGATGACAGGCGTGACACCCGCGGCGGCCGGAATCTCTGTGTGCTGTCAGTCAACCACCCTTTTAACTCTTCATTGGCTCCTGGCTTGGCTCATAGGGCGTTTCTGCAGTGTGTGATTGACAGCACAAGAAATCCCACCCACCCTGGGTGTCGAAGCTCATTTCTTCCGTTGGCCAGTGCAGGAATGAATTAAGGCATTATATGTGTCAAGATGGACCCATGGGGGGGTCATGCTCAGAGAAAATACTAGAACACATACACACAAAACGCTGAGACTTTCTTTGAAGTGAAATGTCCCCAGTTTATACACAATGATCACAATGAGAAGGAACATTTTATTTTGAGTGTGCGAGTGTGGCCTGACAGTGAGCTGTGGCTGGAGCAGAGCAGTGCCCCCCCGCGTGTGACCGGGCCCGGCCCGCGTCATCGCCGACCTGCTGCACGCCATTTCTCTGCCCAGCGTCAGCCTGGCGGACTGACCTTGCGACTCAGTGGGCTGCCAACTCAGAGCCAAGAGAAACAGCTGCGGGGGTCGTAAAGCTCCATCACGACACAGCACCGGAGTGAAGGTGCCACTCCTTTATTTTTATTTTACAAGCATTTTCTGAACACACCCCCCCACCTCCACCACCACATGTGTATGAGCCCTGGGTGGCCAGACTGCAGTGGTTGCCCATGTCGGCACTCAGCTGCCCGAAACCAGAGCAGGACGGCGAAGGAGCAGAGCTAGCTCCCCGCCCCCCCCACCCACCCCGTCAGCGGACTTACCTCGACCTTCACAAAGATCGCTTACAGATCCAGGCAGCCAGCGAAAGGGGAGAGGGGGGTGTAAATCACGCAGGGACACGTCTCACTGCTGGCGGTGGCGAAAGAGGGATGCTTTTTATTTAATAATTGATCCCCCACCCTCCTGTGGGCTCCTCCTTCATCAATACTGTCATCAGCGGTGGTATCGGTTGCACGGCCCCTGGAAAAGGGGGGGAGGCGTGTGCTGATCCAGAGGATCCGGCCTGGGGGTGGCCTGGGGGCAGGGGTGCATCGCAGCCCAAGCGATGACGACTTCTGAAAGCTAAATCACAGCAATAAGTAATGAAGAAAACAATAATTACTGCATTATAGCCATGTCAGCAGATATCTGAGAGCCACTGGGTATTTCCTCGGGGGATTGTGGGTAACGGGACGCGACGAAGGATCTGGCATTGTCATGCCAGTTCATTCATATTTGATGTCCCTTTTCCTGATGGCCTCCCTTTCATGAAGCGATCCGCCTGCCTGCATTTTAGCACCTCGCTTTAAGTCGCAGCAGTCAAACGCGGAGACGAGATCAGAGCGAGCAGCGGACTTCCAGGCAAACCGCAAAGGGTCACCGCAAACAGGAAACGCAGTGCCTGAGAGCGCCCTGCGGCTCTCACCTCTCCTGCCTTTAAGCACTCTTCCTTCCCCTTCCCTTATTTTTTTTCACATCAGCCCCCTGGCCCCTGCTATAGTAACCAATCTGCCCCCCCCCCACCTCCCAACTGCTCCGCCCTCACTCCCCATTAATCTTGGGGACAGGAACACTTTAATGGGTAATTAATTGATGCTGCTTCGGTGCTGTAATAAGACAATAAATTACGACAGGAACCAGGGAGTGCAATGTCAGTGTGCACTGCTAATGGGTCCTCGGGGCGGCAACGCGGCTTGATGAATTAGGTAGGAATTTGGCCCCGCCTTCGATGTAGCCTAGAGCCTGGGAGGGTGGGGCACAGACACAGCAGTTGACAGGGATTGGCTGATCCCGCCACTGCGTCGTCTCCATCATCGCGCCAGCAGCATAAGCAGCCCAGTCGTTAACCGAGTGCAGAGCCATTGGTCAGGCGGGTTGCCTCACGCATAAGCAAAGTCTGGGAGGGGTGCTTGGCTGTATGTCGCACCTGGGAGCCTGATGATGTGACATAAAACAGAGATTTCAGCACCAGAGAGAGAGACAGAGAGAGACAAGGTGAGAACTAAGGTCAAACTGGCAGCTGGCCCACTTTCTGCCCGCATCCACCTTGGCTGGGCCTGGTTTGCTGTAGCCTCTAGCACCTGCTACCTCTCCAGCCGCCCCATTCTGCAGCTGTACCGTAGCCTCCCCCAGCCCAACACCACCTCCCCTGGTGATAAACGTCTCCTATCGCCAACAGAGAGAAGCCTCGTTCGGTCTGACGGTAAACAAAACACCAAAATAAAATTAAAAAAAATATGAGCTGAGGGATACAGAATTAATCAGCTGCGCTCATTTAAATGGGAGCCCTGGTGATCATTATAAAGGACAACTGCCTGTTTTAGCCACCGGCGATGACAATTTCCGCTTCTTTTTTTTCTCCCTCTCGCGGTCCCTTGGAAATGGGGCGTAACAGCTGTCGTGGAGACTAATGCGAGAGGACGGAGTTTGAGACGCCCCATCAAGGCGCAGCAGAGGCCGTCAGGTCCCCCCCCCCTCCCCCAGCGGTATGGCGAGGCTGCCGCATGTCACTTTCAGTCCCAGGTCCCACGAGTCACATCAGCCATGTTGGCGACAGCATGTGCTTGGCCCACCGAGGAGTGAGATCCACGCCTGCAGTCTTTGGTAAAGAGGCTGCTGTGGCCAGAGGCAAGCACTGTGCGGAGAAGGGCTTTGGGACCGCTGGGATGGAGAAGCGGGCATTAATTTGCTCCGGTGACATGGTTCGGGGGCAGGGATGACACGAGCATGCCAAAGGTGAGATGCACATCTGTGATTAAGGCGCCCGCCTGCTGGTTGAGCAGTCAGGCATCGTGTCGGGGGAGGACAGGAGCCGTGTGGCTCTAGGGTCACCTCGCAACTTTAGCATCGATGATGGAAGAAGTGCGACGCGGGTGACAGCTGTTGTCATGATGGTGATGACAGGAGCGACAGAAACAACAACGACAGTAGCAGAGAAACCCAGAGGAACGGAGGGAGCTGAAATGTGAAAGGACTCACAAATCACCGCTCGCCTTGTGGGAGACACCATAATTACGTCCTCAAAGAGGAGCAGATTCTCACAGTCCTGGGGGGTTCTGGGAAACACAGAAATACAGAGGAAGAAAGAGCGCAACGTCGGATTGTCAGAGCCTCCCAGCATGTCGACCTGTGGATGTACAAAAGTGAGGCTTAATAAATTAGGGCACGCCAGCAAATGCGGGATTTCTGTGGGTAGCTCTAATCCCATTTCACTGCTTGTCTGATTAAGAGGGTACGGGACTAGGAAGGCAAATGAGAGAGGGAGGGATGGAGGGTAAGAAAGGAGGAGAAGATTTAGACAAAAGGGGGGGATCGCAAATGAGATTAAAAGTGAAACGGATAAGAGACAGAGAGGAGAGCAGGATGACGTTCTGCGGCGGCCTAATTAAAAATGCCGCCCAGCATTCCTCCATCACCCCTCACAGAGGCAGTTAGACAGATAAAGACTCGCTGTGACTGATCTGAAATGGCCCCCCGACTTACTCCGCCATATTGATTTCATTCCTAATTGAAAAACGCTAATTAATATTGTTAATAAAAGGACTGTGCTTCGTTAATACCATGCGGCTGGTATTCTTAACCTACCCCCCTCATCTGCCGGTACCTCCACACCACACCTGTGCAGTTTAAAAATGGGCTTCAGATGAAGAACTAACCTGTCATCACCTTGCAGACCTGTGACGCCTTCTCATCCGGCAAGACCTTCCCACCATGGGAGGCCCTCACCCACTCCTGGCGGACGTCTAGGGACAGCACAGTTTCAGCTCCCTTCTTTGAACTGAAAGAGCTGAAAATGGATACTGAAGAACTAGGAAATGAATGGTTTAGTCAGCTAGGCAGTAAAATGGAAATGTGATGATTAGTGTTTTATGTATGTTAATTTATTGAAAATCAATCAAAGTGATATCAGATAATTAGCCTGAAGATTAGCTTAGCTAGGTTTTGCTTAGCCTGGCTCGACTCAACCTGGTTTGGCTTGACCTGGCTCAACACTGCTGGGTGCGTTGTTTCTAAGCTGCCTGGTTCAAGGGTTTTAGCTCATGGATGCAGTCCCACACCATGGGGCAGAAGTGTGATATCTGCCTCCGATCCACACTACCCTGCAGAGAGGATACGCGGGGCAGAGAGCTCAGAGCGTGCAGCCAGGTGAAACCAGAACAATAAAAGACAGAGTACGGGGCAGAGAGGCTCTAAGGAGTCAGGGGCCATGAGACTTTAACAGTATTCCTCGCTGTCTGTCTGGCTGCCTAATAAAACTGAGTGAAATATGAACAGTGATGTAATGTGCTCCATCAGTCTAATTCAATTAGCGTGCAGAGGGACGGGCAGTGGCTACGGCTCACCGTGCTGGCTCTCAGTGTGCCGGCTCTCAGTGTGCTGGCTCTCAGTGTGCCGGCTCTCAGTGTGCCGGCTCTCAGCACGCCATATCGGCATCGCCCTCTCTCGCACTTCTGTGCTGTGCTTCTCGCTGCACCTCCATCCAAATCACTTTCCAGACAGCAAGGTCGCCTAACAGACCGGACCCAGAGATGATGCTGGAGGTCGGGATATTATAGCATCATGATAGGATAAGAAAAGGGCGAGAAACACTTTAATATCTTTAATATGAACTTTAATATAATGGGTAAAACTAATGGGTGTCTCTCCCATCTTTTACAGTCGATCTCTGTGTGACTGAGAACATTGTGTGTCTATGTTATTTGGGTGCCTTGCTTGTCAAGCAGAGATTATGCTCTGATCATTTCATTACTTTAGTTTGTAGCCTGTACTGTCTCTTGGTTTGTAGCCTGCACCCTCTCTTGGTTTGTAGCCTGTACCCTTGCTTAGTTTGTGGTCAGTACCCTCTCTTCCAGACAGCCCTCTGCTTCTTGCCATCTCTGTGTAAAACCTTGACAAAACCTTAGCATCTCTTTGAAGCGGTTTTGATGTGGAAAATGTATCCAGGATGCAAGCACGGTAGGATAATGTTGCTTTCCTAGAGATATGAATTATAAATTTTCAGTTACAGGTAAGCAAGCTACCTGGTCAACGTGACTCCTGTCAGATCGAGTGGGCCGTGGTTCAGTTTTGCAGATGTGGGACCTGAAGACTGTGACAGACTCAGGCTCCACACTGCTCATTCAGTGTCACACTGTCTCAGCTTGACAGCCCTCTTGCTGCCCTGTGCGTGGGCCATCCTCATGCAGGATCTTGTCTGATGTCTCAGCACGACAGAGCATGATAAGAGACGTGCCGGGGTAGAGCGGTGCCCCGGCACGGAGGCGTGCTCATTAATCACATGCCGCGTTAGCTAGTTAATTAGAGCAGGTGTCATAGCCATGTTAGTGCAGTGCAGCGGTGAGAAATTAAGCAGAGAATCATCCAGCAAACGTGCAGCGCTATGCAGAGCAGAGAGACGCACTGGATTGTGGGAGAATCACTTCATATGCGCAGATGCGAGTGTGTGTGTGTGTGTGTGTGTGTGCTAAGCTCCATTTCTCTTTCGCCTGCTAGTCCCCACCCCCAGATACCAGACCCCCCCCCCCCGCCCCCATGAAAAGAAGGACTGAAA